>CM076577.1:417416835-418113732 GCA_034641835.2 Pinus albicaulis
GGTCTTTGAGAATAAACATTAGCTATACCTACCTAGGAGTTAATTAGGAAGAGCCTTCAACCCACGGGTGTGGTTGGTGAGGAGAACTCGAGAGGAAGGAAGATTCACCTATTCCCAACTGTCTCTGTTTAAGCTATCTCGTAGGTTAGCTAAGGGGAGTGGTCCCTAAAGGAAAACTAAGTTAAAGATGTGAGATTTCTAGGAGAATTGATTAGAAGGAATTACTTATCAAAGATGACTCGATTCCAATATGTAAACAAGCATATAAGTATATGAGCAATATTCAATGACGTGTTCAAAATATAGACCAGTGCTTTAAAGTAGATAACAAATGCTTGCTCAACAATAAAAATCAAGATATAATGACAATAATCCCACAAAGGAAGTGTTAGACCAAGATCACAATATGCAATTAAATTTGCAACACAAAATAATGGTATTTGCCAATGAAACGAGATATATCAATTATCCATAAGCATAATGATCATTAAAATGACAACATGCACTGAAATTGTATGTAGAAGCAAATTTCCAAGTACCATAGAATTAAACTTGTTGCAAAATTTAAGAAATTTGAAAAATGCTTGCATCAAAATGCTTCTTGAGATAATATTTGCACGTGAATCTTTAAACCGTCAAGATAGCAAAAGAAAATTTGGGAACTTTGCAAGTAAATGTGATGAGATAGTGCTCTTGGTTTATTTTATTAATTAGTTCTAAAACAATGTTACAATTGAACTCCTGTCCCCAGACCTCACCCTCGCCCGAAATTCGGATCTCACAATGAGGAGTCCATAGGGGTGGAGGGTCCCTAATGTCTATACAACCAACTTAAGTTGGAGGTTAATTTTTAGAGACACGAGTCTAGCATGCAAAGTGAAATGCCTAATATGGAAATGAGTTTGCAAGTGCTATGTAAAAGATGGAGATGATTCAGTTAAATATGCTTTGTAGTTAGAGCAATAACTCAAGTTGCCATAAATTGAAAGTATTATGCTTCTTTACTTGTAGTATATTGTGAAACTTATCCAATGAGAAATAGATCACAAAACATAAGTAAGTGATGGCAAATGAGATTGCAAACTAGGAAATTTAGAGGACTATGTGATCTAAACAATTAATGAAATGAAAATATGAGTTACTCACATGCAACTAAATTAGATTAGCAAATGAAATGATGAATGCAAGTGATTTAGTTGAGAAAAAAGAAAAAGAAAAAGAAAGTTAACCACTCAAGAGGATTTACTCCCTCTAAGTGAGTAGGCGAGATACCATGGGAAAAACTTCCCAAGCTCCCTCAAGAAAAGTCAGCTCTTTATTAATGAAAGTGAGGCCCTCTTATAGAAATGAGGGGATTGGGAAGAGCTTACAATATGCGTTTTAAATTTGCTCTTTCCCAAAGTTACAAGTGTAAGATTTAAAAAATAAAATTACTTGTGAGATGTTTACAAAGTAAAGGCTTAAAGCCTTGAGGTGAATGGCGGTTACAATTCCTCAAAAGAATGAGGCTTTAGAAGTAGAGGTGAAGTGATAAGGCGGAACTTGGATTTGAGGTTCCAAACGAAATAGTGTTCCTTAGCCTATGCTTTAGCTCCCTTTCTTCAAACTTAGATTGCTTCCAAGAACACCTACAGACAAACAAGCAAAAGAGTTAGCATGCAAAAGAAATATCGCTGAAATATGTGAGAGGAAATCTCATGCATGCGAAGGAAAAAGTTAGAAACTAAATGCAAGTATAAAATACACTTTATGTTACAAATTCCCTCACTAAGATCAGCTTGAAAGAGTTGATTTCGTGAGTGAGAATTAGGATTTAAACCCAACAACTTAGCCTCAAATGCTAGATAAAATAGATATGTGCACAAATGAGAGAAGAAATATATGAGATTTTTTTAGAGATGGAATAGAAGCAAAAGGCTCATGAAACCCCCTTTTAGATAAATCTCTTGATGTCTTATGAGATTGTTGGCTTGAACAACTTGTGAGACCTTTGATATCCTTGGAGCTGACTTATTCGAATCGAAGAAGTCTTCACACTCCAATGGACTTGGCAACCTGTCCTTTGAACACACAAATTTCTGCAAACCAATTGTTAGTGCAAAAGAAACTTGGCGTATAGAGGCCACGTTGAGCTTGTCATTTCATCGAAAATAACAAGCTACAACAAGAGCACAAAACATACCAAGTCCAAAGGAGATCTGAGATAGCTACACATCTCCCCTCCCTAGACAATAGTGCCTTCAGGCAAATGCAAAGAAAAACAACTAGATTGCGATAAATAACAATATCAAATGAAACAAGTATACCTCATCAACCAAAAAATGCACCACAAGAGAAGCTAGTAACCCCAAAGACTTTTCTTTATTCAGCTCAATAACAATTTCGGCATAATAACAATAAGCACAAGCTTCAAAAATCCACTCTTACAATGAGAGCCCAAGGCTCATTTAAATAGGAAATTGGGAGCCAATCCCAATGAAAAATTAAATGACAAGTGGAGAAGGGAGATAATCCCAATGCAAAAAACGAATTTGTACAAGTGGCTGATATGACTGATGAAAACTGATGTCTAATGTTGAAAGTGGCAGTGAGTTACACCATTACTGTTCATCAAATATCCTCAAATCTCTTGTACGTATGCTCTTGAGAAACATGTATGAGAAGAGTGGGAGTAAGTGGGAGCAATATCCCATGAAATGTGCAGCCCCAAATTACCATGTCACGGTCCCAAAATACTGTATATTCATTACTTGCGTTGAACTCAAAAATCAGACCTGCGTATGACTTCAAACTGCTGATATATTGGTTGCAAACTGTTCCTTAACTGGTGTATAATATCTTTGAGTAACCGTGTGTGTATTCTCTGTTGTGGATAGCTATGAGATGAAGTGGAGAAGGTATGGGACAAATCCCCATCAAATCTGGAAATATCTTTGACATAACAGCCACCAAAAATCTGCTCTGCGTGTTTGTTGGACATACGCTGATTTCCTTCCTCTAATTGCTGCGTATTGGTTGAAGGTGATAATAGCGTACAAATGGATGGTTAAGCGTAGATTGCTGAAGACGTACTCAACTGAAGCTTCCTGTAGTTGAATTACCCTTTCAATCTGCGTGGATTTTTGTTTTGACATGTGCGTATCATCCTTCATGTGAAATTTTCCTCAGCTGCCTGTACGTGGAGTATGAAGGTGGGGTCCTCTAATTATCTTTCTTTGACATTATAATTCACTTTGGACAATACTCCAATCACATTAATAGTTTTCTTTCACTTCAAAAATTCGTGGGCCTTCACAATTTCCACGTGATTCTTTTTCACTTGATTGTTGACTTGGATAAGTTGACCTCCAAGGTGGCTGCCATGTCACACCTTTTGCCCCCCATTAACTTTTAATGTGCCTTCCTTTTATTTTCAACATGCTTAAATTAAATTTAAAGTGAATATTTTGCCATACGTAGCATTTCATTCAACCAACATGATACTCTTGACTTGGTTTTGAAATGCTGTCTTGACCTTGCTGTACCTTTATGTGGTGGGCCCCACATGCTGCTACATCACCCTTGACTTCTCCTCTTAATTCCCATGTCAAATTTTGACTTATTCTGACTTTGGAAAATTTTCTCAATTTTTCCAATTATTAATTTTTTTTGAATTTTTTCTCATTTTTTCCACTGACATCAGGAAAATCGGCTTTTGAGGGACCATAAATCGTTTTTTGACCCCCAAAGTGGGTCCTAGGATAATGCTGGGTCTCTGAGGATGAATTTCGACTGGTCACACGCCCCAGAGATTTCCGAAGACCACTTATTTACATCATTACTTAGAAAATAATTAAAAAATCCCATTTTGCGGGAAGTTTTTAATTATTAAAAAATCCTACTTAGACCTAGTCAAATTCCGCGAAATTTCAGAGATGACCTAGCATGGTAATATACATTGACTCTAGACACTAAGATGTGTTAGGGGCTCAACCTTCAAGCCGTCACCCCGGCTTTGGGGTAATGCGATGAGTGAAAAAACCTAGAAAATTATTCGCCGCTAAAAAGAAGGAATAATTAACCAAGTAAAAAAAACACTCCAAGGTGTACTCGCTTGCTGATCGAGTCCCGACATCCTAGGCCTGTTACATGGCTTTATTCATCATGCTAGTGACATTTATACAATATCTCCGAAGGGCTGCGGAATCTGAAGACTGAAGAAGAAAATGATGAGAAGAAGAAGTAGAGTTTTAAAAACTCGTGTGAACATGATGATATTCGATGATATCTCGATAGCACAACCGTCTTTCGGATCATCCTTGGGCATCGGAGTCTTCACATTATCATCCGGTGCCACTCCGGTGGTCAACACCACCAATCAATCAAAATCAATCCAAAACAAGCATACATTACTAGCCTCAAAATTTATTAAACAAACAAGGTTAAATCATTAAGAGAGAGCCCTCTGCGAGTTTAGGAAGGCTAGATCCTAATCTCCAAAAGTGGTTGATAGTTACCTCTAATATTTCTTTTTAACACTTCAAACAACTCTTGGAAATTTTAGAGTGATAACATATTGGCGACCATATTGGGGGAAGATTCGGCTTCTCGGTTAAAACAAATCTTAAAGGAAACAATTTTCCTCATTTTTTCACATAAAGATTTTAAAGAGTTGTTTTGAATTTATCATTGAAAGCTAAAATTGTGGCTTCTAAAAAGAACTATATTATACCAGGGCTCATCCCTGATCCACAACTTGCTACAATTGTTGATGATCCGACGATAATTTTAAGAAAACCTAAAAAAAGTAAAAAGTCTAGGAAGTAGTAGTCGGCTAATTAAAGCAAATTCACTTCCCTAAGGAGTTATCAAGCATACGAGATATTCTAATTTGATTTATCATTTGAACGATTTCTTTTATTTCGGCACCAAATATGAAAATTCGACTTTATGATATTTTAATAGATCCCAATTTTATTCAATTTATTGAATCAAAGAAGGAGAGTATACAACTTGATTTAGATCAACAGTTCTAGATACTTTTGACAAACTTGATGTTTTAACCTCAACTTTGATAAAAGATATAGAGGAAGCCCTATTTTCATAATCGGGCTTGAATCTAGTTGCCCTAACTAACAAGCTACTCCTAAGCTCTCTACAAGATGCTCTTAGACTGTAAATACAACTTTATTTAGTTCCACCTTACCTATAACATCCACCACGACTTCATTCCACAAAACCATTTATACCTAAACTCCCTCTCGACCTAACGTTTCCACAGCTCATTTTTAAACATTTCAAGTTCATCTTCAAGCATTTCAAGTTCATCTCAAGCATCAGAAACTACTTACACTGAGTCGATCTAGAATCTTAGCACATGTCGACCAAATATGCTCCCTTTGGCCTACGAGTGCCCCCTATCATGCTATGCCACAAGATTACTAGAGTAAAATTTTTTCAATTTGATGGTACTTGGTCATGATGCATTTGCTTCAACAACATGTAAATAAAATCACGGATTATTTTGAATTACATGAAGTTGATGAAGCAGGATGTACAAATGAGATTATTTGCACAAACACTAGCATGATATGTTAAAAAAATGGTTTAAATATTTACACTCGCTAACCATATTGTTGATTTAAGCACGCTTTCCACCAATTGTTTATCAATAGATGGGAAAGAAAGAAAAACCTCTACAAATATTATCTCGAATATGAAAACATTAGGAGATCTCCTAAGTGAATTTGTTCAGATTACTCGTACTAGGTTTAACAACATTTACAATGCAATTCCAGGTGAATATCGACCTCCACTAAACTTGTCCTCGATCAAATTTCCAGATGGTTTTTGATGCCTGACATATCCTATCGCTTAGAGAGAAAGAAAACCCCGCAACTTTAGAATAGATGCAGAGTGATGCAACGTAATGTAGAAGCTAACTTACTAGCTAAAAGAGCTACGATGAGGAATGAGAGGACATGACCATTAAGGAGAAGAACCATCCACCTTTGTAAATGTTAAGATAGATAGTTTAGTTAAAAAGTGTAGAAAAGGCTAATGGGCAGACTAGAGAACATGGAAAGAAAACCCGAGTGGGAAAACTCAACAAGGTCCCCAAATTAGAAGCCCCGACTTTAGGGAAAAATATTAATACTCTGGTAAATCAAGAGAAGTTGTACCCGATCAACAATGTATTAGACCACCTTTCCGGTGAAAAATTATTCCGGAAGTTCACAACGAGTAATGAAGAAGACCAAGACACCTAGATAAACTTGATGGGAGTAAATAATGAAAATGTTGTTTTTCTTACCTGGGATAAGCAGAGAGTTATACATGTTACAACAATTACAATTAGAATTTGGAGAGTCCTGTGGCTACAAACAAGGCTATGAATTTGCTATCTACGAAGTTCATCAAACATTATAGCTCTTAGAAGCAAAACGAATACGTAAGTAAACACAAAGCTAAGAAAACAATAGAAGCTCCCCGTGACCAAAACTTTACAAATTCTCCCTAGAGAAACTCGGAAAACTTCCGGCCACAAAGATTGTAGACATAACCTCAAATCGCTATTCAAACTTTAACCGCTACTCAAAATGTTCTAGACAAGAAAAATTGAAAACAAAACAATAGATATACAACCGAATTACTAACCGTTGATAAACAAGATAAACACACACAACCACAATTGGTAAAGATGAAAATAATTCAATTAGGCAAAACTCAAATGCCATCCAATATCAAAATTGAAAATACCAGCTTCTTTTAACAGAGAGTGAGAAAATGATTCATACAAGGCCCAAATTCATCGAAAACACTAAAAACATAGGTGAAGGCGAAGATGTCGTTAACCTCAATTATGATCAATCTAAGTTATTATTTGGTCTTGAAAGCAAATGGTAAACATCTAACAAGGGGGTGTCCCTCCATTCTACACATTAGCCTAAACATTCATGATAAATTCTTATATAATGCTATGTTGGATTCACGAGCATCTCATAACTTAATGCCTAAAAGCAAATCATGGAAAAAATTAAATTTAGACATCACTAGACCATACAAAGACTCCTGTTTCCTCCTTTTGATTCTAGTCAAGTCAAATGCCTTGGCCTCGATGCTGTAACTCTAGTCCAAAGGCCTTACAGCAAAGAGTATTGTTATGGACATAGTAGTTGCCGATATCCCTCCCAAATATGGTATGTTATTATCATCAGCTCATGGGGAGCTAAATTAGCGAGTGATCACTCGCAATTAGACATGACATATGCTACCATTTCGTATTTGGTCGGCAAAGGAAGTGCATAGAGAAACCTTGATGAAATACATGGTAAATAGTTCGTAAAGACCACACAATTATCCTATCTATACCTTACATTCTCGATCCTGGACTCTTTATCTTATGTAATTCAAAAGATGACAAAGATAAAATCACTGACTTTTAGAAGAAAAACACAAAGAAGTCAACAGAGTGAAAACATAGCTCATGAGGCTATGTGGCATTTAGATTTTGATGGCTGCGCAAATAGATTAGGAGTAGGAGAGTCTGGAGTATGGATTTCCAATTTAGAAAATGATCTTTCGGAGAGGACATGCTTTGCGATTAAATTTCAAATGCACTAATAACATGGCGTATCTCTAAGCATTAGTGCTAGGCCTTCAAATTGTAAGAAAACTTGGAGCTAAAATAGTCTCCATCATGGGAGACTCAGTACTCATCATAAAACAAGTCAAGGGAGAGTATCTTGTTAATAACCCTAGACTTAGTCAATACAAAGAAATCATCCTAGACTTGATAAATTGTTTTCTTGAAACCGACTTTCAAGTCATTATTCCAAGAAAGCGAGTAATATGTAAGCACATAGTTTGGCAAACACTTTTTTGCTGGCGACGAAATGCGGGTGTTACCTTTTTCAACAAACCATCGCACACCAACGAGGGTAAGACATAGACCAATCATACCTCGATAATTTGAAGTATTGGCAAATCTTTTCATAAGGCTCACAAATTTATAATTTCATGAATTTTGAAGGGAGAATTTGAAAATCAGTAATATAGACACGAGATCTGTACATTCAGATTATAACATAAATAACGAGATAGATGTATAATAAGATACTAACCAATTAGATTCACCTAAAGTAGAAATAGAAAAATTAGAAACAATAAAAATTGAAGAATTAATCAATGATGAATCGAAAGTTTTAAATCTCAAAGATAACATTTTGCCTAAGGGACTAGCTTCCCGCTAGAAGACCTCTTTGACTCCAATGATGTAGCTAGAAAAACCTAAAAACGGAGCCTCTAAGGTCGGATATAGAGGAATGCAACATAGGAACGTAGAAGAAAGTCCCAAGCTTATCAAGATATCTAAGACATTACCTCCAGTGAAAGAGTTGAAGTACATTGACTTGTTTAAAGAGTTCCAAGATATCTTTGCACCGGAGTTATGAAGACCTCAAGTCTTATGATACTAGCATTATCCAACATTAGATACCAATTAAAGAAAATCATAAGCCCTTTAAACAAAAGCTAGGAGAATGTAACCTTGTTCTTATGCCATTAATAGAAAAAGAAGTTAAAAGGATGTACGATGCTCAAATCATAACACCCATTAGATATTCGATTGGGTCTCTAATTCTAGTCCCCACTAGAAAAGAAAAACAGGAGAAATCGAGACTTTGTGTTGATTTCTTAAACTTAAACAAAGTATCATACCGAAAGGATAACTATCACTCTCCCTAAAATGGACCACATTCTCTAAAGGGTAGTAGGGTCATCCGCGATTTCGTTACTTGATGGATTTTCTAGATACAACCAAATCCTAGTCCAACTTGAAGATCGAAGCTAAGACCGCATTTACCACTCCTTGGGGAACTTTCATGTACTTGAAAAATGCCCTTTGGGGTCACATGAATGTGAGAGCAACATTCCAAAGAGCCATGGACATAGCCTTTGCTAAGGAAATCCATGACTTTTTAGTCATTTACCTAGATGATATTTCACATTTTTTTCCAAATCGAATAATGAACATCTAGATCATCTTTAAGAAGAGTACTCATAAAGTGTAGAAAATTTGGCATATCCTTAAATCCTAAAGAGTCACTTTTTGGATTAGAAGGAAAACTCCTTGGACACATCATTTCGAAAGAGGGCATTAGAATTGATCTAGCTAGAATAGAAGCAATCCCTAAATATCAACTCATCCTAGAAACGATTAGAGAATTACAAGCAAGCATTTTTAGGGAGAAATAAATTTTCTTAGAAGATTCATCCCCAACTTAGCGTAACTAATTAGAAATTTAAATAACATGTTAAAAAAATGATTCAACACTTAAGTGGACAAGTAGAGGCTAAGCAGGTCTTTTGAAGCTACCAAAGAAGCACTTACTAAAATACTGGTTCCTCATAAGTCCTAACTTTAACAAGGATTTCATAATTTTTTTCATTTGCTTTAGAACACACCATTGCGTGCCAGCCTTGTTGCAAAGAATGGTGAGGGTCTTGAACAACCCATTGCTTTCTTCGCGAAACTTTGAGAGATGCAACACTAAAGTATAATATCATGGAAAAACAAGCTCTTGCTTTAGTGAAAAGCCATAAAAGATTTCGAGAGTATATAAGCTATCTACTACTCACATAATAGCATATGTTCCAAACTCAGTTGTAAAAATGACATTCTAACTTAGATTGGGCTCCGATGGAGAAAAGAGAGCAAAATGAATTGCTACTATATTAGAATATGACATTGAAATCAAGCCTACAAAAAATTAATCGAAGGCCAAGGTTTTGGGCCAAACTCTATGGTCAATCGATACCTGTCGAGCCTTAGACATAAATTTCATTGTTGCCATAGATGATCGTAGAAGAGATGGCGACTCCACAAATCGGCTGAAGCTTTCATAGATTCACCCCGGTGATTCGAGACCTTATATTTGTTTTACTCAACCCTAGCTAGCTCCTATATTGGTTTATCTAGAACCAAAAAAGTAGATTCTTAAAAATGAAAGCAATGAAAGTATTGTATCTTAGATAATGACTTTATTTTGGAAAGATCATGGTGGCATCCTATTATTAAATTGTTTCAAGTTAAAAAGATGAAGTCGAAGCAAAGTCATGCGAGAATTTCATGCAGGGAGATTGTGGAGGACACCCGTGTCGGAAAACAATCGCTAACAAAATTTTGAGGGAGCAAGTTTTTACGGCCCACCCTTTTTTTGTAGATGTCTCAGAAAGTATGTGACCTCCTCGTCACTAAAGTGTCAAATATTTGAAGGGAAGAAGCAAAACTTTTACCATTACCCCTCAAACCTATCTCAGAGTAGAAATTCACATTTCAACAATGGGGTTTATACTTCATTGGTGAAAATTCACCGACCCTCCTACTCGCCTAGCACTTAAATGGATATTGACAACTACCGACTATTTTACCAAGTGGATAGAAGCCATCCCTTCTAGACAAGCTGAGACTACGTCATTATTTCATTTCTTGAAAAACAACATCCTTTCTAGATTTGGATGCCCACAAAAGCTCATCAATGATAATGTCTCGCCTTCAAATCCCAAGAAAATGATAGATTTTTGTAACAAATACCATATCACCCTAGGCCATTCCATTGCCTATTACTCAGTCAAGGTAATGGACTAGCAAGTAATTTTCAAACAAAAGCCTAGTCAACATCATCAAGAAGCTATTAGGAGATATAGAAAACTGAATAAAAGGTTAGTGAATGCCTTATGGGAAGACAGGACTAACTACTAAGAAATCTATTGGTACATCTCCCTATCAATTGGTATATGGGATGAATGCTTTTTTTACGTCTTCATTAGGAGTGCCGGTGATGAAAATGATTCGAAAGAGTCTGCCCAAGTAGATCCAAATGATATCCAAAGGAGGATAAACCAAACAATTCATTATGCAAAGAACTAGGAAAGAAGTTTATATCAAATCCCAAGTAATTCAAGACAAAATCAAAAGATCTTTGATAAGAAAACTAAAGCGAGATGGTTTCTTCATAGGTGATCAAGTACGCAAATGGGATTCCGTAAGAGAAGACAATGGAAGACATGGGAAATTTGACTTTCTCGCGGAAGGGCCCATACATTATTTATGGTTACGTAGGCAACAATGCATTTTTCTTGAAAGAATTAGATGGAAACGGATCTACCAGAGTGGACCAGGACATTGGTCGAATGTCGGAAGCACTATTTTTCACCGAGACTAACCAAGAGTTCATTCGTTCTATTTTTACTTCATTTTAAATACCACCAGTTTAGATTAGAGTGGATGATTATATTCTAAAGTTGAAGCCTCGAAAAGGAAACCTTGATACTTTTAAAAGATATAACATCATATGTTTGAATAAAGGAGATCCAGGTGAAGCAGCTTGTAAGCAAAGAAAGCAAAGTCAAAGCTCCAAGGCTACTGATTAGAAAAGTTCTTGACATCTCACTGAGAGGAGATTCCATCCCCAAGTGGAGCCAGCATTAGGGTCCTATAATAATAGGGATCATAATTTTGAATTGGGCTATGTTTAGTCTTGTAATATTGTACATACCTTTGCTTTTTGCAAATATTTTCCATATTAAAAATTGAAAAGAGGGTATGTCATAAAAGAATAATCAAAGGACCCAAAAGAAAGAAAGATCAAAAAAAAGATATAAAACATGAATCCCATAAAAAGAAAACAAAAATTAAATTCTAATGTGTTGCACATTCAAATGCCACTACTCTTAATTTACTTTACTTTTGCAAATAAAATTGTGTGCAACTTGTCAAAAATGCCACAATTCATGATGATCATATAGTCTAATCTTGATTATTCATGCCTTTAAATTTCAAGTCATGATAGTTAGTGAATAAAGATTTAACTAAACCATTTAATCTTGGCAGGATCAAGTAATTAGGGTAGAGAATAAAATGAGCTCATAAATTTAATGCGAGCTAATTGGAAGATTCATAGTTAGTGAATAGTTAGTGAATAAAAATCTCGACTAAACCATTTAATCTTGGCAGGATCAGTAGTTAGGTAGAGAATAAAAATGAACTCATAAGTTTAACTGCGAGCCATTGGAAGATATAAGGTTAGAAATAAGTTAGTTTACTTATCAAAAGAAAATAAAAAGGGTCGACAAACTCAAATGCACCCAATAAAGGATATAAAAATGTTAGGATAAATAAAGGGTAGGTAGGATACTTTCAAAAAAATTATGGAAAGCATCATTTTGGTTTATACTGCCCTATCACTAATACCTTTCTAACACCTCCCTTATCTTGAAAAACCCTTTTCCCCTTTGAGAAGTGCCCTTTTCCTTGCTAAAAAAACCCATTTTTTTACCTTGTACTAACTTTATGCTTTCAATAAAGCATACAAACCCACTTTTCAATAGCTCATAGTGCTAAATATTAAGTGGACCCCCCCCTTTTTTGACTTAACCCACTCCTCCTAATATATTTTTTTAACATCTCGCTTTCAATATATTTCATGCAAAACCTTCTGGCGTATCATTTTAACTCTCTTTGCATTTATATTCCCCAACCCCATTTCATATTAATCTTCCGCCTATCGACTACCCGAGCCCCACCTCTTTGGAAACTTGCAACTGGACCGTCAATACGTCCGAGTCACAACCAATCGGATCTAACGACCTTCGAACCTCTTTGCACTCGTCGTTCAAAGTTTCGAGAGAGAGTGTGAAATGGGTGGTTTCAATCTCCCACTCGCCACGCGACGCTACCACGTTCTATCTCACCCCTCCATTCAGGGAGTGTAAAAACTACAGTGAAAACTTGAATAAGTATATATTATTATTGATAAAAGATGAGATATGAGATATGATTACAATGGGGAATCACCGAGGCTTTTAAATATAGCCTCATGGTGTCCCCTATGTGAAGAGGCATGATCTTGATCATGCCCTTTCACTATTAATAAAACCTAAGATAACTATATCTAACTCAATAATTAATAAAATATACATAACATTGCCCCTCTCTTAAAGATGCTTTGTCCTCAAAGCATACGTAACGATGGACAATGTTGACGAATCCGTCTGGGGTTTCTTGAAGCGGTGGGCTCTTGCTTCCCACATTTTAAAAAGATCGTGGAGCATATTCTCGAGTTCAATCTTTTGTTGATCTGGATAGTGAAAAGATCTGATATCGACAGGGTTGGATCCTATCTTGACTTCTATTGGATGTTTGATTTTCCTATCTGGAGGCACTTTTATGGGTAGATCCTGGAATACTTTTTCGTGTGTCCGAACTAGTCCTTGTTCTTCTGGTGACTCTTCGTGGCTCCCTTTTGAAGATAACATTTCTAACTGATGACATTGTACTGTAGATGTTGGCGCTCCTATTTGAATCATCTTTGTCATCAGAGAGGAAGATACGACTTGATCTTCTGGGGCTTGGAATCCATACAACCTGTGTTTCTGCCCTTTCCACTTAAAACTTATAAACTGTTTCTGATGGTTGGCAGAATAAGTACCTAAAGTTTGTAGCCATTGAATTCCTAAGACCACATCTACTCCTCGTAATGGAACGGTGTAGAATGGAGATTCTAAATGAAAGTTTTTTATCTGTAGTTTGACCTTATGGCATTTCCCTACTTTCTCAATCTTCTTACCATCGGCCAACATTACCTTCATATTAGGCATGGGGAAGGTAAATATGTTAAGTCTTTTTGCCATGGTTGAATCTAGAAAATTGTGGGTACTGCCAGTGTCGACGAGAACCATTACGTTGTTGTTCTTGATATGTCCTCTTAACCTTAGGGTTTGAGGTTGTGATATGCCTGTCATAGCTGATAATGACACTTGCGGAACAGTTTCGCCATCCATTCCTGGAGAGAACTCTAAGTTGTCTTCTAATCCTTCTATATATGAATCATTATTGTTAGCGTCATTAGTTGCTTCACAACTGTATAGATTTTTCGCTTTTCCATTAGCACATCTGTGCTTAGGGTCCCAGTTTTCATCGCAACGCTTGCACTTGCCCTCTCTCATTCTTTGTTTTTCCACACTATTTTTTTCTTCTTCACGAAGATGGAGTGGGACATATTTTGTGTCATCTATGTTTTCAGATTGAGGAAATATTTGTCTCGAATATACTTTTTCTGGTTTTGATAATCTTTCAAATTTCTTTTCAGCAGCTTTTGCTTTTTGCCTTGCTACTTCTACTGATGTAACTTCATGAAGTTCGAGCTCTTCTTGTATATGGATTTTAAGTCCTGAGATGTAAGACTGGATTAGACGAGATTCTGACAATCCCGGTACTCGCGTTGCCAAGGTCTCCCATTCTCGAGTGTACTCATCCACATCTCCTTTTTGGCGTAATTTGATAAACGTTGAAATTTTTTTTTCTTCTTTTATGCCTTGAAACCTTTTGAAGAATGCATCCTTAAATTTCCTCCAACTGATAGCAAGCGTCATCTTTTTCCACCACATATACCAATTATATGCTTCTCCTTCCATTTTCATGGAAGCATGCTTAATTTTTTCGTCATCACTAGTAATGTCATAAATCTCAAAATATTTTTCTGCTTTATTAAGCCATGCAACGCTATTTTTTTCATTACCATCAAACTTGGGTAGCTCGATTTTGGCTTTTCGCTGATATGCTAATGGTGGGACAAGAAGGGGATATTGATTAGCAAATGCATTCCAAAGCTGCTTGTTTTGAAAATCTGCATTACTATCTTCTTGATGATGTGGGGAATCGGTCTTTTCCTGATGCTCTTCTGAGTTCCCTGAATCTGCGTAATTGTTTTGTTGATTTTGTTCCATATTAGGAAATATTGGGGATTGTGTCTGACTTAACTTATCTATCTTATCATTTAGCTTATTGAAGAGTTCTGTCATCTTGTTCATTGCTTCGTTATGCTTTTCTGTGGCCTCGTGATGATTTAGCCACATTTGTCTTTCTATTTGATTTGTCGTATCATGAACCTTTTTGATGTCGTTGGAGTGTCCTGCAATTGTACCTTCAAGATCGATTAATCTTTTTCCGAATTCTTCAGAATTATTATTGATCTGTTTCTCAAGATCCACCAATTTCTTCTGGAATTCGGCCATCGACATTGATGAAGACATTGAACGTGTATGAGGTGGGGAATATTTTTCTGCCAGTTTTTCCCTCTTTTTTTTTTTAATTAATTAATTAATTAAATTAATTTTTTTTTGAAATAATAATAATAATTTCTATTATATATATATTTTAAATAATAATAATAATAATAATAATTATTATTTTATTATTTGAATTATATATATATATATATATATATATATATATGGGGAAAAAGATTGTTAACCTTGAAAAGTCACGTTGTTTTTAAAAGTCACTTTGTTTTGAAAAGGCACGTTGTTTTGAAAAGGGGAAATGGGTTTTAATACCATGGGCAATTACCATGGGCCCAAAAACCACGAGCTTGTAAACCACGAGCAATTACTCTTCCCTTTTAATTTTACTTTGTCTTCACATGTACGTATATGTACTTCTTTATATATATATATATATATATCTCTCTTTTTACTTTTTTCTTTTTCTTTTGGAACTATTTTCTTTTAAATATATATATATATATATATATTTTCCCCTTTGTCATTAACTTTCCTTCTCTTTATTTTATTAATATATATATATATATATGTATATTTCTTCCTTCTTTTTTTTTTAAAAACAAATGTTGTTGCCTCTGAGCACTTGGTTTTTAAAAAAAATCTTTTTAATTATGGATTTTTCTTGTAATTCCTTGATTACGAGTGATCACACGAGATCCGTGATAGCTCATTCTTGATGAGTGTAAAAACTTTGGTAAACTTGAATAAGTATATATTATTAATGATGAAGATAAGAGATAAGAGATTTACAATGAGGGATCGCCTAGGCTTTAAATATAGCTTCAAGGTGTCCCTTGGCGAAGAGGCATGATCTTTGATCATGCCTTTTCAGTTAATAAACTAAGATAACTAAATCTAATTAATAAATAATAAAATATTCATAACATTCCCAAACCGCCAAACCATCCTTTGCCGTGCGATAAACCACCAAACCGTTTTCAAGGCGTGCGATGAAACCACCACTATGCAGTGTGCCAGCTTTGGCAGTGACGATGGGGACTTACACTCTGACGGATCATTTCTTTGTGGTGGACATTCCGGACACCAACATGATACTGGGATTGCAGTGGTTGATCACGCTAGGGAAGGTCACTATAGACTGGGAGACCTTGGAGATGGAGTGGACAGACAAGAAGATCGGTAAGCATGAGATGATTCGGGGCGTGCACACTTATCCTCCACAGACAATTTCAACACACCAGATGGAGGCAGATTTTCGGAAGGGAGACATAGAGTGGGCAGTGGAGCTGCGTGTTTCAAAGGTAGGGTCTACAGGACCGGTCGTACACCCAGATGTGCAGTCGATTTTGGACATATATGCTACATTTTTTGGGGATATACCACCAGGGTAGCCACCAGATCGGAGGTTTGAGCACACCATTGAGCTGGATTAGGGCATTCAGGCCATGATTACTACACCCTATAGGCATCCTAAAGCCTACAGGGATGAGATTGAGAGAGCTATTCATGAGCTCTTAGCACTGGGACACATCCCGACCCAACACTAAGCCCGTTTGCTTCTTCTGTTGTACTGGTGAAGAAGAAGGATGGCACACTGAGGATGTGCATCGACCATCAGGCTCTCAACAAGAAGACCATGAAGAATCGATACCCCATCCCACAGATTGATGAGTTGATGGATGAGTTGAGGGGGTTAAAGTTTTTCTCGAAGATTGATTTGAGGTCAGGTTACCATCAGATTCGAGTGAGGGACCAGGATGTCCCCAAGACAGCTTTTAGATGTCACTACGACCACTTTGAGTTTCTGGTGATGCCCTTTGAGCTAACCAATGCACCAACCACTTTCCAGTCCTGCATGAACCACATCTCCCATGGTCAACTAAGGAAATTTGTGTTGGTATTCTTCGATGACATCTTGATATACAACTGGACATGGGAGGAGCACCTGTAGCACATTGGGCTGTATTGCGCATTCTGGAGGAGCAACATTTTTATGCTAAGCTCTCCAAATGCGAATTTGGACTGGCAAAGATGCTCTATTTGGGGCATATCATTGGTGTGGACGGAGTGAGAGTTCACGAGGAGAGGATCAGGGCCATCTGGGATTGGCTGGAACCAAGGAACGTGACTGAGCTTCGGGGGTTGGTAGGCATCTACACCTACTACCGAAAGTTCGTCAAGGGATTTTCCCAACTTGCTGCACCCCTCACAGATCTTACCAAGAAGGGGCATTCGGTTGGACGAACCCTGTATGAGAGGGCCTTTGATAGGTTCAAGGAGGTGATGAGCAAGCTGCCCAGTTTTGGCGTTTTATGTGGTCACACGGCCTTTTGTCTTTGAGTGTGATGCATTTGGAGAGGGGTAGGCGCGGTATTGATGCGGGGGAGGCCACCCTTGGCTTCGAAAAAAAATCTATTGCGCATGAGAGGTTGTATCCCATATACGACAAAAGAAATGAACTATCATGCATGCAACGCGAAGTTTCGCAATACTTGGTTAAGCAGATTAGAAGGTGAGGTACTGACCACAACGGCCTTCGGTTCTTTTTAGAGCAGAAGCGGTTGCGGGAGAGGCAGCCTGGCAATAAAAGTAGGTCGGCGAATCCGGGCATACGATTTTGATATCGAGTATGTTAAGGGAGGAAGAAGAACAACGTGGTGGTAGATGCTCTTTCACTCGGACGACGGCGTTGTCTCTGATGAGCTTAGACAAGGATTTGAGGGCTCAGTTATTGGTGGAGTACTCCAAGGATCGTTTTGCCTGCGAGATATTGGATGGAAAGGTCACAGATGACCGGTACAGGGTGATGGACGAGGTGATATATTTCAGGGATCGGATCTTCTTGACTGAGAGCTCTCAGCTCAAGGAGAAGGTACTACGTGCCTCACATGACTCACCGCTCTCAGGCCACCAGGGGTTCACCAAAACCTACCGGGCCATCAGGGAGAGGTTCTCTTGGAAGGGCCTCAAGGAGGACGTACTCTGACATGTCAGGGAGTGCGAAGTGTGTCAACGGAACAAAGGGGAGATGAACCATCCAATAGGATTACTACAACCACTTCCCATTCCAGAGGGGAAATGGGAGAGCATTTCGATGGATTTCATCATAGGGTTGCCCACGGTGCAAGGCAAGGATTGTATCTTCGTAGTCGTTGATCGACTGACGAAGTATGCACACTTCTTCGCAATATCAGCGCGGTACACAACGACACAAGTGGCGGAGTTGTTTTTCAGGGATGTTTTCAGGTTGCATGGTCTCCCGAAGACCATTGTTAGTGTTCGTGACAGCGGTTTCATGGGCAACTTTTGGCAGGAGCTCTTTCGTTTGGTGGGTACAGAGTTGACTCCGAGCACCAGTTGTCACCCTTAGACGGATGGGAAAAACTATGTCACAAGGCAGCAGAAGGCATGGTTACGTTGGTTGCACTTGGGAGAGTACTGCTACAACACTACTTTCCATTTGTCCATTGGTATGTCTCCGTTTTACGCTTTATATGGATATCATGCTTTGTCTTTTGCTGATGTGATGTTTGGTGCTAGCAAGGCCCCCAAGGCCAAGGACTGGATCCAAGAGAGTCAGGATATACTCCGGGCTCTCAAGGACAACTTAGCTACAACACAGAACCAACAAAAGCTGTATGTTCACAGAGGATGGGTTGAGAGACAGTTTGAGGTGGGGGACTTGGTCTACCTATGGCTTTAGCCATACCGACAGTCCACGCTGAAGCAGAAGCAGGTCGAGAAGCTCAAGCCCCGCTTCTATGGACAATAGAGGGTGATATGCAGGATTGGGGAGGTTGCATATGAGCTGGAGTTACCCACAGGTAGCAGGATCCATAACATATTCCATGTATCCTGCCTAAAAAAGGCATTCGGGCAGCAGGTGACTGCAACCGAGGAGCTTCCACCAATAGATGATGAGGGGCATTTGGTGTTACAGCCAGAAGCCATCATAGACACCCGGGAGAGGCAGCTGCGGAGCAGGACGGTCAGGGAGTATTTGGTGAGGTGGAGGAACTTGCCGGATGAGGATGCCACTTGGGAGAGTGAGAAGATTTTGCAGCATCCATCATTGCAGTTGCTCGAGGACAAGCAACGTTTTGGCGGGGAGGACTGTAATATTCCCAATTAGCAGCAGTTAATTGGTAATACTAATTTTTGGTCAGTTTACTTTTATAAAGTTAAGTCAATTAATAAAGTGGGTGAGAAGACACTTATCCTACACTTAGGAAATAAACATTCCCTAAATTCACTTGAGCACATTATTATTTGACAGCGTGGGGCCCAGAGGTCGAAGTGGCAGCGTGGGTCCATGACAACTCAGAGAGAGAGAGGGACAACGTGGCCAAGAGGGACAACACAATTTTGGTGGGCCCTAAGTGAGAGCAAGGCTCTCCAAGCATAAAGAGGGGAAGAGGCTCCTCATTCATTCATTCGATTATGCATCTATGTTTTGTCTCTTGACATTGAGCACGCTTTTGCTGTTGAGTGAAGTCTGCAAGTGTTGTTCAGCACACCGGGTGTCTCCAAGCGGAGATCCCAACCTCAGCCTCGAGGGACTTCGAGTGCCTACTCGGGTGAGGAGTTCTATCTTTTGATTTTCAAGTGGGAGCCATAGCATCTTCAGCCAGGGATTAAGCACTTGCTTGGGCAATGCAGTCTTGAGGAGGGATCACACAGTTCTTGGTGAGATAGTGCCGGAGGTGGAGATTCATCAGGGGATTCAGCCCGGGATAGTGAGAAGAGATCAACCCTTAGCTATTCCATCATTTTGGTAGAAGAGGAGGCTATTATTTGCAGGGATTCATTTAGGGCCAACGTACATCACTGGGATAGCGTTATTCCTCAAGGGAGGTGATTTTTTGGGGTCAATCCATTCCGGAATCCCTTTCTGGGCTTTTTTGGGTATTTGGAGGAGAGCTCATTCCCAGAGTTTCGTATTTTTTTGAGTAGGGAACAACCCCAAAGAGCCATGCCATTTCAGCATTAGCAGCAGTTCGGTAGCAGTAGCAACATCATTTTGGAGATAACGTAGTCACTAATAGAGAAGCCATTCCTTGAGCAATTCTGAGAGTATTTCCAGCTTGCCTTGTGCAAGCCAAGGTGCCATCATTTTGATCACCTTTGTACCTATTTGTATCTTTCAGTTATATAAAAAAATGGCTTAGCATTGTCCATATTTTGCATTATTTATGTGAAGTTTCTCTATTTGCTGTAGTTTCTTGTTTATGATTGATTTATATTGCTGTTTATTTCTACTCAGAATATTACATCTTATTTGATAGAGAAAATGACGAGAATTACTGAGTTATTAGAGTTCCTTAAAAATATAATACATTCCACTGATTATGATACAGTGAAAATAAGCAAGAATTGTCTATCTGATATTAGAACTTGTTTACATGATGCACTCGACAAGTTTGAATTTTTGCAGCTTGAGTCAGAGCTTCAGCAAGATGAGCTTCAACAAAAGAGTTGTCATTCTGAACTTGTTTTTGTTCAGAACACGGAGACAAAATCTCATCAACAACAATAAACTGTTCAGATCATTGAGCCCAGTACAAGAGCAAATTTGCATGCAGAAGCAAACGTCCAACCTGCACTTCCCAAGCCCTTCATAAAACCTTGTGAAGAGCTTGTCCATAACAAGCACATAACAGGTCTTAGATATGACAAGTTGTCCTTTCATACTCTAGATGTTATGTATATTTTATTAATTATTAGTTAGATATAGTTATCTTAGGTTTTATTAAGTGAAAGGGCATGATCAAAGATCATGCCTCTTCAGCAAGGGACACCATGAGGCTATATTTAAAGCCTCGGTGATTCCCTATTGTAATCATCTCACCTTTTATCAATAATAATATATACTTGTAAAGTTTACCAGAGTTTTTACACTCCATTAGTATCAGAGCTATCGCTCTTTGGGATCTGTGTGATCACCCAGAATTAAGGAATTACAAGAATTCCAAATTGTAGATTTTTTTTACCAAATGCTTGTGGGCAGCAACCTTGGTTTAAAAAAATAAAAATAATTTTTTTGTATATTTTTCCCTCACTACACTCACACCCCACAGGCCTTTCCCTCTCAAGCTCCTACGCTTACACTTCATTCCCTACGCACAACAAACTCTCCTCACATTTGCTCTCCCTACCCGCGGCCATCCGACCCTTCTCTACATACTCACATACGCTCCCCATCTCTCACATATCTCACAGCCATCCCCCCTCTCCACCTAACGCTCAACAGCGCCCACCTACCCGCTCACCCCTCACACCTCCACTCTGCACTCACAACTCCCAACTTCCTCCTTACCACAAACGCTCGCCCTTCCCCTCTCGATCTTCCCTCACTCTCGGCCTTACGGTCCTCACTCCCTCCCCCTCGCACAACGCTCCCCATCCCCTCACATCACTCCCCCCCTCTCGGTCGTCGCTCACCTCACCCCCTCGCTCTCCCCTTAAACACCTCCCTACCTCCATGCCCTCGCACCTCCCTCTCCGTTGCTCTTACCCTGCCGGCTCTCCCAACACCTTCCCACCTGACTCCTCGGCCTTCCACTCGACTTCCCCACGCAGCCCTCCCCGCAATATACCAACTCGCCGCCCTGTCAACCATCTTCTGCCGTCTTCCGCAGTCCGTCTTCCGTCTTCCCTGTCGCTGCTCCACCATAGCCGCAGATAAAACATTTATGCCAGCAAAAAATTACGTTTTTTTAAATCGTGAAACAGTGTGTCCATTGGTATTCGACTTTTACAAATTCGCAGGGATATATTTCTGCAAAATAGAAAGGATATCACAGCTTCACGGTCACGATTCCCCAGTGTAGTCTATCAACATACAGATATCAGCGATATCGAAGGTGTTTTTCTCAGGCATAGGTATATCTGAACTGGGAACTGGAAGCCGATATAATCAGCCGCATATAATAAGCCCAAACGTTAAAATTAAATCGAGACTAGTCGTGGAGAGGTACGATTTCACGGGAAGTGGTGGCGTTTAGTATATATAGTGAACGGGTTTGTTTAAGAACTAGTGCGACGTCTAGAAACTAATCAGGTTTTTGTTAAACAGTGAACGAGTTTTTTTTATAGTTATAATATATATACTATATAATTACAATTAATAATTATATATATATATATAATTTATAATAAAAATAATAATTATTATTATTAAAAAAAATTATAATTATAATTGTAATTATTTAAAAGAAAAAAATTATAATTATAATTATTTAAAAGAAAAAAGAAAAAGGGGAACCCGTTAAAATATTCCCCACCTCATACACGTTCAATGTCTTCATAGATGTCGATGGCCGAATTCCAGAAGAAATTGGTGGATCTCGAGAAACAGATCAATAATAATTCCGAAGAATTCGGAAAAAGATTAGTCGATCTTGAAGGTATAGTTGCAGGACACTCCAACGACATCAAAAAGGTTCATGATACAACAAATCGAATAGAAAGACAAATGTGGCTAAATCATCACGAGACCACAGAAAATATGACAGAACTCTTCGATAAGCTAAATGATAAGATAGATAAGTTAAGTCAGACACAACCCCCAATATTTCCCAATATGGAACAAAATCAACAGAATAATTCCGCAGATTCAGGGAACTCAGAAGAACATCACGAAAAAACCGATTCCCCACATCATCAAGAAGATATTAATGCAGATTTTCAAAATAAGCAGCTCTGGAATGCATTTGCTAATCAATATCCCCTTCTTGTTCCACCATTAGCATATCAGCGAAAATCAAAAATCAAGCTACCCAAGTTTGATGGTAATGAAAAAAATAGCGTTGCATGGCTTAATAAAGCCGAAGAATATTTTGAGATTTATGACGTTACTAGTGATGACGAAAAAATTAAGCACGCTTCCATGAAAATGGAAGGAGAAGCATATAATTGGTATATGTGGTGAAAAAAGACGACGCTTGTTATTAGTTGGAGAAAATTTAAGGATGCATTTTTTAAAAGGTTTCAAGGCATAAAAGAAGAAAAGTTTTTTTCAACGTTCATCAAATTACACCAAAAAGGAGATTTGGATGAGTACACTCGAGAATGGGAGACCTTGCCAACATGAGTACCGGGATTGTCAGAATCTCGTCTAATCCAGTCTTTCATCTCAGGACTTAAAATCCATATACAAGAAGAGCTAAAACTTCATGAAATTACATCAGTAGAAGTAGTAAGGAAAAAAGCAAAGGCTGCTGAAAAGAAATTTGAAAGGTTATCAAAAACAGAAAAAGTATATTCAAGACAAAGATTTCCTCCATCTGAAAATATAGATGACACAAAATATGTCCCACCCCATCTTCGTGAAGAAGAAAAATCTAATGTGGAAAAACAAAGAATGAGAGAGGGAAAGTGCAAACGTTGCGGTGAAAACTGGGACCCTAAGCATAGATGTGTTAATGGAAAAGCGAAAAATCTATACAGTTGTGAAGCAACTAATGATGCTAACAATAATGATTCATATATAGAAGGATTAGAAGACAACTTAGAGTTCTCTCCAGAAGTAGATGGCGAAACCATTCCGCAAGTGTTATTATCAGCTATGACAGGCATATCACAACCTCAGACCCTAAAGTTAAGAGGACATATCAAGAACAACAACGTAATGGTTCTCATCGACATTGGCAGTACTCACAATTTTCTAGATTCAACCATGGCGAAAAGACTTAACATCTTTACCTTCCCCATGCCTAATATGAAGGTAATGGTGGCTGATGGTAAGAAGATTGAGCAAGTAGGGAAATGCCATAAGGTCAAACTACAGATAAAAAACTTTCATTTAGAATCTCCATTCTACACAGTTCCATTACGAGGAGTAGATGTGGTCTTAGGAATTCAATGGCTACAAACTTTAGGTACTTATTTTGCCAACCATCAGAAGCAGTTTATAAGCTTTAATTGGAAAGGGCAGAAACATAGGTTGTATGGATTCCAAGCCTCAGAAAATCAAGTCGTATCTTCATCTCTGATGACGAAGATGATTCAAACAGGAGCGCTAACCTCTACAGTACAATGTCATCAGTTAGAAATGTTATCTTCAAAAGGGAGCCACGAAGAGTCACTAGAAGAACAAGGAGTAGTTCGGAAACACGAAAAATTATTCCAAGATCTACCCATAAAAGTGCCTCCCGATAGGAAAATCAAACATCCAATAGAAGTCAAGACAGGATCCGACCCTGTCAATATCAGATCTTGTCTCTATCCATGTCAACAAAAAATTGAGCTCGAGAAGATGCTCCATAGTCTTTTTAAAATGTGGGAAGCAAGAGCTTGCCGTTTGAGAAACCCAGGCGTTCGTCAATAATGTCCTTCATTACGTATGCTTTGAGGACAAAGCATCTTTAAGAAAGGGGCAATGTTATGTATATTTTATTAATTATTAGTTAGATATAGTTATCTTAGGTTTTATTAAGTGAAAGGGCATGATCAAAGATCATGCCTCTTCACCAAGGGACACAAAGAGGCTATATTTAAAGCCTCGGTGATTCCCTATTGTAATCATCTCATCTTTTATCAATAATAATATATACTTATAAAGTTTACCAGAGTTTTTACACTCCACCGGACTACTCCAAGCCTATCAAATTTCAGAGTGCCGGATTTCTTCATGATAACTCACCTACAACTGTTCTAGATTCTGCTCCTCTTCTACAACAACAAAAATAGATTGTAAAATGCCAACAATGTGATCCAATTGGCCATATGAAAGATCACTGTTTCGATCTTAACCCATGCAAGCACTGTGGTCGGCACATCCATTCTTCACATAAATGCTTCAGAAACAAGCCTCTTACAAGAACAAAGATTCATCTTGGATGGATCTCTTCTTAGCAATGGGCATCAACAACCATGAAGATGTTTCAGTCATATGACCGAATTTCTTCTAGAATATTAAAAGGTCTTGCAATTGAGTTTTCGCCATCATCTCACCTTGTATTTGACAGGGGAGAAAATGATGGTCATCTACAAGCTTAAAAGCCACATCAAATCGAGCTTGAGCCATAACTTGTCATTCCAGATTCAGAGTTGTAGCTAGAGACACAACACTTCAAGCAAGCCTGAGCCACAATTTGTCATTCGAGATTCAGAGTTGTAGTCAGAGACACATATGCCCATGAGCATTCCTTTGGTTGGTGGTCAGCCTTAAACCATCTATGCGAGGTTGATTTTCTTCCTCTTCAAAGAATTCGAGACACTTCCTCTAGTAGAAGACTTCAACTTCTTGCCAGTTTTGGAAGAGTTCCAGGAAATGCATCAAGCATTCCAGAGTTGGTGGTCATCCTTAAACCATTGCAGGTTGTAGACCTCCCTTCTTCTAGGTTGAAGGTCTCCCTCTTCAAAATATGAGGAGCACTTCCTCTAGCAGAAGACCTCAGCGTCTTGCTAGATTTGGAAGAGTTTCGGGAACTGCACTAAGCGTTCCAGTGTTGGTGGTCATCCTTAAACCACCTCTTTATGCCAACATTTCAGAGAGCTCATTCAACTTAAGTGTTGCCATGCATACTTTGTAGATTTGTATTATAGCTCTCTTCTTGGACTCACACATACCCCTTCGGATTAAGGGGGGGAATGTTGGACACCTAATCCTCTATGGGTAGGTGTAGAAGGCGAATGGACAAAAGGAGTCCAAGAGACCACTTGGAATGTGAAACCAAGGGTCACTCCCATGTATTATATATATGCATCTTTGTGAATAATAATGCAACTCATGCTTATCTTTTCCATTATTGTCTATTCTTTCCTATTTGTGTGTGTTTACCATGCATGAGTTCAACAGAGACTTTTGAGATAATTTGAAGAATCATTTCTACTGTTCTATTTGCTGTTCATGCTGTGGATGCTTTATTAAGTTAGCTGTAGCTGAAGAATTTTTCAGGTGTACAAGGCAAGGTTGGAGGCCCCCCATATCAAGCTAAGGTTAAATTTTGTATAAATTAGCATAGTTTTGATTCAGTATTTCTTGTTTCAGTTACTTAGATGTGTTATGATTTTTGTATGATTTTTGGATGATTTTGGTTTAAAGTCTAATTTGCGTACGGAAGGACAACCAATGATTTAAGTTAAATTCTCTTTCTATCAAGTTATGAATCACAACTAAAAATCATTATTTTGCATTTCTTGAATTCCAGTTTATGATTTGATGCAATGGTAATGTTGTTGGAGTAGAACTGTGAGGAAGGACAACCAAGACCTCCTAAGTTAGGAGCCTTTTCTCTTGCTTTCTACACATCACAAACTGTTGCTCTTTAGTCTCTCTTCTTGAGGACAATACTGTGGGGAAGGACAACCAAGACCTCCTAAGTTAGGAGCCTCTTCCTTTGCTCACTGCATCTTGAATCATAGACTCTTTAGTTTTTTTAAACTTGGAACTTATATTTGTAATATGCATTTCCATATGCATTTCCTTTAACCTTTGAGCCTCGCCTTCCGAAATTGATTTTCCCTGAAATCCATATACTTTGGACGTGCTTCCAAGTCTGCAAACCCGGATTGACAAGTAAAGCACCTGCGTTAGTTTACTTAGTAAATTGACCCAACATTTTTGGCGCTGGTGCCGGGGAAGCATGCTTAGATTGAGCTAGTTAGGAAGATTGTCTAGAAAATATATAGGAAATAACAAAAACAACAACAAAACATAAAAGCAAAAACACTTTTCATTACGGTTATTCATGCTTAGAGATAGAAATTAGAAAGGTAGATCTCCAAAACAAACCCCCCCAACCATTAAAAAAAAAAACTTACTAACTACAAAATCCATTCACGAAACAAGATCTACAAAATATGATGTTAAAGAAGTCATTTAGAGAAGGAGGGTATGCCACCACAAGGATCTTCTCAAATCCTTGTCCACAATTTAGAATGGTCACTAGGGAAGAATCTTCATTTCAAAATATAGAAGAGGAACAAAGCATCCATGAAGAGGATCCACAATAAGAGAATCTAGAAGCTTCTTCTAGTTACATTTGTAAGGAGATCAATGAGTTATGGATCACATGCAATGAAGTTCAAACAATATAGCTAAAACTTGAAGAATATCTATCATATGTATCACAAGATCCCTTGTGCGTTCATGATTTTGAACAAGTTCCATAAGAAGAACTTTGTGATATGACAATTAAGGAAAGCCAAACAAACAAAGATCATTTCAAAACTTGGTTTCAACTAGTCAATAGGCCACAACACCACTCCATTTTTCAACATTCTTTAGCATCAAATCCTTATGATCAAATAATTTTTCATGTCCAAGCATTCATCAAAGTATATTTTTCAAACTTTGATGTGAGTTTACTTATGATCTTGTTGCGCAAATGGATGCATTGGAAATTCTCTTATACTTGAGAGAATGACTTATTTTTCTACAATAGAGTAGGATAGAATAACATAAATAAACAAATAGGTAAAATGAGTTCACAATTAGTAAGACCTTTGGTTTAAAACTCTCATGAATAAATCTTCACATCATTGTTCAATACTCAATTGAAAGGATTTCATGACAACATGATAAATTGCAGCAAGGACAATCCTCTTTTGGGTAACCATATAGGATCATTTAAAAAAAAACATGTTTTTAATAAAGTATCTCTTGAAATTTAGTTTTTAAATCCATTTTGAATTTTTCAATTTGGATCACAAATAAAAAAAAATGATCAAAATAAACACTAGATCTCAAGAGAAAATTTGAGGACAGAGTTAGTACAACATTGATTCGAAGGGTCTAATGGAAACATTTTGAAATGACATGTATAGGGAAGATAGCCCTTGGAATCTAGTTTCCAAATCAATTTGAATCACCTCAATCCAGAATCATATGAAAAAGTTATTCTCAAAATACTAACTGCTTGTCGAAAAATCTGCATGTTGACAATTTTAGGTCTTGACTGTTCATTCGAATATTTCACATGTCAAATAATCTTCTTTTCAAAACCTGTTTCTATGGGAGATAAATATTGAAGTATAGTTTATGACACAATTTGAATCATCACATTTGAAGGCCAGGTGAAAAATTTATTCCACATCTAGTGATTGCATGTCTTAAAATCAGCATAGTCAAACTCTGCCTCCTAGGTCTATTTATCAGCAATTTTGTGATATCAAACCTAAGGATTTTAAAAACTTGTTTCTATTTGCACACGGTTCAAGTTGTAATGTAAACCCTTTTGGAATAGAAACAAAAGAATGAGAAGTGCGTAGATTTTTCTGCCAAAAATCTTGACAAAGAGCAGAAGAAAGCGTTGTGTTCCATAAATGATAGCCCCGCCAACTAAAACATTGAAATCTTCGTTCAAAATCCCGAGAAATTTGCAAAGACAACAAGTTTATTTTGAATAGGAATGAAATACAGTTCAGTCTTTTTCTGATATCTAAAATTTGAAGATTCACATTTAATTGCCAGTGTAGATAACTCCAGTTAACAAATGTGACAAACTTCAAGCCGACAAACGTTGGTGGAAAATTCGATTTCTCAACTGCATAAGTGGTATCAAAATCTGCGTTTAAAACTACAGGTGTATGAACAAGTCTAGTTAACCCCAGACAACTCTGAATTGCATGGTGACAGTTGTAGAATCACTCAGAAAATCGATTTCCTTCTAAAAATCGATTTTTGAACAGACAGGAAATGAAATGAGTGCATGAAGTTATTAATTTGATTTCTCCAGATAAGTACATCTTCAACACTTTGATTTCTCCAGATCACCTTCAACATTTCGATTTCTCCAACATAAGTAAATTTCTAGCATTCAATTTCTGAGAAGGCAGCGAAGATGAATTTAAAAAAAAAATGTTCAGATTTGTGAAAATTGCCCACTTCCCAGAATTGATTTCTTTTAAATATGCAGAGAGTGGTGGTGCTATTAAGAAGAAATGTTGAAATTGCACAGACTTATAGGGTGGTTTTTCAGAAATTGATTTCCAATTGAATGCATGAGTGGTTAATTTTCCACAAATCGATTTCAAATTGAATGATAATGAAATTTTATTCAGTCCCAGAATTTCATTTCAATTTATGAAGAGACAGGGGTGAATAAAAAAAAAAATGCTCATTTCCAGATTTCATTTTAACTTTTGAGGAGACAGAGAGGGGTAATCAATAATTTTTTCCAAAATTCATTTTGATTTTTTAGGAGACAGAGAGGGGTAAATGAAAAAAATCATTTTCAGAAATCATTTTTAGGTGTTGATTTTAAATGTTGAGGGAAAAATCAAATTTGTAGATGTCTAGAAATCAAAAGTGAACTTGTTTTCAGAAGCAATAGTGATAAGAAGATTTCTTTCAGAGGCATTTTCCAGAAAGAGTGTTTTAAAGTTTTAAAGCCTTCTCTCCTTAAGCAGTTGAAACAGACATTAAATCTCATGAGTATTCTTCTTTTCTCTCATTAGAGAAAGAGTCTAAAGTCTAGATCAAGTCTTGGTAAGCCACACCCTTGTGATTTTTGAAAGGAAATCTTGTTTTTCAAATACATATACCAAGAAAAATCTTTCTCCTCTGACTATAGATATTATTTCTCTGTGTATTAAACTTGCAATTTTTTTTTAAGAAACACAGAATTATTATTATTATGTCATGAGATTATTCACAGTGGAGGGTTATTTACATGAACAAAGAAATCACTGAGAGACTTGAAGAAGAGGAACAAGAGAAACCTGGAGAGATGGAGAAGGATTCATACTATGAAAAACATTGAAAGAGGATCATCATCATATGCAAAAGGGATTGATGAAGCTTTTAAGGAAGAGGTCCTTTGATAGAACAAGAGGGATTCCAAGAGATTGGCTCAGAGAGCCATGGTTAGAGTTGGTTTTGATTATCCAAAAGTATTTCACTTGTGATAATCGGTACAATGTGATATACCTTTATCATATCAAATTGCTTCAACATATGAAGGGAGATTGTAAAATCAACTTACCCTTTTTTTCAAAAAGCCTAACCAAAATGATAGAGAATGTCAAGAACAAAATAGAAGTTGATGCAGGAGCATCATGGTTCCAAATTTTGTACATTTAATAGAATCTAGTGGGTCTTATGTTTTCAAGGGAGTTGGTTCTCTAAGTATTTAGTTAATGTAATTTTCAATGTTTTGAGTGATTTTATGTGAGATATTTAGAATAAGATTTAATTAAATATTGTGAGGCATATTTGTAAATGTTCTCGAATGTAGGAGAACATGAGAGATTTAGGCTAGTTGAGATTTCATAGGGATTGTGAATCCTAGACTTAGGAATTAGTTGATGATTTTGTGGATTTAAAAGATTCTTAGAATTTAGTTGAAAAGATTGAGGATCTGAACCAGAATTGGTTGCAGAACCTTTTGTATATATTTGTAAGCCTCGAAGGCATTAGAGACCATATTCTTAGATAGGAGATTTGATTGTAAGCCTACGGGCAGAGAGAGAGAGAGAGAGAGAGAGAGAGAGTGTGGAGAGGCCAATGAAATAGAAAATCAGGCCGAGAGGAGATCCATTATTATGTAAATATTTGTTTGTGAATAGAAAACTCAATTATGAGTTTATGTGGAGTGTAGAGTGTTAATGAATTATAAAATTGTGTGTGTTTCGTATAACGTAAGTATTGCAGGTGAGTCTGAGGCAGATCAGAGTGAAAAATAGTGTGCAAAAGCGGTTGCAGTAGTCAGGACCATTCTGCACAACAAAGCTCAGGAGGGATTAACATTGTGGAAGAACAACAAGGACATAAAACCAACTGTATATCAAGACACAGTAGGGATTGAGCGGAAGAAACCAAAGGAATATGCACACGAAAGTCAAGTGAAATTACATGGAAGAAAGCAAAGGGACCGTCGGATCACATATTGATCAATGACAGATGTGAATTTGGAATTTATGGGATGCGTCAAACAAAGATCGAGATGGATGGTTGAGATCTCATTGCAGATTAAATTGTGAAAGTGTCGAAGTGTGATAAGTTAAGATCTGCGCGATGCGATAAATATCGCACATTGCATGTGATATGGTATAATAGTTAACGACGAAGACTTAAATTTGCGAAATGCCGATTTGCGATGAGGCTAAACCTTGTGACATGCGATAAGGTTTTCGGGCCGAAGTGCGAAATGTTATGATCGCCAATGTGTGACGAGGTAAGTTTTGCGATGCGCAATGAAGCACTAAAGGAAAGGGTTTGGTTTAACAATGCGATGTGGAGTTTCGATGTGATAGATATTTCCGAAGGAGGAAGCCTTGGTCAACGTGAAGCGGTCACGTCGACGGATGAAAAGGCACGAAGTTAATAAGGGTAAGTATAAGCGTTTCATGATAAATGCGCTTATTGAGAAGGATTACTTTGGGTTTTAAACCAGAGTCCCATAGAGCCTGTTAATGATGATTTCCGCGAAATGAATTTTATAATGATAGAAGTGGGTTTTTAAAGGTTCTTAGAGATATATGAACCTATCAGAATGTGTCAAATTCGGAGTGTATACTCTGTTATGAGTATTAATCCTAGGTAAGAGTGAGGTTAGCCATTAGCCCTGCATCATTTGGTATCAGAACAAGGTTTTCTCTTTTGGAGACAGATAGAAGGTATGTAGAGGAGGTTTTGTGAATTAACAGATTTTATATGCAGGAGCTTAGAGCTTAAGGAGGACAAGGAAAGCTACTTTTGGAGAAGTAGTTACATGCAAGGGAAAGAGGTTAGATCAGCCAGATATGGAAGCTGAGCAGAAGCATTTTAAAGTGGCCATAGAAATTTGGCAGCAACAAGCTTTTGAAAGCTTGGGAATGATCTTTGTTTTAAATATCATTGATATGCAGGTAACAACAATTAGTGAGGCATCTCAGCAAGAAGATCACAGCCTTAAGAGTAGTGATGAAGGAAGCCAGTAAGTTTTTCTGAGAGAGTGTGGCCAAAACCTAGTATTTCAGTTGTGATTGAAATACAAGAGGACAGTTGTGTTCTTAGAAGTGCAGATGAGTTGAAGCCTAGAAAGAGCAGAGGAATGCTCAAAGAAAGTTCCACAGAGGGGACTAGTGGCCAAGTACAGAGGAGAGCTTGGTGAGGTAAGTTGTAGCGGGGAGAACTTGTTACTGCAGAGGCGTAGTGTAGCTCATAGTGAGTGTGAGAAGCTCATGAAGATGAAAAAGAAGATGACTACTGATAGTCATAGCAGAGGTTCAGGAAGCAACCACAAAGTGAAGAAAGAAGATGCCAAAGTTTATGGTACATGGAGATAGATGAGTGATGAAGAATATGGGAGGGAGAAAGTTGAGATAGAAGTCCATCTTGAAGAACTGATGGAGTTGTTACGGAGGAATAAGGAAGACCAAAGGTGTGGTTTTCTTATGAGAATGAAGATAAGGTGGCATAAGCTACAAAAGAGGAAAGAGAAAATGATAAATGCTCGACTGAAGGAATAATTACTCAGAATAAGTGGGTATCTAGGAGAAGACTTGAACACTGAAACTCCAAGTGAGTCTGAGAGGTCTCAAAGTATTAAAACTACTATTTTGTGTATGTCTGCAGGTACAATGAATGAAGAAGGACAAATTGCTAATATTGTTATAAAGAATGAAGGAGAAGGACACAATCTTAATCATGTTTTGAAAGAAGATGAGATAGCTGAGTCTCATGTACATGCACATGCATAGTTGATTGAAGGTGATGTTTTTCAGCATACTATGAAGGCTGAAAACAGAAAATATTTGGCTTATGATGATGACCAAGAACAGAAAGAAGCAAAAGAGGATGTCAAGCCTTTAACTGATATGCTTGAGGAAGTTGGGAAGAAAGGCAGTGAAGACTTTCTGAGTCCTGAAAGAGACTTAGAACAACAAGAGGAAGATTTGGTGACTGGATCATCAAATGAGACCATTGGGTCTTGTGATTTTGAGATTGATAATTTGACTGTGGTTGCAGGTGTTGCAGAAGGCAATCCATCTCTTGGAGTTGTCTTGAATGAAGTTGAGGATTGTCAAGCAAGGTATGTTGAAGAGTGTCTTTTTGATGAAGACCAAGTTGAGTTGTTGCAGCAGAAGGAATTCATAGATTCCTTACTTAATAAGGGCAACATCTCCAAGGAAGGTGAGACAATCATGTCTCATATGAAGGAACCTGTTATTGTTGAGGACAGGGAGGAATTGGCTTATTTGATTGGCCAAGAGAAGACTGTTGGACAGACATTTAAAGCTGTCACAGAGATAGAGGATCAAAATTTTATTCTGATGGAGGATGAAGAAATAGTGTCACAGAATGATTGGAATTGTGACAAAGAAGAGGAAAATTGTGAAGATTGTACAGGGTTTTAAGGAGAAATTCCATGTGAGATGGCAGATTTGTGGCATAAGCTAAGTCTTTTGGAGGATAGACTAGCAAGTCAGAGAATGAATATTTTGAATGTACAATTGAATTTAGATGAAGATGAGGCAGACATGTCTCAAGTTGAAGGAGAGTCAGTTTTAGAACTGAAGAAGACCAAAAGTTGCCAGGTAAGGCGTAATGATGAGGAAGATGTAAAGCATGAAGATATAGTGTTTGAAGAAGCTGAATTGACTGTTAGAATCAGTCAAGGAGGTGAAGGACAATCACTAATGGTTGTCAAGGAAGAAGAAGAAGGTTATGCTGAAACTGAAATGCAACATATTGATGATGTGGTTGAGATGAGACAAGTACAAAGGGAATGATTGAAATGCTTGCTGGAAACATTTGAGGAAGAGAAAGGAATTGCAGACAATGATGTGGAAAAGTCTCAAGTTGTGAAAGAGGCAGGAGCAGATACTAGATTACCAAACTTGATTATGTTTGCTAGTATACAAAGAAGAGTGAATGAGTATATTGCTGCAGTCAAAGAATCAGAAGACAATTTATTTTTTGAAAGTAAATTTGCAGGTAGTGAGCAGAAGAAGGATGTTGCAGAGGGAGATATCTTAAGAGATATTTAGGAAGTTTGGGAGGTAGCAATGTCCAGAACAATATTTGTAGCAGTAAATGGAGTAATTCCAAGTGAAAAAGCAGAAATTGAAGCAAGAAGAGTTGAAGAAAGAAATCAGCAGTTTAGTGATAAATGGATAAAGTGCAGCAAAGTACAATGGCAAAGTCAGGAAAACAAAATTAGTTTGCAGCAGCAGACTAAATTACAAGAAACCATAGATGAACTATGGAACCTAATGCAGATACCTAAGGAGAGCTACATCAGAATGAAGAAGGTAATCCACTGTGAAGATGATTGGAGAGTGAAGAACATAAAAGGTAGAGACAGTGGAGCACTACAACATAAAGTATGGAGACCTCGAGAACAACATCAAACAATAATAACAACAAAACAACAGAAAGGAAGAGAGGTAGCCAAAGACAGATTACAAAACAAAGTCTGGGATCTAGGAGGACAACAATTAAACACACATGATCTGGAGATCATGATTAATTTCCACCTTGGGAGTCTGATGCAGGAGCATCGTGGTTCCAAATTTTGTACATTTAGTAGAATCTAGGGGGTCTTATGTTTTCAAAGGAGTTGGTTCCCTAGGTATTTAATTAATGTAATTTTCAATGTTTTGAGTGATTTTATGTAAGACATTTAGAATAGGATTTAATTAAATATTGTGAGGCATATTTGTAAATGTTCTCAAATGTAAGAGAACATGAGAGATTTAGGTTAGTTGAGATTTCATAGGGATTGTGAATCCTAGAATTAGGAATTAGTTGATGATTTTGTGGATTTAGAGGATTCTTAGGATTTAGTTGAGAGATTGAGGATCTGAACCATAATTGGTTGCAGAACATTTTGTATATATTTGTAAGCTTCAAAGGCATTAGAGACCATATTCTTAGATAGGAGATTTGATTGTAAGCCTATGGGCAGAGAGAGAGAGAGAGAGAGAGAGAGAGAAGTAGTGTGGAGAGGCCAATGAAATAGAAAATCAGGCCAAGAGGATATCTATTATTATGTAAATATTTGTTTGTGAATAGAAAACTCAATTATGAGTTTATGTGGAGTGTAGAGTGTTAATGAATTATAAAATTGTGTGTGTTTCGTATAACGTAAGTATTGCAGGTGAGTCTGAGGCAGATTAGAGTGAAAACAACGTGCAAAAGCGATTGCAGTAGTCAGGACCATTCTGCATAGCAAAGCTCAGGAGGGATTAACACCGTAGAAGAACAACAAGGACAAAAACCCGACTATTTATCAAGACAAAGTAGGGATCGAGCAGAGGAAACGAAAGGAATATGCACACGAAATTCAAGTGAAATTACATGGAAGAAAGCATAGGAACCGTCGGATCACATATTGATCAACGACAGATGTGAATTGGGAATTTATGGGATGCGTCAGACAAAGGTCAAGATGGATGGTTGAGATCTCATCGCAGATTAAATTGTGAAAGTGCCGAAGTGCGATAAGTTAAGATTTGTGTGATGCGATAAATATCGCACATCGCATGCAATATGGTATAGCAGTTAATGACGGAGACTTAAATTTGCGAAATGCCGATTTGCAATGAGGCTAAACCTTGTGACATGCGATAAAATTTTCGGGCCGAAGTGTGAAATGTTATGATCACCAATGTGCGACAAGGTAAGTTTTGCGATGCACGATGAAGCGCTAAAGGAAAGGGTTTGGTTTAGTGATGCAATGTGGAGTCGCAATGCGATAAATATTTCTGAAGGAGGAAGCCTCAGTCAACATGAAGCTCTCACGTACAACATATGAAAAGGGATGAAAGTAATAAGAGTAAGTATAAGCATTTCATCATAAATGCGCTTAGTGAGAAGGATTACTTTGGGTTTTAAACTAGAGTCCCACAAAGCCTGTTAATGATGATTTCCGCGAAATGAATTTTATAATAATGTAAGTGGGTTTTTAAAGGTTCTTAGAGATATATGAACTTGTTCGAATGTGTCAAATTCAGAGTGTATACTCTGTTATGAGTATTAATCCTGGGTAGAGTGGGGTTAGCCATTAGCCTTGCATCAAAAGCCAAGGAAGCCAATATCGATCATCATGGGCTAATCAAGATACTTGTTCAGTATTAGGTAAGGAATAAGGGATTTATTTGGAAGGATTTTTTGGCTAAACATCATTTTGAAGAACAAACAACAGGGAATGAGGAGAAGTTTGAGTCATTTCATGTAACAAGAAGTATCATGAATTATCCTTTGTATCGTAAGACAAGATTGACGAAGAAGCAAGATGATATTATGATTGAAAAAGATAAATCCTTTCTGTCCATTCCTAGGAAACCTAGGATAAAATCACAAGAGGAACCAAGCAACAAAGGAAAAGATTCAGAAATTGAAATTGTTGGAACTAAGCCTCCACAAACATCAAAGCAGATTGATGAGATTATACAGAGATTGGAGAAGGAAGTCCAGGAAGAGCCCATAGAGAAATACTCCTATTTTGAGGATGTTTGGGTAGGAGCTACCTCATCTCACTCATATGCCAAAGAGACCAGGGAAGAATCTAAAGAGCTGCACAATGAAGAATATCTTAAGAAAATAGTAGAACTAACAAGTGAGATGGAGGATAGAAAGATCATGGAGAAACATTTGAAAAAGGAGAACAAAATGTATAAATAAAATATCAACAACATAATAAAGGAGAACAAGAAATTGAGCAAGCATATTAAAAATATTGAGGCTCAAAATATCCTCAAAAAAGCCTACATATGGCTAAAGTAGAAAAAGTTATCGCAGTACAAATATGAGAAACAAAAAGTGAAGACTACCATCTACAAAGAAGAGAAATAGGAGGGTATTGAAATTCTCCTACAAGTTGCACAGGAAGAAGCTACAGGGTTAGGAACAATAGGGGCATCATCACTTAGGAGATCCAAATAAAGGAGGCAAGCATGAGGACATGCTTGAACATCAACAAGGGGGAGATGTTAGCCCTCAATTTTGGTCATTTTTGCCTATCCTAAATCTATTTATTTACCACCAAATTCCATCATATTTCACCTATATATGCCTCATTTTAGTCCTATTTTTCATATTCAGGTAACTAAATTAAGTTTTTCAATTTTTGGAAATTATTGTAAAAATTGTGTTTTAGGAGTAATTTTGGACTACATTAAAAATTCCTGTAATAGCTCCATTAAAGTCATATGTGCAGGACACCTGGGCGAGATCTGAGCTTATATTTGGAAATATTGGGAACCATGGATGGAGAAACACCTATTGGTTCAATAAAACTGAGCAATAACAGATCCGATCAACGCTGGTCAAACTTGACATGTCATTGAGGAATCCCTAGTAAAAAGGGGCAGATTTATTATTTTGTGGGATTTTTCCCGATTTTGTGAACCAGACTTGATGAGTTCAACCTGTATGGATGGATTAAGATTGATAAGGTTGTTAGAGCCATTATAGAAAAGTTTGTTTATGATTTTCCCATTTAAACAAAGTTTATGGACCATTCAGATAGGTAATATGTGTAATTTTGTATTAAGATTATTAGAGACTTTTGATATAATTTGAAGAATCATTTCTACTGTTCTATTTGTTGTTCATGTCGTGGATGCTTTATTAAGTTAGTTGTAGCTGAAGAATTCTTCAAGTATATAAGGCAAGGTTGGAGTGCCCCCATACCAAGCTAGCTAAGTACACTTTGGTTAAATTTTGTATAAATTAGCATAGTTTTGATTCAATATTTCTTGTTTCAGTTTTATGATTCAATTACTTAAATGTGTTATGATTTCTGTATGATTTTTGGATTATTTTGATTTAAAATCTAATTTTCATACAAAAGGACAACCAATGATTTAAGTTAAATTCTCTTTCTATCAAGTTATGAATCACTACTAAAAATCATCCTTTTGCATTTCTTGAATTCCAGTTTATGATTTGATGTAATGGTAATGTTGTTGGAGTAGAACTGTGAGGAAGGAAAACCATGACTTCCTAAGTTAGGAGCCTCTTCTCTTGCTTTCTACACATCAAAAACTATTTCTCTTTAGTCTCTCTTCTTGAGGACAATACTGTGGGGAAGGACAATCAGGACCTCCTAAGTTAGGAGCCTCTTCCTTTGCTCACTGCATCTTGAATAAAAGAATTTTTAGTTTCTTTAAACTTAGAACTTATATTTGTAATATGCATTTCCTTTAACCTTTGAGTCTTGCCTTCCGAAATTGACTTTACCTGAAATCCATATACTTTGGATGTGCTTCTAAGTCTATAAACCCGGATTGACAAGTAAAACATATGTAATAGTTTACTTAGTAAATTGACACAAGACTAGGATACAAGGGTAACCACGAAATCAAGCAGTGGAGACAAAAATACAAGCCTAACCCACTCTTTCCGTCGAATCCCCCCACCAATCCATGCCCAAAAGTGCCCATGACAAGTAAGGAAAATTACTCAACTATACCAATGAAAAGCCATACCTTTGGGGTTGGGAGGTCCACCTTCAAACATACATTCATGACAAGTGGTCGAGGGACCACATGGCTGGCTCAGGTGGCGAAGACAATGACACATTGGTCTATCTGGTGACTCCAAGGGGTTGTTGGCTGCCGGCTAAGGACCATCTAGGAGAAAAAATCTCCTATATAAACTACCCATGTGTGGCTGGTAACAAGAACCACATGGGAAACCCCACCAAGGCAGGGTCCCACTTCTCAACATCACATACATCACTCCTCTCCACTCATTATAACCCCTTTTCACATATTTGCCATTCAGGTCCACATTTGTCCATTGGGTCCACAAGGAGTTAGCCTCCCCCTCCCCTTGTCCACACTTTGGGTCTAGCCTGGAATGATGCCTCGGAGGTTGATGCAACTAAATAGAAAGTTAAAAGCATATTTTGGCCACTTACAACAAGAAATGTACTATAAAATGCAAAAGATATTTGAGACATAAAAATTTAGCACGTGGGCAAAAGCCAAACATGAGCTCTACCCCTATCAATATGGCCATCACCCTAGTTCCTAGGGCCCCTTCTGTGAGCCCCCTGCATTATTAAGGAACCCATGATTGTCCCAACCCCTGGTGGGCGATGAACTACCCAACCTTAAAGGGGTATTCACTGTTATATCATTCACATCATGCTCTCATTCCCTGGAGCCCCAGTAGTTATAAAGGAAAAATCAATAAAAGGCAAAAGGCATATGAAGGGTGGAAAAACAAAGGTAGGGGTAACTCATGTACCACGATTACTCACTCCTACATCTATACACCCCTAAAGGGTTTCCTAAGAGGGCAACTGCTAGGTTAAGGGCAATGATGGAGACTTAGCCGATTATCACCACAACTAAGGCTCCTTGCTCTTTACAGACTTTCATAGATGGGAGGAGACCCGATGTTTTTATGAAGCCACTTATAGAGGATATATCAACAAATATATGAGAAGTGACCCCTTAGACCCATTCCCTAGGATAGGATGAAGAATGGAACTTGCTTGCTTTTTAAGCAAGGGACTTGATTTTCTAGGGAGAGGGGATGAGTGCAATGAATAAAATAATTTATATAATGATTAATTAGTTAATTAGTAATTAAGCTAAAAGGGCATGTCTGATAAGACATGACCTTTCGTGAAGAGGCACCTGCCTAGGTATATAAGCAGGCCTCATTTGTAATTCTCAATAAAAATCATTCATCATACATTTTATATAATAATATTTGTATCCTCATGGATATTTTCATATTCCAAGTCTTTTGGAGTATTTAGCTTGAGAAGGAGCTTTGTTCACTTCATTTGGTATCAGAGTGGTTTCAGCCTTTGGCCGCTTAACCGATGCACAGAGCCACGCTCTGCAATCCAGGTCCTTGACCATTAAATTCGTCAACATTGTTGTCGTCGAAGCATTTCGCTACCAATCTTGGAGTTTCTCCATTCTCACAAGTAGGCCTTTGGCCATAATAAAAAAATTTAAAAAAAGGGGAAGAAATATATATACAAAATATATATATTAATACAAAATAAATAAAAGAGAGAAGGAAGGTTTTAAAAAAAAAAGAGAAATGAATTAAAAGCAAAAAAAATAAAAAAATTAAAAGAAAATAGTTCCAAAAGAAAAAAATAGAAAAATGGTTCTACATTATTGATAAAAAGTGCATGATAAAAAAAACTATACGTAAGAGAAGGAAGAGTAGATAAGATTATTTTGATTCTTATTTAAGTGGTTTACAAGCTCGTGGTTTTGGAAGCCCATGGTAATTGCCCATGGTATTTTAAAGATAAAATAAGAACAAAAGGAATAAAAAACCTCTTTGTGTGAATGCGAAGTTTACTTTTTACGTGGAGAAAATTAACCGAGTCGATGCACATAAGTGGAAATATATTTTATATTATACCCGTATGAATAGCCACGTTTAACTAGGCTGTAACTTTTCAAAAAAAAAAAAATTATAAATAAAAATAAAAAAAAAAAACTAGAATTTACTTAGTCAAAGAACTCATCACTAAAGGAAGACTATATTTAAGGTTATATAAATGAAATAATTTTCAAGAAAAGCGAAAGGAAAAATATTATTAAGTATTTCTTAAAATATTAAGGAATCATTATTAAAGCTGGAAGGTATATAAAAGGAAAAAAAGGTTATTAAAGGTTTAAGTATTGGAAAAGTAGAAAAGGAGATAAATCATTTTATTCTAAAGATTTTATTTAAAAAAGGAATATATACATATATAAAAGAATTTGAGCCTCTTCTAAAAAAATAATTTTAGTGAAAGATTCATTACCAAAGATTGAAGGAATAATAGTAAAGGATATTGGAAAGAATAATTAAGCTTGAGGGTTTATTAAAAGGAAAATAATAATATTTTATTATAAATATTAGAAAGGGTCACTTTTAAAAAAAAACCTGAAGTTATCTTGACGCAAGCAGAATGACATCTAATATAGAAATGAAGTTAGAACGATTTTTAGAATTAGAAACCCTACCTATTGACCCTAAAGTGCTATTTAAAATTAAAGGAACTCTCGCAAGAAAAGATGTCACTATTACTATATCACCCACCGAAGAGAAAAATTATATAAACCCTAAAATTGCCATCCAGTTGGTGATTCCTGAGTCAAATATAATCGAAAAATTAGACTTTTTTGACAAGAAAAAATTCGACATAAAATGTCTACAACTAAATATTGGGGATTATACTTTTATCTCACAATTTACCGTGAAAATCCTTCTTTTTGACAATAGTGACATTGTGTTAGGTTCACCATGGATGGAAACTCTAGTTTCATTTATCTTAAATGCGAAAAAGAAATTTTTGACATTCACCTACAAAAAGAAGAAAATAACGCTACAGGACGTTAACTTGAAGCCAAATTCCGTGACGCCTGAAGACATACAATAAATTTCAAAAGTAATTTTCCAAGAAGGTAAAAAGGTGATACAAAATATGCAAAAGGAAATTGACAAAAGCACCACTAACAAGAATGAAGAGGTTGCTCGCCTCAAGGACCACACCGATAAATTACTAACGCAAATTAAGAAGCTGAAGAAAGACAAGTAGTCATTAGAAAACAAGGTGCAACAACTTGTCGAAAAAGAACCGTCGAAACCGACAAATGTAGAAGTTCAAGTTGAAGAAAAAATGAACATTGATCCAGTAAATGTCACAACTCAAGAAGAAGACAAGCAAGTTGCAGAAAATACAAACTTAGATGTTGCAGTTCAGACGAGGAACAATCTAAGTGAAGTTTATGTAACCAACTCAATAACATCCGTTAGAAGAAAATAAAAAAAGTCAAACCAAAAAAGTTCCCTATCGACATCCAAATCATGGGAGCAGACAACTTGATCAAGCTACGTATTCAGAACATAATCAACAAGCTCATATTCCGAAGAATACTAATGTCGATGCAATCCATTCATGTGATTACAAGTCGTCACAAGTTGCCAGTGATCGTAAGAGTCCACAGAAGATTGATTTAGGATGGTCCGATCCATTCTCAGTGCGACAATTTTGTTTGTCACTTAGAAGATCATATCAAGTTGTATCGACAAGGATGACTGCCTCGGGACGTGAAGATGTACATAACAGGAAAAGAAATCAAGGCCTTTCATCAACAAGCTTTGAGGACAAAGCTTTTTGAGGAGGAAGGCAATGTAGTGCATAAAATAATATAAATAATGATTAATTAGTTAATTAGTAATTAGGTTGAAGGGCCATGTCTGATAAGACATGACCTTTCGTGAAGAGGCACCGCGCAGTATATAAGCGTGCCTCATTTGTAACATTTAATCATCTCATCTCATTCTTCATACCTTTTATATAATAATATTCCTATTTTCATATTCCAAGCCTGAGTATTTAATCCTGAGAAGGAACTTTGTTCGCTTCACGAGGATTTGAGGCTTGAAGGAGAAGAATATGGCTTGAAAAGGAGTTTCCCAATCCCTAAAAGCCCTTGGGAACTTGATCTCCAAGGTGTGCTTAATAAATAGTTCTTTGGCCGAAAATGGGACCACAAGAGGCCAAGTGGACCCACCAAGTTGTGGGATGTATTTTAGCAACCAATGATATTCTTAACCCTAACAAGGTGAGGGGAAAGGATCAAATTCTGCAATTTCCACCCTGTTGACCACACTTTGTCAACAACCCCATAGCAGTACACCCCCATTTTTTCAAATGGGACTTATCATGTTCGAGGCTCGTGTCATCCAGATTTCATCGCCGATCGACAGTTTTTATAATGATGTAAACCCATTCTGCATTTTATGATGTAAATGATCTAAGTAAGACCGTCCATGTATGTAACAACCTAGGTAAGCCTAGTATGTTGTTGATGACTTCCATCCTAGGAGGTTTTTTGTCTCACCGATTCACGAAAGTGATCGGCAGAGTTTTTCCCTCCAGCCTCACCCCAAAGCTAGGGTGGAATTTGTCATCAGCATGCTAAGTGAGTCCTAGTGTTTTTTATCGAGTCCTTGTAAAAGTAGTTTCAACTACTTGGTCTACTAGATCATGTTTTGAGTCGCAGAATTGGGTATTTATTTGAGGGTCTATACGAATGGGTTTTCCCCCCTTCATGTATGTAAATGTATTATCTCATGTAAAAGAGGGTTGGAAAAATAATTATAATCCCCTCTTAGTCAATTAATTAAATTTTCCGGTCAATTAATTAATAAAATCCTAAACCAGAAATTTAATTAATTTAGGGTCCTAAATTAGGATTAAATCTTTAAAGGCAAAATTTGTTGGTCCTTGGAAAATGATTTTGACAGCCTCAAGCCAAGGGAATATTGAGAATTTTAAGAAATATTAATCTCCTTGGTCAATTAATTAAATTTTCTGGTCAATTAATTAATAAAATCCTAAACCATAAATTTAATTAATTTAGGATCCTAAATTATGATTAAATCTTTAAAGGCAAAATTTGTGGGTCCTTGGAAAATGATTTTGAAAGCCCCAGGCCAAGGGAATATTGAGAATTTTAAGAAATATTGGACCCTGGGGCCTTGGTGGTTAAGTCAAGGTCAAAATTTTGGGGTAATTAACTCAAAAATAATATTTTTGAGTTAATTAAAATTGAATTAAATGATAAATTCGTTTTTTTCCCCAAAATTTTAATTTCAACGCTCCGGATTAAAAGATAATTAAATCTTTTGGACGGTTGAGATTATTTTGACGAGGATCATCCAAACTAGCCGTTAGAGATCTTGTCCTATAAATTTAGAGGTCTTTCTCATTTTTGAATCATCCGATCTCAGGATCGTGCACTTGTTCTTAGAAGCTCTTGTAAATTTTTGAGGAATAAAGCATAAAGACTTTGGGGTTACAAATCTGGATGTTCCTTCTCAGATCTATGTGGTGAATTGTCTCTAAACTCTGCTACTTTGTTTCTTGTATTTTATGGTTGATGGCCTTCATGGATTAATCTGCATATAGGTATCTTATGCAGTTTTCTGGGTTTATAAAATAACATTCTGATTTTTCTGTAAAGGTCTCATGTTGTTTTCTTGAATCTCTATCGATCTAAGATTCAGATCTAAGTGTGCAGGGAAATTTTTTTTAAGATTGGGCGTTTGGGGAAGTCTTCGGTTGGACCAGCCGACTCTCAATAAACATAAATCTGATAAGCTCTTTATTTGTTAAATTCCAGGTCTATCTTACGATATTTGTGATTTTGCAGGGTTTCAAAGGCTTGTGCCTCTCATTTAAAAATTTTAAATCTCTAAAAATCTGTGCTAAAATAGATTCAAATCTGACCATGAGGGTTTTAAATTTGTAAACTAGTTGTAAATTTGTAATTTTTCTTTAAGGGTTTAATCGTGTCTTGGTGTGTATCTTCAGATCTCGCTGGTGTCTTGCAGATTCAGAGTTCAAATCGATTTTTTTTTTAAATCTAAGGCAGATCTAGCCTCCAAAGGCCAGATCCGGCCTCAAACTCCGACTGTGGACAAATCTGAGCACTATTTTGGTTTAAAGGAGCATAAAAATCTGAGCTTACATTGAAGAATTTCTAAGTTGCTGGGTGATTTAAATGTACTGGGTTCATCTATCTGCGACAAACGCTTGCCCAGCCCCTCTGCATATGCTGCCCTTCGTTCAGGATCCATCTCATCTTGTCGTCTTCATTCCCCTCATTCTCTACGTTGAATCCTTCGCTGTCAAACCTGCAGAGCCGTTCTCACCTATTCTTGAGCCCTCTGTTGCGCGTCTAAGCATCCTCATTTCTCACGCCATCAACCAATCAATTTGCATCAAATCGAATCCTATTTTCTGCCTTCCCCTCGATCTCTTCTCGTCCATCTGCCGGCTTCATTCCTGTCCGCCTTGCCTCCTATGCCCTGTCGTCCATATCCTTTCTGCAAATCGATACTTACATTCTCATGTCTAGTCTTCCAGCTCCTCGTCCCACACCACCTGCGTCCAAGCCGTCATCTCCATCGTCCTTTTCTTCTGCGGCAATCTTCCAACCTGCAACACAACAACACGACAAACGCACGCAGATATCAAACTATAAAACCCGCGTTTCATTTTTTGTATAGTTCAGGTTCTTTTAGTTAGCGTAGGCTTTAGTTTTAGTTTTAGACTTATTTTCATTTTAGATTTAGATTTGATTTATTAAATTAGAATTTGACTTTGTGTAGTTTAGGCTTGATTCGATTTGGTTAGCATTAGCTGTAGGATTTAAATAAGTTTTGATTTTTTTATTTTTAGTTTTAATATGTGTTAGCCGTAGAATTAGATTTTTGTTTTAAATTTTTTAGATTTCAAGTTTTTGTGTGATAGCGTAGGTTTTAGATTGAAATTTAATTTTTTTTTAGGATCTAGTTTAGTTTAGATTTCATTTAATTTGGATTTTATTTTATTTATTTTTTAGATTTTAGTTTAGTTTAATTTCATTAATTTGCTTTAGTTTGGTTAGATAGTGTTAGATATATTTCCATTTTAATTTAAATTTGGTTTAAATCTAACTTAGTCTTAGTTTTAAATTTAATTTTTAGATTAGCTTTAGAGTTAAATGTTGATTTTAGTTTTTTTTGTTTAGATTTAATTTAGATTTTAGATTAGAACTTTTATTTGGATTTAGACTTTTAATTTGTTTTAAATTTAAAAAAAAAAAAATATAATAAAAAATATAAAAATTCCAAAAGTTTTAAAAAAATCTAGAAAATACAAAAATATAAAAAAAAATTTAATTTTATAGTCAAGCGCGCTAAATTCTTTTTATCTAAAGTTTTGACTATAGAAACATTTTCTGGATCGAAATTAATTGAAGCATCATAAATTTGGAAATATTGCAAATATCTGGCATTTTCATCTTGTGATAATATTGCTATGGGTTTAAGATATTTTAATGCATGGTTGTGGTGTTTTTCAATTAAATATCATTGTGATCAATCGTGTTTTAATAAGCAACAGTTAATCGTCACTTACTTGTTTATAATTGCATAACTAATCTTGTTTGACTCCATAAGGCACCGGGTTTTAAACGTGAAATCTAATTTAGATCTCAGGAATCTTTGCTCATTTTATGAAGTATTTGATGTCTTAGTCATGGGTTCTCGGATTCTTCATCCTCATTTCTATTGTAGGGCCTACCTTAGTTTGCAAGGAGACAACTTAAATAGAGGGATTGGGGATAAAGGTGACAAATTTCCCAATCCGAGCCGTTGTCGCGGTGCCTTGGCAATCTGACAACACCCAAAGATGTCAAATTAATCTTATTAGGTACTAGCCTTGGGAACACCAGGGAAAAACTTGATCCTAGACCTAGGGCTTGGGATATCCCAAGATTCCACCATCAGATTTTATTCAAATTTGGAGGAGACCTAGGGAACCCACCTGCGCAGTAGATCCTAGGAGATCGAATTTTTTCTATGGTTAGTTTCCCGGGAAATTGATTCCCTAGGTGACCTAATGAGGCTAGACCTAGGAAAGGCAGGAAAAATGTGAAAAATGGGGTTGAAATGATCACCCTTTGATGGACTAGTGCCTAATTCCTCTTGGGGATATGGAGTCAAGGAGAATTGTGAAGACGAATTTTGTTTCTTGCTCAAGGAGGCTCCAAAAGTCAACTTCGTCCATTGGTAAAGGCAAGAGAAGTAAAGTGACTTTAAAGCATTATACTTCGTTACAAATGGTGAAGGCTTATCAAGATAACACGATCTCTAGGGCATTTCATTCATCCAACATGGCCCATACATAGAAATAAGCCAAATAGACACATAATTCCACATAAAACACATGCAACGATTAGCCCTAATAATAGCGAGGTTCCAATGTATGCGGAAAAATGAAAAATAACATTAAACTTGCACGCACTTGTTAGAGAATATATCCAACCAACATCGCATTTGCAATATAAAAAGCTCCAAGATAAAAAGAACCCAATCCATACATCAAAATTCATCCATCATCCAAAAATATCCACCAAGGAAAAAGTGCAAAGTTCTCTAATGAGAGAATGATCCAAATCCAAGTGATGATACAAATGAATCCATCCAACTCCTATTTATACACCAATTAGGAGTTCAAATTACCTAATGGGCCTACATTAACACCTAAAAATAAAATAATGTGAAAATTAACTAACTTTTGGTGACAAGCCCACCAAACTAGCTCTCAAATGAAATAATAAGCCTCTCAGGAGGTCAAATAATAATCTATGCATGTCATAGGGCCCTCGAAGAGGCATGATGAGGTCCATAAGTGCCATAATGATGAATAAAATCCTCAAAAGTGATGGACAAGGGGGTGGCCCCTTGTTCTCCAAACAATAAACTTGTGGTGCTCCTAGTGGGTATGGGGGCACACCAATGACCTCATGGGTCTCCATATGAGTCAAAGATGCCTGTAGACCATCTGTAAGGGCTCAGATGATGGAATGAATGTTTCCATGTCATCGTACAAGTTCTGGGACACCTGCCAAGTGTGTGGTGCACCTGTGGGGGGTAGCTGGGCATAGTGTACGAAATGCATCTTCCTCGTCCAAAAGGTGGATCTCTAGCAATCTCTAAACATCTCTGGGGATCTATGGAGTGTTGTCTACTGCTGTTGAGGCCCATGGCTCTCTACACACACCCTATATGTGCCAATGTAGCCCTCTAGAGGGTTAAGACCCGTATAGGGAGACCAATCCCAAATGGACACCATCCGTAACTCGCATAAGATCCAATGCATCTCCTAGTCTCTCTCCAAGACAACAAGTAATTAAAGCAATCGGGTAAAAGAGCTTACAAACCATGGACAATAATGGAATGCCCTTCCATAGTGGGCTTTGGCATGTGCTAATGTCTCCAAGCTCCAAAGGGGGTTAGCGAGGTACCTTATTAGGTGGTTTCTACCTTCAGAGCAGATATTATGTCTAAGGTACATCCCTCAAATGGTGGTGGCATGTGATAAAGAGGTGAAATGAAATAGGGAATGAGAGCGGCAATGCTGGGTCACATATCGGGGCACAAGGGTAGCTAGAAAAAGGGAATCCCACACCTGGGTATATGATGTGTAGGAGGGGGCAATCGTGGTACATTAGGTGCCCCAAACTTGATTTTTCAACACTTCTTTATATACCTTTTTCTTTTTATGATTTTTCTTTGATTAACTGCTCGGGGCTGAAAGGACAAGAGCATGATGTGTAAGATATAACAGTTGATACCAAGAATAAATTTCCTTTCCTAGGGATATTACCTAATGGCAGGGTAACACACCCAAGTGTGGGATTTCCTCATTAGAGCTACCCTTGTACCATGGCATGTGGCTTGGAGCCTTCCTTGTAACGCCACTTCGTTCCATCACTATTTCACATGACACCTGCCATCTGACAGATGTACCATAGACTTGTCTCTCCCTTAGAAGTTGAAACCACCTAATAGGGTCCTTGCTTAACCTCCTTGAACCTGGGGACACTTGTACATTCTAAAGCCCATTACGAAAGGCCATGCCACTGTGAAATGCCCACTTGGTTCCATGATTTGTAAGCTCATTTTCTCAATTTCACTAATGAATTGTTGTACTAGAAGGTGAGGAGACGCATTGGATCTTATACAAGATTGCTGATGGCTCTTCATCTTGGGGTTTGGTCTCCTTATACGAGATCCAAGCCCTCCAGAGGGTCTTAATGGCATTTATACGGTGAGTGTTGAGAGCCATGGGCCTCCACTATAGCAAACAACAAATGGCCACGGGATGGGATCCTCAACACCACTTATTGCTCGCTCGTGTCCCACTTGTTCGATGATGATGAATGTTGTAATATCCTTTTTCGGGGATATACGGGTACGAAAACAAACTCCAACTAGAGATGGATTGGGAGGGTTTTTACCGGATATTTCACCACTCTTGAAAAGGGTGAGATCTGAAGGCTACACAGCCCCTTTCCGGACTTTGTCCCCAAGTATAGAAGAGGAAAACGCACCAAGTGGTACGATGTTGGAATGCTCGAAAATAAAAATAACGGTGGTCTTATTTATACCAATAGCATATATAGAACATATGAGATATTGAGAAATATGGAGAAAAGCTAGCCATTTTATTATAAAGAAGTATAAGTGAGTACAATAGGTGATCGGAGTGATGGCACTGAACACACGAGCAAGTGAAGAAATACTCTCGGAATGGCAAGAAATGGGCTGCTCTACGGTTGCGTCAAAGTTCTTGGAAAATGCTTGGTGTAGCTACTATTAACGGAACAAGATGAGTATTTGGGGCGCTCCCCTACTCGGTCAGGTAAAACTCTAGAATCGACCTCCCCTGCCTCCCTGGCTCAAAAAAAGCCCGAGAGAGCGTTTACGGAATGGACAACCTCAGAAATGCCTCCTTGAGGATCTACGCTGTCCTCGAGGGGCACCGCTGTTCTTGAAAATGAATCCACCAAAATGCGCCTCAAGCTATTTCGCCAAAGTCCTCCAATGAGCAGGGGCGGCCTTGCTCAGTCTCAAGCCCCAAGAAACCTCCAAAAACTTATTAAGACTCCCAAGAAATGGGTGGCGTCCTCCCTCTCGGACAACGCGGTCACTAGATACCAAACCACCACCGAAGCCTCAACTCGGTCCTCCTGCCATCTTTGATGGGACAATACTTGCCGGCCGGAGCACTAAAGTCCCCCGAGGATGAGGTGAGATCTCACGACGGAGACACTCGGTGCACTAAATGATCTGTCGGAGACAGAGCTAAACAACGTGACATAAGCCCAAGAACTCGAAGTGACAAGCTCAATATCATAAACATCAAGAATGATCAAAATGAGAAGACTCTCCTCCTTTTATAACGTTGGCCTCTCTCGAAACCCCTAGGCCCATCATCTCCATATGCTTCCCCTACTGCTGCTGTTCTCAACTCAACCGTCGTGCTCCCTCCAGTGCTCTAGTGGGTCCCCCTCTCTACGTCGGCTCTGTTTTGTGCCCCCTTAGCTCCCACTTAAGTTACAACGTTTGTGTCTACTAGGGAGTGATACTTTATGTTTACTGAGTGAGTTATGTCTCCCCTCCACTCACTTTTATTTATTAATTAAACTATAGTAGCGCAAAATTGATACAAAATTAATATTTCCAATTAGCTCGCTACATTAGGAATATTACGATCTCCCGGCAAAAATGTTGCTTGACCCCAAGCAACTTGTAGTGATGGATCTTGTAAGATCTTCTCACTCTCCCAAAGTGGCATCCTCATCTCGAGCAAATTCTTCCACCTCACCAAAAGAATTTCCGGGACACGTCCACCGCTTCGTGTTGCCGCTCCTTGGTATCAATAATGGCCTTTCGGCCGCAACACTCAAATGCCCCCTCATCATCGCGGTGGGCGGTAGCTCATTTGTCACTCTGCTACCTTGTCGTCCCAATGCCTTCTTTAGGCATGATACATGGAAAACGTTATAAATCTCGTCGTTTTGGGGTAGCTCCAACCCATAAAGCAACTATGTCCCAACCCCGCGTATCACCGTGATGGTCCGATAAAAGCGTGGCTTCGAGCTTCTCGGCTCTTTACTCGCCTTTAGTGACGATCGTCGGTATGGCACGCAAACGTAGGTAGACCAAGTCTCCCTACCTCCAACCGTCTCTCCACCCTACCTCCTATCGACATACGGCTCCTGCCCCGGTTTTGCCGTCAGGCCATGTTATCCTCGAGAGCTCGCAGAATGTCTCCGGCTCTCTTGGATCCAATCTTCGCTTTCGGGAGCTCTCGCTAGCACCAAACATCACATCGGCAAAAGACAAAGAATGATATCCCATATAGGCATAGAATGGAGACATGACCGACTTTATACCAGTGATGCGTCGTTGTTGTAGCAATACCTCTACGATACGCAGCCACTTGACACGCTCTGCGCCCACTGACATAGTTACGCAGTGGCAGCTCTTCCCGGCCCACTTGTTAACCTATCTCCATCTGGCTCGTCTGTCTATGGGTGATAGCTGGTGCTCGCGTGTCAACTTTCTGTCGGTCCGCGCTCCCCGCGGCATCCGCCCATAAAGCGAGCTGTCCCCCGTTGCCACATCGATAATGGTCTTGGGGAAGACCATGCGTACCTCGAAAGATCTCTCCGAAGAACAAACTGCTGCCCACTTGTGCCGCTTTGTATAGTGTGCGTGATATGGCGAAAAAAGTGCGCATACTTCTTTAGGCGCGATCAACGACGAATAACAGGTGTCCTTGCTCTGCACCATGGGCAACCCCGATGGATGAAGTCCATCGAAATGTTCTCCCATTTCCCCTCCCAGGCATGGGAAGAGGGCCGCAACAAACTCGGCAGGGATGGCTCATCTCTCCTTTGTTCCTTTCGGCAAACCTCGCACCCTCGATATGCCGTTTGAGCACGTCACTCCTCGAGGCCCTTCCATGAGAACCTCTCTACGATGGCCCTTCAGTAGGTTTTGGTAAACCCGATGACCGACCCGATGGTGAATCATGTAGTGCAGAAGTATCTTCTTCTTGAGCGCGAGATCCTCGCTCAAGAAGTATCCTATCCGCGCGTAGTAGAGTGATCTCATCAATCACCCTGTATCTGTCATCCTGCCACCGACCATCTGAGAAAGCCCTCACATGCAAATCCGTCCTGTGGAGTACTCCACCAATATAGTCGAGCCTCTCCAATCAGCTATCCAAACTCATCCCGGAAGAGCAATGTGGGCCGATCTACATGAAAAGTGCATCTCGACTACCACGTTGTTTGCTTCCCCTTGACATACGCAATGCTCAAGTCATAAGCCTGGATCTTGTCGATCCACTTCATAACGTCGCTCCCGTAGCTCGCCGCTTTCCGTAAAGAACTCGAGGTCGACCATGACTGGTCCTCACCCTGAACCTATTACCCACCAGTCATCGTCGGGAGTCGCCAATGCATGCATAATGGCCGAACATCTCCTTGTCGTATATAGGATACAAACCATCATGACGAAGGAGCTCTGGCGCTCCACAAGCTAGGGGTGGCTCACCGCATCAACATCGCACCGAGTCCCCTCTCTCGATGCATCACACTTCAGGGACAAACGGCCACGTGAAATCCGGCGATGCAAGCATCAGGGAGCCTGCTCATCACCTCCTTGAGCCTGTCAAAGGTCACCGTCGTCGCTACTCAAAGCCAACTAAATGCCCCCTTCTTGTTAATCGCAGGGAGGGGTGCGGCGAGTCATGATGAGAAACTCTTCAGACGAACTTCCCGCATGTTAAGTGCGGATGCCAATGAATCCTCGAGGTCTTGGCCACGTTTCTCGGCTACGCGGCCAATCTCCTGATGGCCCGATCTTCCTCGAGTGGACCCTCACTCGCGTCCACCCTATGAGTGTGTCCCAAATACAACATCTCTCGTCAACCCAAACTCACACTTTGGAGAGCTTCGCACATAGAACTGTCGCTCCTCCAAGATATGTACGATCGGTTCCTCTATGTGCTGGAGATGCTCCTCCCAAGTCCTCGCCATATATCAATATATCATCGAAAGAAAAGACCAACACAAACTTCTCCTCGTATGACTCGTTGCGAAGATATTGTTCATGCATGGTCGGAAAGTGGTTGGTGCGTTGGTTAACCCCAGAAGGACATCACCGTAGACTCAAAGTGGCCCATAATGACACCGAAGAAGCGGTCTTGGGAACGTCACTGTTCCCCTCATGCGCGTATCTCGGTGGTACCCGGATCTCAAATCAATCTTTGAGAAGAAGCGCGTGCTCCCCCCAACTCATCCCATCGACTCATCAATCCTCGGGTATATGATGAGCACCGTTTCTTTTCAGTGGTCTTTTTGTTCGGGAGCCTCACGTAATCAATGTACATTCTCAATGTGCCGTTCTTCTTCTTCACCAACACCACCGAGAAAAAGCAAAAAGAGACTCAGTGCTAGGCCGAATATGTCCACGAGCCAGCAACTCTTCGGGTAGCTCGTCGAATCTCATCCCGATAGGCGATCGGGGATGCCCACAGGGTGTGGTAATCATGGCTCGGATGCCCCGGCCCCTAGCCCAATAGTATGCTCTGAAACCCCCGATCACGGTGGGTCGCCCGGTGAGTATATCCCCGAACACCGTGTCATACTCGCTCGCAGAGATGGCTCTGTGTACCGGGAATGCATCGCTCTTCTCGTAGTCTGCCTGCTCGATGCACGCAACTCATCGCCCACTCTATGTCTCCCTTTTCGAAAGCGCTGCTCCATCCGGTGAGCCGAAATGTAGCTTTGGGGTGGGTAAGTGTGCTATCCCACGTATCTTCTCATGCTTCCTAGTCTTCTGTATCATCCCACTCCATCTCCAGAGGCTCTTCCAATCATGTCGTGACCTTCCCTAGCAGTAATCAGTAGCATTTCGTACACCTAGTACCACATTGGTAGTCGCGTAATGTTGACCACGAAAAAGTGAGTGGGATCATATGTGTAGAGGTACCCATACGTCACACCAACTCTAGAACATATCGAGCACACACGCATCGTCCGATCTCCCCGGGACCCAAAACACGAAAATCCATCGAAGCTCGTCCGCGTATGCGTCTACCGCCTCAACCATCCGGCTGCATCTCGATGAAGGTTGTGGGTTGCCCCACTGTCTACCAAGGATCGATACTCGTTGCCCACGCACCGGCTCCCTCGGACACCGCAAACGTCACATAACGGGTACACATCGCAATGCCGCAAAGGGCTCCCCCGCAGGGTGCAAAAAGGCTGCACCTCCTCGCTCCTGCGCGTGGCAAATGGTCACTCGCGCCATCGTATGACTGTCTCCTGCCTCCCCCCATCATACTCATACTCATCCTCTTCCCACGTCGCTTTCTTAGAGAAAACCTCAATAAAATGTTCTTTGCCCGTGCAGCACATATCTGTGTCTCCGGTGCCCACGGCTCCCTGCATGGTCGAACCACAACCGCTTCTTCTTCAGACTCCCTCCTCGGCATCATCATCTAGTTGTCGTACGAGATTCCCCTTAGGGAGGCGCGAAATCCCACATCCTTTCTGGCCGGAAAGCTCTGTCTCTTGATAAGGTGTCCGAGTCTCGGGTAAGACATCTGTAAATCCCAGGTCACGCTCGACCGCATCCTACGGAGTGTGGTTGGTTCGGTGGATCGCGACCAAACCTACGAAGCGGCTGCGCTAACCCCTCCACAAACAGGCTATGATCATCGCGAGTGCGCCGGATGGATCGCAGGCACCATCAGGGCCGAAAGCCCTCAAGAAATCTGCAATATATGCCTCTCTCGAGCTCCCTGCGTACGACATTTGAGAAACCTCGTCGTACCACGGTGCGTCGTTCGGCATCCCCTCCGGTCAGAATCGCTCTATCGCGTCCTCGCGGTGAACTCGGCATATGTAGTCACTATCGAATGCGCCGAGTGTCACCATCCCATGAAACCACCAATCCCGGGCCTCACCATCCAAATGCGGTGTAGCCACCGTGTATAAGCACTCTGCCTGCGACATCTGAGTTGTCGAAATATGATGTCCAGGCTGTCTCCACCAACACTTTGTCGAACCTGCTTCGATGAACCATCGAAACGTGGCGGTAGAGACTCGACTCGCGTGGGTCGGTGTCCCATCATGATAATGCGGGGTGGCCTGCGCGGTGGTCGCGGGGTGCAACGTCCGCTGGCAGGTACAGACAAAATATGGAATGAAAGAGCATCACACGAACTCACCTTGCACGGAAATGCTACGACCAAAATAGTGCCATGTGGCCAAGCTGCGGCTCATGCGTGCTCACCTTTTATTGTACGCACCCGGAGAGAAAAGTGGGCACCAAGTGGAATGTGTGTGGGTGCATGTGATGCAGTGCGGAGTGGCATCCCGCTCCTATGAGAATGATGGGATGTGCCCGAGCCCTCACCAACATGGAAACCCCTTAGGGTTTCACGCAGCTGCTAGCCTCTGTGGGTGAATCTTTGACCCATCACCTCGTCTTGTCTCGCTAGATCTTGCCTTTGATTTGAGGAGTGCTTCTCAATGTTTTATCATATCATACGCCGTGGCTCTTCACTGTTAACGCTTCCCCCAGGCTCCTCACCGTGCGTCAATCACGAGCTCCTCTTGTTCTGCGTCCACCACCCGAACGCAGGTCACCTCTCCGTGGGTGTTCTCCAACCTACGCTCCGTATCTACCGTACTTCTACCTTGTGCTTGATTAGCAGGATTTCTCCCCGTGTCATAGACATCTGTCTCCACCAGTACAAGAGCAGGATCACAACCTTTGATACCAGCACCGCCAACTATCCTTTCCAGGGATATCTCTCAAGCTCCTGAGCAAACTCCAACGAAGTGGGTGGGAGGGCTTTTACCGGATATTTCACCTACGAAAAGAGGGTGAGATTTAGAGCTACACGACGCCCCTACAGACTACATCTAAGAGTATGGGAAAACACACCAAGTGGTACGATGTTGGAGATATAAAGGAAGAAAATAACGATGGTGCAAGCATACAATAGCATGTATAGAACATGTAACGAGATACTCGGCAAAAATATGGAGAAAAGCTAGAAAGCCATTTTATTATATTGAAAATATAAGTGAGTACCAATAGGTGATCGAGGGTGATGGCACCCTGAACTTGCACAAGGCAAGTGAAGAAATATCTTAGAATGGCAAGGAAATGTTGCTCTGCGATGTAGTCGGTGGCGGAAAACTGTGAGTATGGGCTAGCACAGTGCGGAACGAAGATGAGTATTTGGAGGCCCGCTCCCCCTACCGAATAAGGCCCAGAAACTACGGAATCGACCTCTGTCCATAAGCTCGGAAACCCGAGGAAGCGTTTGTGGAATGAGTGACCTGCGAAAATCACTCCTTGAGATCTACGCTGTCATCGAGGCTGTCTTGGCTTGAAATAGATCCGCAAAATGCGCCTCAAACTCTGCAGTCCTCCAATAAGCAGGGGCGGCCCCTTGCTTAATCTCGAAAACCAAGAAACCTCCAAAAAGAAACCCAATCGGAGCTCCCAAGAAATGGTGCAAGTCACTCCCTCCCTCGAAAACGACACGGTCACTAGATGCCGAGCCCACCATGACCTCGGCTCGATCCTCCATAATGCGGTGGGACAACCTCCACCCCGGCGACACTCGAAGTCCCTCGGGGCGGTGAATCTACGAACGGAGACACTGCGTGCACTAAGCAATGCGCGGTGGCTAAACAACCGGCGTGCTCAAGAAGTCGGTGACCGGCTCAATATCATAAACATCGAATGATCAAAATGAGAGTCTCCTCCTTCCACATAACATTGGCCTCTCTCTCAAACCCCTAGGCCATCATCTCCAACGTAGCCTCTGCTGCCTTCCACCGCGCCCGGCTCCTTTGCGTGCGCCTCCACGTGCTCCCGATGGGTCCCCTCCTACTGTCTTGGTCTCTTTGCCCCAGCAGCCGCAAGTTACAACGTTGTTTCTACTAGGGTGAACTTTGTGTTTAGAGTAGTTATGTCCCCTCCTCACTTTGTTTATAGTGTATAGTAGGCAAAATTGATCCAAAATTAATATTTTCGGTAGCGCAACAATTAGGAATATTACGGATGCACACAGGCCTTGCTCCTTAACCGCACACGTACTTGGCAGTTGATCCGGCGCTCATAAGGTTTTTGTCTCACCTAGGGAGATATGGGAGGGCTTGTCGTTGTTGTCCTTGCAGATGGAGCACAAACTTGTTCGATTCGATTGAAATTCCATGAGGATGTTCTTGTGCCCCCATAGTCACTTAGAAGATGCCACGAGACATTTTGTGAGATGCCGAGGGGACACCTCTTCATCGGTTGTTATTGGAGCCTTTATTATTCATTATGGCACGAGGGACTTCATTTGGCCTTCCAACGACCCTTCTAGCTAGTTTCCTATCATTTCAACCCTTTTGAGTGGCTAATTATTTGTGTTGTGGAGCTATTTGGTGGGATTGTCACCAAAAATAGGATTATTTTGCACATTATTTTATTGGGCTACCATTATGCTAAATTAGGCCATTCGAAATCATAGAGGATTGTATAAATATAGAGAGGCATTCTATTTCATTCATCATCACTTGGATTTAGGATATGTCTTTCTACGATTTCTTAGGTGTGATTGGTGGAATGATTTGGATGATAAAATGCATTTTGATGTGGAATGTTCACTGTCAGTCTTGGAGCTTCTATTTGGCAAGTTTATGGATGGATATGCTCTTTTTTGTCATGTAAGTGCTCTTTTTCATGCGAATTTCATAATGTTTCATGTCTAATGTATGGAATGCCATGTCATGATTTTATTTGTGCCTAAAAATTAATGAATTTTGAAACACTTGTAATCTTGGCTCGTTGCATATTTTATTCATCTTAGCGAAGAAATATTTTTCTAGAAATTGGAGGATTTTTTTATTTACCTTAAAACTCCATCAAATCTTGCGTATTGAAGTATAAAAGTTTAAAGTTGTTGTGAAAGTGCATCCACAAAGAGCGTCTGTTGCTTCTTTAGGCTCCTTGAAGCGAAGTTCCTAAATCTTGATCATTTCGGTTAATCTTTTTAATAACAGCTGAAACCCCCATTCTTAGATCCCTGGTGATCACATTAACTTAACGAAATATCATTCTTTCACTTCTTTTCTTTGTCCTCTGGAGACAGAGATTTTCTGGGGCTTGGTGCGAAATTTTGAGGAGGAGGAATTTGGGCATGTAATCGGGGAGGATGGTGTGCGGTCGCGGGAGAATATTAGAGGCATCTTGAATCGGCTACACCTAGAACGTGAAGGAGTTGTGTGGATTCACCAGGCATGTGCACATACTACGGAAAAGGTTTGTGACTATGTGGGGGATTCTCTCGATTAGCGACACCCCTCCGAGTTTGATGAAGAGGGCATTTGGAAGTGGACAACGTGGCACATGAGGCTTTTGAGCGCCTTAGAATAGTTGGTCTTGTTCTATACCAGTTTTTCACGCCGATTTGTCTTGGGTACGATGCATCGAGGGTGTTGGAGTAGTTTTGTCACATAGGTGCATCCCCATAGCATTTGAGAACCAGCTTCATCCACACGAGAGGTTGTATTCATAGCAACAAAGAGATGCTAGCGTCTTGCATGCATTGGCTGGTTACAAACAATACTTAGTGAGAATAGGTTCAGGAGTGAAGGCCCGACCACAACGGTCTTTGATTTTTCTTGGAGCAACGAACTTGGAAATGACAAAAGTGGGTTAGTAGGAATTCAAGCATATGATTTTGAGATTGAGTATGTCAAGGGTAAGTAGAACATAGTCGGTGATGCATTATCACTTGTGGAGGCATGACACTTTCTTTGATGGATATCACACGGGGATTGGGCACAACTTTTGGAGGAGTACTCCAAAGATCGACAAGCTTGTGATATCTTGGATGATACTCATGGGGATGATAGGTATCGGGTGATGGATGTTGCTATCTATTACAAGGACAATATTTATTTGGTGCAGTCACATTTTGAGGAGAAAGATCCTTCCACGCAGCTCGCAGCTCACCTTTGGTAGGGCATCGGGGGATTCTACAAAGACTTGCCGTTCTCGATGAGACGTTTGTCTTGGCGGGGTCTTGGGGAGGGATGTTAGAGCATGTTAGGGTGTGTGATGCGTGCCAAAACGAGAGGAGGCACACACATCTGGATCGGGTACAACGACCTCTTCCTAATCCTAAGAGGAAGTGGTATGTCGATGGACTTTATTAAAGATTGCCGAGAGTACGAGGAGGAATTACATCATGTGGTTGTTGACGCGGTGATGAAGTTTGCACATTTTTTTGCCATTCGACGATTCTCGACATCACGGTGGGCGGGGTTGTTTTTCGAGGAGGTGTTTGGGTGCATGGGCTGCTAAGACGATTATCGATGACGGGGGATGCTAGATTTATGATTTTGGCAAGAGTTATTTTACTTGGTGGGTATGGTGCGACTCGCACTAGCTACCACCCTCGGACGGATAGGCGGTGAGAGATAGTAAATAAGTCGGCACGGAGGGATATTTGTGCAGTTATGGCAGTTGGACAACAACGAACATGTAAAGTGGGCTGCAACTTGGGGAGTATTGCTCCACCACCATGTATGTATGTCCATAGGTATGACACACTTTAAGTGATTTATATGGTTATGATGCATAGGCACTAGCATTATGTTTTTTGGAGATAGCAAGGCCCCAAGGGCCAAAAAGATTGAATCTGAGAGAACGAAGATATCCTTAGGTACTCCGGGATAACTTGCGGATGACATAATCAACAAAAAGTTAAATGTGAACGAGAAGCGAGTAGAGTGACATTTTGAGTGGGGGATTTGGTTTTACGGTTACACCCATACAAGTAGTCCACCTTTGAGCGGGAAGGGGCAAAGCTCAGCCTCGTTTCTTTGAGCCATACAAGGTGATCCATGGAGAGGTGGCTTGTAGTTGGGCCTTCCACCGAAGGAAAACGGTGCACAATGTATTCCATGTCTCTTGCTTGAAAAAGGCTTTAGGACAATGAGTGACGACTACCATGGGGTTACCACCATTGGATGATGAGGTGCATTCATTTTGACACCGAGGCTATATTACGAGGAGGGAGAAAGAAGGCTGAGGCAGGACCATTATAGAGTTCCTTGTCAGAGTGGAAGGTTTTCCACCAGAAGGATGCCACTTGGGAGGGAAGGAAACGATTTTATGACATCTAGCACTACGATTTGTGAGAACAAACAACATTTGGGAGGAGGATTGTCATGTCCCCAATTAAAATTTTTGACAAGGAAATTCCAAATTTTGCAATTTTGGCAGAGTTAATATATATATTTAGATAAATAAAGTTAGGAGAAATAAGTTGTGGAGATATTAAATATGAATTTTGGAGAAAAGGCATAAAAAATTAAAGTGAGGATAACTTGTGGAGATTGCCAAGGATGGAGATGGAACCATGGTAAGAATCAAACCATGGTATCAAATCATAGTGTGAGAATCGGTGTGTGGTATGAGAAAGGAAAACAACAATAAAAGAAAAGCTAGAGCCTCATTTTGATCATTCTAGTCTTGCATTTCATTTATGAATTGGAAGAGTTTAGCAATTTTATTTGAACCAAGTCAACCAATCTTTGTTGTGAGGATTTCCAGCGGAAAATACCAAGTCTCTTTTCGATGAAACCTAGTGTCACTAGGAAAGAAATCTAGAGTTGATTGGACATTTTCTTTTAAGATTTTGTGGCAGGCCATTTCATCTCTACATCAAAGTGGGTCGGAATTATTCTTCATGGAAACTGTGAGGTTTTATTGGACAATTTTTCTTTGAAGCGATTTGTTCTAGCTTTGTGATGGAAATAGATGGAGATTCTCACTCTATCGTTCCAATGCTATTTCTTAGTGGGTTTTGAGTTATTTGATGGAGGATTTTGAGTGGATGCAACTATATATTTTTGATTGGGACACGGTACAGGCGGTGGGTGATTTCTTATTTTTGGTTAATTCTAGGAGATTGGAATTAGCCCAAAATGTTTTCTAGGTTTTATTGGTTCGGGGTTGGAGAGTGTTGTCCTAATTTTGCAAAATTTTTGGAGTAGATTTGAGGCCTCAAATATTAGTTTACCTCCCGACAACAACGGTGAATTTACGGGTAGAGTGTGCGACTAGTGGGCTTTATTTTAGTGTGGAGTTTCCTTAATTCTCACTCGGGTTTTGCATGCTTTCCTTAGCAAAGCCCAGGGGCACTCATTCAATAAATTTTGTACTCATCTTCTCATTGAATATTCAATAAAATGGCTTAGCTCTGTTATTTTACTGCACAATAATGTTCTAAATTTGTTGATCTTGTTAAGTTTTTTCAAATTGTGTTTATTTGTTTGTTGTAACTAGTTCATGTTTTGATATTTCATTGTATTAATCTAATTAGAATATTACAATCATCAAGTTTCTTTGCGTCCCTAATGATGGATGGGTTGTTGGGGGTGGGGATTTTATTACAATTTCTCTTCTTAAATAATTACTTGTGATTTACTTTGTGCTTCTTTTTCTTAGATCATGTCTTTCGTAGATTATTATGTTCTTCTGCGTCGAGCCAATTATCAAATACACAAGAGACACCAATATTTGGGCTTGCATGCCAGGCAAAACCTCTCACTCTTTGAGAGGAAAGCTTGGGTCACAATTCTTCTTATAGGCCTTCAATTTACGAGTGCAGAGACCATGAAAAAGACCCTTGACACAAAGTATTCCTCCAAGACCCTTGTCACTGTCTCTTCTTGCTCTTCTTAAAGCTTCCTTATTTACTGTCCTTCTTTCTGCGTTTGTGTTACCTTGCACCTTAGCTCGGTCTCTATTCGAGCAAGCCTAGACAAGATACTCTTCCTTTGATCTAGCCTTGGCACTCCTAGAAGGTCCTCTTCTTCGTCTGTGCTTCAACACCTTCCTGTCTCTTCTTCGACCCAAAGCCAGTACATTTATGTCTTTGTGTGTCCTTAGTCTCATTGAGATGTCTGAGGTATAGGTGTGAACCAAAGACCGAAACAAGATGACCCTAACACTTCGTGAACTTGTCGTTCTACGCCTGTGTAGCCTCTTCTCTTGTTTGTATTATCCTTTCCTTTACGCTTTCTGTTCACACTTTAGATTGTAGACTTGACGGATGATGATGCCACAATGGGGTCGAATCACTCTTATATAGTATTTGTCTTTCGTATTTGTGAGCGACATGAAGTTTGAAGGGTGGTCGACGCTAAGGAGGATTTCCATCATGTGGTAGGCCAGAAGGAGCTAGTGACAGGTCTTCGAAGAATACTTTTACATAGACAATGTGTCTTTTTATAATTGTGTCACGACTTCATTTACATGGAAATGTTGATTTGTGGTAGCATCGGACGTGCTTTCTGAGGTCTCAAAATTTGCGGAAGTCTTAGGCACATGTATTCCAAAGAACCCATAAAGTTTTGGAAAATTATTGCTCATATTATGTTTTATAGAGGAAATAATTAATTATTTTTAATGAGACCTAAGTCCAAACTTAGGAAATTAAAATAGTTAAAGGATATTAATTAAGCAAGTGTGAATCTTCTAGAAAAGTGAAGAGAGAATCAAGTCAAGTTAATATTGGCCGTTTAAAAACGATTTAGTCTTGGCCATTGAGGACTCAACGAAAATTTTATAAGGACTTAGATGGATCATTTGGAAAACACATAAGAGACAAAATCTAGGGTCGAAATTCTTTAGTGGCCGGTGTTCGGGGAAAAAAATTGATTGAGAAGAGGTTTTGCGGAGAGGGGTAGAGATAATTTTAGGTTGAAGTGTATTCTTGATTTGGAGAGTGCAAAGTAGAGGAGGAACTAAAGGCCACGAGCCGGTGTAGAGCCAACAACGCGAAGGCTGGCGGGGGATTGCGTGAAGCTTCAAGGGGTTTGATTTTTTTCGAGAAATAGTCGAGAGTTCGATGCCCGATCGACGGAAGGGAGTTTTCGGAGGCCGAGGCTTCATTCTAGTCGACAAAGAGATCCGGCGCACGGAGAGAAGGCAACATCGGTGGTGAGCGCGGCACGCGGAAGGCGCGGAAGCAACTCATACAGAGCTAAGGTCGGTGTCGGATTCCCGTGGTGGTGAGATTTTTCTCACGAGATTTTATTTGTCGATTTCCTCTTTGTATGATTTGTCGGTGTCGACAATCGTGATTTGTACTCATAAAATTGCTACATATTAAACGAACCTCGGTATACTTTGCATTGGTTTTCTGCATGGGGTTTTTAAGAGACATTGGTCGAAAAATAACGGTGTCATGGTCTATGATTTATTCTTGCTCGAGATCTTGTTTACGCACATTTAATTTACGCGATTTAATTTTGTGAAGAAATTTTATTAGTGTATGGGTTTCGTGTTACCGTAGAATACAATAAATAATTTGTTCGAGTAATTAACAAATAGAAGAATTCTCATCGATTGTTGCGGTAGGATTAAGATGACGAATTTTGACATGGTATCGAGCTTGTTTAGCTGTACGGGAGAGAAAAGAAACGAGATCAAGTAGATCCAACATTGAGGAAAGGCATGGATAAAAAGAAGGCTCGCGTAAACGACGGTCCAGTCTTAAAGTGATTGCGTAGTCCAAACGACTAGATTTGCAAGGAAATGTCTCTTTGAGTGAGGCAGCAGAGAGGTAGGATTTTCAGTTGCGATTTGTAGGCGGTGGGAGAGCGAGCGACGATTCAATGTGAATTAGCAAGGTGGGTGGGACACAATTTCTATTAACGTTGATTGCGGTGCGGAAAGTTTCGAGAAGAAAGTAATTGAAGAACACATTTTAGGGATTTTTGACCTTGTAAAGTTTCTTGCCCAAGAAACTTTGATTTCCCCTTGCAAAAAACAATAGCGATCGTGTTTGTTTGGCTTGCTCCAATGACGTGTGTGAGACGACTAGCTACACGGAGGATTAGAGGTAGCAAATCGACGGTGATTGGGTGAGATGGCAACCGGTGGGTTGCGTGACCGAGACTAGTTGGAGAAGGTGCCTCAAACTACGTAAATACGGAAGGCAAGGATCTCTTCCTTAGATGAATATGACCTCGGGAACCTTTGCTCGTGATGCCATTGGTTGAGCCGTGAATCTTAACGCATTGATAGCCTTCGAAACATGGCTAAGCCAAATGATTTGACCCTTGACGGAGTGAAGGATCATATTGTTTCACACATTTAAGAAAAGACGACGAGGAAATGTGGGATGCGTTGTGGCCGCTATGTCGGTCTTCGAGTGAGGAAGATGTTTTTAGAAGAGATGATGCGGTCGCTGGGATGCGAGAAGGAGGTGCGGTGATGCATTCTGTCTAGACTTCGGAAAACCAAGATCAGGCGGCAGGCATCAGGAGCGAGCTCACTAGAACCCACAAAAAGATGGTCATGCGGCCTAAATTCGGTGTCCAAAGACTATCGGGTCTTTGTCCGAGCATCATGGGTGAAAGTGAGCTGAGCTGGGAAGCAATGTGGGAAGCTCTTCGACGTGCAAAAATGAGGAGAGATCTAATCAAGTGAGCACCCGGTGGCAACAGCAGCAGGTGGTTCGAAGCCAGGGAGGGAGAGAATGTGAGCCTTGCATCGAAGGGGTAGCGAGAGTAGCGAAGACGAAGAAGGACATCTCCTAATATAAAGTGCTTCCGGTGTGGCGGTGTTGATTTTGCCATTGGAAAGTGTTCCAAGTCTGTGATTTGGAAGAGGCTTGGACACTCGTATTCCAGAGAACCCATAACCGTTTGTGAAATCTGATTTGGATCATGCTTTATTAAAATAATTAATTTTTGAAGTGATCCCTAAGTCTAAACTTAGGGAAATTAAATAATTAAAGGGTATTAATAAAGCAGAGGTGAATCTTCTAGAAAACAAAGACTGTCATCTTTTAATTTGAGCCATTGATTAGAGACCCAATTTGGGCCGTTGATTCATCAAAGGAGAAGACCTGTATGAAGGCTTGAGGGTCATTTGGAAAGCAAGCCGACACACTCTCAAGACACTTCCGAAGGAAATCGATTTCCTAAGTAAGAGAATTCAGCTTCAGAGGAGGCTGTAGAGGCGATGTTGCAAATGCGTATGAGGAAGGAAGTCATTAGAGGAAGAAGAAGATAGAAGGAGACACAAGAGGGAGCAAGTATAAGCAACAAAGATTGGACTCCATGCAGTGATGTAGTCTAGCACAATGATCATGTTGGTATACAAGGATGAGTGACAGCGAGGGAGGGAAGGGTGCCTCTTGTGTGTCGTAAATTATTCAAGTGTTCGTGTAAAATATATCATGTGTATGTTAGACATCTGATCGTTATATTTTCCGTAAAATATCACCGTCGAAGAATAATATAAACCCTCACCGCTACACTAGTTTTCCCAAATTCGGTTTTTTCGTGATAATTGTCAAAAAATAACCGTGTTCATGGGATTGTTTCTATCAGGTTATATGCGTTCGATGGTTCTTCTCGTTTTTGAATAAGTGAATACTGCAATCGTGTTTATTTTAGAATTTATCATATCAGGAATAACTTATCATAAATAAGTAAAGCAAATAAATCAATCAATGCAAAGTAGTATTTCGGTGATTGAAAAATTCATATGGTATCGTGAGCAAAGGCAAAAGGAAGAAGAGGAGTGTTCTACAATGGAACTAAGATCCGACATTGATGCAACAACAATCAAGGGTTCACGTAGTTCTCTAGAATGCATGGAGAAACAAGAGGAATCATGACATGTCGGGCTCTCGGCATCCAGACGAAGAGGGTTTCGCTTGTGTGTCAAGCACGATCTCTCCGTGGGTCCGGTATTTTGATAGTGAGCATCTGGCTATTATACCGAGTTCGAGAATGCTTCGAGCTACAAGGAAGAGCAGATGAATTTTCGTATCACGATGGGAAACAAGGCCAAGTGTACCCTCAAGTGAAGAGGAACCATAATATTTCAAACGTAAGCCGGTAACAAGCTTCGTCACTAACGTATCGCATGTACCCAGATTGGGGATGAACTGCCTCGTTGTCTCAACTTCGAACAAAGGTTACGATGTATACTTTATTGGAAACAAGGTTTATGTCAAACATCCTAGTTAAAAAGGGAAGGTACGTCAAATTGAGTAAGGAGCCATAAACCGTATAAGTTACAACTCGAGTCTCCAATGGCACCAATAGGGCAAAGGAGACGCATGAAAGGGACTTGAATGAATTATGGGCATAGAAGAATGGGGCATCTACATCATGGAGCCTTAACGCATCCAAGAAGACCGTCATGGAGCCTGCATCCAAGACAAGGAAAGATGATGTCTCGGTAGGGGTGCATACGTGTGGGGCATACAAGGCATCATTTCCAAGGAGCAAACAATAGGGCCAAGAGTGTGTTGTATTTGATACACTTCGACATCCGCGAACCAATGTCCATGAATGCTCCCGCAGTGCAGTATTTTGTCACTTTTGATGATGACCATCTCTAAAAGACATGGATCTATTTCTTCAAGACCAAAAGATGAAGTCTTTGAGCGATTCAAAGAATTCAAGGTTTTGGTAGAAAATTTAACCGAAAGTAGGTCAAGAAATTGTGATAAGATAATGGTGGAGAATATATTGATAAAGATCGTACAAGATTCTCGCGCAAAGGAAGGCATCAAGAGAGAATGGACAACTCCATATAATCCAGAGGCGTAATGGGAGTTGCGTAAAGGAAGAATAGGACCATCGTAGTTTTCGGGGGGGGAGGGCGATGTTGTATGATCAAGACATGCGTTAAATTTCGTGGGTCGGCTTGCACATATCAGCAGTATGCGGAACAAGGTTCCTCATGTGAGCATTGGGAAAAGTGATTCTTGAGAGTGTGTTCACTGGGCAGCAGTTTTTCTGGAGGTGAGCCACTTCAGATATTTGCTAAAGCAGAAGGATACGTACCGCATGAGAAGAGGAAAAATTAGATCGGGATGGCAGAGAATGGATACCTTGTGGATATAGCGAAATGCGACGACTTATCGCATCTATATCCCGAGAACATAAAGATCGTAGTAAGGCGGGACGTGAAATTCATGGAGGAGAGAGCCTTCGGTGAGATCCCGGAAATGGCTACAGATACGCGCTCCGAGGAGGATCCGCTTGAAGTACAACCACAACAATCTCACTAAGATGGCTTTAGTTACTCTCCCAAGACAAGGATTCTCCGAGGAAAGTTCTTCCAAAGAAGTGTAAAAAAAGGAGAGTGTGTAAATCCACTCCACTACCGTGATCTGACGAGCAAAGAACTCCAATAGACTTGAGGGATGCAACGGAATTTTATTGAGCCCCTGTGAAATGAGAAGAGACATGGTGCAAACTGCATGTACCAGGGATTGGTAGCACAGTTGGAGAACCCTCTAGTTTTCTAGAGTGCCCCTCAACATCAAGTGTGGGTAGATGCTACGATGGGAGGAGCATAATCCCATCATGACAAACGATGTGGGAAGTAGTCCCTAGAGCGCAAAACAAACATCGGTCAGAGGATGAAGGTGATCGAGAAGATCAAGTGGAGCAACAAACAGAGGCTTGTTGACGGTTATAAAATACACAAGAGGTATTGTAATAATAAAAATATATAAAATGTATAAGAGATGATGATAAATGTTACAATGAGGCCCCGCTTATATACCTATGTAGGTGGTCTTTCACTAATGCCCTTTGACTAACTTTTAATGATTACGTTATTATTAATCCCTATTTAATTATTAATAACCATACTAATTATATCCGTTATGAATTATATTCATAACGTTGCCCCTTTTTCTTCAAAAGCTTTGTCGTCAAAGCTTTTATAGTTGACACTTTCCTTCGCTCAATCTACGCTTTCAAGCCTCATTAATGTCTTTTGCCCAACCGTTAATATATCAACATTTATTTATTAATTGGTCCTTCCTTCAAAACTTATCCTCAAAGTTGTATCGATAATAAAATTTTCCACTTTGATCGCTAACAATTCTTTCACTTCCCCCATATTATTGCGGGATGTGTAAGTCTTCGATAGTATTATATTGGAACCAACATATATATTTCTTTTAATTAATTAATTAATATTAAATTAATTAAAATTAAAATTATTTATTTATTTATTATTTTTATATATATATATATATATATATATATATATAAGTTGAAACTATAAGTTATAATTATATAATTATATTTTACCTTTATAATTATATAAGTAAACTTTATATAGTTGTTGTATATATATATTAATTATAATCACGCTTTTTGATGGAATTGCGTCTTTACGTAATGATGCATAACGATGGACTTGTAGTTGCGTCCTTCACAATGCGAGTTATTTCTTGCTTTGGTTCACTGTGGAGAGCATCCCACTCCGGCTTTGACGATTCGCATCTCGTAGGAATTCGAACGATTTCTCGTTATAACACAGCTGCATTGAAGTGGCAACACAGAGCACAACACGGCCATGCAACTCGTGGTTCTTTTCGCCCGTGTGGACACCGAAAAATCCTCATCACCATTGCCAGTAAAGCAACCCAAACTTGTTAATCATCGATGGACTCGTACTAGTACGTGTCACTCGTCATTCGTCAGCAAGTTCTTTGTGCCAGGGCAACTTTGCCTTTGCCGGCCTCTGGATTCGAAAGCTCGTATCCGGATTTATTTCCATGAGGAGAGTGAGACGCTGGCATTGGTGCCGCAAGGTCGATGCTCAACGCTGCGACTCAAACGCTAACCGGAGTCAACATGACGAGACATGTGTTGTGCAAGACACTTATCGTCACACCGATATGCTCTACCTGTGTGATACGGAACAATTGCCACGGAGTTCCCGACCATTAATCCCGATGGTCAAGCTGTAATTCACTGCATCTGACTTCTCCACTAACCGTCCGTAAACATCATCTACGCCTCAAACGCCTGATGGAGCTGCCAGTAACCCAAGAAATAGAATCCTCTAACCGGACCAAGCGGTGAGAGAACATGGAGCTCCATATGCTGCGTGATTGGAGTTCATCGTCTCGCTTACCACCTTCACCACCGTATAAGACTCGGAACTCTAGGCTGCGGAAACGTCCCCCCTTCCTCGTCTCGCCTCCCGAAACGCGGCCCCGTGGAGCGGCTCGGAAACGCGTCTCCCGAAAACGCCCCGAGGGGAGCGTCGAGTGCTGCCGAACTCCGCAAAACGCTCCGCCGTGAGCTGCCTCCCGGAAACGCTAGAGCCGAACGCTCCGAGGGGCCAGCCCGCGTTTAAAACGCCGGGAGCCGCTTGAAACACCAAGCGCCGGGAGCGTTCGCTCCCGAACGCTCCCCGAAACAAAAACGCTTTCCATCACAAATTTTTTTTCAATGAAAAAAACGTATTTGTTTAGCCGTAAATGGGTTTTAGGGCCGATGTGGAGGTAAGGGAGCATTGAGATTTCATGGCAATGTTAAATTTTAAAGTAAAAGGGACATCACTTTTACTTTTTAAGAATTTAACATTACCAGGAAATGACTCAGATGTTTAAGAGTGGTTTCGACCTCATTGGATTTCATATAGAGAAACTAGAATTTTAGGTTTCACTCTAAAATTCACAGACTTGGTTTGCTGTGGTTTCATGGTTTGGGAACTTTGCATGTTTCCCCCATTTGATTCTATCATGTGTAAGGTATGATATTGGCATTTGATCGTTATATGAAGTCCTTTAAGAACCTTGATGTACCCTTCAATCAAAGGAAAACAACTGCTAGGGCATGTTAATATTTTTTCTACCGCATTTTAAGGTTGAGGAGATGAACCCTTCACTCAAACCAGGGACCATTGGTTAGACATGTTAAACTTTTTCAATTTCTATCATGTTATATGTTGAGCAATCCAAGTCTCAAGACTTTGAGCTAGATGATGTTTATGCATTCTGTTGATGATCCCATTTCTAGTAGCTTATGAATTCAATGATGAGTTTCATGAGAGACCATGTTGCTCGCTGATTTGTAGTTTGATGTCTATTTTTGCTACTACTACTACTACTAAAGTTGTAGAGAGTTTTAGGAGTCCTCAAACTTTGAGCCATATTATTTATGTAGCTCATGTTGATGATCCCTTGTTCAGTAGTGGTGATGATTTGATCATGATGAGGAGTGATCATGTTGTTGATCAATAATATGTAGTCTTGTATTAGGCCAATGGCCTCATAGCTTGTAGCATTGTTTTTGACTTTATGGGCCATTTGGAGCCCTTACTGCTATATTTTTCGATGATATGTATTGCACTTGGTACATTTTGATATATTCACCTTTGCACCCGTATATAAATGAGCAACTTGCATATTTTGTTCCCACAATAGCTGGGAATCATGGTTGCAAATCTTAAAAATAGTTTTTTTTATTAAAAATAATTATTATTTAATGTATTTTTTTTAAAACTGTTCATTGAGATCTGATCGCTTCCTGGTTAGACCGGTTCCGGTTAGAAACTCCGGTTCATTAGGTCCACCTGGGCCCTAAGCCACCGGCTGGGCTTTAATAATCTGTGCTCACACAAACTTAAGTACAAGAGGGGTACATGAAGGCATTGGACAAGTTGGTACCGATGGAGGAGTGTGCTAGATTGCGCCTGAATTAGGTAAATACTAAACTTGCACTGCTAACTTTGGTTCTTTCCAGTGCAATGGAAGACAGGATGCATTTGATGCTCTCACATGGTGGGAAGCATATGGCGGTATGACTTTTGCCAAAGTAATAAAAAGTTCTCTCTATAGGTTAGAACACTTTTCTCAAGTAGAGAGGTGTTGGAGCACTTGGCGCTTTCATACACAATGTGAGAAGAAACAAAGTTGAATGAAAACCTCTGAAATAAAGCTTTGTTTATAAAAGACATAACTTGAGGCTAAGGAGAGCCATTACCGTGATCTAGCAAATGAGGATCAATCATGTGGGGACAGTAGCCCAGGACAACAACCTGCAGGATGATAATTTGGAGGACGGCACTAAGAGCATATAAGAATTGGAAGCGTAACTTTAGGAGGGGATGATGAAGCATCAAGAAGACAAGCATTAATAATGTGGCCAAATTCTACTCATCTAATGTAGAAGGGGGGCATGGAAAGCAATGCTGCGCTCGATATCACACTATTGTTTTGCGTATCCAAATTTCTCCACCTTCTAGTTTATGGTCGTGGCATTTTGAGAGTACTAGAAGACCACCATTTCCCTCGTACAAGTGGCTCGCACAAATTGCATTTCTCGTATGCAGGCACAACAGAGGATAAAATAGATTTGTTGTTTACTAGTCTTTTCTAATTGTTGTTGACAGCTTGAACAACTTGGAAACTTGACTCTTTCGATTTCATATATTTAATGACAATTTAAGTTTGAAGTTTGAATTTGAAAGGTGAAACTTTGAAGTTGGCATTTTTAAGTCATTGCTTACAAGTCATTATGAATTATGAATATGATGCTTCATGAAAGTTATATGGTGATCAATGAATCAATGATGATAATGTTATATATTGAATAAAATCAATGGACCAATGATGATAAATGATATATATCAATGATGATAAATGTTATATATCAATGATGATAAATGTATATTGAATTTTGAAATCAATGAATCAGATGATAAATGTTAGATATTGAAATTTGAAATCAATGATGATAAATGTTATATATCAATGATGATAAAATGTATATTGAATTTTGAAATCAATGAATCAATGATGATAAATGTTAGATATTGAAATTTGAGAAATCAATGATGATAAATGTTATATATCAATGATGATAAATGTTATATATTGAATTTTGAAAGTTTTGAAACTCCTTCACAGATTGATGATTTCATAGACTCAAGAGTCAACATGTTGCATGTTTCCAATCCTTAGGCTTGGTTGATGAAGATTATAACTTCTGCATGATTGATGTTATATGATTCAATCTATGTTTTTATGTTTTTTATGTCTAATCTATCATTCTACAAGTTTTGTTGACATATATGCATCAAAATATAAAATATAAAGAATATTAAAATATATATATATATATATATATATATATATATATATATAAACGTTTCCCGAAAATGTCTTCTGAATGAAGCTTTTAAAAATGAGGCTTCCGCGCTTGGCCGGGCTTCATGGTGCTTCCCGCTTCCGTTTCCAAGTAACCTTGCCTAGAACATTGTAGCTTTCAAACAATCGATGGGAAAATTTCCACATAACGGTTTGCGGTCATTAGTATGTCCACTGCATTCATACTATTCATAAGCACCTGGCCCCCAACATGTTTGCTTGGTTTGCGTATCCCAATGGTTTATCACCCAAGCCTCTTGAATAGTCGAAGGTATTCATCATGGTTTAGGTTTCATTGTCCTACCATGAGGACGGAGATCCGTAGAGGGTGCTTCATTCAAGCCATTCTTATGAGCTCATTCATGGCCGCATTCCGGCAAGTCCTCTTGCCGAGGATTTGTCGAATATCTAACTCCGGGATTTGCGGCTCACAGGCACACTACCACACCAGAGAAACCTCGTCCAAGAAATCGGCGGATTTATTGCGGCACGTGCTTAACAAGATTGTTGACACCCGAGCCACCAGACAGTCGGATTCAAAGAAGCATTGTGTAGAGGAGAATGTGACAACATTTCTGGATATGGTGTCAGACACCATTTTCCCATAATTGCAATTATGGCAATCTCGCCGCATTTTTATCCGTCGGGTTTGGGTATAAATCGGGCCACAAAGCTCCAAGTTCTTCTCCCCAAGCATTAAATGGTGGTTTCTCGTGCTAACTCATCAATTTTATGTTGAATACCCAACAATTCCACTTGGTGCAATAATGTGAAGAGATTGTGGTCTTCCTCGCTTTGGGTGGGACTACGTTCTTTTCTTCATATACCCAATCGGATTCAGAGTTTGAGTGGTCTTCTTCATAGTTTCCATATACCCACTTTGATTGTCATTTATGTCATTAACAATGAGTTAAGATCATTTTCGTCTTCATGGATGCTCTTTGTTTCTCAAGATAGCGTTCCTTCACATCATTTTCATCCTTATCAAAATCAACTTCATCTTTTTTTTAGCCTTTTCAATGTGCTTTCCGACTACAGGCTCATCTTTATTTTTTACCTTCATTCTCATAAGTTGGAATTCCCATAATTTGATCTTCTTCATAATATAGTGATTCTTCATGAATATGATCTGAATTAGTTGGATTGTTCATTGATTATGTTCAATATTCTCGACTATTGGATTTATCATGTCAAAAATGGTATTTAATTTCGCATTATTTTGTTATGATTGTCCCCTGGCCTCATACGATTTAGCCACATTTGTCTTTCTATCCGATCGGCCATCGTCATTGATGAAGACATTGAGCTACAACAATTTCGAGGCACAACATGTAACCGCTGAAGTAGCCGCAGGGGCAAGGTAGGTGCTTCCCCTTCCAGGCGAGAAGATCGGGGCCGTTTTGATATCAAATGGAGCAACAATGTCAGAGTTTGTTGACTTAAGTTATAAAATACAATAAGATAGTAATATTGTAATAATAATATATTATATATAAAATGTTTAAGAGATGATGATAAATGTTACAATAAGGCCCCTCGCTTATTTTTTTCAATGGTGAAAGCTCACGCGGAAACCCGGCGTACTTCCCTGCATTCCTTGGATGGTACGCACGTAAACCGCTCGACAGCTCGACCCCAAAGGATTCCTGCCAAGATCGAACTCCGTGACCTCCTCAACTAGGTGAATACGCATTGGCTCACTACCACTTGAGCTAACCTTTGGGGCTTGGCGTCCGTTTATATACTCATGCAAAAATTAGATAAATGGGCATGTCTTTTAGAGTTCTTCGACTATCCTAATGACTACTTACATAATCCCTATTTAACTATTAATAACTATATTATCTATATTCATGAGGAATGAGATTCATAAATTGACTATGGCGTCGTAGATGGCAACATAGAGAAGTTCAAAGCCAAGTTTGTGGCTAAGGGGTATGCAGCATTTAAGGAAGGATCGATTATGAAGAAACCTTCGCCCTCGTAGAGTTCTGGGCATTACCCCGATCGATCCGTCATCTCTGTATACGTATGGGATGTGGGAAATTCACCGTATGGATGTCAAGACATCGTTCTTGAATGTGGGGTGATAGAAGAAGATGTGTACATGAATACCCGTATATTTTGAAACGCACGATAAGACTCCAAGTGGGCGGATTAAGAAATACTTGTACCTGATAAAGTGTGGTTCCCTAGAGCATGGTAAGGGTGAATTGATAAGCACCGTAGAAGACACTTGTCAAGAGTGTCACGTATCCAACTTCTACTATCTAAGAGTAGGGGATGAGTCGCTAATTCTAGTATTATATGTAGATGATATGTTCTTGACTAGGTCATCTAAGCTCATCAAAGAATGCAAGGAGAATCGTCGAATTTGACATGAAGGATCTAGGGTAGATGCACTATTTTTCTTGGTTTGAGTGTCCGGCAAGAGAAGGAGAAATCTTCCTTGGTCAAGTGAACATATACTACAAAGATCCCGCGAAGAGGTTTGGATGGAGGATCGTAGATCCATGGGTACGCTAATGATTACGATTCGGAAGAAGATCGGCACGGTTTCAGCATGATGAGGCTAACCCTATCTTGTATAGGCAATCCATAGGATCATCGATGCACCAGTCGTTAGACCAAACATCGGCTATGTAGTGAATACCCTCGCCGCCCATGGTGGAACTGCGGAGGGCCTACCGGGCAAGAATTAAACATGTTCTTAGATTCTTGGAAGGGGACAAGCCGAGTATGGGTTGAAGTACACTAGGGAAATGAAATCCAGCTTGAGTGGGTTCATCGACGTAGATTGGGCCGGAAGCCCGGGATCGGAAAAGTACCAATGGGTACTGCTTCGGCCTCGGATCAAGAATGATTCTTTAGTGTAGTAGGAAATGTAAATCCATGGCATCGAGTTTCCGGCTCGAATATATGGCCGCTAGTATAGTCATAGTGAGCCCATATGGCTTTGTAAGTTGCTCAAGAAGAGGATGGAATCGACCGTATGGGTGTGATAATTAGAGTTGCATAAAGCCTCTCCTCGAGAATCCCGTGTTTCATGACTCGGTCAAAAGCGCATTGACATTAGTGTCACTTTTATCAAAAGACTATGTCCAACAAGGAGCTATATGCTTGAAGTACATTCCACAGGAGAGCAAAGGGCCATTCACAAAAGGTCCGAGTAAGGTTAAGTTTACTTACTTCAAAGGGAAAGATGGGGATGGTCGAGAACCCATTCCAAGAGAAGAATGGGTGGACATTAGATTTAGAGGGAGTTGCAAGACGATGAGATAAAGGCGTAGATGGTGTCGCAGCAAGAATATAGAGGGCAACAACGTAAAGATGAGAGGGGCACGACAAGACACGCAACGTGCCAGCTGGTAGACAAGTTTTCCAGTCGACCAAAGACACGTGCTATAATTTTGTTTGAACACTCGTCGCTAAGAGGAGTGTTGATTTTTTTAGCATTGGAAAGTGTTTCAAGTCTCATATTTTAGGAAGAGGTTTCGGACATCGTATTCCGCAGAACCTAGAAACCGTTTGTGAAATTCCACTGATCATGTTTATTAAAATAATTAATTATTTTAAAGTGATCCTTCCATCTAAACTTAGGGAAATTAAATAATTAAAGCTATTAATAAAGTAGAGTGTGAATCTTGTAGAAAATGAAGATCAAGTCATATTTAACTGAGCTACTGATTAGAGCATCTAATTTGGGTCATGGATTCATTAGCAAGAAGACTATAAGAGAAGGTCAAGTGGTCATTTGGAAAGCAAACCTAGTGCACACTCGCAGCTCGAAGGAACACTGGTGAGAATTGATTTCGCAGGGTGAGGTTGTTGAGGCGAGGCTGCGCACAGGAGGAAGAGGAAGTCAAACAGAGGAAGAAGAAGACATAAGGAGGACGAGAGGGAGTGAAGGCCGAGGCAAAATGAAGACCGGCTCTCCATGTAGAGCATGCGAACTGGGCCGGCAGGCTACATAGCAGACGCAAGGGAGGAAGGGTGCCTTCGTGTGTTAGAAATTGTTCCGAAGTGTTCAAGAATTATCTCTGTGTGTATGCTAGACATCTCTCGCTCTCTGAGTTGTAGAAAAGATTTCACCGCGAAGAATAATATAAACCCTCATCTACTGGGGACTGCTTTTCCACACATCTTTCCAGGGACAATTGTCCAAAAATAATCATGGTTCCGTGATTGTTTCTATTATGTTATATGTGTTCTATTTGTCTCCATGTTTTTGAAGCAAGTGAATACCGCAGCTCAAGTTTACTCGTGAATTTACGAAAGCATTCAGAATAACTTTATCATAAATAAGTAGGTGAAATAAATCAATCACTCGGCAGAGGTATTGAGGAATTCGCCATGATTGCCCATATTGCCAGGGGAGCGTTGGGGTGATATGGAGCCGTAATGCACAGACCGTGGTCTGGGCAGATCCTTGAGGAGTCCACCTCCCCATCATCACCTTGCCGTGGAAAATTCTAGATCTCGATAATCTTAGGAATCCATCAAGAAGTACCGAGTTTATCTATTATGTAAATTACATTTACGTAATTAATCTTAATACATCATGAATTATTAAAATCCATACACTAAATATGATTCTAAATAAGAAATTGATAAGAAATCAATCATGGTCATTTATGACACCTTTATTTTGGACTAAGTTCCCGTAAAACCCGAGGTGAAACCGCGTGCGATTTGAGGGTTTGTATTATTAAAAAGTGAGTACTTCAAGACACGCTAATTACCGTAACCCCACTTGCTCTCTGAATAAAAATATAAATAAAAGGAGAAGAGGGATATAACCTCACTTAATAAAGTGCACTCTGAAGTCACCTAGTAACATCAACATTGTGACTAAGGTAGCCAAGGGGTCAAGTTACCACGTGAAGGGGACCCACAGGATCATGGAGCATGCCGCCGTAGTTGAGTCGGCAACGTGGGCCAAGGAGGCAACATAGAGATGGTGGGGCCTGTGGTTTAGAGAGGCCCGTTGACCACACTTGTTCAACTACCCCATAGCAGTACACCCCCATTTTTTCAAATGGGATTCTTCATGTTCGACGTGGTTGCGCCATTCAGATTCCATCATCAGTCATCAGTCGACAGTTTTATAATGATGTAAACCCATTCTGCATTTTATGATGTAAATGATCTAAGTAGGACCGTCAGTGTATGTAATAACCTAGGTAAGCCTAGTATGTTGTTGATGACTTCCATTCTAGGAGGTTTTTTGTCTCACTGATTCACGAAAGTGATCGGCAGAGTTTTTCCCTCCAGCCTCACCCCAAAGCTAGGGTGGATTTTGTCATCAGCATACTAAGTGAGTCCTAGTGTTCTATTGAGTCCTTGTAAAAGTAGTTTGAACTACTTGGTCTACTAGATCATATGTTGAGTCGCAGAATTGGGTATTTATTTGAGGGTCTATACGAATTGGTTTTCCCCCTTCATGTATGTAAATGTATTATCTCATGTAAAAGAGGGTTGGAAAAATAATTATAATCCCCTCTTAGTCAATTAATTAAATTTTCTGGTCAATTAATTAATAAAATCCTAAACCAGAAATTTAATTAATTTAGGGTCCTAAATTAGGATTAAATCTTTAAAGGAAAAATTTGTTGGTCCTTGGAAAATGATTTTTGACAGCCCCAGGCCAAGGGAATATTGAGAATTTTAAGAAATATTGGACCCTTGGGCCCTGGTGGTTAAGTCAAGGTCAAAATTTTGGGGTAATTAACTCAAAAATAATATTTTTGAGTTAATTAAAATTGAATTAAATGATAAATTCGTTTTTCCCCAAAATTTTAATTTCAACGCTCCGGATTAAAAGATAATTAAATCTTTTGGACGGTTGAGATTATTTTGACGAGGATCATCCAAACTAGCCGTTAGAGATCTTGTCCTATAAATTTAGATGTCTTTGTCATTATTGGATCATCCAATCTCAGGATCGTGCACTTGCTCTTAGAAGCTCTTGTAAACTTTTTGAGGAATAAAGCTAAAGACTTTGGGGTTACAACTGGATGTTCCTTCGCATCTATGTGGTGAATTCTCTAAACTCGCTACTTGGTTTCTTGTATTTTATGGCTGATGGCCTTCATGGATTAACTGCATATAGGTATCTTATTTGTTCGGGTTTATAAAGGTATATCTCCGATTTTTCTAAGGGTCTCATGTTGTTTTGTTAAATCTCTACTTCACTAACGTTCCGATCTATGGTGCAGAAATTATTTTAAGATTGGGTTGTTCAAAGTCTTCATTGTTGGACCAAATTCACTCCCAATAAGCATAGATTTGATAAGCTCTTGATTTGTTAAATTCTGGGTCCATCTTACGATATTTGGGTTTTGCAGGGTTTCTAAGGCTTGTGCCTCTCACTTAAACTTTAAATTTCTGAAAATTGAGCTAAAATGGATTTCAGATCTGACCTTGAGGGTTTTAAATTTGTAAATTAGTGTAAATTTGTAATTTATCTGTGAGGGTTTAATTGTTTCTTGGTGTGTGTCTTCAGATCTGACTGATTCTTACAGGTTACAGGTTCAAAGCGAATTTTTTTTTATAGATTTGAGGCAGATCTAGCCTCCAAAGGCCAGATCTGGCCTCAAACTGCTGCTGCTGTGGGCAGGATTTGGCATCATTTCATTTAATAGAATACAAGGATCTGAGCTGCAATCAATTGAAGAAGAGTTTGATGAAAAATTTTAAGTTCTAGGTTTGCTGGGTAAATCTGGGCGTTATTGGTTCAAGGATTTTGAAATTTGAGCTTAATCTGAAGAAATTCTGAAGTTGCTGGGCGTTTTTTCGAATCTCAAGCCTTCCATCGATCTGTGCCCTTTTCTGTGTGCCCTTTTCTGTCTGCCCTTCGAGCCAGATCTCATGCTGTACCTATCTCCGTCTGCCTATCCGAAACAAATTCCCTTGCATTCCAGCTCTACGGCAAAGTCCATCTCCTCACGTTTTCAAATCGATCCGTTTTAATTCGCCAGCGTGCCTCTTTCCGCTCCAACCTGCACACAAACGACAAATTCAAACCAAAAGAACGCAGCTTTAAAACCAGTCATCCACGTCCAGATCCACCCTTTCCGTCCTGCAACTCAAATTGAACCGCTGTCCGTGCCCTAGCCCCGTTCTGGCCTGCAAAACAAATAATGAAAAATGCACACATAAAATTTGAACGATAAACGCTTACATTTAAAATTCGATTTTGCCCTCACGACCGATTCATTCTGTATTAAGCCTTATACAATTTTAATTCCAGATCTTAGTCATAGTGGTAAATAGATTTTCTGCTTTAAATTTTCTTTGATTTAATTTTGTTTAATATTTAGATCGTAGTTTTGTTTTAATTTAATTTTAACTTAGATTTATGTTAGTTTGTGTTAGATTTAAAATTTGTTCGATTTAGATTTAGTTAGTGTTAAGTTAGCGTAAGTTTTTAAATTTCGATTTTTTTATTTTATTTTGTTAGTTTTACTTTGTTTCATTTTAGATTTAATTTAGATTTAGTTTTTATTCTTAACTTAGTTTTAATTTTAGTTTAGTTTAAGTTCAGCTTTAAATTTTAGATTGACTTTTACTTTTTTGGCTTAGTTTAGTTTTATTTTAGATTTATAATTTTGTTTTAAAAAATAATAAAAAATAAAAAAATTCCAAAAATCTTAAAAAAATATATATAAAATACAAAAACATAAAAATTTTCCAAATTTTCTATGGTCAAATATGCATTTGAAATTTTTATCTAAAGATTTGATTATAGAAACATTTTCTGGATCGAATTTAAATGAAGCAACATAAATCTGGAAATATTACAAATCTCGGGCATTTTCATCTTGTGATAATATCGCTGTGGGGCTAAGATATTTCAATGCATGATTGTGGTGTCTTTCATTAAATATCATCATGATTAATCGTGGTTTTTATTATAAGAAGCAGTTAGTCATCATTTACTGGTTTATAATCGCATAATGGGATTCTGTTTGACTCCATAAGGCACTGGTCTCCAATGTGAAATCTAATTTGGATCTGTGGAATCTCGTTTATTTCTATCAAGTATTTGATGTTTTAGCTGTGTCTCCTGAATTTTTTATCTTCATTTATAAAAGGGTCTACCTCCCTTAGCCTGCAAGGAGACAGCTTAAAGAGAGAGATTGGGGATAAAGGTGACAGCCCCCAGTCTGAGCCGTTGTCGCGGTGCCCTGAACAATCTGTGCGACAACATTTTTTGGCGCCGTTGCCGGGGATAGAGTTTTTCTGTCCTTGGTCTTAACGACATTTTATAATCTTTTGATCTTTCGCCATTCATTAGCCTGTCGCGAGGGAATCACATTTTCTGGCGTCTTTCATCTCTTCATATTTTCATCGTCTTATCTTTCGTCATATCACTAATCATTTCATCATCATATCTTTAGCACCTGGACATTTCGGTTGGCTTCTTGTTTGGGTGGCGACTCCACTTATTCATCTATTTACTCCCAGACAAGAATTCCCCCGTGATATCCATCTGCTAGCTCTCGATTACTTCTTCTATTTTTAGAATTAGTTTCATGTTCAAGTGGCGACTCCATTTCTTTCATTTCTTACAAGAGTTCCTGCTAGGAAGTTCACTTCTTAAGGACTCTTTGACTATTCTTGAACACGGATCTATTTCTTAAATTTTAAGCAAGTCATCATGGATGACACCTTTCATGACATGCCGGAAGAGGCCACTTCAAAATTGTCTTTTTTCTCAGGTGGTGATCCAAGCACTACTCTTATACATCTAAGGATGGTCACCTTTTTTATACATAAATATTGTCGTCCTTCACAATATAATCATGAAGATGTCAAGATACGTGTCTTTGGCTATTCTTTAAAAGGTGATGCTCTCGATTGGTTTCAAAATTGTCCTGAGGAGTATTGTTTAAAATATATCATCAATGCTTTTACAGATAAATATATAAAAGATGACTCAGATGATGAAATTGATCTTGTAGAAGACTCAAATATCAACAGGAGATTTCCAGACCATTCTCAGGATGAATCCACTTGTACCATGACAGCACAAACCCATGATAGTGGTGAAACAAAAACAAATTGTCAAACCAGTGTTGATAACGATAAGAATCTTGTTAGCGAATTGATTCAGATGGTTAAGGACATACAACTAAATCAAGCTCAGGTAATCAAGAATATGGAGGCCAACCAGGCTCAAATCATTAAGAATATGGAACTTAATCAAGAAAAAATAATAGCGGATCACGCCAGGGAAATTGGTTCTATGCAGAGCAGGTTATTGGCCTTAGAAGAAAAACATAAGAAAGAGATGAACTGTATGCAAAATTTCTTTGTGGCCATGAAAGCAGATAATGATAAAATGATTCAAAACATGGAAGCTAACCAAATCAATCTTCAGAATCAGATGTCCATCGTAGAAGCAAGACACACCCAGGAAATGAATACCATGAAGGAAAATCACTTGTTGGAAATAAATATCATGGAAAACAGATTAAAAATGATGGAAGTTAATCATTCTAATCAGATGTCTCTTCAACACAATTTGTCAACTATTGAAGAAAGGCATGCCAGGGAGATGAGTTCCATACAGAAGAAGTTAGAAAAAATGGAACGATCACACACGCAAGATTTCCAACCCAGGTCAGATTTGTCAACAGATCATAAGCCTCCTAGTTTGCTGAAGCAGTTTCCATCTCATCACACGGAGGTCACTTTTCCCATTAAGGAAGAGTTAACTATGGCTACAAGGGACGTTGAGAAACACCAAGCTTATGTGTCACCTTTAACAGAGTATATTCAAAATAAGATTGGTTGCGCTCCAGGTTCATCAAAGGTTTTGTACAAGGAATTTCAAGATAAGGACAAGAAATCTACAGTAGTCTCATTGCTGACATCACAACCCACTCAGACGAAGAGAAAGAAGAAGAAAGGAAGAAGTAAGCGGTTTGATTCGTCTGATGGTCGAGAGCAGCTTGACATTCGGATAAGACAAAGTCCTACATTATGCAAGATCGGCCATGGCACATCTGAAAAGCAGCCTACAGACTTGCCTGAAAGTAGGCAAATGCTCAGCATACACTATATTGAGCACATCTGATGCCACAGGGCATCCTCTGTATTGTATCTCTAACCTTACTCCTTGTTATTTCAGCATTTCATTTTGCAGTTAGAGTAGATTTATTTTTCATGTTAAGTAGAATAATGAATAAAAGAAGAGCTTCTACTTTTCATGTGCTTAATGTTATATGATGATATTTGGATGGACGCTACTTATATAATTTTGTGTGTTGCTTGGATACAGATTCTGGATTCTCACATTCCTTCAACGAAGCAACGTGTCCCCAAGTAGAGCCAGGTGTTGACCACACTTCGTCAACTACCCCATAGCAGTACACCCCCATTTTTTCAAATGGGATTCTTCATGTTCGACGTGGTTGCGCCATTCAGATTCCATCATCAGTCATCAGTCGACAGTTTTATAATGATGTAAACCCATTCTGCATTTTATGTTGTAAATGATCTAAGTAGGACCGTCCATGTATGTAACAACCTAGGTAAGCCTAGTATGTTGTTGATGACTTCCATTCTAGGAGGTTTTTTGTCTCACTGATTCACGAAAGTGATCGGCAGAGTTTTTCCCTCCAGCCTCACCCTAAAGCTAGGGTGGATTTTGTCATCAGCATGCTAAGTGAGTCCTAGTGTTCTATCGAGTCCTTGTAAAAGTAGTTTGAACTACTTGGTCTACTAGATCATATGTTGAGTCGCAGAACTGGGTATTTATTTGAGGGTCTATACAAATGGGTTTTCCCCCCTTCATGTATGTAAATGTATTATCTCATGTAAAAGAGGGTTGGAAAAATAATTATAATCCCCTCTTAGTCAATTAATTAAATTTTCCGGTCAATTAATTAATAAAATCCTAAACCAGAAATTTAATTAATTTAGGGTCCTAAATTAGGATTAAATCTTTAAAGGCAAAATTTGTTGGTCCTTGGAAAATGATTTTTGACAGCCCCAGGCCAAGGGAATATTGAGAATTTTAAGAAATATTGGACCCTTGGGCCTTGGTGGTTAAGTCAAGGTCAAAATTTTGGGGTAATTAACTCAAAAATAGTATTTTTGAGTTAATTAAAATTGAATTAAATTATAAATTCGTTTTTTCCCCCAAATTTTAATTTCAACGTCCCGGATTAAAAGATAATTAAATCTTTTGGACGGTTGAGATTATTTTGACGAGGATCATCCAAACTAGCCGTTAGAGATCTAGTCCTATAAATTTAGAGGTCTTTGTCATTATTGAATCATCCGATCTCAGAATCGTGCACTTGCTCTTAGAAGCTCTTGTAAACTTTTTGAGGAATAAAGCTAAAGACTTTGGGGTTACAAATCTGGATGTTCCTTCTCAGATCTATGTGGTGAATTTTCTCTAAACTCTGCTACTTGGTTTCTTGCATTTTATGATTGATGGCCTACATGGATTAATCTGCATACAGGTATCTTGTGCAGTTTTCTGGGTTTATAAAATAACATTCTGATTTTTCTAAGGGTCTCATGTTGTTTTCTTAAATCTCTATCAGTCTAAAGTCAGATCTAAGTGTGCAGGGAAATTTTTTTTTAAGATTGGGCGTCTGGGGAAGTCTTCGGTTGGACCAGCCGACTCTCAATAAGCATAAATCTGATAAGCTCTTTATTTGTTAAAATTCCAGGTCTATCTTACGATATTTGGGTTTTGCAGGGTCTTCTAAGGCTTGTGCCTCTTATTAAAATCTTAATTTCTGAAAATTGTGCTAAACTGATTCAGATCTGACCATGAGGGTTTTGAATTTGTAAATTAGTGTAAAATTGTAATTTTTGTGTAAGGGTTTAATAGTCTCTGGGTATGTATCTTCAAATCTGACCTATTGTTGCAGGTTTCAGGGTTCAAATCGAATTTTTTTTAGACTTGAGGCAGATCTAGCCTCCAAAGGCCAGATCTGGCCTCAAACTGCTGCTGCTGTGGGCAAGATTTGGCATCATTTAATTTAAAAGAACACAAGGATCTGAGCTGCAGTCAATTGAAGAAGAGTTTGATGAAAAATTTTAAGTTCTAGGTTTGCTGGGCAAATCTGGGCGTTATTGGTTCAAGGATTTTGAAATTTGAGCTTAATCTGAAGAAATTCCGAGTTGCTGGGCGTTTTTGAATCTCAAACCTCCCATCGATCTGTGCCCTTTTCTATCTGCCCTTCGAGCCAGATCTCATGCTGTACCCATCTCTGCTGCCTTTCGATTTGTATCTACTCTGTCTGCCTATCCGAAAAAAAATTCCCTTGCATTCCAGCTCTACGGCAAAATCCATCTCCTCACGTTTTCAAATCGATCAGTTTTAATTCGCCAGCGTGCCTCTTTCCGCTCCAACCTGCACACAAACGACAAATTCAAACCAAAAGAACGCAGCTTTAAAACCAGTCATCCACGTCCAGATCCGCCCTTTCCGTCCTGCAACTCAAATTGAACCGCTGTCCGTGCCCTAGCCCCGTTCTGGCCTGCAAAACGAATAATGAAAAATGCACACATAAAATTTGAACGATAAACGCTTACATTTGAAATTCGATTTTGCCCTCACGACCGATTCATTTTGTATAAAGTGTATGGTTAGATTTTAATTCCAAATCTTAGTCATAGTGGTAAATAGATTTTCGTTTTAAATTTTCTTTTAGATTTAATTTTGTTTTAATATTTAGATCGTAGTTTTGTTTTAATTTAATTTTAACTTAGATTTATGTTAGTTTGTAGTTAGATTTAAAATTTGTTCGATTTAGATTTAGTTAGTGTTAAGTTAGCGTAAGTTTTTAAATTTCGATTTTTTTTTATTTTGTTAGTTTTACTTTGTTTCATTTTAGATTTAATTTAGATTTAGTTTTTATTCTAACTTAGTTTTAATTTTAGTTTAGTTTAAGTTCAGCTTTAAATTTTAGGATTTAGACTTTACTTTTTGGCTTAGTTTAGTTTTATTTTAGATTTATAATTTTGTTTTAAAAAATAATAAAAAATAAAAAATTCCAAAAATCTTAAAAAAAATATATATAAAATACAAAAACATAAAAATTTTCCAAATTTTCTATGGTCAAATATGCATTTGAAATTTTTATCTAAAGATTTGATTATAGAAACATTTTCTGGATCGAATTTAAATGAAGCAACATAAATCTGGAAATATTACAAATCTCGGGCATTTTCATCTTGTGATAATATCGCTGTGGGGCTAAGATATTTCAATGCATGATTGTGGTGTCTTTCATTAAATATCATCGTGATTAATCGTGGTTTTTATTATAAGCAGCAGTTAGTCATCATTTACTGGTTTATAATCGCATAATGGGATTCTGTTTGACTCCATAAGGCACTGGTCTCCAATGTGAAATCTAATTTGCATAACGGGATTCTGTTTGACTCCATAAGGCACTGGTCTTAAATGTAATATCTAATCTAGATCTGTGGAATCTCGTTCATTTTATCAAGTATTTGATGTTTTAGCTGTGTCTCCTGGATTTATCCTTCATTTTCTAATAGGGTCTACAACAGGGCTTAATTAGGACATTTAGGCTATTCAAACCCCCTTATGGATTGTATAAATAAATGAGAGGCTCATTGATTTTTCTCATCACAAATTGGATTAGACTATCTTTTCTTGAAAATTTCAAAATAAATGAGAGGCTCATTGATTTTTCTCATCACAAATTGGATTAGACTATCTTTTCTTGAGAATTTCATCTAGTCTCTTTGATGGATGAATTTGTGGATCTAATGCATTTCAATGTTTGGAAAAGCTTAATTTCTTGTCTTGGAGCTTCGATTTTGTTTGCATCTTGATGATTGGAATAATTTCACTATACTTGTGAGTACATTTTCATGCTTATTTGTAATTTTTTGTCTCATGAAATTCTCTATGGAATATTTTCTTTCATGAAGCTGCTCTTTATCTTATGCGAAGTTGTTCGACTTGTCTTTGTGAGGGATTTTTCATATGATCATTTGAAGTATGGTGAATTATTGTCCCAGAGGTACATGAATGTTCATGAATTGCCTTATAAATTATCATTTGCAATATAAAGAAGTATAAATTTCTATTTGTAACCTTGTTGCTGCTTGGGCCATACGGAGTTGCTGTGGAACTCCTTGGTTGGAATTAAGCCAATCTAATGTTGATTTCATTTGAATCCATTCTCCCAATTGGCTAGGCACTGGTCTAGTCCTAAGGTGATCACGAAAGAATATTCTTCTCACCTCCTTTTCCTCTTTAAGCCCCAACCTAGTAGGCCTCCTAGGGCATCATCTTAAAATCACTTTTAACGATTGAAAATTTGTGAAAATTGGTCCGGTACTGCATTGGGGTGACCTTGAGAGGTCCTCCAAATTTGAGGTCGATCCCAAGTGGAATCTCAAGATATTCCAAGCCCTAGCCTGAAGATCGTTCTATCCCTTAGGTTCCCTTTGTTGGGTGGCTTCATTAGGATTATTGCACTCAAATTCCAAGGGAAATTCAATTCCTTTGATCCTATTCTACTCCCTAACTTTGTCAAGATCATCTATTGGTTGCTCCAATCCAAACCCTTGGCCTTTCCTAGGCCGACTTCGGGTTCTTTGTGGTCCTACTACCCTATAACTTCAATTTCACAAAGATCACCTATAAATCCCATATTTCAGGATTCCTTGGTCTTGGGCGCCTCGTTTCAAGTAATACTCTCTAATGCTAGGTCTTGGTAATCCCTTAGCCATTCTAAGAGAGTCATTCATCTTGCTTCTATAACAAGTGTGCCCATTTTCCGAGCTTCTCTTGTGAATAGGCTTTAGGAATCACCTCGTATCCTATCTTTGAATCATCTATTCTAGTGATTCCTCTCATACTGGGACTCCTCCCATTGGTGAAAGTCCGTAAAGAGCAGGGAGCTTTAACTGAGGTGACAGTGGGCTATTGCTCCATTGTTGCCACTTGACCTAGTAGTTGCTCTATAGGATCCCCTCCTAGGACCCGTGCTAGTTTGAACGATAACACGACTCTAGCCCATGAGAGTAAAAAATGAGCTAGTGAGTCATCCCTTCATCCCTCTTCTGATCATTCGAGAAGGGACATCACACCCTTCTAACATGTGAACTTGAAAGTAGGTCACTTCCCTACTAAAATATATATATATATATATATATATATATATATATATATATATATTAGTGTGCAAGATGCCTTCAATAAGTGGAGTGCTTTACATGTAAGAGAAGTCAAAGGTATTGGGACCTTCACCAACCTCCTAAAATAGGACGATTCCTTTTGGGCTCTTTCTCCATTGTGCCACCACCTCCCCAATAAATAATAAACTATGCTCCAAGGTGGTTACAACTTAATATTTGTGCAAGGAAGGAGTCAATAGCAATATAATAATTATCCATATACACTCAACTAACTTCATAGAGTTACGCCTTAGAAAAGTGTGTCAACTTCCAACAAATCATAAAATAGTGTTCCACCATGCTATAGATCCATGTGCAGCCCAACAAACTCCGAGACCAGGGTGGTGGCCCCTCCACTCAAGCAAAATAAGGGTAACACTCCATCGAAGTGTTGCACCATGTAATAAAAGTTACTTTTTTCTGGCAAAAACCCACCATAGTACTCAGATAAGCCCAATCAAGAAATATGAGGCTCAACCTAGGCTTGAATCTAGGGTGCCTAAAATATATTGTGTTTGTTAACCGTTGTGATCTACTATGCTTAGATTGTTGTATGCCTTCTAATATATCATCATGATGCCTATGAAATGTGTGACAAATTGGTTGAAGGGTTAAATCAAACTGAACAACTTATGCCATCTTGGTCAAGATAACGTCCTTACTTGCTACACTATGAACTCTAACTTCTTTTTAATTACCTTGGTAATTTGAATCTTGGAATATGTGGTTTATTCTTTTCTTTTAATCAGTCCATTATTGGCCCATCTTGGTTTCCAGCTAGATCAAAATAGTTTGTTATTATGTTTGAATTAGGAGCGTCAAACGTCTCTGTGTGATGTTAGGTAAAATAAAAAAAGGGTAAAGGCATCTTAACAGTTCTGTCCTTGTGAATTATCCTGGTGTTACAACTAGGATATTCAACTATGCACTTAAGTTAATTTTGTAATCCTGATGTGGTATGGCAGGTACTCCTGACTTTTCGGAAATTTATAAGTTTATTGGGAGCACATTTGATCCTGGTGTTACTGGTCATTTGAAGAAGTTAAAGGAGATGGCATCTATCGATCGGGAAACTGTATGTTGTTTTTACATAATCTTGCATTTTCCTCGAGTGCCTTTTCTCTACTCTCTTTTTGTATCTGTTCCTACTGATTACTTCATTTTTCTTTTGATATTAGGACTCACTATGGCACTTCCACATGACTGTTATGATTTTCTGTACTCTGTAGTCGCATTGAGCTATTTTAAATGGATATCGAATCTTATCTACATGCATGTTTTGTTCAATTTTGGAGAGACATTCTGGTTTGTTGATCACCTCAATAAGTTGGTTATGTTATTTCCTATTGTAAAATCAATTAGAGTATGCTTGTTTCAACACTTTGTGGATGGTTAAGGTCTTCATTCTGATATCTGTTATTTACTTTCTAGTGTGCTAGTTTGTTTCTGAATCTATTTATTCATTTGTTTTATCACTGGTTCACCGCACAACATATTGCAAACATTCAGTCTAGACTTTCAAGTTATATTAAGTTTTAACCATTCAACATAAGATGATTACATGTCTACAAGGATAACTGGCATATTCTAAACAGGTTTGTAGCAAGTGTTGCAATCTCATTAGTAGCATGGATATCACGGTTCTATTTCATTGTTGAAACTTGAGATTTTACTCTATAGGTCTCTTATTAAGAAATGGTTGACATTGTTGGTCACTCTAAGCTTATAACTAGTTTTTCTTGAGTAAAATAAAATGTAATATTAAATTCACATATTTAGCATGTAATAGCAAACTGACATTAGTTCATCTTAAATATATCTGACCCACCAACAATATGTATTTCAGACTCCAACTAATGGCTAACAAATGACATAGTGCCTGCAACTATATTACCTAGCCTCTTCTTAGAATTGTTTGTAGTTGTAATTTGCAATATTTGGTATCTAGACTTTTGGGTGTCTTACCACCCAACTCTTCGTGAGATGGAAGTCTTAAAAGCTCAAGTAAGACCCAGGGGCACTAAAGCTCTATTTGGATTATCCTGAAGTAATCCCAAGTCAGTTAAAGGATATTTACAAGGCATAGTTTATTGACTTGGGAAGACAAGTCCAAATTCTGATTTCTTATTTTTATAATTTTCAGATTTGTGAACAGAAAAAAGGAGAGTTGATTTATTAGTTTTTGGGGTTGGTTGAGAGTAGGACTAGTGCCTAAAGCACTATTTGGGCATATGGGGTCTATAAGGCAGTGAGTCCAAGTTATTCTCATGGTGATATGAAAGCATATAGACCAAATTAAGAACATACAACATTACAACATGTTGAGAAATCACTAGGGCAGCCAATTAGGGTTGGTTTCTCTTGATAATTGCTTGTGAATGTATGTTAGCTTCTTATTACTTTTATTATGTTCTCTTCGTCAAACAAATGCCAAAACGTAAATATGAAGATCACAAGAATGCAATGAACCTAAGTTGCACGAAGCATTGAAACATTTCGGAGATTCCGAAACGGGTATGTTTAGAAACGTCAACTCCCAAAAATGGAAATGTTGGCCGAAATGTCATATATATATATATATGAAAATAAATTTATAAATAAGTGAATAACACATTATCTTGCATGAAAAAAGGGAATAAGACCCATAGATGACAATTTATAAGGAAAACCAAATCTATATTAATTCTCATAGATGATTACATGATGGTCGAGTTTCAGACTTTCGGCTACGGGATGGCCCAAAACACTGGGTTCCTAGAAGTTTTGTGCGGCATAGAAATGAACACAATATATGCAGAAAGAACAATACCATCATCATCATCATCATCTAAGCAGCGGAAAGTAAAAAGATCAAAGGAAGAGAAGCATGAACACATAGAGACACCACAATTGGTCGGAGACCAGGGAAAAACCCACTACGGGGAAAACCCTTGGAAATTATTCTTCCTAGATTTTCATCAAATGATTTAGCAACAAGAGTACAATGATTCATAGGTACATATCTTTACGATTCAGAAAAACAAAAAGCATATACACAGTAAAACCATACCCATACTTCTGCATGAAGGACACTGAATCGAAGAACTGAAATGCACTAACGCTGGTTGTAGCAAATTGATCATATATGCAAATGTCTTGCGTAATTGCGCAAATTATTTATAATAGTTGATTCCTTAAACTTGCGCAATATCTCAAATAAGCTATTAAGAAAACTCCATTATGTTTATTTAAACTTGAGTTTTGTGTCTCCTAGCTTCCAAGGAAATTTTCCATTATTTATTTGATCATTTACTCAACTTTATCCACTTTGTTTCATTTTTGCATATTAATTTTATTCTTTTATATATTGTCTTTGTTTGTTGTCCTGTTGGTGATATTGGCTATGGTTTCCAAGTCCATAATACTTCGGTTTCTTTGTTATTCATACTCGATTGGGATATTGTGTTTCTATGTTTTCAAGTGATAAGTCATATGTATGGTCAAAGATACTTTCTGGAAATGGCAATCATTGATGCCACCTGTTTTTTAGACTCTGTTATTCTTCATGAAACTTTCGTGGGTTATCATGCCAACCTTATGCTTTATTTGGCAAATTATTAATATGTCTACGTACTATTGGTTTTTGAATTATGTTTCCATTGTGCTTCATAGAGTTTTCAAGCTTTTTATGGCTTATAGAATTTGTACTCTTTAGTATGATCTATTTTGATTAGCTGAATTGGGGATCATGTAACAACCTAGAATTAAAATATACAACTAATTATATCAACTTAAGCAATTAATAATCAACACACAACTATTTAGCATAGAATTTTCGAAAAAACCACGGGCAAGAAGACTTACGTGGAGCGGCGATATACGACGATATACCTTACTTGTGACTTCAGAGTTGTAACACTACTCAGATTTGTTGATTTTTTAGCATTGGAAAGTGTTCCAAGTCTCATATTTTGGAAAGAGGTTTGGACATCAGTATTCCAGAGAACCCAGAAATCGTTTGTGAAAATTCCACTTGGATGATGTTTTATTATAATAATTAATTATTTTAAAGTGATCCCTAAGTCTAAACTTAGGGAAATTAAATAATTAAAGGGTATTAATAAAACAGAGTGTGAATCTTTTAGAAAATGAAGATCAAGTCATCTTTTAATCTGAGCCATTGATTAAGGATATAATCTGGGCCGTTGATTCATCAACGAGAAGACTATAAGAGAAGGCTAGAGGGTCATTTGGAAAAAATGTCGAGCACACTCTTAGTACCCGAAGGAAATTGATTCTAAAGTAAGAGAATTTGATTTCAGAGGATAAGGTTGTAGAGGCTTGGTTACAGAGACAGAAGGAGGAGGGAGAAGTCAATAGTGATAGAAGAAGGCAGAAGGAAGACGAAGAGGAGGCAACGCTGAGTAGTAGCATTGACCCTCCATGCAGAGTGATGTAGTCCAGCGTAGTGAATGTGCAAAGGGGCCATGCAGAGTGACACAGAGGGAGGAGGACTGCCTACTGTGTGTCGGGAATTTTCTGGAGTGCTCGGGAAATTCATCTCAGGTGTATGCTAAATAATCTGCTTGTCATATTATCTGTAAAAGAACTTTCACTACTGAAGAATAATGTAAACCCTCATCTGCTGCCCCGGTTTTCGCACATTGGGTTTTTCCAGGGACAATTGTCAAAAAATAACTGTGTTCATGTGGTTGTTTCTATTGTGTTATATGTGTTCTATTTGCTCTCCTGCTATTGATTAAAGTGAATACTGCAACTGTATTTATTTCAATATTTACTGAAGCATCTGTGAATAACTTATCATAAATAAGTAGGCGAAATAAATCAATCACTGCAGTAGTATTTTCAGATTGAAAATTTCACATGGTACTAGAGCAAAAGGCAAAAGACAGAAAATGAAATTTTGTAATGAAATCAAGAGCCGACATAGTTGCAGTAGCAACTCGGAAGGATTCACGCAGTCCTCCAAAACACATGGAGAAACAGAGGGATCATGACATCTCAGTTCTGGTATCCAGACTAGAAGAGGATTTAGCTTGTATGTCAAGCACGACCTCTCCAAGCATTTGGTATATTGATAGTGGAGCATCTGCTAACATGACAGGAGTTCGAGAATGCTTCTCGAGCTACCAAGAAGAGTACATGAATTTTCATATCACGATGGGAAACAAGGCCAAGTGTACCCCCATTGGAAGAGGGACCATAATATTTCAGACAGAAGTTGGTAACAAGCTTCGGGCCACAAATGTACTGCATGTGGAGAGTATGAACTTACTCTCGGCGTCTTAGCTTCAGAATAAGGGTTATGATGTATACTTTATTGCAAATAAGGTTTATGTCAAACATCCTAGCTGGAAAAGGAAGGCACAAATTGGAGTAAGGAGCCATAACCTGTATAAGCTACAGCTCGAGTCCCCAATGGCACTAATTGACAGTATGGATGAAAGAGACCTGAATGAATTATGGCACAGAAGAATGGGGCATTTACATCACTGAGCCTTGAAGATCCTCAAGAAGACTATCATGGGAGCTCCAGAACTCAGCACAAGGAAAGACGATGTCTGTAGGGGGTGTGTACTAGAGAAGTATGCCAAGACAACATTTCTAAGAAGCAATATTAGGGCCAATAATGTATTGGAGTTGATACACTCAAACATCTGCGGACCAATGTCCACGATTGCTTTTAGTGGTGCAAAGTACTTTGCTACCTTTATTGATGACCATTCCTGGAAAACATGGATCTACTTTCTCAAAACCAAAGATGAAGTCTTTGAGCGATTCAAATAATTCAAGGCTTTGGTAGAAGATTTAATAGGAAAGAGGATCAAGAAGCTGCGATCAGATAATGGTGGAGAGTATATTGATAAAGACTTCACAAGTTTCTGCACAAAGGAAGGCATCAAGAGAGAATGGACAACTCCATACAATCTAGAGCAGAATGGAGTTGCAGAAAGGAAGAACAAGACCATTGTGGAAGTTGCGAGGGCGATGCTATATGACCAAGACATGCCCAAATTTCTGTGGGCACCTGCAATACAATAGTGTATGTGCAGAACAGGGTGCCTCATAGAGCATTGGGGAAAGTGACTCCTGAGAGAGTGTTCATTGGCAGCAAGCCTGAGGTGAGCCATTTTAGGATATTTGGCAGTATAGTGTATTGCCACGTACCCGATGAGAAGAGGAAGAAATTGGATCAAACTGCAGGGAAGGGTTATCTTGTGGGATATAGTGAAAATGCGAAGACATATCACATCTATATTCCAGAAAATAGGAAGATTGTTGTAAGGCGAGACGTGAAATTCATGGAGGAGAGAGCCTTTAGGAGATCTCGAGAAATGGCTACAGATATGTTGGTTGAGAAGGATCTACTAGTACAGCCACAATGATCTACAGAGGATGGCTCGAGTGCCTCTCCACGACACGAGGATTCTAAGGAAAGTTCTTCCGAAGAAGAGCAAGTAGGAGAGCAGGTAAATGCACCCACCACCAGTGGAAGAACGACCAAAGAGCTCCAACAGACTCTGAGGGATGCAGAGGAATTTGTAGGAGCCCCTAGATATGAAAAGAGGGAACACAGGGAACCTGACAAGTATCAGGCACTGGTAGCACAGGTCGAAGAACCCTCTAGTTTTCGGGAGGCAACTCAACATCAGGCGTGGGTAGATGCCATGGTGGAGGACTACAACTCCATCATGACAAACGATGTGTGAGAAGTAGTCCGCAGACTGTAGAACAAATTGGTTATAGGATCAAGGTGGATCTACAAGATCAAGTATGCTGCAGATGGTAGCATAGAGAAGTCCAAGGCCAGATTCGTGGCTAAGGGGTATGCACAGAAGGAAGGGATTGATTATGAAGAAACCTTCGCCCCCGTAGCTCAGTACACTTCAATCAGATCTGTCATCTCTCTTGCAGTGCATATGGGATGGGAGATTCACTAGATGGATGTCAAGACAACATTCTTGAATGGGGTGATAGAAGAGAAAGTGTACATAGAACAACCAGAGGGCTTTGAGACACATGAGCAGAAGAATCATGTATGCAGGCTTAAGAAAGCCTTGTACGGACTAAAGCAAGCTCCTAGAGCATGGTATGGGCGAATTGACAGCTACTTGCAAAAGATGGGATTTTTTAAGAGTGACGCAGATCCCAACCTCTACTATTTGAGAGTAGGGGATGAGCCGCTAATTCTTGTATTATATGTAGATGATTTGTTCTTGATTGGATCATCTAAGCTCATCAAAGACTGCAAGGAGAATCTGGCTACCGAATTCGACATGAAGGATTTGGGGTAGATGCACTATTTTCTTGGTTTGGAGGTCTGGCAGCAAACGGGAGAAATCTTCCTTGGGCAAGGAAGATATACTTGTAATATTCCTAATTAGCAACAGCTAATTGGAATATTCGATTTTGTTTAGTTTTGCCGTCTATAGTTTGTAAATAAATAAAAAGTGAGTGGAGAGGGTCTAACTCACTTAAGTGAAATAAAACTCCCTCCTAGTAGCACAACGTTGTGACTTAAGGGGGAGCCAAGGGGGCCAAGCACCACGTAGAGAGGGGGCCTACGTTAGCTCTAGAAGCTTCTGCGCAGGAGAGATTGGACACGTGGCAAGAGATGGAGGCTACGTTGAGGAGATGGCCTTGGGATTGGAGGAAGGCTAACGTTATAAAAGAAGGAGGAGCCTTCTCATTTGATTCATTCTGTTGTTGATGATATTGAGCTAGATGTTTTGTCTTCTTGAGCACGTTAGCTGTTTAGCCTGTTTGCAGCACTATTTAGTGCATTGAGTGTCTTCGGTCGGAGATCTCGCCCTTAGCCCTGGGGGACTTCGAGTGTCTGCTCGGGCAAGGTTATTTCTTCAGTGTTTTGTGAGAGGTTTTGTTGTTTGGGTTTGCTGCGGAGCTGGGCTTTCATATAGACTGCGCAGTCACTGGGAGAGAGGACGCAGTGCATTTTGAAGGTGCCCCGGATCGGGATTTCTGCAGGAGATTTAGCCGAGATTTTGAGCAGAGGATCAGCCTTTGCCTGTAGGAGGATTTTGGTGGAGTTTGAGGCAATGTTTCAGCTATTCTCATTTAGCCTCTACGCAGAGCCTTGGAGGCCAGCGTAATTCCCTGAGAAGGTGTTTTCTGGTGATTTTCGGGGGTCGACCATTTTTGATATGGTTTCTAGGTTTTGTCAGGATTGGTGAGAAGAGGAGGATTGCAGATTTTCAGCTCATTCCGGCAAGGGGATCAGCCCCTATTCTTCAGTTCATTCCAGCAGTAGCAGCTACACGGCAGTTTTCCGGCAGCTGGGACGTAGTTCAGAGAGCAGCCATTTCCTGTATATTCTGAGAGTATTTCTTCACTTTCCTTGAGCAAGATTAGGTGCCATCACTCTGATCACCTATTGTACTCCATTATATTTCTCAGATTAATAAAATGGCTTAGCATTTCCTCTCTATGTTTCTGGATGAGTTGCCGTATTTTCTTTCTATGCTATTATATGTCTGTTGCACTGTTATTTTTATATATTCTTGAGCATTCTAGTTCTATACCACTTGGTGTGTTTATCTTTCACTCTTAGAAAGAGTCTGGAAAGGGCCAGGTAGCCTTCGGATCTCGTCTTCCTTCAGAGGCGGAATATCCGATAAATGCCCTCCCAATCCATCTCTGGTTGGAGTTTGTCGTGTTTTAGAGATATTCCCGAAACAGGATATTACAGTGGTATCAGAGCATAGTTCTGGCTCAGCCCGTGGTCTATGACACCGAGGAAAAGACCATATATTTGTTACAGAGGCAGGAAGTACAGAGACCGTGAGCGTAGGTTGGAGAACACCTACGAAGAGGGAGACTGTGTTCGGGTGGTGGACATGGAGCCTATGACAGACGCAAAGCAGGAGGAGCCTGTGACAGACACGGAATAGGGGGAGCCTGTGTTAGATTCAGAGTTGGGGATTCCGATGGCAGATGAGGACGGGAAGAGATTTGCGGACCAGCTCCTCAAATCAGTGCAGGAATTAGCTAGACAGGTTGAGGTGATGGGTCAGAGATTCACCGTTGTAGAGGCTAGACAGTGTGAGACTCCGTGGGTTTTCCAGGTAGGAGAGGGATTAGGTACATCCCACCATTTGCCGGAGCAGGGTGCTGCTCAGCGTGATACTCCTCAGCCGATGGCTTCATCTGCACCTACCCGCTCTACCATGTCCACTTTCTTGGGAGCAGACATAGGGGCAGGAGCCCAGCAGGAGGCAGAGCTTGGACACATAGGCGAGTATTTTGCAGAGTATCAGGCCTACGGGCAAGAGTTCAGGGATGCTCTCACGTTCAGAGATTTTGTGTAGCTCCAGCAGGATAGTAGACCTCGCGACCATCATAGGGCATCGACATTATCATGATGGAGATTCCCACCGTGCCTCTAGCAGATTTCATTTGCCTACGTTTGATGGATCATCAAACAGTTCGGCAAAGTCTTGGGTGGAGAAGCTGGACATCTATTTCCAGCTTAACCAGATGTCAGAGACGGAGGCCATCAAGGTGGCGACGTTACATTTGGATGGTGAGGCCCAAGATTGGTGGTTCCATGGGATGGTTACACTCGGACATTCCACAGTGACTATATATGCCGATTTTACCAGGAGGTTGATGGAGCGGTTTGACTGGAGGGATCCGAAACAACACTTTGTTGAGTTGACGAGGCTCAAGCAGACTGGGAGCCCCGAGACCTACATTGCAGATTTCTTGAGGGTTTCAGTGATGGTGCCAGATCTATCCGTAGCTCGGATGATCTATATGTTTGTATAGGGGTTAGTAGAGCCACTTCGGGGTCTAGTCAGGTCTACCAGACCAGCGACACTTCAGGATGCTATCAGCAGGACCCGAGACTTACAGGATGCATTGCCCAGGACTCGGACACCTTACTGCCCAGAGACAGGGTTTCCAGCCCAAGGGGAAGGATGTGAGGATTCCTCCTCCAAAGGGGAATCCGGGACGGGCATAGATAGATGATGATGCCAGGAGGGAGTTGGGGAAGAAGCGGCTGTGCTTCACTTGTCAAGAGTCGTGGGCACCAGGGCATAGGTGTGCTGCTGGCAAAGCACACTTCATTGAGGTCTTCTCCGATGATAGCGGGGAAGAGGATGAGGAGGAGGCAGGAGATAGTCAGACGGCCCAGGATCAGTTGCCACCTCCACCTCCAGGGATAGGAGGTGTAGCTTTTGCACCCATAGGAGGGACCCTTGCAGGCTTGCGAGGAGTTCCCAAGTATTTGACGCTGCGCGTACGAGGGACAGTACGTGGCCAGCGAGTGTCAGTTTTGGTTGACAGTGGGGCAACCCATAACTTCATTGATGCACAGATGGTCGAGTGGAGGGGTATATCGATCGAGAGCTTTGACGGATTTTCAGTCTTGGTCCCAGGAGCCCAGACGATGCAGTGTGCCTGGTATGTTCCAGAGTTGGCAGTGACAATGGGTACCTACACCGTGACCGATCACTTTTTCGTAGTCAACATACCAGATACCAACGTGGTATTGGGTGTTCAGTGGTTGATTACTCTGGGGAAGGTCACCAAGGATTGGGAGGCCTTAGAGATGGAGTGCGATGACAAGAAGACCGGGAAGCATGAGAAGATCCGCGGGATGCACACTTACCCACCTCAGACAGTTTCGGCACACTGGATGGAGGCAGATTTCCTGAAGGGAGACAAAGAGTGGGCGGTCGAGTTGCGGGCATCAGAGGCAGAGACCACAAGTCGGGCAGTTCATCCTGACATACAGGCCATCCTTGACTAGTATAATGCAGTGTTTGGGGATATACCACCAGGTCGGCCGCCGGACCGAGGGTTCGAGCACACCATTGAGCTTGAGCAGGGCATTTAGGCGGTGATCACTACCCCCTATAGGCATCCCAAAGCCTATCGGGATGAGATTATGCGGGCCATCCAGGAGTTGCTGGCTCTTGGGCACATCAGACCGAGCACGAGTCCATTTTCTTCTTCCGTAGTGTTGGTAAAGAAGAAGGACGACACCTTGAGGATGTGCATTGACTACAGGGCCTTGAACAAGAAGACCCTGAAGAACATGTATCCTATACCCAGGATCGATGAGTTGATGGACGAACTGAGAGGAGCTAAGTTCTTCTCGAAGATTGATTTGAGATCAGGGTACTATCAGATTCGCGTGAGGGAACAGGACATTCCCAAGACCGCCTTCAGGTGTCATTATGGGCACTTTGAGTTTTTGGTTATGCCTTTTGGGCTGACCAATGCACCAGCCACTTTTTAGTCTTGCATGAACCATATCTTCCGCAGTCATTTGAGGAAGTTTGTATTGGTCTTCTTCGATGACATACTCATATATAGCAGGACTTGGGAGGAGCATCTCCAGCATATAGAGGCAGTACTACGCATCTTGGAAGAGTAACAGTTCTATGCTAAGCTCTCCAAGTGTGAGTTTGGGATGACGGAGATGCTGTATTTGGGTCACATTATTGGAGTGGACGGAGTGAGAGTCCATGAGGAGAAGATTAGAGCCATCAGAGATTGGCCGGAGCCGAGGAACGTGATGGAACTTTGAGGGTTCATTGGGATATGTACCTATTACAGGAAGTTCGTCAGAGGTTTCTCACAGCTTGCTGCACCCCTTACAGATTTGACGAAGAAGGGGGCATTCAGTTGGTCAGATACAGCGCAGCGAGCCTTTGATAGGCTCAAGGAGGTGATGAGTAGCTGCCCAGTGCTTGCATTGCTGGATTTTACGCAACCATTTGTCTTGGAGTGTGATGCGTCGGGAGAGGGGATTGGCGCAGTATTGATGCAGGGGGGACACCCTATAGCCTTTGAGAGTCGGAAGCTCCTTCTGCATGAGAAGTTGTATTTTATATACGATAAGGAGATGTTGGCCATCATGCATGCCTTGGCCAAATTCCGGCAGTATTTGGTAGGGAACAGGTTCAGGGTGAGAACTGATCGCAACAGCCTCAAGTTCTTTTTGGAGCAGAAGCAGTTACATGAGAGGCAGTAGAAGTGGATCAGTGAGATCCAAGCATATGACTTTGACATTGAATATTTCAAGGGTAAGAATAACGTGGTAGCAGATGCCCTTTCACGTAGACCAGCCACGTTATCTCTTATGAGCTTGGATACAGATTGAGGGTTCGACTTTTAGTGGAGTACTCCAAGGACAGATTTGCATGTGAGGTGCTAGATGGACAGGTGGCGGATGACAGGTACAGGGTGGTTGATGAGATCATCTATTATAGGGACAAGATCTTCTTAACTGAGGGGTCTCAACTTAAGAAGAAGATACTCCAGGCATCACATGATTCTCCATTGGCAGGCCATCAAGGGTTTACCAAAACCTACAGGGCCATTAGAGAGAGGTTCTCATGGAAGGGCCTCAAGGAGGACGTACTCCAGCACATTAGGGAGTGCGATGTTTGTCAGAGGAACAAGGGGGAGATGAGCCATCCCGCAGGACTGTTGCAGCCTCTTCCCATACCGGAGGGGCATATCGATGGACTTCATCACAAGGTTGCCCATGGTGCAAGGCAAGGATTGTATCTTTGTCGTCATTGATCCGTTGACAAAGTATGCGCACTTTTTCGCCATATCCGCGCATTATACAGCAGCACAGGTGGCCGAGCTGTTCTTCAGAGAGGTTTTCAAGCTGCATGGTCTTCCTAAGACCATCATCAGTGACAGGGACAGCCGCTTCATGGGCGGATTTTGGCAGGAGCTTTTCCGGCGGGTGGGGACGGAGTTGACACCGAGTACCAGTTATCACCCACAGACGGATGGACAAACAGAGATAGTTAATAAGTGGCTGGAGGGCTACTTGCGTAACTATGTCAGTGGGCAGCAACGAGCATGGTTGAGATGGTTACATTTGGGGGAGTACTGCTATAACACGACACATCACATGTCCGTTGGTATGTCACTGTTTTATGCTTTATACGGGTATCATTCCTTATCTTTTGCTGATGTGATGTTCGATGCTAGCAAGGCTCCTAGAGCCAAGATTTGGATCCAAGAGAGTCAAGACATTCTCCGAGCTCTCAAGGACAATATGGCTACAGCTCAAAACCAGCAGAAGCTGTATGCCGACAAAGGTCGGGTGGAGAGACAGTTTGAGGTGGGGGACTTGGTCTACCTACGATTACAGCCATACCGACAGTCATCGCTGAAACAGAAGGGAGCTGAGAAGCTCAAGCCTTGCTTTTACGGGCCATACAGGGTGATACGCAGGATTGGGTAGGTTGCGTATGAGTTGGAGCTGCCCCAAGGCAGCAAGATCCACAACGTTTTTCACGTATCATGCCTGAAGAAGGCGTTGGGGCAGTAGGTGACAGTCACAGATGAGCTACCACCCACGGATGATGAGGGGCACTTGGTGTTGCAGCCAGAGGCTATTATTGATACCAGGGAGAGGCAGCTACGGAGCAGGACAGTCCGGGAATTCTTGGTGAGGTGGAAGAATTTATCGGATGAGGATGCCACTTGGGAGAGTGAGAAGATTTTGCAGCATCCATCACTTCAGTTGCTTGAGGACAAGCAACATTTTGCCGGGGGAGACTGTAATATTCCTAATTAGCGACAACTAATTGGAATATTCGATTTTGTTTAGTTTTGCCGTCTATAGTTTGTAAATAAATAAAAAGTGAGTAGAGAGGGTCTAACTCACTTAAGTGAAATAAAACACCCTCCTAGTAGCACAACGTTGTGACTTAAGGGGGAGCCAAGGGGGCCAAGCACCACGTAGAGAGGGGGCCTACGTTAGCTCTAGAAGCTTCTGCGCAGGAGAGATTGGACACGTGGCAAGAGATGGAGGCTACGTTGAGGAGATGGCCTTGGGATTGGAGGAAGGCCAACGTTATAAAAGGAGGAGCCTTCTCATTTGATTCATTCTGTTGTTGATGATATTGAGCTAGACGTTTTGTCTTCTTGAGCACGCTGGCTGTTTAGCTTGTCTGCAGCACTGTTTAGTGCATTGAGTGTCTCCGGTCGGAGATCTTGCCCTTAGCCCCGGGGGACTTCGAGTGCCTGCTCAGGCAAGGTTATTTCTTCAGTATTTTGTGAGAGGTTTTGTTGTTTGGGTTTGTTGCGGAGTTGGGCTTTCATATAGACTGCGCAGTCATTGGGAGAGAGGACGCAGTCCATTTTGGAGGTGCTCCGGATCGAGATTTTTGTAGGAGATTTAGCCGAGATTTTGAGCAGAGGATCAGCCTTTGCCTGTAGGAGGATTTTGGTGGAGTTTGAGGCAGTGTTTCAGCTATTCTCATTTAGCCTCTGCACAGAGCCTTGGAGGCCAGCGTAATTCCTTGAGAAGGTGTTTTCTGGTGATTTTCGGGGGTCGACCATTTTTGATATGGTTTCTGGGTTTTGTCGGGATTGGTGAGTAGAGGAGGATTGCAGATTTTCAGCTCATTTCGGCAAGGGGATTAGCCCCTAGTCTTCAGTTCATTCCAGCAATAGCAACTACGCGGCAGTTTTCCAGCAGCTGGGACACAGTTCAGAAAGCAGCCATTTCCTGTATATTCTGAGAGTATTTCTTCACTTGCCTTGAGCAAGATTAGGTGCCATCACTCTGATCACTTATTGTACTCCGTTATATTTCTCAGATTAATAAAATGGCTTAGCATTTCCTGTCTATGTTTCTGGATGAGTTGCCATATTTTCTTTCTATGCTATTATATGTCTGCTGCACTATTATTTTTATATATTCTTGAGCATTTTAGTTCTATACCACTTGGTGTGTTTATCTTTCACTCTTAGACAGAGTCTGGAAAGGGCCAGGTAGCCTTCGGATCTCGTCTTCCTTCAGAGGCGGAATATCCGGTAAATGCCCTCCCAGTCCATCTCTGGTTGGAGTTTGCCGTGTTTTAGAGATATTCCCGAAGCCTGATATTACAATACTACAGAGATCCTGAAGAGTTTTCAGATGGAGGACTGTAGACCCATGGCTACGCCAATGATTACAAACTGGAAGATGATAGACACGTCCGAGGACGATGAGGTTGACCCTACCTTGTATAGGAAGCTCATAGGATCATTGATGTAGCTGGTCAACGCTAGACCAGACATCTGTTATGCAGTGAATACCCTCAGCCAGTTCATGGTAGAACCAAGGAGTGCTCACTAGGCAGCAACCAAACATGTTCTCAAATATTTGAAGGGGACAGTCGAGTATGGGTTGAAGTACACCAAAGGCAATGAAATCCAGTTGAATGGGTTCATTAACGCTGATTGGGTTGGAAGCCCAGTGGATTGGAAAAGTACCAAGGGGTACTGTTTCAGTCTCGGATCAAGAATGACTTCCTAGTGCAGTAGGAAACAAAAATCCGTGTCACTGAGCTCAGCCGAGGCTAAATATATGGCATCAAGCACAACTTCGTGCAAGGACATATGGCTTCGTAAACTTCTCTTGAACTTGCTCAAGAAGAAGATGGAACCGACCAAGCTCTCTGAGAATCCTGTGTTTCATGACTGGTTGAAGCACATTGACATTAAGTGCCACTTCATCAGAGACTATATCCAATGAGGAGCTGTATAGTTGAATTACGTTCCTACAGGAGAACAGGTAGCATATATCCTCACACAAAGGCTCTAGGTAAGATTAAGTTTACTTACTTCAGGGAAAAGATGGGGATGGTCAAGAACCCTTTCTAGTAGAGGAATGGGTGGTCTTCAGATTCTGAGGGAGCTGCAGTCTATGTCACACGGTTCGGGTTCGAATTCAAGTTCGACAATGATTAAGTTCGATTCGAATTCGAATTCTCCAATGAGGTTTGTAATGAGGTTCGACATTAGGTTCGACTATACATTTTTTTCAATAAATATATATATGGCATAAAAAAATTCAAAATCAATTAATAAATTATAAAACTATGAGTAGGAGTTTTGATTAGTAAAACACATGAATAACTTAATCATAATATGATCTAATTATATCAATGACATTACTTAAATGTAAACATACACGGTACATGGTACACCATATTAATTTGCAAATACAAAATGAATTTTATTACATTTTCAATTTCCAAAATTTAAAAGAAAAAATGTCTATAACATAAATTACTTGACAATACTTGTATTCTTTGAAAAAATTACATAATTAAAACATAATTAGAATTTAACCAAACACATTACAATAAAGCTATATTTCAAAACCATGGAGAACATCTTCAAATTTCAAAATTTAAAAAAAGAAGTCCATAATGTCAAGTAGTTATAATCCATAAAATTCTTCTACAAAATTAAAAAACATAGATTATCTATCCTTATGTCCTACTTGCAACTTGCAACATCATAAAACTCTAAATCTCTAAATCATAAGAAGCACATGGCCTAGTAAAGCCACTAGAATGGTGATCATCAAACTCATCATTTGACTCATCTAGTGAATCATCGTCAATGCTAATATCATCTTCTTATTTGGATCCTAGACTCTATCCTGTATAGCACTAGCCCTTGCAAACATTCCCTCCTCTAACCTGAATGCCTGACGCTGCTCTCTAATTCTCCTGGATTCTTCTAAATTTGGAACCAATCGTTCAATTGCTTCATAAAGGCCATTCATGACTTCTGCATCATTTGTTCTTTGTATCCCAAAGAGTCTTGGATCCAAATAACAAGCTGTTGCATGCAAAGGGCTATGCAACATCTTCCATCTTTCATCAATCACCTCCCATATTTCAATGTATTCATTTTCCTCGTTATTAAAAGATTTTGCAATGGTTTCCTTGGCACGATCCATGCCTTCATAAACAAAGCCCATGGAAGGAGTATTACTATCAACCATGCGAAGCATATCAACAATTGGTTCACATACTTTTAAGACCTTTAGAGCATTGTCCCAAAAAATATTTCCTAAAATCACCTGTTCCGATTTCTTTTCTTTAACTTCCTTTGAAAGGGGAGAGATTTCCCACTCATTGTGGCAAAAACACCTCTTATACTTTACTTTTCTTCAACTAGTCTTTTGATAGTGATGTAATATGTAGCAAATCTAGTTTCACAAGGCCTTAATAGCTCTCTAGATGCTTTACTCCTGTACAAACTCAAAGTGAGTTGATGGTTGAATATGAAGTGCGAAATTTGTTTCCCCTTCCGAACTGTTTCATTGATCCATGGAAACTTTGCCAAGTCATGCAACAATAAGTCAAGGCAATGAGCAGCACAAGGTGTCCAATATATTTTTTTGTATTTTTCCATGATTAGTTTTCCAACTCCTTCACAATTTGAAGCACTATCAGTGACAACTTGGATCACATTTTCTTCTCCAACTTCAAGAATAGCTTCGTTTAAAATCTTGAAAATGTATTCAGAGGTCTTCTTATTCCCTGATGCATCAACTACCTTAAAATAAGTACCCCTTTAGGGCAATGTACCAACACATTAATTAGAGGTCTATGATTCATATTTGACCAACCATCTGATAAAACTATGCACCTTGTTTCCCTCCAAGAGTCTTTGATCTTTTGCAATCTATTTGTCACCCTTTCTTTTGACCTCTTCAAAAGAGTGGTCCTTACAGTCTTAGAACTGGGAGGGACATATCCTTTACCAAAATCTGCGATCATCATACATGCATTGATGAAATAAGGATTTCTTGCCACATAAATGGAATGACAGATTCAAAGAACATATCAGCTACAACATCATCAACTTCTTGCTTTTGTTTGGGCTTCCAGAGAGAATTTAATCTTGCTGTCCCACTTGGTTTAATGTTCTTTGGTTGAGGTGAACTTCCAATGCCAACCATGCTTGAGGAGAGTGAGGAAAATGAGCCATAATTCATTGCAATTTCTGTTTGAACACACTGCCTTTTGTTTTCTTTCACTTGCTTGGCATTTTTCAGTTTGTCATAGTCTTTTTGAGGTATCTCCTTGAGTTCTGAAGACACATTCTTGCAACCATCAACACCACCTCCTTTACCATTAGAGATAGACAACAAATGGTCCATCACTCTAGTTAAAGACCCAACAAACTCATCATTGCATAGTTTGCATTTAAGATGTCTCCCATTAGATCCCTCCAATTTCTCCACATATTTCCATGCTTCTTCTATTGATTTTGGAGGTGCCATTGCAAATATTTCTGCATTTTGTTTGCACACTATAATTAAAATTTAAATAAATGATAAAAATTACAAAATAAAAATACAAATAATTCACATTTTTAAATACATAAATTAATTTAACACTCTTACCATTTGAAAATTTCTAACTGAATTTTGAATAAATTATAAAACTAATACAAAACATACAAAAAAATAAAAAGCATAAAACCCTACTGCATCAGACTTCAAAAAATATCACTGTCAAACAAAGATGAACCTGTTGTTAAAGGAGATAAGTCACTAATGAAAAAGCGCAAGAGTTGAAACAAATGCCCAAGATTTAGAGAGACCAATGTCAATGCTAAATATAAGGTAGAAATGCTAATGTAATGCCATGCCACCAAAGAGTGATATCAGACCTCTGAAAATTTGATATCAGACCCTTGAAAATACCACTGTCTAGCAAAATCAGTCCACCTAATGATGAAATGAGGTCATAAGTTTATGCATAAGATTCCCAATAGCCAATCAATGCGAAAAATGCTACTGAGATATCACTTTTGTAGCTGAAGTTTAGTCAATATCAGTGCTCAATAAAACAAAATCAGTCAACCAATTAAAATTTAGATTGCCCTAGGTCTTTATTATTAGTTTTACAATATAATTAGGGTCTGTAATGTAGAGCTTCAGGTCTGGCTATTCTAAGTGGAAATTGGCAGCAACTAAATAAGTACCATACAGAAATTATAAATTATAATAAAAAAGACCAGATATTCAATTAAACCAGGGAAATGTAATGCTCTGCAGTTTTATCTTTTAAGCATCCATGCCTGCACATTTGCATGATTCATTGACATTCTATATACAGCCTTTAATGTATCATACGCTTTAGCTTTAATGGCTTCAAGCCTTGAGCTTTCAAGACAAGCTCAAATCCCCAAACTAATGTCTTAAGCTTTGAGACCAGCTTTAGCTTTAATGTGTCATAAGCTTCAACTTTAATGGCGTCAAGCCTAGAACCAACTCTCTTGCCTTGAAGACCAAAGGAAAAAGGCAGATTTCTTATCTATTACCAAACTCTATTTCTACTGACATGTTGAGTTTTCAAGACCAGCTTTGATGTATTAAGAATATGGTTTCAATAGTTCCTAGCCTAAATAATACAGATAGGAGAACAACAGTTGATGAAAAGAATGATAGAAAATTTGAATAAGCGCAATTTTAATGGCCTAGCAAGAGAGAGAGATAAACATCCATTGCAGCATCTTACCATGCTTCATGAAAATCAACAGTAAATTTTTATTACAGCAAGTTCCAACCATCACAAAACTGATATTTTACAGGAAAACAAGTCATAAACCATGTTTACACATTCTCTTATTAAGTGACAAAACCCATTTTGAGGTGTTAGGCAAGGCCTGGTTAGTAGGGCATAAAAGAAAACGACAGGAATGTTACAAGTAATATATTTGAAAGACAGGAACACTTGTGTTAGAGAGAGAGGAAGGACTTTACAGTGAGTTAAAAAAATACCGGAGAATTATTTCCCACCCTAGACAAAACCTAAATCCCACCATCAAAACAAAATCCTCTGAATCACTTGAGAGGAAAAGAAAACTTGTTAATTCAATAGTAAGACTTGTGCAGTGATAGGTTCAGCAGAAATTTTGGAAGACAAGGAAACATAAATGGACGAAAAAGGCAGAAAGATGGAGGTGAAGAAGGTAAATGAACAGGCCTTGATGGAACTTGGAAGTTCTAGCACAAATTCGGAATCTATCCTAAAGAAATTAACCAAAACAAATTTAAAAGGTTACCAGGCAACATAAATGACGTTTTCAGTTATTATGTGATCTGATATGAAGTGCAAAGAAAGCAAGGTTTCACAATTGTAATGCGGCAAACACCTAAATTGCCCATGTCCCAATCGGGAACTTGTGGAAAATTGAAATGCAGAAACACATCAAAAATTTCTTGGAAAATCCCAATTGCCCAAGATGGACGTTAGTCTTAAATCAGTCACAAACCAAAGAATTGGTAAATAGATGATTAGATCAATCATCATAGGGAGAAGTTGAGAACTTAGAAGCAACTTCGAATACGACAGAAATCGATGGACTGTCTACAGAAATCGATGGACTGTCTACGGAAATCGACGACGACAAGGAAAATAAAAATGATGGGTACCAAATAAAAATGCATTGTGGACGCTGGATGGGATGAGGACAGGCTCAACATTGCCGACGCTGGATGGGATGAGGACAGGGTCAGCATTGCCGACGCATAATGTAGAGCTCGTCCTCAAATTTTAATAAATAGCATTGCGACGATAAAAATTAAAATAACATTGTGGACGGTAAAATAACATTGCGGACGGTAAAAATTAAAATAACATTGCAGACAGGCTCAAGGTTCAGCATTGCGAATGTCAGATCGGATGAGGACAGGCTCAACCACTCAGCATTCCAAATAAAAATGGTGGACGAAGGAAAATAAAAGTGGTGGGTCACTAACCTGTTGAAAGTTTGAACTTGAAGCGGGCTGCGGCAAGTTGGTAGATGCCAATGACAGCAAGGCAAATGCAGCAACACGATGATGACAACCTACAGGCACAGCCGCATAGCAACTCAAAGTTCGAATGCAACAATGATGATTCAACCTTCAGGAATGCAGCAACACGATTCACGAATGCGGCAACGGCAACACTCAGCAAACTCGGCGGCGGCAACACAACAAACTCTTTCACTTGTAAAAATTAATCATAGCACCCATTCTTAAATAATGGAAACCGGGAAAATAATTGGCGGGAATATCCCATTGTTTTTAATCACCGCTAACAAAAACCGCTCAAGCAAAAAAAAATCATAAAATTTATTAAAATCGAACTTTATTGGAAAAATCATAAAATTCGCCTTCATGTTCGATCAGGTTCGGCTTTAGGTTCGGCATCATGTTCGTCTTCAGGTTTGGCTTAAGGTTTGGCTTTAGGTTCAGCATTAGGTTCACCGAACCTGATCGAATTCGAATTTTTTTATTAGGTTCGCTGAATTTCGAACTTCAAGCTTCAGGTTTGGCGAACTCTGTGACATAGGCTGCAGTAAGGATGAGGTAGATGAGGCAGTGACAGAGTTGGTGTCACAGGCAGCAGTACAGAGGGCAACAACGCAGAGATGAGGAGCAGTAGCCAAGACATCAACAATGCAACGAATGCTTCAGGTCAGAGCAGATACAGTTGGTACCTTGCTAAAACACTTTCCTTGCTAAGAGGGAGTGTTGATTTTGTAGCATTGGAAAGTGTTCCAAGTCTCATACTTTGGGAAGAGGCTTGGACATTAGTATTCTAGAGAACCTAGAAATCGTTTATGGAAATTCCACTCGGATCATGCTTTATTAAAATAATTAATTATTTTAAAGTGATCCCTAAGTCTAAAATTTAGGGAAATTAAATAATTAAAGGGTATTAATAAAGTAGAGTGTGAATCTTCTAGAAATTGAAGATCAAGTCATCTTTTAATCTGAACCATTGATTAAGGATATAATCTGGGCCGTTGATTCATCAACGAGAAGACTATAAGAGAAGGCTAGAGGGTCATTTGGAAAAAAAGCCAGGCACACTCTTAGTACTCGAAAGAAATCGATTTTGAAGTAAGAGAATTCGATTTTAGAGGGTGAGGTTGTACTATGTAGAGGGTGTGTAAAGTTTTGTAGATGTTCTATGCTAGGAGCAATTTCACTTTTCTTACAGCAATCATACAAGTAGTTAAGCAAAATGCAGATAGAACATAAAAGTAGATCTTACAGAAGACAAATCAGAAACAGGAAAAATGTGTGTGTTCGTTTCGGCGGTCAACAGGATGCTTCAACCAGCAAAGTCTCCTTGATCAGCCAGCCCAGTATGTGTCACAACAGCCCTCCAATCAGCAGATGAGTCAACCCAAGTCAACTCTACAAAAGTCAACGCTGTCCTGAAAAAGTCAACGCAGGGGCAGCAAGCTAAAAGTCAACGCAGCAGCAAAACGGTCAACCCTTTGACCTCGATTTTTGTGCCAGGTAGTACGGCCTTCAAAAATCGAACCTTCCACAAGTTTTCAGCTTGATTGGACCATGCGTTGACCAAAGTCAACGCTGGTCAAACTTTCTGCGAAACCCTAGCAGCAGAAAAGTCGTACTTCAGCGCAGCCGTACGGTCTGTCCTCTCTCTTCTCCACACGTGTGGCTGAAACTCGTCCTCCAGGTAGCTCGTACTATTTCAGATGAGTGTGGAAGATGTGAGTTGTGTTGTGATGAAATTCTCTCCAACTTTTCCTGTATTTATATCCATCAATGAGAGTGTGTGACACATCTGTTGGGCATGTGAGCCTACATTACAAAACTGGCCGACCTTGCACATATAATTTATTAAGAATAATAAATTCAAAATATAAGTTCTGCTCATCGGATTAAGACATATTTTATATGGATTTTACACCTCTTAGAAAGAGGAATCCAACAAAAATAATAGCCTCTTAATCTGAGCATCATAACATGGAGTTTGGACCTAGTTGTCCAAATTTAACACTCCCTCTCAACTAGGGAGAACTCCATCTATTAGTGCAATCAACATCGTGCGTCATCCCGCCGAAACTTGCTTTGCTGGCTTCTTTATTTCAGAACAGAAGTGGGTCAGTCACAAAGACATCATCCCCCTGACTGACATAATCAGTCCAGAGGTCCCAGACCTCACAAACCTTGATCCCAGATCAAGTGGTTGGACCGTGCCATCCTAGATAGAGAGTACGGCAATCTCTGATGCGTCCATCAGTCTTTGCTAATAGTCTCTAGCTTTTCACACCTCATTGGCCAAATGAGAGGTACTTCCCATGAGCCCTGAACTCAATGGGTAGGATGCATACGGGGCACAGATAAATGAGAGGCGAACCAGCTCAATAATCACAAGGGTGGGGCACAAGCATTATGAGTGCTTATAGCTCCGAGAAGCTATCCCCAAAGCCCCCCAGAGCTCCCAGAGCTCCTCGTCCAACAGGACCCACATCATAGGGTCGTTCCACGATACCAAGACTCTCACGGAAGGTTAGGAACTTGACCTTCCCCAGGGGCTTAGTGAGAATATCCGCGACTTGCTCATCAGTTCCTATATGATCGAGCCTTACGGCGCCTCGCTGTACCATATCCCGGATAAAGTGGTACCTGATATCAATATGCTTGGATCGGTCGTGGAACACAGGATTCTCAGTCATACGAATCCCACTCCGATTATCACAGAGTATCACAGTGGTATCTAGCACATGTCCAAACAGCTCACTAAAGAGCTTCCGCAACCAAACTGCTTCACAACAGGCCATACTAGCAGCAATGTATTCGGCCTCCGCGGTGCTCAAAGCCACCGACTTCTGCTTCCTGCTCATCCATGAGATCGAAGCAAAACCAAGATTGAAGCAGCATCTCGATGTGCTCTTACGATCCACCACACTGCCAGCCCAATCGGCATCAGTATATCCACGGAGTGTCACACTCCCGGCAGTGTATCTCAGCCCATGGTTTATCGTGCCCCGAAGATATCTCAGAAGATTCTTGGCACCAACCCAGTGAAAATGACGAGGCTCAACCATCTGTTGACTCAAAGTGTTCACCGCAAAACATATATCCGGTCGGGTGTTCACTAAGAACATCAAAGCTCCTATGAGTTGACGATACTCAGTAGGATTGGCCAAGATAGGCCCAGCAGCGCTGCCACTCAACTTCTTAAAGTTGAGTTCCATCGGTGTCGACACGGACTTACAGTCCACCATTCCAAATCTTTCCAGAAGCTTCACAATGTATTTTTCTTGAGAAAGGAAAATCTCTCCAGGTCTCTGCCAGACCTCCAGGCCTAGGAAGTAGTGCATCAGTCCTAGGTCCTTCATCTCGAACTCAGCAGCGAGCTCCCTCTTACATTGATGAATGAGAGGGTCAGCACCTGTCAAGAAGAGGTCGTCCACATACAGCACTAGAATGAGAGGCTTCCCCTGCACAACCTTGAAGTAAAGGTTCGGATCAGCATTACTTCGAGTGAAGCCCAGCTTCATCAAGTAACTATCCATCCTCTCGTACCAAGCTCTGGGTGCTCGCTTTAACCCATAGAGGGCTTTCTTCAACCTGCAGACATGAGTGTCTCGATCCTGAACTTCAAATCCCAGAGGTTGTTCCACATACACCTCTTCCTTTATTGCACCATGCAGAAAAGCGGTCTTGACATCCATCCGATGAAGACTCCATCCTTGCGTAGCAGCAAGGGCTATGATTGATCGAATGGTGGTATATCGTGCCACAGGTGCAAATATGTCATCATAGTCAATTCCTTCTTTTTGAGAGAAGCCACGGGCAACAAACCTTGCCTTAAACTTTTCAGCACTCCCATCAGATCCATGTTTGATCTTGTAGAGCCATTTAGCGGTGACAACAGATTTGTCCTTCGGTCTCGGGACCACATCCCAGACATCATTCTTCATAATAGACTCATATTCTTCATGCATAGCATCCTTCCAGACTTGATGCTTGATGGCTTCTTCAAAAGATCCAGGTTCAGATTGTACAATAGTACTCATGGCAGCTAGATACCCTTGGTATATACACGGCTTCTTGCTTTCTCGGAATGTCCCCCTTGGGGCAGCATGACCCTCAGCATCTTCGAGGGTGTCCCTGAGCCATGATGGTCTCTTTCCTAGTGAAGGGGGTGGATCAATAGGGTCCATTGGCCCTTCAATATCAGGCATAGTCTCATCCTGGGGTTCTTCCAGATTTCCAGGTCTTTTTTCATGAATTTCTTCAGATCTAGGAAGATTTACTACTTTCTTCAGGGAAGCATCTTCGTCAAAAGTGACATCATGGCTTATCTCTACTTCCCTTTGACCAGGTACATAGACTCTATATGCCTTAGAAGTCTCACTGTAGCCCACAAACATTCCTTTCTTCCCAGTAGCATCCAGCTTACTTCTCTTTTCTTTCGGCACATGAAAATAGACAGGACATCCAAAAATTCTAAAATGTGAGACATCAGGTTTCTTACCAGAGAAACCCTCTTCGGGAGTTTTGGAGTCCAAAGCGGAATGAGGGCATCGGTTTTGAATGTACACAGCAATATTTGCAGCTTCTCCCCACAGAAACTTTGGTAGACCCTGGTCACATAGCATGGCACGGGCAGCTTCCACAATAGTCCTATTCTTGCGTTCAGCAACACCATTCTGCTCAGGAGTATATGCAGTGGTAGTCTCCCTCTTAATGCCAGCTTCTCTGCAAAGGTCTTTGAACTCATTTGACTCATATTCAGTGCCATTGTCAGTCCTCAAAATCTTGATCTTCTTTCCGGTCATATTTTCCACCAAGGCTTTGAAGGTACGGAACCACATGAAAGCCTCATCCTTCTTCTTCAAGAAGTATATCCAGGTTTTACGAGAGAAGTCATCAGTAAAAGTCATATAGTAAGAACATCCCCCCAGGGATGTTACAGGCAACATACCAGAAAGATCAGAATGGACCAGTTGCAATATCTCATATGTCTTTGTGACACTTGAGGGGAAAGGTCCCCTTGTATGTTTTCCTTCAACACAGCCCTTACATACACCTTCATGATTATTTCCAAAATCAGGCATCCCTGTCACCACCTTCCTTGCTTCGGGAAGGGCTTTGTAATGAAGGTGTCCAAATCTTCTGTGCCATAGTTCGGTTTGTCGGATAGTATCACAAGTCATAGCTCCCAACGGACTCCCTCCAACCTGGTAGAGTGTACCAACTCTAAAACCAATTGAGATAGCTTCCTTGAAGCTCTCCTTCCACATGAGCACCTTTCCATCAGAGAAAGTTACATTGAATCCTTTGTCTTCCATGGCGGATACAGACACAAGGTTCTTCTTCAATTTAGGTACATAGAGTACATCTTGCAATCGTAGGACTTGTCCTTGAGACAAGTGGAGGGTCACAGTCCCTGTCCCTTTCACAGGATAAGTGGCATTATCCCTAAGGATAATTTCTAGATTAGTATCCCTTTCAACCATGTCAGAAAGTGCTTCCTTGAATCCGGTGATGTGTCTTGAGGCACCACTATCGATTAGCCAGACATCCATAGTGTCGGGCGGAGATGCAGCTGAGAGAGCAGATACTAAAATGTACTCATTTCTTTTATCAAAAACATTAGACTCCTCATACCTGGTATTTCTGGTCCTTTTAGAAGGTTGATTGTTTCCTCCAAAGTGAGCCTTCCTCTTTCCTTTGGATTTGTCATTTCTTTGATTCCCATTCCTTCGGTTGTTGTTGTTATCGTCACCATCGGGAGAATCCTTCTTGAAGGGGCATTCTCTAGCATAGTGTCCAGGCCTATGGCAGGTGAAACATTTACCCTTCTTCTCTTGAGTCTTAGTCCTTCCTTTGTCCTTAGAACCACCAGAGTTCTTCTTTCGGGAATGAGCACCATAGGCAACATTTCTTTCATTATCAAATTCCTTCATCCTTGTTTCTTCTTGCATACATCTAGACAGAAGCTCATCAAAGTTAGGAATGGTATTATTGTTGAGAATGGTAGTTGTGAATACTTGACATTCATATGGAAGTCCTCCAAGTGCGGTGAGAACCATCTCACGATCAGCTATTGTCTCCCCAATAGCTAGCAGATTGTTCCTGGTTTCGGTCAACTTCATAAAGAAAGTTTGAATAGACTCGTCTCGGCCCTTCTTCATATTCTTCATCTTGTTCTTGAGGAATAGCACTTGGTTCACATTGTTTACTTGGAACATAAGTATCAATTTGTCATACATCTCCTTGGATGTGCCTAGTTCAGATATGTAGGCAACCAAACTCTTATTTATGGATTCCCTGATCAGCAGCTTTGCTCTGATTTCTCCCTTCTTATACTTGTTTCTAACAGCAGCAGAGGCATTGGATGGAGGTTCTAGAATCTTCCCTGTCACATGATCCAGGAGATCATGATCTTCCAATTTTAGGTCTAATATCATCTTCCAGGCATGGAAGTCATCACTTCCAGTCAGCTTGTCATTCTCCTTGAATTCAAGACTAGTGGAACCCATTTCCTTTGATGATGATTGCTATAGATAGAGTTTGTCTTCACCTCAGCTCCGATACCATGTAAAGTTTTGTAGATGTTCTATGCTAGGAGCAATTTCACTTTTCTTACAGCAATCATACAAGTAGTTAAGCAAAATGCAGATAGAACATATAAGTAGATCTTACAGAAGACAAATCAGAAACAGGAAAAATGTGTGTGTTCGTTTCGGCGGTCAACAGGATGCTTCAACCAGCAAAGTCTCCTTGGTCAGCCAGCCCAGCATGTGTCACAACAGCCCTCCAATCAGTAGATGAGTCAACCCAAGTCAACTCTACAAAAGTCAACGCTGTCCTGAAAAAGTCAACACAGGGGCAGCAAGCTAAAAGTCAACGCAGCAGCAAAACGGTCAACCCTTTGACCTCGATTTCTGTGCCAAGTAGTACGGCCTTCCAAAATCGAACCTTCCACCAGTTTTCAGATTTCTTGATTAACGTTGACCTGTGACGAACGCCGGGTCAAACTTTCTCGCGAACTCTAAAGTGCAGGTGTCGTACTTCGGGCCACCGCACGGTCATTCTCTTTCTCCACACGTGTGGGCCGAACCTCGTCCTCCGTAGCCTCTCTCGTACTATTTCGTATGAGTGTGGAAGATGTGTGTTGTGTTGTGATGAAATTCTTCCAACTTTTCCCGTATTTATATCCATCAATGGGGTGTGTGACACATCTGTTGGGCATGTGAGCCTACATTACAAAACTAGCCGACCTTGCACATATAATTTATTAAGAATAATAAATTCAAAATATAAGTTCTGCTCATCGGATTAAGACATATTTTATATGGATTTTACACCTCTCACAAAGAGGAATCCAACAAAAATAATAGCCTCTTAATCTGAGCATCAGAACATGGAGTTTGGACCTAGTTGTCCAAATTTTGAAATTTGGGTTAGAGACAAAAGGAGGAGGGAGAAGTCAACAGTGACAGAAGAAGGCAGAAGGAAGACAAAGAGGAGGCAGCGCTGAGCAGCAACACTGACCCTCCATGCAGAGTGACGCAGTCCAGCGTAGAGGAGCCACGCAGAGTGATGCAGAGGGAGGAGGACTGCCTACCATGTGTCGGGAATTTTCCGGAGTGCTCGGGAAATTCATCTCAGGTGTATGCTAAATAATTTGCTCATCGTATTATCTATAAAAGAACTTTTACTGCTGAAGAATAATATAAACCCTCATCTGTTGCACTGGTTTTCCCACATTGGGTTTTTCCGGGGACAATTGTCCAAAAATAACTGTGTTCATGTTGTTGTTTCTATTGTGTTATATGTGTTCTATTTGTTCTTCTGCTTTTGATTAAAGCGAATACTGCAGCTGTATTTATTTCAATATTTACTGAAGCATCTGTGAATAACTTATCATAAATAAGTAGGCGAAATAAATCAATCACTGCAGGAGTATTTTCAGATTGAAAATTTCACAAGATCTTGCTAACCGCAACAAAGTTTTGGGGACGACTTTCCACCCAATCATAGGCTCAACTGCACATAATCTTTCTACAACTGGCCACCTCCAAGCCCTCAATCAACTACTACTGTTAGGGAATCCTTTCTCTCCCAAAACTATTTTCCTAAAAGAATGAATGAATGCTTCTCATCTTCCTTTTCGTCCATTAAATTGAACAAATGGTTCAAAAAATGGAAAGAATTTTAAAGAGATCCGCATAAACACGATCCATGTGTCAACATGCCAACTTTTATTTCTTTGCTTTAAGGTTACTTAGGTCAACCTTTTTTCTTAATTCAACTTTTTCCTATTTTATTCATTTTTACTTTTGTTAATTTTACTTATTGTTACTATTTTGAGAGTTTATTTTTATATATATTTATTTAGAACTTCACTTTATTATTTATTATTATTTTTAGTATTTTTATCTTGTATTTATTTATTATTTATTTGTTATTCTTATATTTCTTTATTATTTATTGTTTTATTTGTTATTATTATAACCATTATGGGGTATTCATACTCCTCTTCTTTAAGGAACTTCGTCCTGAAGTTAAGTTTAATCATTTAACTTTTATTTTATTTTATTTAGTTATTAACTTATTTATTACTTCACGTTTGCGAACTAGTATACCAACAAACATCGAAAGTTACACAACACCAGGGAAATCCCAAGGAATCTTTGTCCTTTTTCCCAACTTTCAGAACCAAGCATAAAGCCTCATCGGTCTATACCATAGCCTAAGGTCGGCTCCAAGGCTTAGACCTCATCTGCCCCAAGGTAGGCATCCGGTCCCAGTACTCAATGACTCCGAGCATCTCGGAAGGCTGATCCACTCCCTCTAGACTCAGTAAGGTGCACAACCCTAGGCATCGAAGTCCTCATGCCTCCTCAGTACTTCGACATCCCAATCCAATATTAGGCACTCGACCTGCTCAAATGGTCCCATAGCACCTCAAGTTTTATCCATCAAGAGCTATACAAGATGAACCACTGTCATATGTAGTGTTGATTGAGTTTGTCCCCAACCCATATAGTGTTACATATTCTCCCTCGCAGGTATGGGCTCCCACAAAATCATCAAATAAACTGACCCTCTTGTCCCATTTGTGGAGTTCTTGTCAATCACAACATCTCAACATGCAACCAATGCACTAGTTATGACATCAACATATCTATTTGAAAGATATATCATGACATCTCATGTCAATATAACCTCATATGATAACATCATAATCCATATCCCACATATGCATATCATATTCATCATGAGCATACAACATCGTTATCATAACAAAATAAATAAATAAGCACCTCATATGCATTACTATCCTCTTATCAGAACTATGTCCAGTTACCACTTACCATCACATCATGAAACATCATCACAATATTTTACTTCCACATTTTCATGTTGACATAAAGAATAACTGAAACTATAACCTCATTCTTAGTACCATAGTGTATCAATAAAATTTAAACAATAAGACATGATTCATATGCTTTTGAAAAATTGAAAATTTCCATATATGATAAGCATCTATCTAAATTAAGTTATGTAGTCGTATCTGATTCATAGCACAATTTAGTCAAAAAGATAAAATAAAATTATGGAGAGCTTTATCATATAATGTGATTGTATGGCCTTGTAATCTCCATCGCAACACATTTAACACATTTATTACCTTTTTGGGTAGCAACCTTTTTATGGCAAGGCATGTAAATAATCACCCTAGATCTATCTTAATATTTTCAACCATTCATGTAAACACTAATTCACTGTTTTCAAACCTCATCATTATTAATTGGTGTCCTCTTCAAACCCTATCAACAATGCTAAATAAAATGGTTATTTTAATGTATATTTATATTTCGTAAGTGCCTAATAATTCCTATTAATACTATCTCTAATACTTATTATTTAATAACGTTATTCATATTCTTTATACATATTAAATTTCACACACACACACACACACACACACATATATATATATATATAATTTTTTTTTTCCAAAGGAAAAATCGTAATTTTATTCATTTGAATGAAATTACATATTGTAGATGCTAGATAACATATGCATCAATTCACATATCTTGGTATACAAGATCAGAAAAAACAACTCATCAGGGAGTTAACCTATTCTACTCTTCCCCACCTTTCTTTTTTTCCACTTTTCGCTAACCATTAGAGTTGGACGGGGGTAAGACAATAGACAATTGTGTCTCTTTTACATTTGGCTGGATTTCTTTGTCAGAATCCAAATTTTCTGAAATGTGTGTTTGTTTGGTGCCACTAGTTGGTTTTTCAGCCATAGTCATCTCAAGTTGTTGTTGTTGTTCGGATGGTAATGAAACCAATGCAGATTGATGCTTGACCTCGTCCTTCATCACAATTTCCTGGGTATTCTGAGCATTGTTGTTGGTGGCCTTGTCTGTGGGCTCTGTTGCTTCTGTTTCTGCTTCCTGAGTTTCTGAAAACTGCCATCCTTTCGGCTTTTGTGTTTGCCTTTTTTTCCTTTCTTTTTTAGCCCGTGGACAAGTGTTTTGAAGGTGGCTAGTATGAAGACAAATACAACAATGAAAAGCTGTGTTCTTATAGTCAAGGGGTTGAGACCACTGCTGATTGTTGAAAAATAATTGGATGTAATCAGGTAACCCTTTACTAAGTCTACCTCCACGCATATTCTAGCAAAGGTAAAAATGGCCATTGAGACTTGTTCAACATCTATCTTTAAGAACTTCCCTAGTGAATTCCCAATTCCTGCGAATACTTTATTATGCCAAAAATGTTGTGGTAGATTATGTAATCGTATCCACACAGGAATTTTGGAGATCACCATGGTATTTGCATTGAATCCTGGAAACCATGGTGTCATAAATAGGCTTGCATTGCCCCAAAACCATGGTCCCTCGTTTAGTGCATAATCTCTATCTTTTGTTGTATCAAATTTAACAATAAAAAAGCCTCTGGAACATAAGTGGATATCGCATTTTACTGTCCATATAGCATAAATCCATTCACGTAATGCCTCTGATTTGGGCCAGAATCCATTGAATCTACATATAATTGCTTTATTACGGAGTTCATCATGAATCGCATTTACCTCAGGCAGGTTTATTGTCAAAGATGACACTTGGGTGATCTGCTCCACAATGTAAGGACCAAGTATAGTGGGAGCTTGTGCTGATTCCTCCTTCCCCTTAATTGCATCTGTGAACGATACTGGTTCTTTGGAACTGGCTCCAAAACATCCACCTAGAAGCCTTGTGTTAAGAATGATAATTGATCCAGATTTATGCAGGGACACAACAGAATACACATATAACCATAAATACAAAAATGCAGCGGAAATAACACTTCATTTCATTAATATCAAAGAACTGAATTTTGTTTACTGACAGAATGGAAATAAACTAGCTAGGGAACTGGTAGCTTATCTCTGAGAAGAGATATGGTGGCTACAAGCCTATGAACCATGTTACAATGAGGCTCTAGGGCCTATTTATTATTGAGAAACAATGGAAAACCCTAAACATCTAAAAACCTAACCCTAGGAGATGAAGCGCCAAAACTATTGGCCCCGCTTGGGTAAATTGGTACATCAACTTCCTGGGGACGTAACTTTGGCATACGATCTCCGTTTGAGGTGCTCAATATCTCGTTAGAAAGATCTATCCGAGGACTACAACTTTTGAGTGCGCAACATCGGTCTATAGACCCATGTTGCTCTTCATTTTCCCAAAAAAGTCGTTTAGGGCCTCAAAACGGCTCCGAAAGTTCAGGACCCGAAAAATTGTTGAAAGTAGTAAACTGTGCTATAATTAAGAAAACTGAAAAATTGAAAGAAACAATGGTGGGGCCCCAAGTGGAATAGGCAGGTGGCCACCAATTTCCACTTGGATCATTTCTTCCCCCTTAGGAAGCAATGGTCCCCATTGCGTTGAGTTCCTCCATGAGATAAGGAAACTTCTGCTGAACTTGGTCCCTGGTGAACCACTTACCTTGGTGCAGGAGCTGGCGAGCTTTGACAACCCGATACAGTTGGATCTTCTGTTGGCGAGTGTTCTTGATTTGCATGTCCATGATACAATTTGTGGTGGCCTATTCCATGCAGTCTGGGTTTAACAATGTTGGTGTGAGTTGTTCTGCAATGTCGGAGGTGTCTAGTAGAGGTGGGAAGTAGGGCCGAAGGTGGTCCACATTGAATACTGGGTGCAGACCAAGGAATGGTGGAATACTGAGCTCGAAGACATTGTTCCCTACAACCTTGGTGATTGTGTACGAACCATATTAGAGCGGGCGAAGCTTGCGGAGGGGTCTAGTGAGGTGCTCCTTCTGCAAATGTAGCCACAATTTGTCGCCCACCTGGAAGTTGTGTGGCACCCGATGTTGATCATGTCGTTGCTTGTACTTAGCATTGGCTTTGTCCAATATGTCATGAACCTGCTGGCGGATGTGCTGAATGTGCTCAATGATGTTGTTCGCTTTGTCAGCTTCAGACTAGACATGAGTCGAATCGGCTTGAGTAGCCACAAATGGCATGGCTATGTCAATGGGACATAGTGGCTGGAACCCCGGGCCCACCTGAAAGGGGCTGTGGCCAGTTGAGCTGTGGAGAGCCCAGTTATAACTGTGTTGTACATAGGAAAGGCTCTCATCCCATGTGCGTGGATGCTTTGAATTGTACATGCGCAAAATGTGTACAATCATCCTATTGACCACCTCTGTCTGGCCATCAGTTTGGGGATGGAAAGCTGTGGACTTGGTGAGCTTGGTGTCCAGCACTGACCAGAGGCTGGACCAAAATGTGCTGAGGAACCTGCTGTCCCGATCTGAGATGATAGACTATGGGATTCCAAAGTGCACCCACACTCGTTCAAAGAAGAGTTTAGCAGTGGCTTCTGCTGTGATATTCTTCGAGAATCTGTCGACGACCATGAAAACACAGTCGTTTCCATGCTTCGTAGAAGGAAGGTCTAACTTGTAATCCGTGGAGATGGATTCCCAAGGTCGACTATGGGTAGGTAGCGGAGTATAGAGGCCTTGCTTTTTGATGGTCAGTTTGGCAATTGCGCAAGCAGTGCAGGATCTGATGTACTTCCCAACATCCTGTCGAAGGTTTGGCCAATAGAAATACTTCTGCAGTACTGCCACTGTTTTCTCGACCTCAAAATGCTCAGCGACTCGACTGTAGTGTGCTTCCCAAATCATTTTGGCACGCTCAGTTGAAGGAACACAAAGGTGTCCCAGGTGACATAGCAGTGTATTTTGTAGGTGAAAATTTGGAACTTGCATACTCTCCAATAGTGTCTTGTATGTGGTCGAATTCTGGATCGCTCTTGTAGAGAAGCGGCCAATCAGAAGTCTCGTGCCCACAAGAATTGAGAACGGTGGTTAGTGCCATAATTGGTGGTTGACTGAGGTAGTCTGCAACATTATTGGTGTTGCCCTTCTTATACTTGATGTTCAGATGAAATTGTTGCAGATATGTGGACCACTTCTAATGGCGATCGTTCTGCAACTTCCCTTGTGTCTGTATGAACTGCAGGGGTCGGTGCTCTGTGTGGATAATTGTTTCCTTCCCCCAAATGTAATGCTTCCATTGGTGGCATGCCTACACAATGGAATACATTTCTTTGCCATAAGTGGGATACTTGCAGACTGTGTCGAACAGTGTCTCACTGTGATATGCCACTGGATGCCCCTGTTGAGTAAGAACTACCCTAATAGCATAGTCAGAGGCATCTGTCTCGATCTCAAATGGTTGTTGCAAGTCTAGTAATGTGAGCACTGGGGCAAAGAAGAGGCGATGTTTCAATTCTATGAACGCCTTCTGTTGAGATTCTGACCAAAAGAATTTTGCTTTCGCTCCTCCTTTGGTGACTTGACTCAAAGGCCAAGTGATATGAGAGAATCCCAACACGAACCTGTGGTAGAAATTAGCAAGACTTAGAAAGCTGCGAAGCTCTGTTAGAGTGGTTGGGGCTGACCAATCCCGAATTACTGGGATCTTGGTTGGATCCACATGCACCCCCCGTTCATCAATAATGTATCCTAGATACTGAACTTGGGTCATGGCAAAAGTGCACTTCTCCAAATTGGCTCACAACTTGTGTTGCCGCAGTGTTTGGAGGACCTGTCAGATGTGGTGGAGGTGCTCTTCCCAAGTCTGGCTGAAGATCAGGATGTCATCCAAGTACACTACTACAAATGAGTTAGTGAATGGCTGCAAGATGTCATCCATCAGCCTCATGAAGGTTGCGGGAGCATTTGTCAACTCGAAAGGCATGGCCAGCCATTCGAAAAGGCCCTCCTTGGCTTTGAAGGCAGTCTTTCACACATCAGAGGGTTCGATTGGTACTTGGTGATACTCGGACTTTCAAGTCGATCTTGCTGAAATATTTCGCCCCTTTGAGTTGATCCAGAAGGTCATCAATCCGTGGGATCGGGTACCTATTTGAGACAGTGATCTTGTTGAATGCCCGATATTCAATACAGAGTCTCCAAGTCCCACCCTTCTTTTGCACCAACACGATTGGGCTCCCATAGGGCGATGAACTCGGCCGGATGTGACCTTTCTGCAGTAGCTCTTGAATCTGCCTCTTGATTTCATCGTTCTCCAGAATAGAGTGTCGATAGATCGGTCCATTGGGCAACGATGCACCTGGGGTCAGATCGATGGGGTGCTTGACCTGACAGTACAGAGGCACCCCTGTGGGTGAGGTGAAGATGACCTCATACTCATCCACGACCTTGTCCATTTGTTGTTGTTGTGCGGAGGAGCCCTGTCTGGAGGTCATGGCCACAGTCTTCTTCTTGCCCTGGGCGCAGATCATCAGGAAAACAAATTTCTCGGTTTTGGAAATGAGCTTACTGCATTTTTTTGCAGTAACCAAAGAGATAGACATAGGCGGTGGTACCTCTGGTATCCTGTACAACTTATTGCCCAAAGTAACAATAACAGCGCGAGGCCGGGACTCATACACAACATGTCGCTTCCACAAGTATGGTTGGCCTAATAATACATCGCAAACATCAAGAGGAGCAATGTCACACAATACCTCATCCGTGAAAGGCTTGATGCTGTAAGGAAGGCGACATTGCTGGTTGACGCGGAGATCCCGTCCTTGGTGAAGCCACTCGATGGTGTACGACTATGGGTGTGTTATGGTTGGCAAGCCCAACCGCTTTACGACCTTTGCTAAAATGAGGTTCTTTTGGCTGTCACTGTCGACAATGAACTATAGCGGGGAACCCTTTACCCACATCTGGGAGTAGAAGAGACACTCCTCTGGATATTCCGGTTCCTCCTTCTGGATCTTTGCAGTGGCAACAATGGCGTTGGGCTCTACATCAATAATCTGCTTCCCTTTGTCATTCCCGTTGTTGGGTTCTAATTCAGAGTTGGAGCATGCATCTGATTCAGAAGCCCTCATCTCGGCCGCCATTGACTGCTTGGCCCGACACTGACTTGTGTTGTGAGTGGAGCTCTTATGGAACTCGCACCACTTTCCCGTGTCCTTCTTCGGCTTCGTGGTGTTGTTCTTTGCTTGCGACTTCGGTAGGTTATCTTGGGCCGCCATGCCTTGGCTTTGTCCTTTGTTTTGCGGTTTGAGGGGACCTTTCCATTGCTTTTGATTTGCAAATCCAAAGTCTCGTCTCTTCTGATTGAATTTCTGCTCAATCTTGGCAGCATACTGGTATGCCGTACGAAGCGAGGAGATGTCGAGGAACTCCATTTCCTCCTGAACGTATCTGCGCAGAAAACTGCGGTACTTCAACACCAAATGTTTCTCTGAATCTTTGATACCCAACTTTGTGCGCAGGTATAGAACAGATTCGTCAGCTCATGCACATCTTGATCCCTTTGCTGTCGCAGCGTAGTCCATTGTATGTACTTGTCCTCATAACTCCCCATGGGATAATATTGTTCCTTGATGGCATCTCGGAAATAATTCCAAGTGGGTGCGACGAGAACAGAGAGGATTCCAGTGTTACACGGGGTCTCTTCCCCCCACCTAGGGGTCTAGATTCCTCGCTCCCTCGCGCTCTGGGGTCTTGGGGACTTCTAGGGGACATTTCCCTCACGCCCCCTCACGCCCTCGGACACCCCCCTTCACGCCCCCTCACGCCCCCGCACACCTCCCTTCACGTCCCCTCACGCTCCCCTCTCGCCCCTTTTAGTTTATGGTTTCGTGTTAAAAGTTGGTGTGCCACTTAACATGTTTGAGAATCCAAGTGATTCTGATTCAGATGGTGACATGGTTGATCTTGATAAATTCGTGCAGAAGCTGGATACAGAGACTAGTGGGGCATTACCATGAGCATTTATGCTCATTTATCATTATGCTGATATCATTTGATATTCATATGTTATGTTTTATGTTTTATGTTTCAGAGATGACTTATTTGCTTTTAAGTTTTATGTTTCAGACTTGAGTTGTAAACTTCAGTTTAAACTTTATTTTGAATCTTGATATAATATGTCATATGATATCTTAAACTTTATTTTCATAGTACATTGTTAATAGTTACATTAATGATTATATAGTTACAAACTTACAAACTTACATGTATGAGTGTATGATTTATGTTTTAACTTTTAACTTTTAAATTTGTTTCACTTATATGATTCATCATTCATCGATATAATTTTATCATTTATGATGTAAGTGTATGATGACTGTATATACATTCCTTGCAAAAATACAGTTACATTATAAATATTAAGTTTTACAATTTTTATGACCCCGACGTCCCCCCACGTTTCCTGAAAATTGGTAGGGAGCTTTTGCATAGGCCGCCCCCGCGCTCCCTCGCCCCCTCGCTCCCACCTCCAGGGGACTTGGTGGAACATTGGAGGATTCCCTTTCGTCCTTTTTCTCACAGTAGGTTTCTCACTAGTCTTTGACATGGGGGGTAGGTTTGAGGAGTGCAAAAATAATCTTCTCTCGGTCGGAAAAGTCATGAACTGAGAAATATCCTTCTAATAAATTCAACCATCTATCTACGACGTCTGCATCTATTTGGCCCTCAAATATGGGAATGTCAAAGTTTACTTGTACCTTAAAAGGAGTTGCGCCTCCAGAGTGGTTGCTGGATGCAGATGCTCCGCTAGTGGGCAGTCGTTGAAGGATCTGGGCAAAGTTATTCATCATCGCGTTCCTTTGTTTTTCGAGGGCCTCCTCGAACAATATTTTGATAGAATCTCCTGCTCCCTCATCTTTCTTTTCGTCCCCCATGGGCGGCTGTCGGGGTTTGCGAGACTGATCTTGCAAAGGTTCAACCAGATTGAGTTCTAACTCCTTATACCCCGACCTCGTTGGGGGCATGCGAAGAAGGATCGAGAAATAGCAGACCATTCTGATACCACCGATCTGGATTTATGCAGGAACGCAACATAATACACATATAACCATAAATACAAAAATGCAGCAGAAATAACATTTCATTTCATTAATATCAAAAAACTGAAATTTGTTTACAGACAAAATGGAAATAAACTAGCTAGGGTGCTGATAGCTTATTTCTGAGAAGAGATGTGGTGGCTACAGGCCTTTGAACTGTGTTACAATGAGGCTCGAGGGCCTATTTATTATTGAGAAACAATGGAAAACCCTAAACATCCAAAAACCTAACCCTAAGAGATGAAGCACCAAAACTGTGGGCTCTGCTTGGGTAAATTGGTACATCAACATCCCGGGGAAGTAACTTTGACATATGATCTCCGTTTGAGGCGCTCAATATCTCATTAGAAATATCTATCCAAGACTACAACTTTTGAGTGAGCAACATCGGCCTATGGACGCACGTTGCTCCCGATTTTCTCAAAAAACGTTGTTTAGGGCCTCAAAACGGCTCCGGAAGTTCAGGACCCGAAAATTGCTAAAAATAGTAAATTGTGCTATAATTAAGGAAACTGAAAAACTGAAAAAAACAATGGTTGGGCCCCAAGTTGAATAGGCGGGTGGCCACCAATATCCACTTGGATCAATAATTGAATCCGGTCCAATGCCATAATCCTGTAGATTAGATTCGTCTTGCAAGATTTTGCCTGCATGAATCAGATTTTGTAGGCCAGCTGGAATGCCTGTCTTGTCTTGAATCCTTTATTTGAGAGTTCTGATCCTTTCCCCATAGCTGACTATCAAACATAATGATTTTCCTTCCAATGTTCTGATTAAGATGTGGATCTGGGTGTCTTTAGGTGGATCTGGTTTTGGGTCATCTAGATCCAACCCCATAGAGGGTTGCCGCACTCTGTATGCAGGTATTTCATGCGGCTGAGCAGGGTCACATCTGCACCCGACTCGTGGCTTCTGCATTTGAATAATATATATTGCACCCCCGGCATAGCATGTACAATATGAATGCTGGGAGAACTGAGTATACTTATTTGTATAACCCCAACAATGATCTGGTAATGGCACAGGTCCTCCTTCATATGACAAATCAGTGGACAGATCTACATTGCAATAAATCGGATCAGATATTGTACAATGTAGCTTCAGATCTAGCCAATTGAATGTCAAATCCTCCTCTAGAGCGAGATGAGGCCAACGATCTAGTGTCGGGAGCCTGCTGTGCAAATTTGGCAATCTTAGCACTAATGCTAACATCGAGCAATGGCCCTGGAAGCACTCTTCTGCTCTGGGAGGGGAGATGGAAGTTTCCTTCTGCTCAGATTTCTCGATCATGCAGATTCGATCCGGGTTTCTTTGACCTTCTATCATTCCTACCCATAAGACGTGCTTTCAGGGGGTTAGAGGTCTCCTTGTGAAAATGCTTTATAGGCTGATCGAAAAACCCTTGCTGCGGCTTCTCCGATGAAAGGATGAAAGCATAATAGTTGTCAAGGGTGTTTCCATGCGTGCGATGGTGAACTTCTTCTGGAGTAGATCTAACTCTTGAGTCTTAACCAAATCCGAAGAAGTGATTGAGGGCTCTCGTGAGTTTCGATGTGGGCAACCGACTGTGTTTGGGCTTGTGAGTAGAAGCCAATCCCACACGCCAATAATATGAGTTCCAAACCATTCCGTTGGCAAGAAGGCATTTGCTTAATGTTGCGGTAGCCGAAACCACTTCAGAGAACAAAACCCTAGCCTCGTGCGCCATCAGAGCAATATTTCTTCACCCATTTAACATCCTCCCATATATATATATATATATATATATATATATATGTTAAGTTTCACCTATATATATATATATATATTATACCGTATATCTTATTATATTGTATTTATTCCCTATACACAATACCTTCTACCTAAAGGAGTATTCTCCGACCCTTGAAAAATCTTATAAGAGGTTCTAATCTTCACCCATATGTTATTAATTTTGTCCATCTCCTAAAACAGTTGGCAGCTATATTAACGGCCGACATGAACAATAATAAATAGAAAGAAAATCTGAAAAAATAATTTTGTAAGAAATGATACTAATTATAAATGAAAATATTAAATGTTTAAGTACAAAATAAATAAATCCAAAATACTAAACCATAAATATACTTCTAACTCTGCATAATATTTATTTATATATTTTTCACTTTATATAACATTGGATTATTGTAAAATTGTTCATTTATTGTAAATGGGCAAAGTGACACGTGTTTCAAAAATAATTAATATATAAAGAACCTTATACATAAACTACTTATGTGAATGTTGTTGTGATAGTGCTAATATAATTTTTATCTTTAAACCTCGAAATTTGAGGATTCCAAGAACAACGTTTTTTCTTTAATTCATCCCTCACAATTAAATATAGATTTCCATTGCTCGTGCAATCTGAAGATTTTGGGCTGATCGAGTTGAGCAATTATGGAAATCCAACATGGAATTTCATCTCTCGTGTGATCCGAAGGTTTGGCCAATTGAATTGGACAGTTATGGAAAATACAAATAGAAGTTAAATTTTATTTATTATTAATTTTGTTCACCGCGTGGTCTGATATTGCGCCTGCAAGGGCCACCCTGACTTGCCAGGCATGAGGCTAGGCTGAAGTATGCAAGACAGTTTCTGTTGTAATTCCAGCCTGTGGTGGGCTGGTTATACTATGTTGTATAAGACCTTGAACATGGGTAGCCCAGGTTCGATTTCCCCACGGGATGTTTTGTTTTTGTTTTCTTTCAACAAAAAATCAATATTGTAATTTCTAATTTAGCACTCTCTAATTTAATAAAATATACCAATATAATTTATTAAATTAAATTTCATTTAATTTGTAAAGATGATAACATTCATAATCTCATAAATAATTATCTATGGCTTTTATTAATATACCTATTTATTACACACCTACACCTAATTTAAAAAAAAAAAAAACATATATTCAAAAACCCTCAACCATATCCTTATATATAAAGGAAAGCAAAAATCCCCAACCATGTTTCTACATTATCATTCATGACTAGCAAGTTGCTTTGTAAAACCATGGCAACTAATTATAAATAATAATAAATTATTTCCATTCTATTATTATTAAATAAAGGATTTTCTCTTCTATAATAATAAAGGATCTATATAAGATTTATATAACATCTTCAACAGTAAATTCTATTGAAAGATAATTTATTCGTTCTTTTTTAATATTATTTATAATCATTAGTAAACAAAATAATCAGAGCTGGCCTTGGATGATAATACAAATGTTTCCCCAACCATGTTTCTACATTATAATTCATGATTTGCAAGTTGCTTTGTAAAACCATGGCAACTAATTATAAATAATAATAAATTATTTCCATTCTATTATTATTAAATAAATGATTTTCTCTTCTATAATAATAAAGGATTTATATAAGATTTATATAATATGTTCAACTCTAAATTCTATTGAAAAATAATTTATTCATTCTTTTTTTAATATTATTTATAATCATTAGTAAACAAAAAAATCAGAGCTGGCCTTGGATGATAATACAAATGTTTCTGTTAAATTTCTAGGAAGTATTATCTCATAGTGTAAATTGAAATTTGAGAAATAATCGAATTTTTCTATATTAACATTATTCCTATACCATATGTAACAACCCAAAATTAAAATATACAACTAATTATATCAATTTATGCAATTAATAATCAACACACAACTATTCAACTATTTTTGTGAAAATTCCAAGATTATTCCTATACCATATTTAACAACCCAAAATTAAAATATACAACTAATTATATCAATTTATGCAATTAATAATCAACACACAACTATTCAACTATTTCGTGAAAATTCCAAGATCTAGATCTGAAATCCCTACTGTAACAAGCTGAACTACTTCTCCTACTTGCAAATATGATTTAACAAGTTATTTAAAGATTACTTCTTAAAATATTGAAGCAGTTACTGAAGCATCATTCACCCATTAAAATACATTTGTGAAAACATAAACTGAGCAAGAAAGAATAATGCAAACACAGGACATCGTTATTTTTGGACAAACGTCCCTAGAAAAACCCAATGCGGGAAAATCGGTGCAGCAGATTTGAGGGTTTATATATTATGTAGTGATTTTCTGAATACAAATATGGGATGCCTTTCTGGCAATACCTACAAAGAATATGACTGACAAAGAGTTAGTGAGAGAAATCTCACACTGATACTGGAAGCCCGACTAACCAACAAAAACCCCGGATGGCAAGCCCTCCATTGCTCTGCACAGCCACTGCCCAGTCTCTGTGTCACTCTGCGTGGTGGCTGTGTGGCTTCTACACTGATGATCTCTTGCTGGCTGGATCTAACCCTGTGGCCCCTTCCAGTCTCATACCTCGGCTTTCCGGCATTGGATCTGACTAATCCTCATCTGAATTTCGGATCTCGTCAAGGTTGCAGCGTTGCCTCTGCGTGGCACTGCGCTGCCTCTGCATAACCGCCCTTTATCTTCTCTGGTGTGTATTCTCCAGCTGGAGAAGATCTCCAACTGGAATTACTTGCCCCTCAACTGCAATCAAGAATCAATTAGATCTGATTTTCATCCGAGCACTGCTCCGTCAGAAAAAATCGATCTCTAGATCCTTTCGTTGTAATTAACAAATGTCCCTAAAGTCTTCCTTTGTAGTCTTATCATTGACAAATCAACGACCGAGATTGGATCTCCAATCAACGACTAAGATTATATTAGACTTGATCTGCTTTATTTAGAAGATTCACCCACAGTTTACAGTAATATTGATTAATTAGTTTAATTTCTTAAGTTAGACTTAGGGTCCTCATTAAAAATAATTAATTTTTCTTATAAAACTGTTTCTGGGTGGAATTTCCCAAAATGATTTTTGGGTTATTTGTAATGCATGTGTCTAAGCCTCTCCACAAAGATTGAGACTTAGAGCACATCCGATGCTACGAAAAATCAACATATTTAGCATGGAATTTTTGAAAAAACCACGGGCAAGTAGACTTACCTGGAGCGACGAGATACCTTACTTGTGACTTTGGTGTTGTAACTCTACTCAAATCTCGCTGATCGCAACAAAAAAGTTTTGGGGATTACTCTCCACCCAACCGTAGGCTCAATTGCACATAATCTTTCTACAATTGGCCACCCCCGAGCCCTCAATAGACTACTACTGCTAGGGAATTTTTTGTTTCACAATATTCCTTTTCCAAAAGAATGAATGAATGCTTCTCATGCCTCTTTTCATCCATAAAATAGAACAAACGGTTCCAAAAATGGAAAGGATTTTAAAGAGATCCGCATGAACACAAGCCATGTGTCGACATGCCAACTTTTATTTCTTTGCTTTAAGTTTACTTAGCTCAACCTTTTTTCTTAATTTAACTTTTGCTTATTTTATTTATTTTTACTTTTCTTAACTTTACTTATTCTTACAATTTTTATAGTTATTTTTATATATGTTTATACATGTTTATTTAGAACTTCAGTTTATTATTTATTATTATTTTTAGTATTTTTATATTGTATTATTTATTTGACATTCTTATCTATCTTTATTATTAATTGTTTTATTTATTTATGTATATGTTATTATTATTATTATTATTATTGGGCATTACATACTCCCCTTTTTAAGGAATTGTTTTATTTATTTATTTATATGTTATTATTATTATTGGGCATTACATACTCCCCTTTTAAAGGAACTTCGTCCCGAAGTTAAGTTTAATAATTTAACTTTTTATTTTATTTTATTTAGTTATTTTTTTACTTCATGTTTGCCCTACACCCTATGTTGAACTAGTATACCAACATGCATTTACACAACACTAGGGAAATCCTAAGGAATCTCTGTCTGGTTTCTCAACTTTGGGAACCAAGCATAAAACCTCATCGGTCTATACCCATAGCCCAAGGCTTGTGCCAAGGCATAGATCTCATCTGCCCCAAGACAGGCATCCGGTCCCAGTACTCAATAACTCTAGGCATTTCACAAGGCTGACCCACTCCCTCCACACTCACAAAGGTGCATAGCCCCAGGCATTGAAGTCCCCATGCCCTATCAGAATTTTGACATCCCAATCAAAGATTAGGCACTCGACCTCCTCAAGATGGTCCCATAGCCCCTCAAAAGCTATCCATCAAAAGCTATACAAATGAACCACTGACATATGTAGTGTTGATTGAGTATCTAAGTCACTTGATAAGGGGATTCGGGATTCGATGGATAAGGGAATTCGAGAATCGGATTCGGGATACGGTGACCCCCGGAACAGGACACTTCCGGGATACGATACGTTATATATATATTAAAAATTAGATATTTTTTACACAAATTCATACAAATTCATTGATTCAAACATAGATTTAAGATCTTAGATACTCATACATGATACGTTGAAATTTGATACATTGATACATCATACAATTGTCAAATTTACTCAGAAAGACAAGATAGTAAGATATTGTAGTTTTCTCATTAAGTCATCAGAATCAAAATGTGTTACATAAGTACACTGCCAATGGCAAATAGAAATAGAAAATACAAAAAAAACTACAGTCTACAAGACTACAAGCCTGAAGCCTCAATGAGTCAGAGTCAATGAGTCATCAATCCTCATCATCATAATCAGCATCACTGTCCTCATCCTGATCATCATGCTTACCACTGCTCTCCTCTGGTGCATCCTCCTCCTCTGTCATCTCTGCATTTGTTGGTGTGGAGGATGATGCCTCTACTGTATCGGCATCATCAAATGTGACAGGCTCTAGCATTGGCGCATTGAGATCCAAGTTGGCCAATGCCAACTCAACACTGCTGTCCAGACCCATATCATCAGGAAAGGCATACCACATCTTTGTCTTTCCCTTCAACCAATCCTCCCTCTGCCTGTAGATGAGACGAAAGTTGGTGTGCACATACACCATTGTCTCTGCCTTGGACTGCTCAAGCCTGCTCTTCTTCACACTATACAAATTCCCATATGTGCCCAATTCCTCTCGCAACAAGAGGATGAAGTCACTTGAGAGAGGAGCCTCATGGCTAACTGCTGTAGAGGAGGGCTTCTTAGCCCCCCTGTCTCGAATCACATCATAACCTACAAATCGCCCAGTGCCGGTGGAAAACTCTGCAAAGGCATCCTCCACCTCATCAAGGGATGCCCTCTCTTGAAAAATCCTCCTCAATGCATCTTTCCTCCCCTGTGAGATTTCACCATCCATGTGAGGAGGGAATCTACGGGAAGGTCCACCATTCAGCCACTCATGGCTGTAGTATTTTGGGTTCAAGGAGTGAGCCAAACAATGTAAAGGTGTGTAATTCTTGTCCCATCTGTTGACAAGAATATCATGTATGCTGGTGAAGAAGGCCTCTGGTGATGTCTCATACTCTGGGCACTGACTCTGTAAAACAATGGTCCTAACAGACTCAATCATGGAATCCCATCCCTCATAAACCTCTCCTAGGATGGGTTGGTCTGTATCTGCAAATCGAAGCAAGGAAATGCTAGTCTCCATGATCTGATTAACTAAATCTACCTTCTCCCACCGTAGATCATCCAACACTGTGTCCTTCACTTTCTTTGAGACTGCTTGATCCATATTTCTCCAAAAAGACCAAAACTCTGAAATAACCATGGCCCCAAGAGCGTTCTTGACCTCCCTCAACCTCTTCAACATGATGAATGAAGAGGCCAACCGTGTATCCACAATCTTCAACAATGATAGATTGTTGTACTCCTTGTAGATAGTGAGGGCATTTGTATGGTTTTGTACAAAGTTGCGGATATGCCGTGCATCCTCAATAATGGCTCCAATCCAAAGCACATCAAGGGCAATAGATTTCAGTGCCAAGTTCAATGAATGGACAATGCAAGGTGTCCAAAATATTTGTGGATATTTTGCTTGCACAATCATGCCAGCAGCCTTGCAAACAGGTGCATTATCTGTAATGATTTGCACACAAGAATCGACACCTACATCTTCAATAATTTTAATAAATAACTCACCCATATATTGTGCATCCTTGTACTATCCAAGTGCATCCATTGCTTTCAAGAAAACTAGACCATTCAAGGATGACACCATGAAGTTGATGAGTGGGTGGCGTGCTGGATCTGTCCATCCATCAGAAACAATGCTAACCCTAGATGTTGGCCATGCTGATTTAATAGGCTTAAGCATTTTGTCCACCTCTTTCTTTGCCTTTGTCAACAATGTGGTTTTGAGCTTCTCTAACCCAGGAGGCACATACCCTGATGGAGCCCCATGACTAAGAGCTCGACACATCTCAATAAATAGAGGTGATCGTGCAACATCAAAGGATATGAAGTTCTGATAGAAAAAAATGCAATGGTGAGATCAAGCTCTTCCCTCTTCTCTTTTTCAAAAATCTTGTCCATTGGACCAATTGCAGTTGTCTTTCTCTTTGCTGATTGTCCCCTACTAAAACTCTCAAAAGGGAACTTGTTGCTGCTTTTCCTTAAGAATGGAAGGGGGTCATCATTCTTTGTTTTGTTTTGATTTTGATGCCATAGTTGCCGCACCAACAAATTGCTCTTTCTCCAATTCCTTCCTCTGTGGCAATTTAATTGTTGCACAAGATTGAATGCCACAACCTGGCAAACCCAACAAATGAGCTTTCACATGGAAATATGTGGAAGTGAAATGGTTGTTGCATATATTGCATTTCCATGAACAATTTCCTCCTCCCTTGCCCTTTTTGCCTAGCCCTACCTCTCTTGTCACATATTTCCACAATGGTATTTGGGGTCATGAGTTTGTTTTCCCTGCACATTTGAAGCTACTGTTGCCACCCCACTTCCAATAGATGTAATACTTGCAGACCCTGATGAAATAGGGACAGGAGGGGCATCTCCAATGGGGACATTCTTCCCCTTTCTTTGCCCCTGTCTTGCTGCCTTTGATTGAGCCCTGAATACTGTAAAAAATAAACAAAAATGACCAAATATATAAAACATATGCACATGCAAACACTAACAGCAAACTAAATGCAAAATATAGAGGGACAATGCACTTACTGGATGCTCGAATCTCTTTGAAAAAACTCCCTTTCTCCTTGCTAACCCTTGCTCCTTGCTCACTTCACAAGCAAAAATCAGTGAGAAAGAATGAGAGAAATCTAATTTTTATAACTCAAACTCGCACTTTTTGGCCGCACGAATTCGGCCGTATCTGTACAGGGTATGGTCGGGATTCGATGCACCCTATACAGATACGGCCAAATCCGGAGAATTGGGTACGAATCCCCCCGTATCGTATCGGATATGGAGGATTCGGGATTCTTGGCCCCTCCCCAACGAATCCGGTTTCAGAGTTGAGTATGTCCCTAACTCATATGTTGTTACATATTCTCCCTCGCAGGTGTGGGCTCCCACGAGATCATGAAATAAACCGGCCCTCTCGACCCATTTGTGGAGTTCTTGTCAATTACCACATCTCAACATGCAACCAATGCATTAGTTATAACATCAGCATATCTATATGAAATATAAATCATGACATCCCATGTCAATATAACCTCATATGATAACATCATAATCCATATGCCACATATGCATATGATATCCATCATGAGCATATAACATCATTATCATAACAAAATAAATAAATAAGCACCTCATATGCATCACTATCCCCTCATCAGAACTATGTCCAATTACCACATATCATCACATCATGAAACACCATCACAATATTATACTCCAACATTTCCATTTTGACATAAAAAATAATTGAAACTATAACCTCATTCATAGTACTATGGTGTATCAATAAAATTAAACAATAAGACATGATTCATATGTTTTCAAAAAATAAAAAAATTCCATATAAGATAAGTATCTATCTATTCCAGGTAGCAACATCCTTAGAGAAAGTCACGTAATTAATCATCCTGGATCTATCTTATATATTTTCAAGCATCCATATAAACTCAAAATTACCATTTTCAAACCTCATCATTATTAATTGGTGGCCTCTTCAAATTCCATCAACAATGCCAAATAAAATAATAAAATGGTTATCCTTATATTTCAAAGATAAAATAATAAAATGGTTATTTTGAATATCCTTATATTTCAAAGTAAGTGCCTAATAATTCCTATTAATACTATCTCTAATACTTATTATTTAATAACGTTATTCATATTCTTATCATATTCTTTATACATATATATATTATATCTTATTATATTGTATGTATTCCCTATACACAATACCTTCTACCTAAAGGAGTATTCCCGTCTTACTCTTGAAAAATATTAGAAGAGGTTCTAATATTCACCCATATGTTATTAATTGTGTCCATCTCCTAAAGTATTCCCGACTTACTCTTGAAAAATATTAGAAGAGGTTCTAATGTTCACTCATATGTTATTAATTGTGTCCATCTCCTAAAGCAGATGGTAGTTATATTAACTGCCTACATGAACAATAATAAATAGAAAGAAAATTTGGAAACATACTTTTGTAAAAAATGATACTAATTATAAATGAAAATATTAAATAATAAGAACAAAATAAATAAATCCAAAATACTAAGCCGTGAATATACTTCTAACCCTGCATAATATTCATTTATATGTTTTTCACTTTATATAACATTGGATTATTGTAAGATTGTTCATTTATTGTAAATGGTCAAAGTGACGTGTTTCAAAAATAATTAATATATAAAGAACCTTATGCTTATACTACTTATGTGAATGTTGATGTGGGGTGCTAATATAATTTTTATATTTAAACCTCGAAATTTGGAGATTCCAGGAACAACGTTTTTTCTTTAATTCATCCCTCCCTATCAAATATAGATTTCCATTGCTCATGCAATCTGAAGATTTTGGGCTGATCGAATTGAGCAATTATGGAAATCCAATATTAACTTTCATCACTCATGTGATCCAAAGGTTTGGCCAATTGAAATGGACAGTTATGGAAAATACAAATAGAAGTTACATTCTATTTATTATTAATCATGTTCACTGCGTGGTCTGATATTGTGCCTGCCAGGGCCACCCAGACTTGCCAGGCGTGAGGCTAGGTTGAAGTATGCAATACAGTATATGTTGTAATTCCAGCCTGTGGTGACATGGGTAGCCCAAGTTCGATTTTTCCATGGGATGTGTAATGTCCCTAAGGAAATTTTACAGCAATAAACAAAGCATGCATAGATAAAAACACATAGAAAATATACACACAAATAAGACCACGTGATGGAGCCCAAAAACTGTGCCGCTAAGCCATTTTATTGATAAAATATGAGGCTACAATTGGTGCTGGAAAGTGTGCACCTAGGCTTGCTCATGTTAGCCTCACTCTCATATGTTAAACAATTGTAAGTCCAAATAATTAAATTAATTAAATCATGAAAATTAGGAATTTATTCTTAATTTTCTACATTGAGTTTGTTCCTCTCAATTAGGAGTCAATTTAGGTCTAGTTGGATGAAAGATTCTCTCCAACTAGTTAAGCTCCTAGATTAGTGTGTTGTTGAGATTTTTTCTCAACCAAAGTGTTCAAGATAGACGCACTATCTTGAGACACATTCTTCTCTTGTATTTATATTTGTATTATACACATTTTTTAAATTTTTAATAGCATACGATATGGGGAAGGAGGTTAAGAAGAGCAGAATATGTGGGGAAGGAGACTCTTTTCCCAACTGAAGTGACAGATGTCAAGCCTTGGTTCAAAATTGAGGCTTTCCTTTATCAAAGGATAGGAGAAGGTCCGGAGGTCTTGCGGATGGAAGTTAGGCCAGCCAAGACGGTGAAGTTGAGGACAATCGATAGCCATCGGATAGGTCGAGTAGTTAAACTATAGATAGGCTTAACCCCCAGGCAAGTTGTTACGGCAAGGAAAACTTGCAAAGGACCCCTCAATCTCGATCATGAATAGATGCTGGCCGAGAATGAGGTGATGAGAGAGAGGAATGCAGTGAGGCTCTCAGGCCTTTTCCGCCATGTCTGGTGTATGTATATTTCTACTATTTATTTTATTAGTGTTTTATTAGTTGTTTAAATCTCTTCATGTGGTATCAGAGCCATTACAAAGAGTTTCAGAAATTTGTGACCTTAAAACTTGTGTGAATGCATAGACTGTGTAAATGTTGGAGAAGTCACATAGTGTGAATGTTGTAATCTTTGTAAGTAGGCCGCGAAGGATTCCCACTTGGTTTAAGAAATCGTTTAGTATCATTATCACAAAGCGTCGCCCCAACCTTCAATTTTGAGTGAAATTTGTGAAGTGCACTCACAGAAGGAAGACTCCAACACACAACACCCATTCGATTCCATAGAGAGTTTTCAGTATTTTGTTATTTGTGAAGTTTTTTTTTTTTTTTTAAAAATAGCTGGGTTTCAGAGGCAATGTTGGGCATTTGGTTTGGATGATGCCTCACAATTGAATTGAATTGAAAGGCATAAGGAAAGATGCAGAACGCAGACATTTTCAATGCTGCTACAACTCCTCTAACTTTTCATGACTTTCTGGAGCGTATGCGGCATCCATCTGCAGCGGATCTCGTTCACTCTATCAAAAGGCAGTGTGTGAGCAGCGTGTAAAGAATCCAACGCTGACTATGGAGCATGAAGCAGAGTGGGTAGCATAGTATGGTGAGTTGTGGATTGTGCGTTGGAGGAATCGTGAGCAGTATTGGAGAACTAAATTGAATTATCCATCATTGCAAAGAAGGTTATTGCAGTAGCTATTGTTTGAGACTCGTACATTGCATAGAGTGCAGACCTGACGTTCCTTTATATTTGAACCAAGAAGCCAGGTTTTGGTTTTGCTACTTACAAAAGAGCATAAGAAAATGTTGAATTCAGTGTGAGTCTCTGAGATCAATTTGCCAATGCCTTATGCACTCTGGCGGTGGAATTCATCATAATCTTTTCTGATTTGTCTTCTCATGCCTTTGGCTTCTTTACAGTGGTCGCGCTTGATCTGTGAAATGAGAATGAGAAGCTTTCATAGGCTGCACACCTGAGCCTACATATCGACTCCATAATCGAAGTTTACAGATATGGATGCATTGAATGGTCCCAAAAATTTGGGATGGTAGATCTGAGCCTTGTAAGATGGGTATTTTTTGCAATAAAATGACTCAGAACTTCCCAAGATTATAGAATTCGAGGCTTAGAAAGCTTGAGGAGCATCTCGAATGGAATTTGAGAAATTTCCCATTTTTGATAATTTGCGCGGAAGAAGCAACAACTAAAGAAAACCTTAGCATCAGAGCTTTTGCATGGAAGAGCTCCTCTTTGTAATATCGTTGAACAACTTGGCGATCATCATTTCTCTACAGTGTGAAACTTTAAACCTGCATGCAAGTGAGAACCCATAGAGCTATATGCGTGGAGACTGTGCGTTTGATTTGAGTGGTAGCGATCTGCTTGATGTCCAAAACCTACATGAGGGGACGAAGATTGACATCTACATTATTCAGATCCAGTAGCATAATAATTGATCGCTAATTAAGGAGAAGTTGACTAGAATTCTCCCAGCAGAGACCCCATTCACTCTGAAGCATTGTACAGTGATTCGAAATTTGCATCTGAGGAAGTCAATCCTTCTTGGGAAGAAGCAACAACGACGACCTTGTTCTTCGCAGTAATCTATGAAGTCTTGTTTGCCTTGAGCTAACATCGCACAAGAGCTTGCAGGACCAGCGTTGAACCAACTTGGAGGAGCCAACATCGTGAAATCCCTGCTTTGAATTGTCCCTGCACTATGCCCAAATTTTTTTCCAAAATATTTCATAAGTATGGTACATTCTTTATAATTTTAATTCCTGTATGGTGCATGCTTTCTAAGTTTGAACACAAAGGGATTTTTCCACTTTTTTATAAAGTGATTTAAGGGAAAACATAAAAATAATAATTCTTACATTTTTTGCTTTCTAAGTTTGAACACAAAGTGATTTTTCCACTTTTTTATAAAGTGATTCAAGGGAAAAAATAAAAATAATAATTATTACATTTTTTAAACTAAAATGAATGGAGAGATAAGGTGTGGAGGAATAAAGTGTAGCTTCTATTTGGAGGAATGAAGTGTAGCTTCTATAACTTTGAGAAGGTTCCATGACGATGTGAAAGTTGATGTACTCAAAATTTAATAAGGACATTTTTTTGTGGTGATTGTGTCCTAGATCCGCCCAAAATTGAATAAGGGGATCTAAGGTACACCATGAGTATGATGGCGCATGATTCTTGATATTGCTTATGTTTTGTGTCTAGTTTTGACACTATCTTTGTAAAATGCTACACATGGAGTACACAACAAATTAAATGAATGCATGCACATAATAAAGCATACAAGCAATCAAGAAGCTGCAACATAATAAGTTCTCATCAAACATACATAAGCAAAGTACAAGCAATCAAGAAGCTGCAACATAATGAAGATATCAAGTTATCAACATCAACATTCAAAATGATTCTACATCAACATGCAATTCAACATCATTTACTCAAGGCAATAAAGTTAATGAAGCTGTCATCTACATCAACCAAAAAAAAAAAACTACATCCACTTTCGGACAATGGTCTTTCAACTTTTTTGTAAAAGTCCATTCCAAACAAAATTGTAACTTGCAAATCATAATTTGTAAGTTTCTTATAATCAAATTCAATTTGAGTTGAATTGTAAAGGTGCATTCTCTGTTGAAACCGACACCCAAGTTTTGAATTGATAGGAGGACAACTGGGTCAATTCTCTTCAACTAAGTCAATTAAGCCAAGTGAGTCCATTGGTTTTAACCGAGTTATTCAAATCATTGTAAGCCTTTCTCTTGGGTGCATTTTTGATAGTATTCAACACCATTCTTTTGAACTGATACAAGTGAGTTCAAGCAAGTGCAAAGTTCACAACATCAAGCCAGTCAGTGTAAAGTTGATTGAAGCAACAATCGAGCAAGCAAGCAAGTTCAAAGCAAACAAACGTAATATTCAAACAACAATAAAGAAAGTTAATCTACAACAAGCGAGCATGAGTTTTAGTATTCAATTATTCAAGTGACCGTGAAACAAGCAAAACAAGAAAGAGATCAAGCAAATTCCAAAGCAAGTGAGCGTAATAAAACTCAATCAAGCGAGCCAGTACAAGCGAGGGTGACAAAATGGGAAAAGGTGGTAAATGTCTTCAAAGTGCAGAGCTGAAAATTAAAGAGTTGAAAGAGTGCAATCATGAGTTACAAAATACAATTGAATTATTGGAATGGAATTTGAAGCATATTCAAAACTTAATCGACCAAATGACTGTTGAAAAGTGCAACTAGGTCAGTGTTCATGTTGACTATGTAATTATGTATTTATGTAAAGAAGATGTCAAAGATAATAAAATGTGTTTTTGTTGTACTTGCTTCATGGGTTTCATGAGCAAGATATATTATAGGTCAATAGACTTCTTCTTGATGTCTAGTAGGATTTGTCTTATGTTTATAAATGTAATCAAAAGTCATGTTTATGAATTGTCTAGTTTTAAAAGTGTGCTCCAAGAACTTGTGAGAAAATAGTTGATAAACCACCCTCATGAAGTCACCCTTAACGCTGGAATATACAAGTCTTCAAGTTGGCCTATGTGTCAGCTGTATGGTCGGCCTCATATCAAAGAAGCAACCACTATATATACCCCCGTCTGCGGCTCATTTAGAACAAGAAATCTCGGATAGCTCTGAAGTTAATATAGAAGAAATTGCGGACTTTTTCTGAGATATTACAGAGGTATAATACGGACCTTAAATCAATAAAGAAGTGGTTGTGTAATACACAGAGAAGTTCGAATCAGTTTCTTTGATGAAGTGCGAAGATAAGGGTCTGGTGTAGTACGAGTAGAACGGTCTGCGGTAATGCCAAGTTGGAAGAATTTGTTGTAGTGTGAAGAAACTCATATGCCTCTGAAATAGAAGGTGCGGATTACAATGTATAAGCAAAGGATAATACAACAAAGTGTTAAGGGATATAAAGCAAGAAGGGAAGTCTGAAATTAAAGTGAAGAAGAAGACTAATCAACCAGAAAAGCTGAAGGTGTTCACAACATGAAAGAGAACTACTCCAAGTTCAGCACTGGGCTATCATATATATACAGGAAAATCGAAATACATCTAAAGGGTTCAGTGCAGAAGTATATATATATATATATATCTCTGTTTTGAGTATCAAACGAGATAAGGAAAAGCCGAGAAGGAACCTAAGTAAAGTTGAAGTAAAGTCGAGAAGTAGAGGGAGAGGTCAAGAGACCGAGTTCTCTAATATTGATACAAGTCAATACTCATTGGTGAAGAAAAGAAAGATCAATATTGGAAAAATACTTATAAACAGTAACAAGGTCTTGGAGGCAATCATAGGTCAAGGGTCTGAGTCTGGGTCATGGTACTTGTCATTTGAAGATCTATAAGAAGAATTCTTTGCAATTTTTTTTCTCCAAGAGGGAGAGGTTTTTCCCTGGCTCTAGGAGTCTAACTTCTGTGTCTTGTGCATTTCGATAATTGATTTGATGAAAGATTAACTAAGAGAAGACATAACTAACGCAAATAAGTTCACAAGTAATTATCAAGAAGAGAATTTGTATTAATCTCCAGCCCTCCAAATTCGCAACATGGTATCAGAGCTAAGGTGCTAGAAAGGGCATAGAGACACTCAAGGATCAGATTTCATGGATGGCATCAAAGCAAGGATTTGATTAGAAGAAAGGTCAGTCTTCCACAATGAAAGAAATAAGACAATATTGTAGAACCATCTTAAATGTGCAAGCAGATCATTGCTATCTCAAAGTATTGCCATCAAAAGCTTCAAGGAAAGTTACATATCATCCTTGATCTTTCAAGGAAGCAACAAAATATCCTCATCAATCACCATTCAAAGGAAGCTTCAACCATCTTCAAAGTAATCATGCTGATAGAAGAAGAAAAGCATCTACTCAAGTAAGTATATATATGACTTTATATGAATCTATTAAAATGTCTCTTTTGAAAAGAAATAAACACTTTTTTTTGGGTTTCAAACTTTCCATAGAAGACAAGAACAATGAAGTCATGCCAAATTCATGAAAGGAGAGCCCAAAGGATTGTTATAGAATCCATAAAAACTCTATCATCTCTGGTGTACCAAATCTAAAATCATCCAAAGGAGTATATAAGAAATTAGTAGATTTATTCTCTGTGAGTATTGTAGGAGAAGCAATCTCTCTGATCAACTGCAGGAACTAGGAGAAGACTACAGTGGTACTAAAAGCTCTATGAGAAGAATGGGGAAATTTCACTTCACAATTATACTGGAAGATAGAATTCACACCATTCCACGATTTAGGGTCTCTATGTAAATAGAGGAAACAAGATTGAATTCCAAAGCTGTTACAAGTTCAAGTGAAGGAATCAAGCCTTTGCAGCCATGTCTAGGAAGAAAGAAATGTGGACGAAGCACGATGACTTGGATATGATCAACTTGGGCATTAAAATAGAAATTGTCCTTAATCTGAAAAAGGACAAGAGAGATAGGGGAAGAAGCCCATGTCTCTGAAATGAGGAAAGAGCCTGATAAGAAAGAAGAAGCAAGGGATCTCCACTATGATTGAGATCATTTTCTCCTTTAAGTGATTTCTGTTGGAAGCAGTGTAGCATCCTGATGAAGACATGGTAGGAGCCCCTAGTGAACCAGCTCTGGGAAAACCTCTCTGATAACATTACTAATGGAAAGCAGTCATCAAGAGCAAGGGTCATCATCGAAACAGATTTCTGGGATGTGATGACATATTGATGGAGCAGGCCAAGCGAATGAAGCTCTTCATTATTGAGAAATTTCTACAGGATGACTCAAGGGAAATGGGTATGAGGTATGTATATATTTATATGCTAACATTGGATGCTATGAAGTCATGTCATATGGTTGTAGGTAATGAACTTCTGTATTTAGAAGTATGACCTCTGGAGGAGTATCTGTCAATGCACGGACGAATGAAATCAACATAAAATGTCCTCATGGAATATGAGGTGGTTGTATATGAACGAGAAACTAGAAAGATTGTAAGTTCCTGTGAATGGAGAATGTGCAGAAAGAAAGAGATCATGAAATGCAACCATGTCGAGAGGTAGTTATCATTCAGAAGCCAAGAAGATGTGACTAGGAGATCTCCTGGGAGGATATGTAGACTCTGGCAGAAGTTTGGTAAATAAGAAGACCCTTGACAAAACATATCATTAGGAGATGTGTCAATCTGTATGAAGGATGCCGATGCCTACAGGAAGATGTCATGGTGAAAGATCATCACTAAGGTAACTTTTGTTCTAAAAGTTCCTATGTATATGTTTATCTGGATGAATTTGTGCAAGGCTGCTAATCATAAGAAAGGATTTATGATCCTTGGGGTTGATTCGAAGGAAAGCAACATGGCATAACGATGGATCAGATGAGGAAGACTAATGAATCACTTTCTGATAGTGGACATGACTCGTGACTGAAAGTGATGGATGATCTGTGGCCTATGAAGCCAAAAAGTTGAAGATTCCTTAATATCGAAATCCATGACATCGAGGGAAGGAACTCTTCATGAGTAGCTAGATTGCTGTTGCAGGACCCTGGTTGATGAGGAGCCTGGTGGTAAGTTTCTTGCTTGGAAGAAACTTGAAATATGTCCTTCCTGTGTTAAGAGGGAGTGACGTATGTGATTCTCTATTACATGTGTCGTGCACTAGACCAGGACTAATAGCCGTAAGTCTTAGTGAAGGCCATGTGAAGAGAATGGATAGACACATCATTTTGGGCTTCACCTGGAAGATAGAATGGAGGATTGGGTAATCATCTGGCATTTGATACTCTTTGAGAATGAGATAGGGCATTCAAGATAAGAGTAGTCGTGGACCGATATTCTTTAAGGGTTGGCTACCCAAGAGAAGAATAGTCCAAGAAGGTCATACTTTGGGAACACGTAGGTGGGGTATGTACCTTGGAGAGACAATGACTATGGTGTCTATTAGTCATGTGTCTCGCCAGCATTGTAGCCCATTGTCTCATTGAGAGATGGGGCTGTTAGTCAAGGCCTTACACTAGGACAATGCTGGTTGATATGATGCTATACAGATGCGATTACCAGTTCAATTCTTCTTATGAGATTCTTTAGTTTGAAAGTAACCATGTACCTGCATGAATACCTCCCTAGTTAAGAGGGAGTGTTGAAATGTGTAACTAGGTCAGTCTTCATGTTGACTATGTAATTATGTATTTATGTAAAGAAGATGTCAAAGATAATAAAATGTATTTTTGTTGTACTTGCTTCATGGGTTTCATGAGCAAGATTTATTATAGGTCAATAGACTTCTTCTTGATGTCTAGTAGGATTTATCTTATGTTTATAAATTCATAAGTCATGTTTATGAAGTGTCTAGTTTTAAAAGTGTGCTCCAAGACCTTGTGAGAAAATAGCTGATAAACAGCCCTCATGAAGTCACCCTTAACGCTAGAATATACAAGTATTCAAGTCGGCCTATATGTTAGCTGTATGGTGGGCCTCATATCAAAGAAGCAACCACTATATATACCCATGTCTACGGCTCATTTAGAACCAAAAATCTCGGATAGCTTTGAAGTTAATACAGAAGAAATTGCGGACTTTTTCTGAGATATTACAAAGGTATAATATGGACCTTAAATCAGTAAAGAAGTGGTTGTGTAATACACAAAGAAGTTCGGATTAGTTTCTCTGATGAAGTGCGAAGATAAGGGTTTAATGAAGTACGAAGATAAGGGTCTGATGTAGTACGAGTAGAAGGGTCTGCAGTAATGCCAAGTTGGAAGAATTTGTTGTATTGCGAAGAAACTCACATGCCTCTGAAACAGAAGGTGCGGATTACAGTGTATAAGCAAAGGATAATACAACAAAGTGTTAAGGGATATACAACAAGAAGGGAAGTCTAAAATTAAAGAGAAGAAGATCAACCAAAAAAACTGAAGGTGTTCACAACATCAAAGAGAACTACCCCAAGTTCAACACTGGGCTATCATATATATACAGGAAGATCGAAATACATCTAAAGGGTTTAGCGCAAAAGTATATATATATCTCTGTTTTGAGTATCAAACGAGATAATGAAAAGCCGAGAAGGAACCTAAGTAAAGTTGAAGTAAAGTTGAGAAGTAGAAGGAGAAGCCAAGAGACCGAGTTCTCTAATATTGATACAAGCCAATACTCGTTGGTGAAGAAAAGAAAGATCAGTGTTGGAAAAAGACTTATAAACAGTAACAAGGTCTTGGAGGCACTCATAGGTCAACTGAGTCTGGGTCATGGTACTTGTCATTTGAAGAACTATAAGAAGAATTCTTTGCAGGTTTTCCTCTCCAAGAGGGAGAGGTTTTTCCCTGGCTCTAGGAGCCTAACTTCTATGTCTTGTGCATTTCGATACTTGACTTGATGAAAGATTAACTAAGAGAAGACATAACTAATGCAAATAAGTTCACAAGTAATTATCAAGAAGAGAATTTGTATTAATCTCCAGCCCTCCAAATTCTCAACAATGACCCATCACATTAGAAGCAACAAAAGACTTTCAAATTGAGCTTGAGATGAAAGAAAAACTCATTCTTGCACTTCAAATAAAACTTAAGTGAAAAACAAGATCTACTTGATGCACACTATACAGAGAAGGTAGATGCAAGTTGCGACACCAAAGACCTCATCCAAACATCAGATGAAAGTTGTGATACAAGTGACCTTATTCAGCATAGTGATGAAGGTTGTGACACAGAGGATCTAATCAATCAAGTTGATGTCAGTTGCAACGCAAGTGATCTTATCCAGCCAGTTGTACTACTTAATGATGCAACAAGTAGTACCAAAGATAAAATTGATCAGTTTGATGCAACATGTCAAACTGATGACCTATTAATGATTGATGCCCAATGTGATACATAAGATTTAATAAATCAAGAACAGAATGTTAGCAGCAGCAGTAGGTGTGAAGAACAACAACATAATGATCCTACCAAGAAAGTGATCAGACCTTGGGAAGAAATCTCCTTCAACAAGGATCAACATGGCCTAGGTTACACCAAAGACAACAGTTTGGATATTCCGGATTACTCAAAACCAGTGCAGTTTGTAAGCGCAGGCTTTCTAGACAATGCTCATAACAAGTGTAACCATTGTAAGCGAAATGGCCATATGGAGAGTACATGCTTTGACCTCCATCCTTGTCACCATTGTGGCAAGAAAAATCATTCATCAGAAAGATGTAGTAAGTGAAATGAACCGCCCAGAGTGAATATCAATTATGCATGGATTGATCCTTGGAAGCGGTCATCTACAATCAAACAATTGTCTATGTGTTATTGACGGATTCAGTCTCACTTGAAGGCAACTTTTCCAATACAATGAAGAAGGTGAAACTCTCCTACACCTAAACGAGGGGGGGGGGGAGTTCTGAAATGAAATGATGATGATTGTCTCTCCTTTCAGCTGAAAAAGGGGGTAAAATACTAAAATGATATTGAAATTGAAGGTGGTTGTCAGTAAAAGCAGCCAACGGGCATCTTCATCAATTAGTGGGCAGTCAACAACAAAAGCAGTAGTGAGCAGTTTTTGACATCGCCAGTGGGCGTTCTCAACATCAAAGAAGCAGTTGCGACGTCAGCAAAATCGCCAGTGGGCGTTCTCAATATTTTTTCAGTGGACAAGCAAATTCGCCAGTGGGCATCATCAAATTTTTGTCAGTGGACAAAGGATGCTGATTGCAAGCAAAGGACAGTTGGATCCTTTTGCAACTTGGCACGTGATGGAGTTGTCAAGGAAAATTCAGAGATGAATCAGACTTGCAGCTGACTCATGTTCTCTTCAGATTGAAGTTTTTTGAGCATCCAGTTTTGGCGGTTTTTCAGGCAGTGTTTTTGAGGATCAAGAGTTTCAGCATGAGAACTTGGAAGATGGTTCTTGGTTCTGATTTTGGACTTATCATTGCGGGGGGGGAACAGCATTCATCAGTATGTTAATAAGCATTCTAAGTCCAAATAATTAAATTAATTAAATCACGAAAATTAGGAATTTATTTCTAATTTTCTACATTGAGTTTGTTCCTCTCAATTAGGAGTCAGTTTAGGTCTAGTTGGATGAGAGATTCTTTCCAACTAGTTAAGCTCCTATATTAGTGTTGTTGAGATTTTTCCTCAACCAAAGTGTCCCAGAGAGACACACTATCTTGAGACACATTCTCCTCTTGTATTTATATTTGTATTATACACATTTTTTTAATAATGAGACAGAGGAATGCAGTGAGTCTCGTAGGCCTTTTTCGCCATGTCTGGTGTATGTATATTTCTACTATTTATTTTATTAGTGTTTTATTAGTTGTTTAAATCTCTTCAGCTCAAGGCAAGCTAGAAAATCCTAAATGAAAAAGATGAATTCCCCCTCAAGTTTGCTGGCTGATATCTCTTTGGCTCTACGTTGAAATACTCAGAAAATGAGTTGTTGGCTGTGAACAATAGCTGCTAGGGCCTCCTCTCGTGCTCAGAAAATTCCAGGAAATTAACCCCGGGCTCTCCACCAAATACCCACAAAAACTCGCGAAGGAATTGGCAAATGGCTGACCTTGGAATTTCGGCGCAATTTCCCTCAATGGATTTGCTGCTGGGTATTTCGACCCACCTATAAAACCTGTTGCTGAGTGCCCCCAAAATGACTACAATCACCAACAAAACTCCCTCCCGAACTCTCCCACAAGTTTCAGCGCAAAATTCCCTTCTCTCCTCAACTCCCATGTGTGGCACTATCAAGGACTGCGCAGTGCCTATGTTACTCCTGCTAGTACTGCCCCACAATCACGATATGCTACTCCCGGATCGAACTAAAATGGATGAGACTCCCTCCTTGGGTTGACACTCGAAGTCCACCGAAGCAAGGGGTGAGATTTCCACCTGAAAATCTCGTGTGCACAACGCACTTGTAGGCTTGGCCTCTAGCTCAAGCGTGCTAGTCTAAGAAAATGTTCAAATGATCAAGAATGCCCAGAATGACTGTCTCTTCCTCTTTTCTCCAAGATTCTCCTAACTGCCCATGTGGGCCCAACCATCGAACTTCACCCACCGATTTCCCTCCAATGAGTGTGAACTTCTTGTGGGCCGTATTTCTCTATGGGTGCCCCCCACTTTCCACTAGCAACTCAATTTTTCTCCACCTTTGTCTAATGTTGTGCCTCCCCTTAGCTTCAAAACTCATGTGGGACCACTAAACCCACCTTTCCTAAGTGCAAATTCGAAATAAGGCAAAATTGAGCAAAATTGATATTTCTCTTAGAAATATTGCTAAGTGGGAATATTACAGGGTGTTTTGTGTTTGTTTTTTTAACAAAAATTTAATATGCTAATTTATAATTTAGCACTCTAATTTAATAAAAGTTATATCAATATAATTTATTAAATTTAATTTCATTAAATTTGTAAGGATGATAACATTCATAATCTTAGAATAATTATCTATGGCTTTTATTAATATACCTATTTATTACACATTACACCTACGTTCTAAAAAATCATATATTCAAAAACCCTCAACCATATGAGGAAAGTGAAAATCCCCAACCATGTTTCTACATTATCATTCCTGACTTGAAAGTTGCTTTGTAAAACCATGGTAACTAATTATAAATAATAATAAATTATTTCCATTCTATTATTATCACATAAGGAATTTTTATTCTATAATAATAAAGGATTTAAAGAAGATTTATATAGCATGCTCAAGACGAAATTTTATTGAATTTTTATTTATTTATAATTATTTATAATAATTATATTCATTAGTAAACAAAAAAAAAAAATCATAGTTGGTCTTGGATGATAATACAAATGTTTAGGAAGTATTATCTCATATTGTAAATTGAAATTTGAGAAATAATCTAAGTTTTTAAAATTAAAATTCCCATAGGCCCTAAGAGTTTGAGCCCAAGCTCTGATACTATATGCAACAACCCGGAATTAAAATATACTACTAATTATATGAACTTATGCAATTAATAATCTATTCAACTATTTAACATAGAATTTTCGACAAACCCACGAGCAAGAAGACTTACCTAGAGTGAAGATATAGCTTACTTGTGACTCCGGAGTTGTAACACTACATAGAACCTGCTGACTGCAACAAAGTTTTGGGGACGACTCTCCACCCAACCGTAAGCTCATCTGCACAATCTTTCTACAACTGGCCACCCCCGAGCCCTCAATCAACTACTACTGACAGGGAATCTATTGTCTCACAACACTCTTCTTCCAAAAGAATGAGTGAATGCTTCTCATCCCCCTTTTTGTCCATTAAATAGAACAAACGGTTCCAAAAATGGAAAGGGATTGGAAAGAGATTTGCATGCACACAATCCATGTGTCAACATGCCAACTTTTATTTCTTTGTTTTAAGTTTACTTAATTCAACCTTTTTTCTTAATTTAACTTTTGCTTATTTTATTCATTTTTACTTTTGTTAATTTTACTTATTCTTACTATATATATATATATAAAACTTCAGTTTATTATTTATTATTATTTTACTATTTTTATTTTGTGTTCTTTATTTGCTATTCTCATATTTATTTATTATTTATTGTTTTATTTATTTATATATTATTATTATTATTATGGGGCATTACAGATCACACGACACAAAACGTTAGCTACCTTTAGTGTACTAGTAAGTAGCCAATGTTACTGTAAACCAGAATCATCTTTCAGCACAAAATGTTTTGAAAACAACCTTGGAATCTTTTGAATATTATCCTCGCCCAGCTTTGACCAAATTTTAATTGTGCCTTTCAAGTGCTTTTTGTATTCCAAAGTGCCAGTGATTAAATTTTTTCTTTTCATCCTTAACCAATTGTTGATCATGGTCCACCATGGTTTCCAAATCTAATGCCTTCTTCAAAACTGTCTTTTTGCAGGTTATTGAAACAAAATCTTCCATAGTCAAATTTTAGAGTTCCTGAATGATAAAGGTTAATGCTTCGGTATTTATCTGTTGTTTGTGATATGTTGCTGCAGATTATGCTGCTAATGAGAAATCTCTCAATAAATCTTTCTAGCCCCGATTTTGAGGAGAATGTGAGTTTCAAAACCATCATCTGTTTAACTAATGGATTATATTCATTCATTTTTATGGTTTATAGCTTATATGGTTTAAGGTACTTTCATGGACCATGATATGTTGCATATTAGCAAGTTCATGTCTTTCTGGGATGTTATGAAACTTGGTGCAAATATTCTTACTCTGTTTTAGTATTTTGAAATAACACATCCTTAAAGTTCATATGTCTGTACTGAGGTATATTTGCATTGTCTTTTCTTATTAGATGTTGCACTGTCAATGATTTCTTCTTGCAGAAGCTCGTGTCATCTCCTTGTGATATGAATGTAGGAGGGCAGAGGCCTGCTGTCACAACCAATCTGGATGGGCAAGTTGTGTTGGCATAAGTTATGGCACATCAATTATTATAAGATTTTAGAAGCAGGTTTGCAGATTCATGTCTCCTGATAGCAAATGCTTATTTCTTTCCTTTAGGGTGGAATTTCAAATATATGTCACAATTCATTGTATATGAGGGGTTTGTTTGCCACTAATGCGAGTTTAATATGTTACCTAGTACTTTCATTTTCAATAATTACATGTTTTTTGCATCTTGTAACATTTTCTGAGCTTCAATGACCTTATATCCCTTTATATCTGAAATGATTTACTATTTTCTACCATTGGATGGAATAACTGGGGTCTTCTTTATAGATCATATTGAAGGAGGATGATAAACTGGACGTGTTTTGAACTTGTGATCCCATGATTCTAATCACCATGAGGCAACACAAACCCTTCTTAAGATGAAACTCTAAAAGCTCAAGTGGGACCCTAGGAGCACTAAAGAAGGGCAACCCAATGTCAATGTTATCAACTAATTTAGTGATCTAAACGAAGATTTTTTGAGGTACTAAGATGGTACCACAGAGGACAAATGCTCACTGTCACCTCAACACAAGTTCCCACTCTTCAAGTCCAATTCCTACAAAAGGCTATGGGAGGCTTCCTTGACATATACAAGAAACTTCACTCGAGATGAATAGTCTAACGTGTAGTATTGATGTCTAAGGTGAAGGTAGCAGTTAATTGTCTTAATTTATTGATCTGAAAATGAAAATTTACTGTAGAAAAATGCAAACCAGCAAGCAAAATTTCACTCAAACCTTTAAATATATTGTTCTAATTATCAACAATGATCGAGTAAAAGACACCCTTACTAAATATGAGATGATTGACATAAATTACCTCTTTGATAAGTGGCTGTGGGTAGACCAATACCTTGTTGTTTTGTACTTTTAGACCATTTTGTAATTCTAGACCTGGAAAAATGTCAAAAAATGCAGAGAAACTGGCAAGCTAATAGGCCTTTTGAGACGACCCAGAAGTTCAAAAGCGCACCAAATTGATATATATGTGGGTGGGGAAACTTGGGGCGCAAATTAATGATGATAAAAATGGCCCAAAGCTTCATATCTGCAAGTAAATTAAAGCTTCCAGCAAGATGGAAACTACTTATAGTGAATTGGTGTTGAATGAAACTACTTCTAGCAAATTGGGGTTTAATGAAACTACTTATAGCGAATTGGGGTTGAATCCCTTCAGGGTCATGTTACCACCCAAAATAGTGGTCTCATTGAGGTCTTCATGAGAGGCGAATGTGGTACCACATAGGGCAAGTTCCTACTATCACCTCGGAATGAGTCTCCACTCTTTATGCTCAACTCCTATTGAAAGGCTATAGAGGATTCCTTATAGAGATGCTTCGCCAAAAATATTAAAAGATCAATGTTTAATGAGGGAGACTAGGGTGTGTTTCCACTCAAATTAGCAGTGTTGGCAAGGTTCAATGAAGATGCTACTCGGTAAGCACTATTAGGAGTACAAATGTTACCTTAGTGTATTCCTCTTGCTTTAGGCAAACTCTCACTAAACACCACGGGCAATATCCCTACACACAACAAATCAACCAAAGAAATGATAGACCAGTGCCTAGATGAAGTATATGGAAGAGATAGGAGTTGGTTAAATAACCAAATTCTGATCTGATTAATGATGTAACAACAAACTGATATTACAACAAGCAGTGAAAAAGTACTCAATATACCACTAAAATAGACTTGAAAATGCCACAAATTGAGTATAATAGCTTCTTACCACAAAAGAAGACAAAACAGAGCTATTATGCCTATTCTATATGGCTGCAAGAAGACAATATACTTGCTGTTAAAACCTGTAACTTTAGTATTTCTAAAGAGTGCACCAGACCAGTGAGCATAAGGCCACTTCAGGGGCTTGAAAATGACTTTATGTGGACTTGAAACTTGAATGACTTGATTGGAGATGTTAGTACTATCAAAGACATCTTCAATGACCACAAGAACACTAATTTTGGGTAAATAGTTTGAAAGACATTTAATTTGTAATACAATTACTCAGAAAAGAGCCCACAACCGCGAGGGCTGAAAATTGACTCGGACAAAAACAATGATCAAACCTACAAAACTTTTTGGACAACCAATATATGATCTAACAGTAATAATTAGTCGATGAAAAACCTGAAAAACCTCTTTAGATCAATTATAATGGATAGAAAAGATTTTATCTTGGTATTCACATATCCAAAGGCAAGGGTTTGCCTCCATTCTCTCCCAATTGCTGCAGATTATTTTCAGACCTTGTAATCAGCTTTAAAACACTTGGAATTAATATTAGCACAACAATATGAAGTAAATTAAGGTGGGATGTATAGCCTTAGCTTTCCCAAATACAATTTGTGGTGATTTTACTAATAATCTAAGAAACTGGATTCATTGGATTGGGCCATCGTGTCCTGAATCCAAAGAATCAGACATGATTCACACAGATTCGTGTCTGGTGGATCGTGTTTGTACAGGACACGTCATGTCCCAATCCACCAGACACGACCGGCAGAAAAAGGTATCGACGGTTTTAAAAAGCCCGATTTGCCCTTTTTTTCTTCACTTTGAGTTTGGTGTGAGTGAGGAGAGGAGCAAGGAGTAGCAAGGAGAAAGGGAACATTTTCAAGGAGATTCAAGCAACAGGTAAGTGCGTTGTCTCTCTCTTTTTTTGCATTCGGTTTGCATGTGCATTTCTTTTACAAATTTGGACATTTTTTGTTTATGTTTTTACAACATTCATGGCTCAATCAAGGGAAACAAGGAAGGGGCAAAGGAAGGGGAAGATTGTCGTCATTGGAGATGCCCCTCCTGTTCCTATTTCATCAGGGTCTGCAAGTGTTCCATTTATTGAAAGTGGGGCTGCAACAACAACTTCAAATGTTGAGGGAAGACAACAACCTCATGACCACAAGTATCCATTGTGGAAATATGTCACAAGAGAGGTAGGGCCAAGTAGCAAGATGAAGGGAGGAGGCAATGTTGCTTGGAAATGCAGTTATTTCCACAATCATTTCATGAACACATATTACCGTGTGAAAGCTCATTTGTCGGCTTTACCAAGTTGTTGAATTTCAGCTTGTACACAGGTGTCTTTAGCAAAGAGGAAGGAAATGGAAAAAGGGGCATTTGTTGGTGTGGCAAATGTGGCTGCAAAAACTAAACAAAACAAGAATGATGACCCCCTTCCATTCTTGAGGAAAAGCAGCAATAAGTTTCCATTTGAGAGTTCTAGTGGGGGACAAGCAGCAAAAAGAAAGGCAATTTCACTTGGTCCAGTGGACAAGATTTTCCAGAAAGAGAAGCGGGAAGAGCTTGATCTCAGCATTGCTTTTTTTTTCTTTTTCTACCAGAACTTCATATCCTTCAATGTTGCACGCTTACCTCTATTTATTGAGATGTGTCGAGCTCTAACTCAAGGGGCTCCATCAGGGTATGTGCCTCCTGGATCAGAGAAGCTTAAAACCACATTGTTGATGAAGGCAAAGAAAGAGGTGGACAAAATGCTTGAGCCTACTAAATCAACATGGCCAAAGTTTGGGGTTAGCGTTGTTTCTAATGGATGGATAGATCTAGCACGACACCCACTCATCAACTTCATGGTGTCTTCCTTGAATGGTCCAGTTTTCTTGAAATCAATGGATGCACTTGGACAATAGAAGGATGCACAATATCTGGGTGAGTTGTTTATTAAAGTTATCGAAGATGTAGGCGTTGATTCTTATGTGTGAATCATTACAGATAATGCACCTATTTGCAAGGCTCCTGACATGATTGTGGAAGATAAATATCCACAATTATTTTGGACACCTTGCATTGTCCATTCACTGAACTTAGCAATTAAATCTATTGCTTTTAATGTGCTTTGGATTGGAAGCATTATTGAGGATGCACGACATATCCACAACTTTGTACAAAGCCATACAAATGCCCTCACTATCTACAAGGAGTACACCAATCTATCATTGTTGAAGATTGCAGATACACATATTGCCTTTTCATTCATCATGTTGAAGAGGTTGAGGGAGGTCAAGACCGCTCTTGGGGCGATGGTTATTTCAGAGTTGTGGTCTTTTTGGAGAAAGACAGATCAAGCAACCTCAAAAAGAGTGATGGACACTGTGTTAGAAGATGCCTGGTGGGAGAGGATAGATCTACTTATTCGGATCATGGACCCTATCATTTCCTTGCTTTGATTTCCAGATACAGACCAACCCATTCGAGGAGAGTTTTATGAGGGATATGATTCCATGACTGAGTCTGTGAGGAACATTATTTTATAGAGTGAGTGCCCCGAGTATGAGACATCACCAAAGGCCTTCTTCACCACCATACATGATATTCTTGTCAGCAGATGGGATAATATTTGCACACCTTTACATTGTTTGGCTCACTCCTTGAACCCAAAATACTACAACCATGAGTGGCTGAATGGTGGACCTTCCCGCAGATTCCCTTCTCACATGGATGGTGAAATTTGACAAGGGAGGAAGGATGCATTGAGGCGAATTTTTTAGGATAGGGCATCCCTAGATGAGGTGGAGGATGCCTTTGCAGAGTTTTCCACTAGCATTGGGCAATTTGCAGGCTATGATGTGATTAGAGAGAGGGGGGCTAAGAAGCCCTATTCTTGGTGGGCAACTCATGGGGCAACAAGCCCTCCTCTATAACAGTTAGCCATGAGGCTCCTCTCTTAGGTGACTACATCCTCTTGTTGCGAGAGGAATTGGAGCAAATATGGGAATTTGTATAGTGTGAAGAAGAGCAGGCTTGAGCAGTCCAGGGCAGAGACAATGGTGTATGTGCACACCAACTTTCATCTTATTTACAGATAGAGGACGACTGGTTGAAGGGAAAGACAAAGATGTGGGATGTCTTTCCTGATGATATGGGTCTAGACAACAGTGTTGACTTGGCATTGGCCAACTTGGATCTCAATGAGCCATTGCTAGAGCCTGTCACATTTGATGATGGTGATACTGTAGAGGGGTCATCCACCACACCAACAGATGTAGAGATGACATTGGATACAGAGGAGGAGGATGCAACAGAGGAGAGAAGTGGTGAACATGACGATGAGGACAATGATGCTAATTATGATGATGAGGATTGATGACTCATGACTCATGAGTTACCTATTGCCCCGAGGCTTGTAGACTTGTAGTTGTTTTGTATTTGCTATTTTTATTTGGCATTTTCCATTGGCATTGTACTACTTATGTAGCACATTTTGATTTTGATGACTTAATGAGAAAACTACATTATCTTGTCTTTCTTCTATTGGATCATTGATGAATATGTCACAATTGTATTTGTAATATCAATACATATGCATAATGTTACTTTGTATGATTATGTCTTTGTAAAACTTACATCTAGATGAATCTAACTCTGAGAGAGTTTAATACAACTCTAATTATCATAGTGAATGACAGTTAGATAATGAATTTGTGTAAGGAATATCTAACTTTATATATCTTTATATATATATTTTAATAAAATAATATATAATGTGTCCCGACGTGTCTTGTTCTGGGGGGTCACCGTATCCGTGTCTGACACTCGAATCCACGTGTCCTTCGTGTCCCGTGTCCTCGTGTCAGGGGAATTAGCTAATAATATAATCAATAAATGCAATATAAACCACAATTTAGTGAGAAGATATTCAGTACTTAAATATTTTTGATGTTTTTCGCAAGAAATCATTTTGATTTTTTGAAATATAATGCTTTTGAGGGTTTTTATATTTAACGCTAACTACAAATTTACAAAAAATAAAAGGAATTTTGAGATATAATTTTGTAAAGAATTTGATTGCAAATTGTTAGAATAAGAATATGATCTTTATTCCACAAGAGTCAAGGATATGGAATTATGTCCTCCTTTGAATTGGTATCTCAATGCTTTGAGGTTTCAGAATGCTAGCTGGCACACAAAGGATACAACTCTAGCATCAAAACAAGACAAGTAATAAAACCAAAATCCTATTAAGAGGGTCTTCCAAGAAGCGAAAACACCAACTAAGAAACCAAAAATTATAGAAGCTAAGGTTATTTACCTCTAGAGGGGAGAGAAAATCATGTTCCAAAAGAGAAAGCAATAACTTGTATGAATTAAGAAAAAGTGTGAGATGAACCCTAGAGCTCCTCTTCTGAGACTTCTTGGATTGATTATCTTAGCCTTATAGTAACTTTGTATTGCTCCAAAAATTGCTTTTGAAAAAATATTTGATCAACCAAACAAAATAAGAGAATTCATAGGTAAACTCTTTTGTCTCACGAAAATATTCACATTTTGATAGATCTGAACAAGTTCACAATGATTTTCCATTGAGGAGAAAGCCTATATTTATAGATGAGACTCTTAAAAAATTATCTCCTTGGTCTCCAAAAAATAGGATGTGCCATCCACAAAATGCTTGGAGGCTAAGTCAAGAATAATTTAATTTTTAAAATTACATTGAGTAAAACCTCAATAGAGGAAAAATGCTACATAGATATGGCCAAGAGGAGTTGTTTTGACCAATGTTGTGATAATCGCGATTGGGATTAAATTGGTGAGGGTCCAGAAATAGAAAAAATCGTAAAATCAAGATAAAATTGGTAACAATTGGCAAAAAATTGCAAAATAAAAAAAAAAATACAAAAAAGACAAATAATTTTTTTAAAAAAAAATACAAAATTTAAGTTTTTTTGGGAAAAAATCGTGATTAAATCGCGATTTTTTCAAAATGAAAAAAATAGCCGATTTAATCGTTTTAGGGAAAAAATCGCGATTAAATTGTGATTTTCGCAACACTGGTTTTGACTCAAAAAGACCAAACATTCCACTTGTAATTGCTTGGTTGGATGGCTTGTAAAATCATCTCTCTTTTGGTGGTCCAACGACTTGATTTGACCTTCATTTGACCCTCCAATAGCTAGGATAAAGGTGAATGACCCCTCAAAAAATAGCTACAATAAAGGCTCAAATAATGCTTATTATAATTCAAAGTATGCCTTAAGTGAAGGCCCATGCTTGTACTATAAGTCAAGGCATTACTATGAGGCATGGGAATTAGATTGTCATTAAGTCAAGTTACTGAAGGTATCCTTGTCTCTCTCTGCAAGTCGTGTAAATCTTTTCAAATTGCCGAGATTTATCAGTTTATCCAATTTGTTGCTTGCACATTAAGTGCTCAACAAAACTCCTTATATTATTTGGCCAAATCATTTTAGAATGGAGAGCAATTTTTTTATTAAAGGGGGTTGACTCTTTTATGAAGGTCATATTAAAATTGCATTTTTAAAAAGTCGAAGGCCAAAATTTCTTCTAATTTTATGAAGCTGTGAAATATTGTTTGTAAAAAGACCATGGCACATTACTTTGGGGTCGTGGAAATTATTAAAAAGGAGGCCATTCATTATTCAGTTTTGAAGGCCAAATCTACCATTTCGAAGCCAGTGGGAGGAGTATATAGTGAGGCCGTGCCATTTCTCTTCCAAGATTAGAAGCCGAATCTGATAAACTGATTGCCGCTGTGCTTTTCTCCAATTTGGATCAGGTGCCACGAGTTTATGCAGAAGCGAGTGAGCAATTTGTATGCAGAGAGAAGGGCCACATATTATTTGTCTCAATAGCAAACACAAGGACAAAGAGTAGTCTCAGAAGGCCAAATCATTGTGTATTCTAGAAGGGGCTTCAAGGTCGAATTGTGCACAATATAAAGAGGTCGAATTTCCCTGTACCATGCTGGAGTGAATACACAACAAGAGAGGGCCGAGTTAGGGATTTGCCTAGCTAATTCGAGCTAGAGTTTGAAATTTCCCTTTGCTGTACAATATATCAGTTTGTGAGACTCTTATTCCTGCGCTGAATTGAGATTGGAAGAACTGATATGGCCTTTGTCACAAAAAGAAGATGATGTAGCCTTTAGTGCTGAACATTCAAAAATTTTTGGGTATACTTAGAGGACCGTGAGCTATCTTTGATGGTTGTACGTGCTATTTCTTCACTGGAGGTCGAAGCTATTTGTTTTCTGGGCCATATACTGTCCTCTGTATAATGCAGGTTTTGTGGGAGAGTTCTATTTCTTGTGGGACGAGTCATGCTAGACTCCCACGAGTTGCCTTGTTGGCCATGCTTGTATTTATCACCTATTTGGAGGCCACACCAGCGAGTTCATTCATATAAGCATGGGGTTTATCATCTAGAACAAGTTGCTGTTTATTTCTGGGCTCATATATATCAGATGTGAAAGTTTCTAATTTGTTGGAGGAAGTGTACCAGGGTAGATTAGAACTTGTTAAAATTATGCAACTGCGGTCAAATTCCACTTTGAATAGCTTAGATGGTCAATATCATAATTGCATTAGATTCCTCTTTTTGAGAGTACCAAAATCAACCTATAGATTGCCCCAATCGGTTAAGCGAAAGTTAAATTTTGAATTATTTTATTTATTGATGTGTAATGAAATGAGTCGGCCTTAACCCCAAGTGGACCCACTCGAAAGCTATAAATAAAGGCGACCTCAAGATCATTCTTACACTTGCTCAAGCGATCTTCTATTTTGCATTCTCTGTCTTGGTTCATCCATTTTGTTTTGGCTTGCACAGGTTCGACAGAAAGAGTTCGCACAGGGTCCGAAATCACAAGTCCGAAACTCATGCTAAAATTAGGGTTTTTTGTTCTGGCCGCAAGCACAGAATTGGCGAAACCGGGGCTCTAGCCGCAGGCACAGAATTGAAAGGTAGTGGCCAAGGTGCCATAGCTGCAGACATAGAATGGCAAGGTTGTGGATAGGGCTTTAGGGCCAGATCGGGCTGATCTGGGCCATAGCCACCGGCACAGTGTGTTATGCATGCGGTCAGGGACACATAGCCGTAGTGACAGTGTGCTATGGGTGTGGCTAAGGGATTTATGAACCGATCTAAGTTAGATCAACCCCAGTTGCTCGCATAGTGCTTATAGACATCTTCTACTCAGTCATAGATGCTCGCGATCAGTCTTTGATAGCATCCTAGATTCAACACTGTAGATGCGTTGATCTAAGTCTGTAGATCTGTTCTATATATTTCTGCTGCAGATCAGGCCCTCAAAGATGCATCTACATTTCTCCGAAGTTTCCACTTAGTGAAAGCAATGTTCAACAATATGCTACAGGCAATGACAATACATTACAGTTCTCAGAATCAAAATCCTTCAACAGAAGTATGTTTATGGTTATATTATACATATACTAGTTGTTTTACTGCATTATGAAGATATGGATCAATAGATCATTGTTCTCTTGTTTGCTGAATCATTTGATGGCAATCTAAGAAGAAGAATTTGCAAGGGTTTTAGCCCAGTGGGTTTTGCCCTGGTCTCAGACCAATCCTGGTGTCTATATTTGTGCATGCTTTTCTTTCTATGTTTCTTTATGTCCCGCTGGATAGATGATGATGTCATTGTTCTTTCTACATAGTTGCATATGCTGATGGTTAATTGTGTAAATCTGAATAATGATATAATGATATGGGGTGAACTTAATGTGTTAATGAAGAAATGCAAATATCAAAGCAAAGATCAATGTAGCGCTATGAAAAATTAACATAACTCACCAGATTTGTATGACTACTGTTCTATCAGGTTTTCTAAATCTCTTGCTCACTTTGTAATATTTGACAGTAAATTAAATTATTCCCAGTACATTCATATCAACATTTTTCTTTGGAGTTTGTAATCAGTCCAGAACATTACAAAGTATTGTCATGATTGCTGAAAAAATTATCTGAGATAAATAAAAGAAAACTACACCTATAGTGTTGAATCAACAAAGTGTAAAATCCATTAAAAACTCTGAAATTTCCTGTCATTTGGTAATATTTTACAGTGACTTGTTTTGAGGAAATTTGACACACAGTCTGTCATTATTGTACTGGTCATGAGCCTTGTAATGCCTACATACTAATGGTAAACTGCAAAGCGGCCTAAAACGTACCAATGCAATTTTGAGTCTCATGCTATCCTAGTGAGTCCATATATGTATGTCTTGATCTATAAGTCAGTAGGGAATGATGCTTGAAAAAACAAAGATGTATTATCACTATTGTGAGAGCTGAGTCTATAGTTGTTGTGTAACATTGCTTCCATAGTTCGTTATATGTGGCTAATAGGGTGCTAGTGGAGCTTTTGTATGATGGAATTTTTAAGACACCTCATAAACCAGCACAAGAGTGCAACATTTGATGCCTTAAACCACAATGCTTCTATGGACCAAAAACCCAAGCAAAACAACATACCTTTCTCAAGAGGGGTCTATACCATTCTTCAGAAAGAACACCTGAGAGATGTGCAAAAGGGGCAGGAAATAGGGCACAAAATCTTTGCACTTGGGATAAATTTGAAACATATGAGGGTCACAGTGAAAGCTCTTTTCAAACTAGATGAAATGGATGCACTCCTTTTTGAAGTGAACCAGTTAGAGGGGAAGAAACTAATTTGGGCTCTAAAACTAGCTATGCTTGCTCTCATACAACACAAGTTCTTGGAGGAACCTTGTGAAGGGGTTAGACTTCCAGTTGCATCCTGTCTCAGTAACTATGAGATTGACTGCACCTATACCTCCTTACAACGATTATGTTATGAGGAGAGTTTTCAAATTGATAGTAGACCTTTCAAGATTTGGATAACACCATGGGTCTTACCTTTGGGAGAAAGCTTGAGAATTTGGAAGATATGGCCAAGCTCCGAACCTATGACATCATGTTTGATCTAAAGTGTGATGACCTAATTTTTCAAATGTTTCAATTCTTCAACATTAAGAAACATCATCCAGACACGGTCAAAGCACACATGCAATCTATCTTGTCTTCAGTTATGGGAGGCCGTGATGCCATCTGCAAGAAGTTACAGTGTAAGTCGTTGGCCATTTGGAGAAAGGAACAGATGGTCTCAGTCGCTGCTTATGAGCTAGCCAAAAGGTTGATTGAGCAGAACAATAAATTGTTCTGGAGATAGTTGACCAGGGAAGAGATGCTCAGGATTGGTGGACCATGTAGCAAGAATGAGTTGAGGAAGGGTCTTTGCTTCACTTGCAAGGAACCTTAGGGCCTTGACCACTCATGCAGGATTGACACGGAGGAGAAGGTAGAGGTAGATTAGGAGGAGGTTCATTTTGACTTTCTGGATGAAGATTCTTCTGTTATAGTTGAGTCCATGGGTTCTTACGAGGCTGCCTCTGAGGAGCACGAGCAACCATGTAGAGTTGATGACTGTAGCCCAAATATGCATCCATGTGTGGTAGAGGAGTATGATGAGTAGGCGATTGTTCCCATGAGCGAAGGGGATCAGGGAGTAGATGAGTGACTGATGTTTCAGCATAGAGAGCACATAGAGGAGCATGAGTTAGATGATATGCACAGTGTGCGGGATGGACCATTTTTGGAGGGTCAGCTTGTGGCTCATGTTGAGCCCACGCTGGAGGAGGATGAGCAATCATCCTTTGGGCCAACCATCGGCGAGGAGCAGACAAATTTACAGATAGCCCACAGGGTTGTAGTACTTGCAGACACTAGACGTTAGGAAATATTGGAGCCTGACAGGATAGTTTTGTAGGAGGTCAGTACACTAGAGGAGCGTGGAGTTTTTAGTCAGATGAGGGAGGATCATTTGGAGACGGTGGTGCATTAATCTTTGGGCATACCCATTGATGAGGCGCAGATAGGTGCAGTGGCAACCGACAAAGCTGCAGTATTTCCAGGAAACGACCCTCTCCAAGAGTACATAGACAGGTCTTGCAACACAGGTTATCCATTGTTGTCCATTACAGAGAGAGAGAAACGGTTCTTGGACGGATCTTGTTGATTGACTAGGAGGAGCAACATGAGTAGATATGTTCCACGAGCAGGAGTCCATGCATTCGATCCTTCCCAAAGGTTGGATTGGCGAGAGATCATGAGTTGGTATCCTGTTGATGGTGTGATATTCTTAGTTAGGCGCATAGTACAACAGGGAACCTTATATATGATGGATACTGCAGGCTCCTGTTGATAGTGGGAGGCAGGCCGACAACTCTTCAACGTTCCATCCTAGCATCAACAAAGTGGGATTAGCATTGGTTTTGATGGAGCAACATCTATAGCCAGAGATAGAGCATAGTTGGGACCATGGGATAGGGGTGTTGATGATTGGCCATGGTGGCATTTGGATTCAAGAGGATCCGTTGATGGTAGGACGAGTCAAAGTTTAGTCTGGGACCTTGGTAGTGAGGGATCTGTTTTTGGTTGGGTGGCACAGAGGCATGGTATCACCCAGTGGTTTTTATGGGATCCAAGTATTGGATCTTAGTTTCATGGGACCGCCAGGTTGATCGACCGATATGGATTGCTTGAGGGCAAGTAATCTTGGGGCGAGATGATTTGTCATGTTCCTTATTCTAGTTTCTCTTATGGCATGGGCCCATGGACTTCTAAGGAGTTTCATTGGGTTTTGAGGAGTTTCTATGGGATCCGATGGCATTCACTTGGCATATTCCATCATCTGCACAACTTGTCTTTTGTTCCATTGCATTCCAACAACTTTCGAAAAACAAGGTTATTATTGGGCCTAACTCCATTAATTACGCTTAAGGTGGCATTCCAGGAGAAATAATTGACAGAACACCTTAGTGTAATAGCTCGTTGGAACCAAAATGAGAAGATCTACATGATGAGATGGTGGGAAGTGAATTTCAGTGGCCTGAGGACGGATGTTGATCGATTTACCATTTTCCCGAATTAAAAGGGTATTTAATTAAATTAAAAGAGGGAAAAGGTACCAAGTGATTAATATAATAATAAAATAATGCTTCTAGAGGGGTGTATCAGATCTATAAAAGAGGAGACCACCATTTGAGGATGTCTTGGAGTTGATTATTTTTCTTGTGGAGAGGTTTGGAGAACCAGGGTTCCCAACTTCATTCTATAGCCCTAGGACGGAAACCCTCAGGTTTGCTATTGTGTGTTGGATGAAAACCCAACACCGTTGAGGAGACTTCATCCAGAAGTCTCACAAAGCTTCAGTGTTATCAACAGTTGGAGTGGGGATCACACAGATCTCCAATTGGAGCGTCATTTTCAATTACAGTTTTAGAGGTCAGGTTCACGGATGCAACAAATATTTTTGGAGGCTGCATTTGTTATGGCTCAACTATTTTCTAGTTGTATTGGCATGTAAAACCTCATTCCAGTTAATATCATACAACTGAGTTTATTTCCCATTCCTCGTGTTATTGTGTTGCAACATTTTCATTTGTTTTTGGGTTTATTGATTTATTTGTGGCAACAATTATTGTGTTTAATTTCTGCAAATTTGTACAGTGCTCTGGATAGAATTTGTGAAATAAATTTGCCAATGTAAAATCCCTGGTGATATTGCCAAGAATAGAAAAAGTAATATTATAGTGAAACAAATTTCAAGGGAGAAGGGCCACATTTCTCAAGGATGAGGATGGCACAGGAACCATGGCATTCCTGGTCCAGTTTGTGTTAGTTTTTGTAGCATCGGATGTGTTCTAGCCACGAAATTTGGTGGAGAGGCTAGAATACATGAGATATCCAAAACCCAAAAATTATTTCTGGAAATTCCACATAGAGATGGCTTAATTAGATTATTAATCGATTTTTAAATATTTCCCATGTCTAAAATTAGGGAATATGGCTAATTAATCATAGTTAATTAAGTCAAGGTGAGAATAGTCTAGAAACTCACACAGATCGACTTCAGTATAATTATAGCCCTTGATTAAGATTTAATCTTGGCCGTTGGAGGCCCAACAGAGGATTATAAGAGGAAGTCGATGGGCACTAGAGAAGACAAACCAAAAGTTCGATTTCCTTGACAAAATCGATTTACAGAGAGCAACAATAGTTGCCGTAGAGCCAAAGATCGAAGCAGAGTCAGTGAGGGGCAAAGACAGTGATCTGGAGGAAGTTCTCCAAATCCGAAGGAAGTTTTCTAGATCCGGAGAGACTGCAGCAAGAGGCTGAGTTAATCCTAGTGAGGCAGTGTAGAGGACTACGAAGTTGCTTCAGAAGAGCAATTCAATTTAGCTGGAGGAAAAAATTGTTTTTAGTTCCAGAGGCCAGACATAGGTTCTAGAGTGTCGGAGAAGCGATTTTCTTAGCAGAGTCAGGTAGAACGACTTCATCAGAGGTAGTTCAGAGGCTAGACGTCATAGGGCTTTCGCAAGCACTGCGCAGAGGGTCTAGGAGGACGAGCTTACTAAAGGGAAGTTGTGTCGGGGTTTCTTTAGAAGAGCAACTCGATTTAGCTGGAGGAAAAATCGGCTTTAGTTCCAGAGGCCAGACAGAGGTTCTAGAGTGTCAGAGAAGCGATTTCCTCAGCAGAGTTAGGCAGAACGACTTCATCAGAGGCAGTGCAAAGGCTAGACGTCATAGGGCCTGCGCAAGAACTACGCAGAGGCTGATGCAAAGGGTCTAGGAGGACGATCTTTTTGAAGGGAAGTTGTGTCGGGGTTGCTTGTGGAAGAAGGGTAATTTCCTTAAATAATTTTGGCCAAATTTTATTGCTGTTTGGATTGCCAATTGGGCATCCATAGATTGTACTCAGAAATCACTGTTGCTTAATAATAAAAACCCTTAGCTGCTACATCGGTTTTCCCAAGTTGGGTTTTTCCAGGTACAATTGTCCAAAAATAACGGTGTCATTTTTATGTGCGTGTGTTAGATTTTCTCAGTTTCCAACGCTATTTTATTTCCGCCATTTTATTTGTGAAGGTTGTAGTGTGATTTGTTTGATATTTGTCGTAGTAGATAAATTGTTAAACTAATTAACAATTAGAAAAATAAATTCCAATTGTTGCAATACGATTTCAGTTTTGAAATTTTCACATGGTATCAGAACGTGATTGATCAGCCAGGAAGCTCAAAAACAGAGGTGAGAATTTCGCTGTTCAGTGGGAGCAGTAGGCCAAAATTCTCAGAGGTTGTGCAGTATCTAGACAGGCAGGGCAAATTGTTGGGATAAGAGTTCGATTTTCAGTTGCAGGGTTGCAGAAAATTTGATTTGCCGAAGATAATGATTCCAACACTTAGAGGGAGCAATAACAACTCAGATTTTCGCTAAGCAGATTCCTTGGCTAGATGCAGAGGGTTTTGCAGCAGTAGAACCAATGTCGGATGGAAGAGAAAGCGCACACAACAGAGGGAAAATTTCTCTCAGGGAACTTCATGTTGATAAATCTAGGGCAACTAGATTAGGTTATTTCTCTTACTTTGATAACTGCTTGTGATGTATTTTTACTTTACTTGATTAACTTCTTTTTTCATTTATTATTATTAGTGTTCTCTATCATCAAACAGCTACCAAATCATAAAGAACAACGAGACAATAGGACACAAGATGTAGGCGATTAGCGAGGGCCAAAACCTCTCCAACTGAGAGGAAGACCCATCAGAATCCTTCTCTTCTTATTGACTTCAATTGATGAATTCCAAGACCTATTACCCTTGACCAAGACCCTCCAAGACCAAGTCACCTTTTTCTTTCTTGAACGACTTCCAGCAACAAACTTCGACCTTCCAACAACAACTTCAACCCAAACAACAATTTCTACGACTTCGACCTTGATGCACCTTTAGCAACTTCGTCCTAGCAGCTTCACAACTTCGACCTAGAAGCAACTTTATAGCTTCGACCTTGCAGCTTCACAGCTTCAACCTTGCAGCTTCACAACTTCGATGCAGCTTCACAACTTCGATGCAACTTTAGAATTTCATCTTTCCCAGTAACTGTAGAAACCCTAACAAGAGAGAGAGGGAGAGGAAGGCCCAAAACTTCGAACTTGTTCGTCTTCTCCTTCTTCGTCCTTTTCCAGCTTCTATCTTTAGGAGATCGAACTTGCCTGAGAGAGAGTCCAAATGAGGTCGAGTTCCTTCGTATTTATAGGCTTGTGAGGGGTACAAATTGCTCTCTTTAGGCTGACTTGATCTTTTGTGCCATGACGAGGTCTTGGAGGGTATTTTGACTTTAGTTGGACTCAAATAATTTTCTTTACAATGTGTAACATGCCCAAATGGGTCTTCAATACATGACAATGACTCAGTTGACTTTATGACAAACCTAGAAGCACTCAATGGGTGCTTGACCTAAAAATAAATTTCCCTTGAGCATGAAACCCATGCCTCGAGAATAAAAATAATAAATTTATTTTTCTCTTTTCATTAAATATATAAAATCATGATTACATATGTCATTATGAAGACCGAACCTAGTTACATATTTCAACACTCCCTCTTAACTAGGGAGGTATTCATAATCCATACATGGTACTTGGACATTCTCAATCTGAAGAATTCTCATAAGAAGAGTCGGATTGGTAACCCTTCTATTTAGCATCATGCCATCCAGCATTGTCACATAGCAGGGCCTTGATTAACAATTCTATCTCTCCACAAGATCAGAGAACAATGCTGGCGAGACCAATAATTTATAGACACCTTCATCATTATCTCTCCAAGAGCATACCCCACTCGGGTGTTCATAGGGTATGCCCCTCTAGGACTATTCTTATCTTGGATTCCCAATCCTCAAAGAATATCGATCCTCTACGACTACTCTTATCTTGGATGCCCTACCACATCTTCAAAGAGTATTAGATGCCAGATGCTTACCCAATCCTCCATTCTTTTCTTCCGAAGTGAAGACAAGAATGATGTGTCTATCTCTCCCTCTTAGCGAGGGAGGATATACCCATTCCAATGAAGGAATGTACTCATTCCTATAAAAGGAATGTACACAACCTCCCTATCTAGGGACTTGTCCAGGCTCCTAGGGACTTGCTTCCAAGCTCCCTCTTAGCTATAAGGACTTGTCCAGGCTCCCAAGGACTTGCTTCCAAGTTTCTACCAAGTTAGAAACTTGTTTCCAGGCTCCCTCTCAACTAGGGACCTGTTTCCAACAAAAACTTTTTATTCATTGGTGGAAATCATGGGACATTCAGCTGCATGTAGTGCTCCTCCATTTGATGTCATGAATTTTATCTTTAATATTATGGAGCCTTCATCTTTGTAGGGCATCGACCATCCATCACTTTTCTCAAGTCAGTCATTTCATCCTTCCCTTTATCTTAAAGTGATTTTCTAGTCCACATCTGGTTTTCATTCATACAACTACCTCTTCTATATCATGTTTCCTTTAGGATTTTCTATCCCACCAGATGAGTTCTAGTTGTAGACGACATCCACAACTCTTTTTCTGGTAGCCTTGCATTAACCCATCCAGATGTTATTCAAAAACCAAAACTGAATATCAAATCAAAATTACCTTTTGTGATGGCCCTTCATCATGACATCTGTTTGCTTGTAATATTAACATCCCCCTTGTATCTCCAAGATATACATTGTCAAGGGTCTCCTCCTTTTCTAGACTTCATCAAGGTCTTCATATCTTTCCCACAGAGATATCATAGTCAAATCTATTAGTTATTGGATGTTGATTTCCTTCTCCATAGTTATATCTTTCATGATCTCTTTCTTTCCTTATTCACACATTGTTTCCCAGGAACTTCCAATTGTAGTTCCTTCATTTTTGTCAACCACCTCATATTCCATATGAGGACATATTATGTTGATTTCATCTCGTAAATATGTGAACCATGCCTTTATGCATCCTTTTAATGAGAGAGATCCCTTTCCTTTGATCATACTCATGAAGTAGAGCATGCATCCTTACTATCTGCAACTATATAATGACATGACTTGACTCATTGAACATATACAGACATACCTCTCTTTTTTTTTCTTTGGTCATCTAAACTTTCTTCAACAACTTCCTGTCCTTGATTGAGAGTGCTTCAATCATCTTTGACCTGCTACATTCCTTTGTCATCATACCATCATTCTTCTAAACAATGAATCCTATCCCAAGTGGAATTCTTAGCGAGACATCTTTCAAGAGATGAACCTTCTAATGAAAATTCCAGCAGAGCATCCTAATTATCCTCATCTTGCAGATGCTCCTTCCCAATGATGTATGATGATTTCTATACTAGATGACTTACTTTTACACATAAGCGCTACTTATGCTTCTAATGAGATTACCAAGAACTACTCCCTTCTAATGATGATTATCATAAAATCGTATTTAAGCTATTTTTCAAGCTTCTTATGATGATGTCTTGAGAGATCTTGCTTCAATCGAATGTTCCTATGATGCCATCTCCTAAACTGATGGATCCTATCATGGTTCCAATGATTCCTACCATAATAGCCATATTTTACAAGAACTAAAAAGAACTAGGTGGAGAAGAGTTATCTCAATCATAGTAGAGATCTTTTACTTCTTCCGTCTTGGATTTCTTCTTTTCAGCTTCTTCCACTTCTTCAGTGATATGGGTTTCTTCCCTTCCTCTTTTTTTGTTGTCCTTCTTGAGCTTAGGGCAATCTCTCTTGAAGTGCCCCCATATTCTTGACATCCATAGCATTGAACCTTCGCCATATTCTTCTTCCTTCTTTGAGAACCAAATTTTCCAAACTTCCCTTTCCTCATTGCCATGGCAACATATGCTTGAGTTTGCTCATTTGATCCTACATCATTTTTTTCCTTCAATCTGGTTCCTTCTATATTGTATAGTGACCATAGTTTATTGAATGGAGTAGCTTCCTTCTTCCCATAGATGCTTGATGTGAAGTTGCCCCATTCCTCTAGTAGTGCATTGAGCACTATGGTAGTCATTTCCTTGTCAGACATTATTTCTCCCAACTCTTATAGTTGATTGCTTATTTCAGACACCCTCATAAAGTATGAGGCTATTCCTTCTTTGATATCTTCATCTTGTCTGTATAATTTCCCTTTCATTTATTTTGCTAGAGCTTGAGCTTCTTCTTTTGGTAGTTAGACAAGTAAACCCTTAACATGCTCAACAACTTCATTTTCTACGAGGATCAAATCTCTATCCTCTTCTTCCATGCAAGAACATTTTGACGACCCAACCAATTTTTTGCTTTCGTTGCAAAATGAAGTCATCTTGATAGATAAATATAGATATAAATATACTTGTCAAGTGAAGATACTCCTAGATGATGAAATCTTCAGATTGATGCCTTTGTGATTTGATGATGATGTAGATAACAGAAGATGTCTTCTTTCAAAAGTGATCCTTGGCTCACAGTGAGATCACATTGATTTCTTGATGATGACAACACTTTTTCTTCCTTCAAGTCAATGCTAGTCAAACTTGTTTCACAACCTCAAATTTTCGGCCCTTCTTTATAATTTCAACTCGTTGTAGCAGGTTTGCAATTTCGGCCTTTTTTGCAGAAACCCTAGATCACACGTGTGGCTGGAATATGGATAAATCTGCCTCCTTTTGACTTCGCTTGACCTTGACTCCTCCTCTTGACAATTCAGCTTGCTAAATAGTCCTCCTTTCACTCAACTTTGGCTCCTTTGACTGCAATTTTCGGCTTTCACTGCTGCAAATGATGTCCTAACCTTCGCACGTGTGGAGGAGAATTAGCCCAAAACAAATAAAAGAATGCTTCTCTCTTCTTTATTCTTCCTTCGCTGGGTATTAGGTTCCTTTCTCTTCCATGATTGAACTCTTCTTGATGATTGATGCTCTTGATGTTTCCAAGATGATTTCTTCAACTTCAGCCCTTGAGTATCCTTCTTTGTGTTTCCCTTCCTTGATGTAGTCACCTTAGGTCACCATGTTGAGAAATCTAGGGCAACTAGATTAGGTGATTTGTCTTACTTTCATAACTGCTTTTGATGTACTTTTACTTTACTTGATTAACTTCTTCTTTCATTTATTATTATTAGTGTTCTCTATCATCAAAAAAATACCAAATCATAAAAAACAATGAGACAATAGGACCAATGTTAATAATATCGGTATTGGCAAAATATCGACGAGGGTCCAGAAAACATCTTATCGGCAATATCCGTGGAAATATCGGCAAATATCGGCAAGCATAAAAAATGCATAATATATTCATTTTTTTTTTCAGATTTTTAAACATATAAAGCAATAACAACATGAAATAAACAAATTGAAACATTAATATAAAGAAAGCACTGATATATATATATATATGGTGTAGTGGATGTAAAATAAAAATGATATATCAAAGTCGATACCAAATCCTGTTGATCTTTGATAATTGTCCAATCAAGGACTCAAATGTGGAGAACCAATACAAAATAACATCGCATATATAAAACTTAAAAGTATCTCATCATCATGAGTTATATGTAGCAAAGATGCAAAACAAATAAAACTAGCAACTATCTATCGAGATTAGGATTAGTTCCCTCTCGCTAGCATCTATCTTTCTGCTTTTTATTAAATTTACTTCAAAAAGAGCTTTTTGTACATTTTCACTTTTCTAGAAACTATCAGAGTATAACATCATGTTCAGGGAGTCTAGGCAGATGGTATTTCAATTGTGTAACCCCTCCTACCATCTTGGTCCCACACAATCTGCATGATAGACGTGTCTGATTTGTCCCACCATTAAGCTCCCCATACTCCCAAAATGGTCCAAGGATTTTGGCATATTTGCAGTGAACTAATTCAAATTTCAAACCTAGGGCACAAAAAAAACAATTAATTGTCATTAAACACGTAGACACAAAAAATGGCAATAAGAGGGTGCATAAGAAAGTAAAAAAAAATGAAGCTTATTGTTCAAATATGGAGAAAACCCTTGCATTGGCTCATGGGGATGAAAATTATAGCAAATGGAAAAAAACAAAGAAACAAAATTATTGGTAGGCAAAGAGGCAAGCAAGCATAACCCTAAATCTATGAAAAAACTCATTAACATACGGGTTTTTAAGAACATACCTATTAATGGAAGAAATGAAGTTTCTCTCACTGTTCTTCAATCTTTCATCAACAAAAAATTCTGAGTTGATAGTGATAATGGCTCTTTGATCCTCAATCCCTCCTTAACAACCACCACAAAGTTCTTCCCCTTCCTTCTCCAAGCCTCACAGATGAAAATGACCAAAAAAAAGGCAAATTTCCCTTTTCTAGCCACAACGCAGGAGTGCCCTGCGATATTTACCGTCATTGCGCGAAATTTTCCTGAAATATCAGCGATATTTCAGAAATATCGCGATATTTTTGAGAGAGAAAATATCGCGATATTTTCTCGGTGATATTATCAATACTGAATAGGACACAAGATGTAGGCGATCATCTAGGGCCAAAACCTCTTTAACTGAGAGGAAAATGCATGAGAATTCTTCATTTCTTATAGAACTTTAATTGATGAATTCCAAGACCTATGACCCTTGACCAAGACCGTCCAAGACCAAATCACCTTTTTCCTTCTTGAACGGCTTCCAACCACAAACTTCGACCTTATAGCAACAACTTCGACCCCAAAAACAATTTCTACAACTTCGACCTTCAACAGCTTCAACAGCTTCGTCCTGGCAGCTTCATAACTTTGACCTAGAAGCAACTTTACAACTTTGACCTTGCAGCTTCACAACTTCGATGCAACTTTAGAATTTTGTCTTGCCCAGTAACTGTAGAAACCCTAACAAGAGAGAGAGAGAGAGAGAGGGAGGCCCAAAACTTCTAACTTCTTCTTCTTCTCCTTCTTCATCCTTTTCCAACTTCTATCTTGAGGAGATCGAACTTGTTTGAGAGTGTCCAAATGAGGTCGAGTTACTTCTTATTTATAAGCTTATGAGGGGTACAAATTGCTCTCTTTAGGCCGACTTGTCCCTTCATGTAGGACGACTTGATATTTGTGCCATGACGAGGTCTTGGAGGGTCTTTTGACTCTATTTTGATTCAAAAAAAATTTCTTTACAATGTGTAACATGCCCAAATGGGTCTTTAATACATGACAATGACTCAATTGACTTTATGACAAACCTAGAAGCACTCAATGGGTGCTTGACCTAAAAATAAATTTCCCTTGAGCATGAAATCCATGTCTCAAGAAAAATAATAATAAATTTATTTTTCTCTTTTCATTAAATACATAAAATCATGATTACATATGTCATTATGAAGACCGAACCTAGTTACATATTTCAACACTTCAAGTCTCGAAAGCTAGTTTTTTCTAGGCAGATTGGCAGTAGCAGCTAGCTGATCCGTGCATTCCAGAAGGGAGTGCAAGTAGTAGACCAACAACGAAGCAAAAGGAAAGAGGGAGTTTTCGACAGTTTTTTTGGGATGACCATGACCAAACTTAGAGATCAAGATAGGTTGGAGGGTTCCTCCAACTATGTCATCTGGAAGGCCAAAATGTCCTTCCTGGTGGATGAATATGGCTTGAAGCTCTAGATAGACAATGTTGTGGCAGTTCCCCACGACGCGAATCAACTCAAAGAACATAGGAAGGAAATGGCAAAGGCGAAGTAGTTGATCCTAGATGGAGTTTGGGTCCATATAGTCTCACACCTAGCTGGCAAGGATACTACCAAAGAGATGTGGGGTGCTCTCTCCACGCTATATCAGGCTACTTCCGAAAAGCGGAAGATGTTCCTGGAAGAAACGCTGAGATGCATCAGGATGCGGGAGGGGGAAGGCATGAATCCCTTCCTCACCAGAATTCAGGAGGTCCAAGATTAGCTTGCAGCTATTGGGGCAACGCCCCAACCTTCAAAGCTAGTATGGTTGGCACTAAACAGTGTCTCGAAGGATTGGCAAGTCTTCATCCAAAGTATATTGGGCAGAGACAAGCTACCGAAATGGGACATAATGCAATCCTACTTGCAACAACAGGAGTTATGGAGCAGGCTTTGTGTATGAAGAGACCATTGACAGAATTCCTACTTCATTAAAAAGCGATATTACTTCTACTAGTTGTTAAATTCTACAAGTTATTTGTTGTGTTAAACTGTAAATATCAAAGTAAATACAACGGCAACCTTCACTAATTAAATTATATGCGAAAACAAGAACTGAGCAAGAAAAAATAAACATACACACAATTGACACCGTTGTTTTTGGACTAATGTCCCCGAAAAAACCCAATTCGGGAAAATCGGTGCAACATTTGAGGGTTTGTATTATTATGCAGTAATTTCTGAATATAATATGGATTTCCAAATCTCGCTATCTAAAAGAGAATCTGACTGGCAGAAAAATAGTTAGGATTATGTTAATTTTGGACAAGTAAGTCCAAACTCCATGTTGTGATGCTCAGATGACGATGCCAATATTTTTATTGGATTCCTCTTTCGGAGAGGTGCAAGATTGATCTAAAGATCATCTTGATTGGATGGGCATAGCATTTATTTTGAATTCATTCCACTTATGTGCAAAGTCGGCCAGAATTGTAATGTAGGCTTGGAGCCCCAACAAATGTGTCACACACCGTCACAGATGGATATATATTGGTCAACGTTGGAGGTCATTTTCATCATCTCTCATCACACATTTCTCTGATTGGTTCGATCTCACACTTGGAGGCTTCTCTTCACTCACACTTGGGAAAACAACAGCTAGGGTTTCAGATCTGTTCTAGGGTTTTCAGCGCAGATTTGACCAGCATTGACTTTGGTCAACGCTTGGTCAACTTGACCCGAAACTCTCCCAAAAATTCAATCTCTGCAGTGTGCATTTTTTGGCACAAATCGAGGCTGGACGTTGACCTTTGACTTGGATGTGTTGACTTTTCTGTTCTCTGTCTTTGCATTATATTGTCGAAGCTAGACAGCGTTGACTTTTTATTTGACTTTGGATTGTTGTTATGAAACATTTAAGAGGATGTGTGACACTTACGGTTGGTGACCGTGAGAGACAACATGCTAGTTGAAGCATCCTGTTATTGCATCTTTACGACACTATTTTCTTGATCAAATACTGGCTGATCTATTGGTATGTTCTATCAGCATCTTACTTTCATGATTATGTGATTGCTAATTGATATCGGGTTTAAAGTAAAGTTGCATCAAGCATAGAACATCTATGAAAATTTACATGGTATTAGAGCTAAGGTGAAGACAAAACCCAAGTTTGTATTGAGAGCAATCACCGAAGTAGTATTTGTCAAGGACTCATGGGTACCTCAAATTATAATGGCTTCAAAGCTGATGACAAGTTGATTGGCAAGTCTGACTTTCATGCTTGGAAGATGTCTTTGGATTTGATCTTGGAAGATCAAGATGTCATGGACTATGTGCAGAGTAAAATCCAAGAGCCTTCGTCATCTGCACCTGTTGCCACCAAGACAAAGTATAGAAAAGGAGAAATCAAAGCTAAGCTGATCATTCGGGATTCCATCCATAAAAGTCTGGTTGCCTACATCTCTGAGCTAGGCACATCTAAGGAGATGTATGATAAGTTGGTCAATATGTTCAGGGCCAACAATGCAAATCAAGTTCTTTTCTTTAAGAACCAATTGAAGAATCTCAAGAAAGGCAGTGATGAATCTATCCAATCTTATTTTCTGAAGTTGACTGAAATCAAGAATAATCTTCTTGCCATTGGGGAGACAATAGATTACCGAGAAATGGTTCTCACCGCACTTGGAGGTCTCTCCTCTGAATGGCGTGTATTCATTACTACCATTCTCAATAACAATGTGATTCCTAATTTTGACGAAGTATTGTCGAGATGCACTCGAGAGGAAACAAGAATGATGGAATGTGAAAATGAAGGTAATGTTGCCTTCACCGCTCGTGCTAAGAAGAAGAACGATGGTGGTCCGAGGAACCATGGAAGAGCAGGAGCCCGAGAAAAGAAAGGAAGATGTTACACATGTAACAAGCTTGGCCACTATGCTAGAGAATGCACTCATAGAAGGGATTCTCACGGGGATGATGACAACAACAACAAGAGGAATGGAAATCAAAGAAACAGCAGGTTCAAAGGAAAGAGGAAGGCTCCCTCTGGTCGTAATGGAAATGGGCAACCCTTCAAAAGGGCAAGAAATTCCAGGTATGAGGAATCTAATGCTGTTGATGATAAAAGAAATGAATTCATTCTTGTATCTGCCCTCTCTGTTGCATCTCCACTCGACACCTTGGATGTCTGGTTGATTGATAGTGGTGTTTCAAGGCACCTCACTGGGTTTAAAGAAACGCTTTCTAATTTGATTGAGAAGGATACTAATCTGAAAATTATCCTTGGAGATAATGCCACCTATCCCATGAAAAGGACAGTGACTGTGACCCTCCATCTATCTCAAGGTCAAGTCCTTCGCTTGCAAGATGTACTATATATACATGATTTGAAGAAGAACCTTGTGTCTATTTCGGCAATGGAAGACAAAGGTTTCAAGGTGGCATTCGTCGATGGAAAGGTACACATTTGGAAGAAGAGTTTCAAGGAAGCTCTCACGATTGGGTTTAGAGTTGATACACTCTACCAGGTTGGAGGAAGTCCACTGGGGGCTATGACATGTCATACTATTCGTCAAAACGAACTATGGCCCCAGAGGTTTGGACACCTTCATTACAAAGCCCTTCTCGATGCAAGGAAGATGGTGACAGGGATGCTCGAATTCAAAAATGATCATGAAGGTGTATGTCAAGGTTGTGCCGAAGGAAAGCATACAAGTGGACCTTTCCCCTCAAGTGTCACAAAGACATCTGATGTCTTGCAATTGATATATTCTGATTTGTCTGGTATGCTGCCCGTGACATGTTTGGGAGGATGTTCTTATTATATGACGTTTATAGATGACTTCTCTCGCAAGACCTTGATATAGTTCTTGAAGAAGAAGAACGAAGCATTCATGTGGTTTCGTACCTTCAAGGCATTGGTGGAAAATCAAACAGGGAAGAAGATCAAGATTTTGAGGATCGACAATGACACTGAACATGAGACGAATGAGTTCAATAACTTTTGTAGAGAAGCTGGTATCAAGAGGGAGACCACAATCGTATATACTCCTAAGCAAAATGGCATTGCAGAAGGAAAGAATAGGACCATTGTGGAAGCTGTTTGTGCCATGCTATGTGACTAAGGTCTTCCAAAGTTTCTATGGGGAGAAGCTGCGAACACTTCTGTGTACATACAAAATTGATGCCCGCATTCCGCCCTGGACTCCAAAATTCCCGAAGAAGTCTTCTCTGGTAAGAAACTTGATGTTTCACATTTTAGAGTTTTTGGATGTCTTGTTTATTTTCATGTGCCGAAAGAGAAGAGAAACAAGCTGGATGCTTCTAGGAAGAAGGGAATGTTTGTGGGCTATAGTGAAACTTCGAAGGCTTTTAGAGTCTATGTGCCTGGTCAAAGAGAAGTGGAAATTTGCCACGATGTTACCTTTGATGAAGATGCTTCCCTTAGGAAAGTGATAAACCTTTCGAGCTCTGAGGAAGATCATAATGTAAGATTTGGGAATGAGGAAGAATCGAAGGATGAGATGATGCCCGATGTTGAAGGACTGATGGACCCCATTGATCCACCTCCTTCAGTGAAGAGAAGACCTACATGGCTCTAGGATACTCTCGAAGATGCCAAGAGACATATGGCCCCAAGGGGGACATTCCATGAAAGTAAGAAGCCGAATAGATACCAAGGGTATCTAGCAGCCATGAGTACAATCGTGCAATCTGAGCCTGGATCTTTTGAAGAAGTTGTAAAGCATCAAGTTTGGAAGGATGCTATGCACGAAGAGTACGAGTCCATTATGAAGAATGACGTCTGGGATGTGGTTTCGAGACCAGAGGACAAAGCTCTTGTCACCTCAAAATGGCTCTATAAGATCAAGCATGGATTTGATGGTAGTGTTGAAAAGTTCAAGGCAAGATTCGTTGCTCGTGGCTTCTCTCAAAAGGAAGGCGTAGACTATGATGATATATTTGCACCTGTGGCCCGATATACCATCATTCGATCTTTTATTGCCCTTGCTGTTACGCAAGGATGGAATCTTCATTAGATGGATGTGAAGACTGCCTTTCTGCATGGTTTGATAAAGGAAGTGGTGAATGTGGAGCAACCTCTGGGGTTCGAAGTCCACGATAGAGACTCTCATGTATGCAGGTTGAAGAAAGCCCTCTATGGTTAAAGCAAGCCCCCGAGGGTCGGGTACGAGAGGATAGATAGCTACTTGATGAAGCGGGGCTTCACTCGAAGTAATGCTAATCCGAACCTTTACTTCAAGGTTGTACAGGGGAAGCCTCTCATTCTAGTGCTATATGTGGATGACCTCTTCCTGACAGGTGCTGACCCTCTCATTCATCAATGTAAGAGGGAGCTCGCTGCTGAGTTCGAGATGAAGGACCTAGGACTGATGCACTACTTCCTAGGCCTGGAGGTCTGGCAGAGACCTGGAGAGATTTTCCTCTCTCAAGGAAAATACATTGTGAAGCTACTGGAAAGATGTAATATTCCTAATTAGCTATGGCTAATTGGAATATTCGATTTTGCTCAATTTTGCCGTCTATAGTTTATTCATAAATAAAAAGGTGAGTAAAGAAGACATAACTCACTTTAGAAATAAAATTTCACTCCCTAGTAGCACAACGTTGTAACTTAAGTGAGCCAAGGGGGGCCAAGAGACCACGCAGAGAGGGGGCCCACGTAGACACATGGAGGGACTGCGCAGGCCAAGAGGGAGCACGTGGCAACGTTGGAGGAGGTGAGCCTTAGGGTTGAGAAGGGCTAAGTTATATAGAGGGGAGAGCCTCCTCATTTTGATCTTTGGTTGTTGATGATATTGAGCTGGTCATTTCGACTTCTTGAGCACGTTGGCTGTTTAGCTTGTCTGCAACACTGTTTAGTGCATTGAGTGTCTCCAATCAGAGATCTCGCCCTTAGCCCCGGGGGACTTTGAGTGCCTGCTCGGGCAAGGTAGTTTCTTCAGCATTTTGTGGGAGGATTGATGTTTGGGTTTTCTTGTGGAGCTGGGCATTCAGAGACTGCGCAGTCTTGAGAGGGAGGACGCAGTCCATTCTAGGGGAGCTCCGGATTGACTTTCTTGCAGGGGTTTTGAGCTTGGAGATTGAGCAAAGGATCAGCCTTTTCCTTTGGGAGGATTTGGGTGGAGTTTGAGGCTGCATTTCAGTGGTTCCTATTCAGCCTCTGCGCAGAGCCTTGGAGGACAGCGTAATTCCCAAGGGGGTGATTTTCGGGGGTCAGCCATTTCAGATATGATTTTTGGGTTTTGCTGTGGTTGATGAGTAGAGGTGGATTCCAGATTTTCAGCTCATTTCGGCAAGGGGATCAGCCCCAAGTCATCAGTTTAGTTCAACAGTAGCAGCTACACGGCAGTTTTCCAGCAGCTGGGATGCAGTTCAGAGAGCGGCCATTTCTTGGATATTCTGAGAGTATTTCTTCACTTGCCTTGAGCAAGTCTAGGTGCCATCACTCTGATCACCTATTGTACTTCATTATATTTCTCAGTATAATAAAATGGCTTAGCATTCTCTCTCTATATGTCTGGATGATTTGTCGTACATTCTATCTATGCTATTGTATGTTTGCTTTACTATTATCTTTATGTATTCTCAGGCATTCTAGTTCTATACCACTTGGTGTGTTTATCTCATACTCTTAGACAGAGTTTGGGAAGGGCCAGGTAGCCTCCAGATCTCACCCTCTTCACAAAGGTGAAATATTTGGTAAACGCCCTCCCAGTCCATCTCTGGTTGGAGTTTGCTTGTGTTTTAAAGATATCTCCGAAACTAGATATTACAGTGGTATCAGAGCATAGTTCTGGCTCAGCCTGTGGAGTTAGTTGTCTATGACACCAGGGAAAAGGCCCTACATTTGTTACAGAGGCAGAAAGTACAAAGATCATGAGCGTAGGTTGGAGAACACCTACGGAGAGGGAGATTGTGTTCGGGTGGTGGACACAGAATAGGAGGAGCCTGTGATAGACGCAAAACAGGGGGAGCCTGTGTTAGATTCAGAGCAGAGAGAGCCGATGGCAGATGATAGTGAGGCAAAATAGTTTGGGGAGGCACTCCTCAAATCAGTGCAGGATCTAGCGAGACAGATTGAGGTGATGGGCCAGAGATTCACCGCTGTGGAGGCTATACAACGTGAGACCCCACAAGTTTTCCAGGTAGGTGAGGGATCAGGTACATCCCACCATTTGCTGGAGCATGGTGCTACTCAGCGTGATACTACTCAGCAGATGGCTTCACATGCACCTACACGCTCTACCATGCCCACTTTCTTGGGAGCAGACATAGGGGCAGGAGCCCAACAGGAGGCAGAGCCCGGGCATATGGGTGATTATTTTGCAGAGTATCAGGCCTATGGGCAGGAGTTCAGGGATGCTCTATCGTTCAGAGATTTTGTTCAGCTTCAGCGGGACAGTAGACCCCGCGACCATCATAGAGGGCACCGACATTATCATGACGGAGATACCCACCACACACCTAGCAGATTCCACTTGCCCACGTTTGATGGTTCATCAAATAGTTTGACGAAGTCTTGGGTGGAGAAGCTGGACATCTATTTCCAACTTAACCAGATGTCGGAGATGGAGGCCATCAAGGTGGCGACATTACATTTGGATGGTGAGGCCCAGGACTGGTGGTTCCATGGGATGGTTACACTCGGACATTCTGCAGTGACGACATATGTCGAGTTCACTAGGAGGTTGATAGAGAGATTTGACCGGAGGGATCCGGAATAGCACTTTGTTGAGCTGACGAGGCTCAAACAGTTCGGGAGCCCAGAGACATACATTGCAGAGTTCTTGAGGGTTTCAGTGATGGTGCCAGATCTATCCGCGACACAGATGATCTATATGTTTGTGGAGGGGTTAGCAGATCCACTTCGGGGTCTAGTTAGATCTACTAGACCAGCCACACTCTAGGATGCTATTGGCAGGACCCAGGATTTACAGGATGCATTGCCCAGGACTCGGACACTTTACCCCCAGAGACAGGGCTTCCAGCCCAAGGGGAAAGATGTGAGGATTCCGCCTCCAAAGGGGAATCCAGGACGGGCACAGATGGATGATGATGCAGGAGGGAGCTGAAGAAGAAGCGGTTGTGCTTTACTTGTCAGGAGCCGTGGGCACCGGGACATAGATGTGCTGCTGGCAAAACACATTTTATTGAGGTTTTCTCCGAGAGCAGCGGGGAAGAGGATGAGGAGGATGACGTGGAGGCAGGAGATAGTCATGCAGCATAGGATCCTTTACCACCTCCACCTACAACAGCAGGTGGTGCGGCTTTTGCACCTACCGGAGGGGCCTTTGCAGCATTGCGAGGAGTTCCCAAGTATTTGACGCTGCGCATACGGGGGACAGTACGTGGCCATCGAGTATCAGTTTTGGTTGACAGTGGGGCAACCCACAATTTCATTGATGCACAGATGGTTGAGTGTGTTATCACTCAGATTTTCCTTGAAGTTGTTGGAAGAGGAAAGGGGTCCGAGGTAACCACAAACCAACCTTCAGATACAGAATCTAGCCAATATGTATCCAGAGAGGGCTCTCTCTTTAAAATTTAGCTTTGTTCTTAGAAAATATTAGGCTAGTTATAAGTCAAGGGTTTTTGTATGAATTTGAATGGTGGAATCCGCCAACTGAGGGCAAGATTGAGTATTTCATGCCATTGGGCTATGGAGTCGAAAGGATGGTTTTACTGGATTAAGTTTTTACACTAAAGATGGCTTTGCAGGGCAAGATAGCCAAAACAAAGAACAATTTTGGATATTAAAGTGAATGGAATGGATTTTTTAAATGGATGAAAGGCAATTAAGAATCTTTCAACATGTTTAAACGAGGGAAAGTGAGTGATTACCAATAAAGAGCAATTAATAATTCTTTACTAAGTAATCAAATGCTTAAACCAGAGAAACAAGAGCAATTAAGAATTCATTGTTTATAACCAGTTTAGAAGAAAACATTTAGAATAATAACAATTGAAATCAGAGTACACTTAAGCAATTTCTGATTTAATTTTTTTTGTTAAATATTCAGAAATGAAACACAGTGATGTAGTAAACATATATAAAACTTAAAACACAGGATAGAAATGACTTATTGAACTTTAGTCTGACACATGAATCCTGCAAAAAGTCTTGAGCTTCAATTCATCATCCAGCAAGCTACGAAGAAATTTCTCCAAAAGCACCTTATTCCAAAAGTCAATGTTACAGCAAAGTAGAAGAATCCACCCCAATACTTCCAAGAGTGAAGTATTTATACAAATTCTAAACTAAAATATCTTGAAAAAATATCAAGATTAGTTCACAAATCTCTCCAACTATTTTACATAAATAGAACTTAAGTAAAGGACACTCAAACTAATGCATCTATTTGGCACTATTTTGTATGGATAGGTGATGACAAAGAGGAGAATTCGAATTTGGTCCAACTCTTAGTTGATGATGAGGCATCCAAGTCACTAACTACTTCCTTTCTTTGTGCAATTCTGCTCCAACAATTCTGCAAATTTGGGGTCCAATGAGACCTTTGTATTTCTCAATCCGTAATAGATATGTAAAAAGTGAAAGAGGTTATTGTAGATTAATATGTTGGTGAGATAAACCTCTTTCAGTTTCCCCAAATTCCTCTCCAGCTGTGCACAAAAGGCTCTGCAAAAATATGTGTAAAACAGAGTTTTATAGAGTCTGAAAAATAGCCTGTAAAGATGTGCATGTATCTCTCATTCTGAAATCACTGTGCAAAAAGTGAGATAGGTTTTTGTAGATATGTCTCTTAGGAACAAAAACTTCCTTCAGTTTTGTATGATGTATTTTTGATTTACCACAATCTTCTCTGCAAAATGATGACTTAACTGGTATTTTCTGCAAAAAGTGCTTTCCATCATTGTTTAATATTTCCAAAACCATAATAGTTGTTAGAAAAGTGAGAGAGGTTTTTGTAGATGGTCCTCTTAAGAACATAAACCTCCTTCAGTTTTGCAAAATTCATCTTGGATTGTTCACAATAGTTTCTGCAAAACAATGACTAAAACATTAAATTTCTGCAAAATGTTCTTTCTTGTTGTGTTTTTCATCTTTTCAGTTTTTTGTTCTTTTAACTGTTTTACTTTCACTTTAGATAAACTTCAATGTTGGTGAAAGTATTTTCATCTCTTTTTACCATTTTACTGCCTCTGTAATTACTTTTACTGTTTTACCTTTGAGTGCTCTGTAACTTCATTTTAACTTTCACTCTGACTTTTAACTGATACACTTTAACCACTGATACTCTTTAACTGTTATGCTCTCTAACCGTTCTTTACTGTGTCCTTTTACCTTCAATGTGTAGTTTAGGTTTTTACTGTCTGTTTCAATAGTAAATCGTTTAATATCCTGTTTCCTTTGCTTGTCTTTCAACTGTATGTTTTATCTTCCATCTCTGTTTGAATATATTTGATAACACTCTTGGAGTAAATAAGTCTTATGACTAGTATTAACACTGTTTATCCAAGGATGTGGTCTTCTGATCACCTGTAAAACAAAACAAATTGTCAAGAAAGCATTGGTTTGCAGGGGAGGTCGAAAAGGTTTCATTTGATTTTGAGAGGTCTGTGGAGTGAATCTAGAATGATTTTTTAGAGGTAAACCATGCTCGAATTGGTTAACAGAGGCTTCAGGTGGCGCAGCTGGGTTACAAAGGGTTTTACTGCACAATCAGGTGAAAATGAGAAACACTAGGGTGTTTGTGTTTAAACGGGTAAACGATTGATATTGGCAGGTAAGCTTTGAATGAACAGTGATTTGAATGGGTACTGGTTATGGCGGACGAGCTTCTGGGAAGCTCGACTGCAATTTTCTTCGATGAGACAAAGGTTGACGGACTTCAGCAGTGAAGATTTGAATTTCTGAGCATGGAGGTGTAGTTGTTCTCTGCGAATGAAAAACTGAAAAACGCAGGCTTATTTTGTTTTATTCACAAAGTCAATGGGTGGCGGAATTTTTTATTAATTTATGGGATGACGTCAGCATGTACGGGAGATGAGTCATAGGAGGGTAGGCGGTAAGCGGTTTTCATCGCACCGCTTTTGGGGAAAGGTTGTTTTGGGCGGATGGGCAGCGATGCGAGATAGCGATTGACACGTAGCATGACACTGTTTGAAAACCGCTTGGCCATCGCGCGTTATCCTTCGTACGTGGATGGCCAGCGAAATTGATAACAGTCGTTGATCTTTGATGGGTCTATCGAACGGTCGACGGGACATGGAGATGGCGGAGTTTTAATGACGTGGACCCGACGTATTTAACTATAAATTAAACTCATCGGGCGGAGTTTGATTGGCGGGTTGGATTATTAATTAATCGTGGGGATTAATTAATCTCTTTGTATGGCCGGAGATGAAAAATGCACGGGGATGGATTATTTTCAAAGTTTGGTTTTAATTAAACTTTGGGTTTATTTTTTGTTTTAAACATATATACATATGTTTAAATGTTTTTCATATATTTTAATTTATACAATAATCAAATCAATGCGATTTATTTACTGTAGGGGGGTGGGAATAATATTAATGTTATATTTTAGCCAAAAGGGGGTGTATTGTGGGTTTTTGATTTGAATAAATAGGGATTAAATACTTTTGGCTAAAAAGTCATAATATAAGGGTTTTGGGGATATTACTATAAAAGGATTTATATATAATAGGAAAAGGTGATTTTCATAGGGAGTTAATATATAAATTAGAGTTAATATGACAAAGGGACAATGTAAACTCAAAATACTTAAATATAACCAAGAAAGTGAAGATTCAAAAGTAAGTGGCATTATTATACTTTCATCACTTAGACTTAGAATAAAAGTGATTTTGAGGGCTTTTCATGAAATATTGAAGGATTTTCCTAAGTAAAAATGAGATTTTACTTTAGGAAAAGGTTTTGAAGAGGTAAATGAATGTGATAATGGATGATTTCAAGTACTTAGGTTTTTTTCAATTATTGGGCCGAGGGTCCGGTCCCTCCAAAAGTCAAGGAAATGCCTTGAGCCCCTCTAATCTTCAAATACCTTAGCACTTAGGGGAAATTAGTGAAATCTTTAGGGAAAATGAGAGGGGAAGTTAATAATTTTGACTTTGTCTTGCTTGAACTGCATCAAGTGAAATCTCTGTCTTATACTTGTGATAAAAGTAAAAGTTAACACATCTAAAGACATTATCCATCACAAGTAATTCTGCAACACCATCTACCTACCCTCCCTACTTTAACCTAGCATTTTTTCCTTCTTTATTTGGGTGCACTTAGACTGGCAAACCCTTATCAATCTTCTTTTTCTTTTACATGGCAAGCCTACCTAAGTCTACACTTATTACATCCAAGGGCTCAGTTTAAACTGTTGAGCTCCTTTTATTCACTCTACTTATGTACTTATCTGCCAAGATTAAACTGTTTGGCTAGATATTTATTCTCTATTCTACAACATGAAATTGAAAAATGAATGAGTCAAGTTTAAACAGTTTGACTCTTCATAAATTGTGGCAAAAGTTTGACAAGCTGCACACAATTTTTGTTTATTACAAAAAATGAAATAGTAGTGGCATTTAGACTTGCACACTTTCCTGGTCTATTTTTGTTTGGGGTTCATTTCTTTCACTTTTTTGACCATTTTATTCTTTTCACCCTTTGATTTTTCTTTTAGGGTATACCCTCTTTACATTTTTTAAATTTTTTGATTTTTTGATTTTTTAAGAATATGGAACACCTTTGCACAAGAAAAAGGTTTAAACATATTGCATAGTTCACCAAGCCAATCATGAAAAATGACACCTATTGGTATAGGAGTCTAACAGAGCGGAGAGGTATTCAGACAGAGAGCTTCGATGGATTTTCAGTTTTGGTCCCAGGAGATCAGACCATGATGTGTGCTCGTTATGTACCAGAGTTATCAGTGACGATGGGCACCTATACACTAACTGATCACTTTTTCGTGGTCAATATTCCGGACACCAACATGGTACTAGGTGTTCAGTGGCTTATCACTCTAGGGAAGGTCACGACAGATTGGAAGGCCCTAGAGATGTAGTGGAATGATGAGAAGACAGGGAGACATGAGAAGATACGGGGACATCACACCTATTCGCCTCAGATTGTTTCGGCTCATCGGATGGAGGCAGTCTTCCGAAAGGGAGACGTGGAGTGGGCAGTGGAGTTGCATGCATCAAAGGCAGGGACTACAGGGCAGACAGTGCACCCAGAGATACAATCCATCCTTGACAGGTATGCCACAATGTTTGGGGATATTCCGCCGGAACAGCCACCGGACCGGGGGTTTGAGCACACCATTGAGCTTGAGCAGGGCATATAGGCAGTGATTACTAACCCCTATAGGCATCCCAAAGCCTATCGGGATGAGATTGAGCAGGCCATCCAGGAGTTGCTGGCTCTTGGGCACATCCGGCCGAGCACGAGTCCTTTTGTTTCTTCCGTGGTGTTGGTGAAGAAGAAGGATGGCACCTTGAGGATGTGTATTGACTACAGGGCCCTGAACAAGAAGACCTTGAAGAACAGGTACCCTATACCCAGGATCAATGAGTTGATGGATGAGTTGAGAGGATCCCGGTTCTTCTCAAAGATTGATTTGAGATCGGGGTACCATCAGATTCGCGTGAGGGAACAGGACATTCCCAAGATCGCCTTCAGGTGTCACTATGGGCACTTTGAGTTTTTGGTGATTCCCTTCGGGCTAACCAACGCCCCAGCGACATTCCAGTCTTGCATGAAGCACATCTTCCACAGTCACTTGAGGAAGTTTGTGTTGGTGTTCTTTGATGATATCCTCATTTACAACAGGACTTGGGAGGAGCATCTCTAGCACATTGAGGCAGTGTTGCGCATTTTGGAGGAGCAGCAGTTCTATGCCAAGCTCTCCAAGTGTGAGTTTGGGTTGTCGGAGATGTTGTACTTGGGACATATCATAGGGGTGGACGGAGTGAGAGCCCACGAGGAGAAGATCAGGGCCATCAGAGATTGGTCGGAGCCGAGGAACGTGATAGAACTTTGGGGATTCATTGGCATTTGTACTTATTACAGGAAGTTTGTCAGGAGTTTCTCACAGCTTGCTGCACCCCTTACAGATTTGACGAAGAAGGGGGCATTCAGTTGGTCAGATACAGCGCAGCGAGCCTTTGACAGGCTCAAGGAGGTGATGAGCAGTTGCCCAGTGCTTGAATTGCCGGATTTTATGCAACCATTTGTTTTGGAGTGTGATGCGTCGGGAGAAGGGATCGACGCAGTATTGATGCAGGGAGGACACCCTATAGCCTTTGAGAGCCGGAAGCTCCTTCCACACGAGAGGTTGTATTCCATATACGACAAGGAGATGTTGGCCATTATGCATGCATTGGCCAAATTTCGGCAGTATTTAGTGGGTAACAGGTTCAGGGTGAGGATTGATCACAACAGCCTCAGGTTCTTTTTGGAGCAGAAGCAACTACAGGAGAGGCAGCAGAAGTGGATCAATAAGATCCAGGCATATGACTTTGACATTGAGTATGTCTAGGGTAAGAACAATGTGGTAGCAGATGCCCTTTCACGTAGACCAGCCACGTTGTCTCTTATGAGCTTGGATACAGATTGGAGGGCTCGACTTTTAGTAGAGTACTCCAAGGACAGATTTGCATGTGAGGTTCTGGATGGACAGGTGGCGGATGACAGGTACAGGGTGGTCGATGAGATCATCTACTATAGGGATAGGATCTTCTTGACTGAGGGATCTCAGCTCAAGAAGAAGATACTTCAGGCATCACATGATTCACCTTTGGCCGACCATCAGGGGTTTACCAAAACCTAAAGGGCCATTAGAGAGAGGTTCTCATGGAAGGGCTTCAAGGAGGACATACTCCAGCACATCAAGGAGTGCGATGTTTGCCAGAGGAACAAGGGGGAGATGAGCCATCCCGCAGGATTATTGCAGCCTCTTCCCATTCCGGAGGGGAAATAGGAGAGTATTTCGATGGACTTCATCATAGGGTTGCCCATGGTGCAGGGCAAGGATTGTATCTTTGTCGTCGTTGATCGACTAACAAAGTATGCGCATTTTTTCGCCATATCTGCGCATTACACAGCAACATAGGTGGCTGAGCTGTTCTTCAGAGAGGTTTTCAGGCTACATGGTCTTCCTAAGACCATCATCAGTGATAGGGACAACCGCTTCATGGGCGGATTTTGGCAGGAGCTTTTCCGGTTGGTGGGGACGGAGTTGACACCGAGTACCAGTTATCACCCACAGACGGATGGATAGACGGAGATAGTTAACAAGTGGCAGGAGGGCTACTTGCGTAACTATGTCAGTGGGCAGCAGCGAGCATCGCTGAAGTGGTTGCATCTAGGGGAGTACTGCTACAACATTACACATCACATGTCCATTGGTATATCACCATTCTATGCTTTGTATGGGTATCATTCTTTATCTTTTGCTGATGTGATGTTCGGTGCTATCAAGGCTCCAAGAGCCAAGATTTGGATCCAAGAGAGTCAGGACATTCTCCGAGCTCTCAAGGATAATATGGCTACAACCCAAAACCAACAAAAGCTATATGCTGATAGAGGTCGGGTGGAGAGACAGTTTGAGGTAGGGGACTTGGTCTACCTACGATTACAGCCATACCGACAGTCGTCACTAAAGCAGAAGGGAGTTGAGAAGCTCAAGCCCCGCTTTTACGGGCCATACAAGGTGATATGCAGGATTGGACAGGTTGCATATGAGTTGGAGCTGCCCCAAGGCAGCAAGATTCATAATGTTTTTCATGTATCATGCCTGAAAAAGGCACTGGGGCAGCAGGTGACAGTGACAGATGAGCTGCCACCCACGGATGATGAGGGGCATTTGGTGTTGCAACCAGAGGCTATTATTGATACCAGGGAGAGGCAGCTATGGAATAGGACAATCCGGGAATTCTTGGTGAGGTGGAAGAATTTTTCGGATGAGGATGCCATTTGGGAGAATGAGAAAATTTTGCAGCATCCATCACTTCAATTGCTTGAGGACAAGCAACATTTTGTCGGGGGAGACTGTAATATTCCTAATTAGCTATGGCTAATTGGAATATTCGATTTTGCTCAATTTTGCCGTCTATAGTTTATTCATAAATAAAAAGGTGAGTAGAGAAAACATAACTCACTTTAGAAATAAAGTTCACTCCCTAGTAGCACAACGTTGTAACTTAAGTGAGCCAAGGGGGGGCAAGAGACCACGCAGAGAGGGGGCCCACGTAGACACATGGAGAGACTGCGCAGGCCAAGAGGGAGCACGTGGCAACGTTGGAGGAGGTGAGCCTTAGGGTTGAGAGGGGGCTAACGTTATATATAGGGGAGAGCCTCCTTATTTTGATCATTGGTTGTTGATGATATTGAGCTGGTCATTTCGACTTCTTGAGCATGCTCGCTGTTTAGCCTGTCTGCAGCACTGTTTAGTGCATTGAGTGTCTCCAATCAGAGATCTCGCCCTTAGCCTTGGTGGACTTCGAGTGCCTGCTCGGGCAAGGTAGTTTCTTCAGCATTTTGTGGGAGGATTGATGTTTGGGTTTTCTTGTGGAGCTGGGCATTCAGAGACTGCGCAGTCTTGAGAGGGAGGACACAGTCCATTCTAGGGGAGCTCTGGATTGACCTTCTTGCAGGGGTTTTGAGCTTGGAGATTGAACAAAGGATCAGCCTTTTCCTTTGGGAGGATTTGGGTGGAGTTTGAGGCTGCATTTCAGTGGTTCCTATTCAGCCTCTGCGCAGAGCCTTGGAGGACAGCGTAATTCCCCAAGGGGGTGATTTTCGGGGGTCAGCCATTTCAGATATGATTTTTGGGTTTTGCTGTGGTTGATGAGTAGAGGTGGATTCCAGATTTTCAGCTCATTTCGGCAAGTGGATCAGCCCCAAGTCATCAGTTCAGTTCAGCAGTAGCAGCTACATGGCAATTTTCCAGCAGCTGGGATGCAGTTCAGAGAGCAGCCATTTCTTGGATATTCTGAGAGTATTTCTTCACTTGCCTTGAGCAAGTCTAGGTGCCATCACTCTGATCACCTATTGTACTTCATTATATTTCTCAGTATAATAAAATGGCTTAGCATTCTCTCTCTATATGTCTAGATGATTTGTTGTACATTCTATCTGTGCTATTGTATGTCTGTTTTACTGTTATCTTTATGTATTCTCGGGCATTCTAGTTCTATACCACTTGGTGTGTTTATCTCATACTCGTAGACAGAGTCTGGGAAGGGCCAGGTAGCCTCCAGATCTCACCCTCTTCACAGAGGTGAAATATCCGGTAAACGCCCTCCTAGTCCATCTCTGGTTGGAGTTTGCTTGTGTTTTAAAGATATCTCCGAAACGGGATATTACAAAAGATTTGGAATGGTGAAATGTAAGTCCGTGTCGACACTGATGGAGCTCAACTTTAAGAAGTTGAGTGGAAACGCTGCTGTGCCTGTGCTAGCAAATCCTACCGAGTATCGTCAACTCGTAGAGGACCTGATGTTCTTAGTGAACACTCGTCCGGACGTATGTTTTGCAGTGAACACTTTGAGTCAACACATGGTTGATCCTCATCACATGCACTGGGTTGGTGCCAAGAATCTGTTGAGATATCTTTGGGGCACAATAAACCATGGGCTGAGATACACTGCCGGGAGTTTGAGACTCCATGGATATACTAATGTCGATTGGGTTGGTAGTGTGGTGGATTGCAAGAGCACATCTGGATGCTGCTTCACACTTGGGTCTGCTTCGATATCTTGGATGAGCAGGAAGCAGAAGTTGGTGGCTTTGAGCACCGCTGAGGCTGAATACATTGCAATGAGTATGGCCTGTTGTGATGCTTTTTGGTTGCGAAAGCTCTTCAGTGAGCTATTTGGACATGTGCTAGACCAGAGTGGGATTTGTTTGTCAGAGAATCTTGTGTTCCATGATCAATCCAAGCATATTGATATCAGGTACCACTTTATCCGGGATATGGTACAGCGAGGCACCGTTAGGCTCGATCATATAGGCACTGATGAGCAGGTCGCGGATATTCTCACAAAGCCCTTGGGGAAGTTTAAGTTCCTAACCTTTCGTGAGAATCGTGGAACGACCCTATTTTGAGGGTCCTATTGGACGATGACCTCTAGGAGCTCCAAGAGGCTTTGGGGATAGCTTCTTGGAGCTATAAGCAACCACAGGGCTAGGCTTGCCAAACCTTGTTGGTGCGCTTCTGCCCCACCTTTATGATATTGAGTTGGTTCACCTCTCTTTGATCTATGCCTCGTGTGCCTCCTACCCATGGAGTCCCGTACTCATGGGAAGTACCTCTCATCTTGGCCAATGAGGTGGAAAAGTTAGAGACCAGTAGCAAGACCGATGGACGCATCAGAGATTGCCGTGCTTTCTATGTCTAGGATGGCACATGTCCAACCACTTGATTTGGGATCAAATCTAGTGAGGTTTCAGACCTCCAACCGACTTCGGGTTAGTTAAACCAACTTTGGGTTAGTATGAGACTCCTTTGAGTCCTATAGAGGTTTCAGACCTCTGTGTTGATTTTGTCAGCCGGGAGTGATGTCTTTGTGACTCACCATTTGTTCTGAAATAAAGAAGCCAACAAAGCAAGTTATGGCGGGATGATGCACGATGTTTGGATGGCACAAGTGGATGGAGTTCTCCCTAGTTGAGAGGGAGTGTTAATTTTGGACAACTAGGTCCAAATTCCATGTTGTGGTGCTCAAATGATGATGCCAATATTTTTATTGGATTCCTCTTTCAGAGAGGTGCAAGATCGATCTAAAGATCATCTTGATCAGATGAGCAGAACATTTATTTTGAATTAATTCCACTTATGTGCAAGGTCGCCCATAATTGTAATGTAGGTTTGGAGGCCCAACAGATGTGTCACACACCCTCTCAGATGGATATATATTGGTCAACGTTGGAGGTCATTTTCATCATCTCTCATAACATACTTCTCTCTTGTATCTGATTGGTTCGATCACAGATTTTGAGGCTTCTCTTCACTCACACGTGGGAAAACAACTAGGGTTTCAGATCTGTTCTAGGGTTTTTAGCGCATCTTTGACCAACGTTGACTTTGGTCAACGCTTGGTCAACTTGACCCAAAACTCTCCCAAAACTTCGGTCTCTGCAGTCTGCATTTTTTTGCACAAAAATCAAGGCTGGACGTTGACCTTTGACTTGGCTGCGTTGACTTTCTGTTGCTGATGTTTTGCGTTGATCATTGACTGGACAACGTTGACTTTTGTTGGGTTAACTTTTGTAGAGCTATCTAAGAGGGTTGTGTGACACTTCTGGTTGGCTGACCGTGAGGAGACTTTGCTGGTTGAAGCATCCTGTTGACCGCCGTAACACACCACAACACATATTTTGTTGATCAAGTTAAGTGTATTTTTGGCTTGTCTTCCGTCGATTTATTGGTATGTTCTATCAACATTCTACTTTCATGATTATGTGATTGCTATTTGATTTCGAGTATAAAGTAAAGTTGCATCAAGCATAGAACATCTACGAAAATATACAGATTACCTCACACTAACACTGGAGATTCTACATTGACCCAACTCTGAACTGACAAGCCCCAAACTGCCTCTACGCTGCCTCTGCGCAGATCTGTTCCAGAACTGTTGGGCACTGCATCACTCCCTTTGACTAATCTTTTTGTTTGTTGGATGCTCGATCCTTTGCCCCTTCGGTCTCATACCACAGCTCTCGGCACTAGATCTGATCTAGCCCTCAAGAAAATAGCGTATCTCCTCAGAGGCTTAGCATTGCCTCTGTGTGGCTTTGCGCTGCCCAACGAAGCCCTTACGCTACCTCTTCTGGTTCTCTCTCTGCATTCTCTACGATGTATTCCTGGCTCAGGAAAAATCTCTCCAACCGGAAATTATCTTTGCCCCTCCTTGTAAGAATCACTTCGACAATCTGTCTGGTTTCCTTGTGCTGCTCACTTGAGAAATCGATCTCTAGATCCTCTCTCGATGTGTTTTCCAAATGCCCATCGAAGTCATTCTTATAATCTTCTTGTTGAGAAATCAATGGCCCGAAATAAAACATAATCAAGGGCTAAGATTAACTTGACTTGATCTTCGTCTTTTACTAGAAGATTCACGCCCAGTTCTATTAATACACTTTAATTATTTTAATTCCCTAAGTTTAGACTTAGGCTTCCATTAAAAATAATTAATTATTTTAATAAAACCTTATCCGGGTGGAATTTCCCAAAACGATTTCTGGGTATTCTAGAATACATGTGTCCAAGCCTCCCTGCAAAATTTGAGACTTAGGGCACATCCGATGCTACTAGAAACAATACTCCCTCTTAGCGAGGATAACACTTTAGTAATGCATCCTGCTGAAGCATCACGCTGACTCTGTAACATCTCCCTTTGCGCCGCTGATGTCTGACACTGCTGCCCACCAACTACTACGTTGTTGGATCTATGCTGTTGCTTCCAATTGCATTTGCATTGCAACTCTGCAGTTGCTGCAGCAGAAAAACATCCAAAATACTGAACTAAGTGTGTAGCATGATGAATCTGATACTGAAGATTTGACCCTCTGAAGCCTCTGTGCTGCTGTTGACTATGCACTGTGCCAACTTCACTACTGCCAACTCTGCTCTGAGCTGCTCAGTCTCTGTCGCTCTCTAGCCACTGCGCTGTCACTCTGGCACTCCTCTGCACCAATTGACACTGGTCCATCCTCCTAGTACTCATATGGGCTCCCGTAGCAAGGTATTGATCCTAGAGGTGGATGCAAGGATCCTACCCAACTGCATCTCTTTCGAACTATAGTTCTAGATCACCCCAATTGTCCCCTGGAGATATGTGGGCAACGAAGATATGTGGGTAATCATTGTAAACTCTTCCTCCTCGATCCTCACAGTTGTAGCCTACAGATCATGTTTCTCATCCTTGTCCTTCTTCTTGAGAGGACATTGCATAGCATAGTGATCAAACTCACCGCACCAAAAACACTTGATCTTTGAGACGTCCTTCTTCTGCTTCCACTGCTCCTGCTGCCCCTTTGATGCAAGGGCTGCATTCTACTCCTCCTCCTTGGGCTACGTCCCACTGCTGCTGCTGCCATCAAGTTTGCACTTGACTAAGTCTCTCCTTATCTCTTCTTGCTGAAGAGCTGCCCACATTCCTTCCCAATCTAGCAACTTTTCTCTGCCCAGGATACTCTGGAAAAAGATATGCCATTCTTCGGAAACAAAATTCAGAGCCAATCTAACCATCTTCGTGGCTCGAGGTGCCGACTCTACAACTGCTTGCTAATCTCGAACATCCCGAAGCTTCGATAGGAATAGATCTATGTTTTCTCCCTTCTGCATCCTCGTAGATCGCATCTTCTCCTCCAAGAACATCTTCTGCTGTTAGGAAGACCCCTGGTATAGCGTAGCCAATGCGTCCCACATCTCCTGGGCAGACCCTTTTCTAGAAATATGTGAAACAATATGATCCCTCACTCCGTCGAGGATCAATTTCTTGGCTTTAGCCATATCTTTCTGTAGGCCTTCAATGGATCTGAATCTGCGGGGACAACTACCACATTGTCAATGAAGGTCTTGAGATCATGTTCATCCAGAAGGAAGGAGATCCTTGCCTTCCAGATTACATAGTTGTAGGCACCCTCCAACTAATCCTGATCACGCAACCTGATGGCTACCATCTCACCCAACCAAATGTCGAACTGCTGCCTCTAACCCTCTGCGCAGCTGGCTCTACGCACTCCCTGCTGGAGTAAGCCAAATAAAACTCAGTTTCTGCTGCTTTTGCACGAGAAATCATAATTTCTTGGGCAAGAAATTCTTTGAGGTCAAAATTTCCTCAGTATGCTTCTTCTTCCTTCTTCTGATGCTTTCTGCACCAACAACTGTTGCAGCAAAAAACTGCGTCCCACCAGTACACTGCTCTGCGTTGCTCCCTCTTCCGCTGACAAATCACGAAATGGAAATCTTACCTCTAGAGATTTTCCTTGGGAATCTTGCCCTCCTGTCTTGGACTACACAATCCCTCTAGGATTCGATCTACAGTGTAAGGTGGGGTGACTCAGAGTAGTAGCCCCAGAGAGCTACAAATTTTTGCAGGGTTCACTGAGGAGTCCACCTCATGGATCATTACATGGCTACAGGGGCCCACGATATTCAGTAGCAGGATGGATCGGTGTTAGAGGAGCAATTAGAATTCCAGAGTGAGTTGCAGACTAGTAGCAATCAGGTGCTGGGGAGCGCAGTGAAGAGTTGGCAGCAATGTAGAGTGGCATAGTGCAGAGCCAACAACAACGCAGATTCTTAAGTGATAGTGCAGAGGTTGGTAGCAATCAGGGCTCCGGAGACAGATGCATCATACTGAACACAATTGATTCAGCATTTTGGATGCTTCTCCGTTGCAATAGTTGTAGTTGCAACAACAACAAATGAGAGGGAGTTGTAGTGCAGATGTAGTGTTGGCAGCAGTATGCCAGTGTCAGTAGCAACACAAATTCAACATTAGAGTTGCACAGTGGTTGGTGGGCAGTATGGCCAGACATCAACAGCGTGACATAGGAATGATATAGAGACAGATTGTTGTAGCAGGATGTGTAGCACTAGAACACAGTGCTCGCTAAGAGGGAGTGTTAGTTTTTGTAGCATCAGATATATTCTAGCGACAAAATTTGGTGGAGAGGCTAGAATACATGAGATCTCCAAAACCCAGAAATCATTTCTGAAAATTCCACGTAGAGATGGCTTAATTATATTATTAACCAATTTTTAAATATTTCCCAAGTCTGAACTTAGGGAATATGGTTAATTAATCAGAATTAATTAAGTCAAGGTGAGAAAAGTCTAGAAACTCACACGGATCGACTTCAATATGATCCTAGCCCTTGATTAAGATTTAATCTTGGATTTTGGAGTCCCAACAAAGGATTATAAGAAGTCGTCGATGGGCATTTGGAGAAGACACCAATAGTTCGATTTCCCTTGCATATCGATTTCCAGAGAGCAGCAACAGTTACCAAAGAGCCAAAGATCAAAGCAGAGTCAGTGAGGGGCAAAGACAATGATCCAAAGGAAATTTTCCAGATTCGGAGAGGCTGCAGCAAGAGGCCGAGCTATTCCCATTGAGGAAATGTAGAGGAATGTGCAATTGCTATAGAAGAGTAACTCAATTTTGCTGGAGGAAAAATCGTTTTCAGTTCCAGAGGGCAGACAGAGTTTCCAAGGTGTCGGAGAAGCAATTTCCTTAGTAGAGACAGGTAGAATGACTTCATCAGAGGTAGTTCGGAGGAAGGGAATTTGTGTCGGGGTTGCTTGTGGAAGAAGGGTAATTCCCTTAAATAATTTTGGCCAGATTTTCTTGTTGTTTGGATTTCCTGTTGTGCATCCATAGATTGTACTCAAAATTCACTGTTGCTTAATAATAAAAATCCTCAGCTGCTTCACCAGTTTTCCCAAGTTGGATTTTCCCGGGAACAATTGTCCAAAAATAACGGTGTCATTTTTATGTGTGTATGTGCTAGATTTTCTCAGTTTCCAACGCTATTTTATTTCCGCAGTTTTATTTGTGAAGGTTGTAGTGTGATTTATTTGATATTTGCCGTAGCGGATCAATTGTTAAAGTAATTAACAATTAGAAAAATAAATTCCAGTTGCTGCAATAGGATTTCAGTTTTGAATTTTTCACAGTTTGTACAGCACCAACACGATTTTTGAGGGACAACATAGTGAATTTTGAGGTTGTCAGGGCACAAAAAGCAGTTTGAGTGTGGATTTTGGGGCGAGTACTACGCATTTATTGCATTGTTAGTGTACAAAAAATGAGGTTGTCGGAGCATTGAAATCGATGTTGTTAGAGTGCAAATTTTAGGACTATCAACAAAAAATTTGAGGCATGTGCCTGAATTTTGAGGGGCCTAGGAAAAACTGTCCTAACATGGCTCCCATTGACTTAACTTTATAAGAAATGAAGTTAAAGTGACTTTAGGAGACATAAAGTCATAAAGTACTTTTTGAGTTAATTAATGAAAAGGTAACTTAGGGGATAAAGTGACTTATGGGTCCATGAGAGATTAAATCTCCACCCTTGACTCAATGGCTAAGATCTAATCTCAGCCAATCGATCTTAGGGTTAGGTGTCTTTTCATTACGATAGACCAAAAAGGAAAAGAAAATGGAGAAAAGGCACCATTTGCATGCCTTCTTCATGAGCTTTGGATAAGAGGAGAGGAGAATAACAAGGGAAAAAAATACAGCAGCGCCGAGAAGTACAATAGTGGAACAAATTTCTTAAGGATGAGGAGGGCACAGGAACCATGGCATTCTCCGTCCAGTTTGTACAACACCAACACAATTTTGAGGGACAACAACGTGAATTTTGAGGCAGTTAGGGCAAAAAAAAGCAGTTTGAGTGTGGATTTCGAGGCGGGTACTACGCATTTATTGCACTGTTAGTGCATAAAAAATGAGGTTGTCAGAGCATTGAAATTGATGTTTTTAGAGCGCAGATTTTAGGACTATCAATACTCAAAATTTGAGGCAAGTAGCTTGAATTTTGAGGGGAATTTTGACAATAAATTAATTGCTATCAGGCAATACATCAGAGGCATGATTTTCTGAGTGAGTTGGGCATGAAATTCTAGGAACTGTCAAGCACAAAATTCTAGGAGCAGCTACACCACATTTTCGAAGGATTTTTGTGCATGAATTCAGGGAGATAAGTTCACTGTTTGTTGTCATTTATTGTCATAATAATTTCTCTGAAAGAAATAATTATCTCTCTCTCACTGGTTTCCATTTCGGGGTTTTTCCAGTGACATTTGACCAAAATTCTCTCGTGCCAAAAATTCTGTGATCACTTGTATTATTCTCAGCAAAAGTGAAAGAGTAGAGTAGGCTCATGTGTTTCTTGTTTGAAAAATATTCATGTTTATGACAACAACATAAAACATGTGATTTGGGTGTTAAACTTGTTGTGATTTCACAAAACTTGAAATTGGGTTGGGCCTAAACAAACTTTCTACATAGTATCAAAGCTAAGTGGGAAGATATGTTGAGAAAAGTGACCAAACAACAAGCATAACAACAAGTATAAACATGGTTTTATGGTTTAGAGCGAGCAGTGTTTGTTGATTTTGTTGATTTTGTAGCATTGGAAAGTGTTCCACGTCTCATATTTTGGGAAGAGGCTTGGACATCAATATTCCAGAAAACCCAGAAATCATTTGTGGAAATTCAACTCGGATCATGCTTTATTAAAATAATTAATTATTTTAAAGTGATCCCTAAGTCTAAACTTAGGGAAATTAAATAATTAAAGGGTATTAATAAAGCAAAGTGTGAATCTTCTAGAAAATGAAGATCAAGTCATATTTTAATCTGAGCCATTGATTAAGGATATAATTTGGGCCATTGATTTATCAACGAGAAGACTATAAGAGAAGGCTTGAGGGTCATTTGGAAAGTAAGCTGGGCACACTCTTGATACTCGAAGGAAATCGATTCTGAAGAGAATTCGATTTCAGAGGGTGAGGTTGTAGAGATTGGGTTGCAGAGACAGAAGGAGGGGGGAGAAGTCAGCAGTGACAAAAGAATGCAGAAGGAAGACGAAGAGGAGGCAGTGCTGAGCAGCAGCACTGACCCTCCACGCAGAGTGACGCAGTCCAGCACAGTGACTGCGCAGAGGGGCCACGCAGAGTGACACAGAGGGAGAAGCACTGCCTACTGTGTGTCGAGAATTTTCCGGAGTGTTCGGGAAATTCATCTCAGGTGTACGCTAAATATTCTTCTTGTCATATTATCTGTAAAAGAACTTTCATTGTTGAAGAATAATATAAACCCTCATCTGCTGCACCGGTTTTCCCACATTGGGTTTTTCCAAGGACAATTGTCCAAAAATAACTGTGTTCTTGTGGTTGTTTCTATTGTGTTATGTGTGTTGTATTTGTTCTTCTGCTTTTGATTAAAGTGAATACTGTAGCTGTATTTATTTCAATATTTACTGAAGCATCTGTGAATAACTTATCATAAATAAGTAGGCGAAATAAATCAATCACTGCAGTAGTATTTTCAGATTGAAAAAATTCACATGGATTTAGAGAAAAAGGCAAAATACATAAAAGGAGGTTCTGCAATGAAATCAAGAGCCGACATAGTTGCAACAGCAACTCAGAAGGATTCACGTAGTCCTCCAGAACACATGGAAAAAGATAGGGATCATGACATCTCAGTTATGATATCCAGACTAGAAGAGGATTTTGCTTGTATGTCAAGCACAACCTCTCCAGGCGTTTGGTATATTGATAGTGGAGCATCTGCTCACATGACGGGAGTTCGAGAATGCTTCTCGAGCTACCAAGAAGAGCAGATGAATTTTCAGATCACGATGGGAAACAATGCCCCCATTGGAAGAGGGACCATAATATTTCAGATAGAAGCTGGTATCAAGCTTCGGGCTACAAATGTACTGCATGTACCAGGATTGGGGATGAACTTACTCTCGGTGTCTCAGCTTCTCAATAAGGGTTACGATGTATACTTTATTGGAAATAAGGTTTATGCCAAACATCCTAGTTAGAAAAGGAAGGCACAAATTGGAGTGAGGAGCCATAAACTGTATAAGCTACAACTCGAGTCCCCAATGGCATTAATCGGCAGTACAGATGAAAGAGACCTGAATGAATTATGGCACAGAAGAATGGGGCATTTACATCATGGACCCTTGAAGATCCTCAAGAAGACTGTCATGGGAGCTCCAGAACTCAGCACAAGGAAAGACAATGTCTGCAGGCGGAGCGTACTAGGGAAATGTGCCAAGACAACATTTCCAAGAAGTAGCAGTAGGGCCAAGAGTGTATTGGAGTTGATACACTCAGACATCTGTGGACCAATGTCCACAACTGCCCTCAGTGGTGCAAAGTATTTTGCTACCTTTATTGATGACCATTCCTGGAAAACATGGATCTACTTTCTCAAAACCAAAGATGAATTTTTTGAGTGATTAAAATAATTCAAGGCTTTGGTAGAAAATTTAACCGGAAAGAGGATCAAGAAGCTGTGATCAGATAATGGTGAGAGTATGTTGATAAAGACTTCACAAGTTTCTACGCAAAGGAAGGCATCAAGAGAGAATGGACGACTCCATACAATCTAGAGTAGAATGGAGTTGCAGAAAAGAAGAATAGGACCATTGTGGAAGCTGCGAGGCGATGCTATATGACCAAGACATGCCCAAATTTCTGTGAGCAGAAGCCTGCAATACCACTGTGTATGTGCAAAACAGGGTGCTTCATAGAGCATTGGGGAAAGTGACTCCTGAGAGTGTGTTCACTAGTAGCAAGCTTGAGGTGAGCCACTTCAGGATATTTGGCAGTATAATGTATTGCCACGTACCCGACGAGAAGAGGAAGAAATTGGATCGGGCTGCGGAGAAGGGTTATCTTGTGGGATATAGTGAAAATTCGAAGGCATATCGCATCTATATTCTAGAAAACAGGGAAATCATAGTAAGGTGGGACGTGAAATTCATGGAGGAGAGAGCCTTTCGGAGATCTCGGGAAATGGCTACAGATATGCAGGTTGAGGAGGATCCGCTAGTATAGCCACAACGACCTACAGAGGATGGCTCAAGTGCCTCTCCACGACACAAGGATTCTAAGGAAAGTTCTTCCAAAGAAGAGTAAACAGGAGAGCAGGTAAATCCACCCACCACCAGTGGAAGAACGAGCAGAGAGCTCCAACAGACTCTGAGGGATGCAGAGGAATTTGTTGGAGCTCCTAGATATGAGAAGAGGGAACGCAGGTAACCTGATAGGTACCAGGCACTGGTAGCACAGGTTGGAGAACCCTCTAGTTTTTGGGAGGTAGCTCAACATCGGGTGTGGATAGATGCCATGGTGGAGGAGTACAACTCCATCATGACAAAGGATGTGTGGGAAGTACTCCCCAGGCTGCATAATAGATCAATTGTAGGATCAAGGTGGATCTACAAGATCAAGTATGCTGCAGATAGTAGCATAAAGAAGTTCGAGGCCAGAATTGTGGCTAAGGGGTATGAACAAAAGGAAGGGATTGATTATGAAGAAAGCTTCGCCCTTGTAGCTCGGTACACTTCAATCAGATCTGCCATCTCTCTTGTAGCGCAGATGGGATGGGAGATTCACCAAGTGGATGTCAAGACATCATTCTTGAATGGGGTGATAAAAGAGGAAGTGTGCATAGAACAACCAGAGGGCTTTGATACACATGAGCAGAAGACTCATGTATGCAGGCTTGAGAAAGCCTTGTACGGATTGAAGCAAGCGCCCAGAGCATGGTATGGGTGAATTGATAGCTACCTGCAGAAGATGGGATTTGTCGAGAGTGACGCAGATCCCAACCTCTACTATCTGAGAGTAGGGGATGAGCCGCTAATTCTGGTATTATATGTAGATGATCTGTTTTTGATTGGATCATCTAAGCTCATCAAAGACTGCAAGGAAAATCTGGCTACCGAATTCAACATGAAAGATCTGGGGCAGATGCACTATTTTCTTGGTTTGGAGGTCTGGCAGCAGAAGGGAGAGATCTTCCTTGGGCAATGGAGATATACTATAGAGATCTTGAAGAGGTTTCAGATGGAGGATTGCAGACCCATGGCTACGTCAATGATTACAAACTGGAAGAAGATAGACATGTCCGAGGATGATGAGGCTAACCCTACCTTGTATAGGCAGTTCATAGGATCATTGATGTACCTGGTCAACACTAGACTAGACATATGTTATGCAGTGAATACCCTGAGACAGTTCATGGTAGAACCAAGGACGAATCACTGGGCAGCAGCCAAACATGTTCTCAGATATTTGAAGGGGACAATCGAGTATGTGTTGAAGTACACAAAAGGCAATGAAAACCAGTTGAGTGGGTTCACTGACACAGATTGGGCTGGAAGCCCAGTGGACCGGAAAAGTAGGAGTGGGTACTGTTTCAGTCTCGGATCAGGAATGATTTCTTGGTGTAGTAGGAAACAGTAATCCGTGGCACTGAGCTCAGTCGAGGTTGAATATATGGCAGCAAGCACAACTTCGTGCAAGAACTTGCTCAAGAAGAGGATGGAACCGACCAGAATTTTGTTTGATAATCAGAGTTTCATCAAGATCTCTGAGAATCCTGTGTTTCATGCCCGGTCGAAGCACAGTGACATTAGGTGCCACTTCATCAGAGACTATGTTCAACGAGGAGTTGTACAGTTGAAGTACATTCCTACAGGAGAACAGGTAGCCAACATCCTCACAAAGGCTCTGGGTAAGATTAAGTTTGCTTAGTTTAGGGAAAAGATGGGGATGGTCGAGAACCCTTTCCAGTAGAGGAATGGGTGGTCTTTAGATTCAGAGGGAGCTGCAGTACAGATGAGGCAGTGGCAGAGGTGGTGTCACAGGCAGCAATACAGAGGGAAGCAATGCAGAGATGAGGGGCAGTAGCCAAGACACCAACGACGCAACAAATGCTTCAAGTTAGAGCAGATACAGTTGGTACCTAACTGAAACACTTTCCTAGCTATCAGAGGGATTGTTGATTTTGTAGCATTGGAAAGTGTTCCAAGTCTCATATTTTGGGAAGAGGCTTGGACATCAGTATTCCAAAGAGCCCAGAAATCGTTTGTGGAAATTCTTCTCGGTTCATGCTTTATTAAAATAATTAATTATTTTAAACTTTTAAAGTGATCCCTAAGTCTAAACTTAGGGAAATTAAATAATTAAAGGGCATTAATAAAGCAAAGTGTGAATCTTCTAGAAAATGAAGATCGAGTCATTTTTTAATCTAAGCCATTGATTAAGGATATAATCTGGGCCGTTGATTCATCAATGAGAAGACTATAAGAGAAGGCTTGAGGGTCATTTGGAAAGTAAGCTGGGCACACTCTCAATACCCGAAGGAAATCGATTCTGAAGTAAGAGAATTCGATTTCAAAGGGTGAGGTTGTAGAGGCTGGGTTGCAGAGACAGGAGGAGGGAGAAGTCAGTAGTGACAGAAGAAGGTAGAAGGAAGACGAAGAGGAGGTAGTGCTGAGCAGCAACAATGACCCTCCACGTAGAGTGACACAGTCTAGCACAGTGACTGCGCAGAGGGGCCACACAGAGTGACGCAGAGGGAGGAGGATTGCCTATCGTGTGTTTGGAATTTTCTGGAGTGCTCGGGAAATTCATCTCGAGTGTATGATAAATATTCTGCTCGTCATATTATCTGTAAAAGAACTTCCACTGCGGAATAATAATATAAACCCTCATTTGCTGCACTAGTTTTCCCACATTGGTGTTTTCCAGGGACAATTATCCAAAAATAACTGTGTTCATGTGGTTGTTTCTATTGTGTTATATGCGTTCTATTTGTTCTTCTGCTTTTGATTAAAGTGAATAATGCAGCTGTATTTATTTCAATATTTACTAAAGCATCTATGAAAAACTTATCATAAATAAGTAGGCAAAATAAATCAATCATTGCAATAGTATTTTCATATTGAAAAATTTCAGTGTTTACCTTTGGACAAATCTGAGGTTTTGTGTAGGGTTGTTGAGGTCAATAGCTACAAGTTTGAGGGTTTAGGACAGACTGAATGGGGCTGATAATTTTAGCACATGGAAGGAGAGGTTTGTATTGGTGCTTTAGGAGTTTGAGTTGTGGGAAATTGTTGAGAATGCAGTATTACTTCCCACTAATCCAATATTGCTGGCTGATTTTAACAAGAGGAATGTGAAGGCCAAGAGACCCCTTCTAGATGTTATCAAAGACTACCTCATTCTCCATGTTACTGGGAAGATTTATGCCTTTGAGATGTGGGCAACCTGATTCAAGCTTTTCCAAAGCACTACTGAGAATAGGAAAATAGTGTTGCGGGAAAAGCTAAGGAAAACCAAGATGACTAAAACCGACTCAATTTTCCTATACATCATGAAGATCACTCAAGTGAGAGATGAGTTGGCAGTCGTGGGAGAAACCATCTCTAATGAGCAACTGTTTAGATCAGCCATGAGTGGTTTTTCCAAGAAATCGAATACTTTCATTTATGGGATAGTAGCCTGTGAGAAACTTCCAAATTGGGGAAGAATATGGGACAATTTCCATAAAGAGGAGATAAGTCGAAATGCCAAGAGTGGAGGGCATCATGGTGGGGAATGTTAGTTTTTGTAGCTCGGACATGTATTCTAGTCTTAGATGGTGTCTATGAGGCTAGGAGCAAAGGTGGATTAATTATCTCCAATACCTAGAAAAAAGTTTCTAAGTGAAATGCCTTAATTAGATATAATTAACCAATTTTAATTATTTTCTTAAGTGTAACTTTGGGAAATGGGTTAATTAATTGGGGATTAATTGAGACAAATCGATATTGCTCTAGAGACTTCTAGAAAAGTGATTTTTAGAAGTCAAGATGATCTTAGCCATCGATTGGAGTTAGATCATGGTTGTTAATTCGTCAACGAGAGATTATAAGAGGAGATCGATGGAGCCTTTGGAAATCATTCGAACAAGTAGATTTGTTATGATAGCAAAGGTGTAGTGATAGCGTGGGAGACATTAGCAATGGGGTTTCAACAAGAGAAATTGAGGAGAGAATTTCCAGAGAAATTCTTCATAGTGATTCCAGTTTTCCATGAGGAGGAGGCTGAATTATTTTGTAGGAGGAAGGCTAAGACAAGCAATGCGAATAGCTAGTTTATCTAGTGCAAGTTGCTAGAGACTCTCTTCAGTTGTCAATTACCGGAACAATTTCCTGGAGGCAGTGCGAGTTTGGTCAATTGAGTTGCTGGAGGCAGTGCTATTCACGAGATTGATTTCTCGGAGGTAATGCAAGTTGTTAGCAAGGACAGTTTGAATTTCTAGTTAGCTAGTGCGTGTTACAAGAGAAAGTTTGAATTTCCTAAGAGAGTCATAGTTGGTTTGTAGAGGGAGATTCTTTATTTCCCAGTTCGATTTGGTCAGCTATAGTGAAGAGAAAAAGTGTCAGAGCTTTGCGAGTGTCAGGCAAGCAATTTATGTAATCCTTGATTTGCTGAAGAAATAATATAAATCCACCTTTGCAGAACTGGTTTTCCCTGTGGGGTTTTTCTTCTAGATCTTTCTTTAGCCGATAAACAACAACCCCTGATAGCCACCTGTGTAGCCGATGCATTGTGCCATTTGATCTTCGCTCCCTGAGCTAGTCACATGTACCTTCGCCCATATGTTCATAAGCTCTCTGATGAGGAATAGAAAGCTTGTGAGGCAACCCTCTATTTTGATGATCTACTGTGTGACGTGACATATCTCCCTAATAAATTCCTCTAAACTGCTCCATTGAAGTAGCGGGAGAAGAGATAGGGATGGATGGGGAAGAATCCTACCATTTCAAAGGTACGGAGAGGGAGTGAAAGTCGCAGTCGGTTCCGTGCTTTTAATTTTAAAGGCCTACAACTAATTGGAGTCGAACCTCTCTATCTATAATTGGGTGCTACTTTTGAAATAGAAGGTATGCCATCCAACCTAAAAGGTACGTTTTTTGTTGTCCAATTAGGTGCTTATGCTTGTTTTTCCTTGGGCATCTTGGGCATGGATTTTTGGCTGACTTGGAAGAAGGAAGGGTTTCGACCATAGTTTTGTTCCGTTACCCTAATTGCGGGGTTAATCCTCAATTCTAGTCCTGTGGGATCTCCTCTATTGGCCTATGGATTTAGGAAGGGCACTACTTGGAAAACCCTGATTTTGGTGGCGTGGTCCTATTTCCAGATACACATTTTTCACTCCCCTCTATACATTACAAGCCCTATTTCATCATTTTCCCTCTCTGGGTCATAAGGCACTAACATTCCCCTTCCCCCTGTCCACATGTCTAGGCCCGACCTAGAAATGTTGACTTAGAGGTTGATACAACTAAAAAAAAGTTAAATCATGGCCACAAGCAAGAAAAAAAGATAAATAATATTATGAAATGCAAAAGATGGTCGGGACATTCATATAGCTCGTGGGAAAATGTAATATCCCCAATTTTGTGAGCATGGGAGTTACTAAGGAATTCTACCCAATTTTAGTCATATTAATTAAAAAGGGGCAAATATTATTGGAGAAAGGTGGCTAGTATTATTTTGTCGGAGAATAGTAGAAAATTATTATTTTATTAAATGGTGGCGAAAGTAACTTAGTGGAAAATGCCCCCCACCAATAAAATAATATTAAAAAAAATGAGTCTAGAGGCATGAAGAGAAATTATAAAACAAGGATGGACTCATTTTGTGGATTACCTTTTGGTCATTTTACAATTCAAACCTTAGTTCTCTCGAGCTGTTTAGCCAAGACAACCGTGCTATTTAGCACAAGGAATTTCCAAGTAGAAAATTCTAACTCTTCCTTCCGTGAACTTCGAGTGTCACCCTAGGAGAGAATTTAGGGAGTTGATTCTGGATCATTGAGAAGATATTTTACAAGTTTATTTCAGTTCGTGCTTGCTACTCCAAGGGCGCAGAGGAATTTTGTGGGGCTAAAAGAAGCTAGCAATCAATGGAGTTTTGGCTGGAGAATTTGTAGAGAATTATCCTAAGGGATAAAAAGTTTTCCTTGGTGATTTGCAGGGGGTGAGAGTGCTGCATTTTAGGGGGCTGATTTTGTCTATTCCATGACCTGTGCAGGGATTTACCAATAGCTTCTATGCACTTGCAGAGATTAAGAATTTAGGGAGCATTCGAGTTGGGATTTGCTTGGTTATTGAGGGGAGAAATTCATAGGAGTTAAAGGAGGATTTCTTGGAGGTAGATTTGGGCCTAATTCAGCGTTATCTAAATTGTGGGGTGTTTTTTGGCCAAATTGAGCAATTTGCACTTGTTGGGGGTCACCGGGGGTCGGTGGATTCAACCCAAACCCTTTCTGGGTTTTTTTTTTGGGTTTGGTGAGGAGGCTAGTATTAATTTTACAGGTTTTTTTGAGCACATATGAGGGCATAATTCTTAGTTTCATCCAGCAGCCAACAACAAAAAAATGTTGTAGGAGGGCGTAGTTTACCCCAGGATCATTTCCACCTCTTGGGTCCATGAGATATTTTTGGGTTTTGTTGAGTTGGTGGAGTATTGCATGAGTGTAATTTTTCATAATTTTTGGAGCAGTTTGGAGGGGTAAAGCAAACAACTCCTTTCCAGCGGCAACAACAATTTTTTTGGGTGGATGCAGATTTGGTAGCAGAGCCATCTCCAACATTTAGGTACCATCATATTCACCTGGGCTCTTGCCTTGTTTGCTGTAGCAAACCCATGTTCTATATTTCTTATTATCTGATGTACTTAGTCCTTCGCATTAATAAAATGGCTCAATTATTCACCCTATTTCTTGTGTTTTGTTGACTGGTGAATGTGTAGAAAAAATTATTTGCTATAACTTAGTTCATGCATCTATTATTTGCTGTAAATTTCAATTTGGATTATTACAGTGGTATCAGAGCATGATCTTGGCCAGTTGTGGGGTAGCCAACAAGATCATGGAAGATTTGGGCATGTATGCACTATGACAGGTGAACCATAGACAAACTCATGGCCCAAAGGAGAGTGAGAAGCATTGCGGGAAAAATGACGTTCACCACTTTGATTGTTCAACTAGGAGTTCTGTCAGAAAATGGGTACAAATTGGATACATATTTCCGGCTAAACCCCATGAGGGAGACAGATGCTATTAGACGTGCCACTTTGCACTTGTTGGATGGAGATGCTACTGAGTGGTTGTACTGAGGGTTGATCCCTTTGGGTCATGCACGTATCACATCGTAAACAGAGTTGACATGGAGGCTCGTGGAGATATTTGACCAAGAGGACACCAGACCCCCTCAAAGGGATTGGACAAGACTAGGACAGTTAGAGGGTGAGACTAGGGTGCATTTCTGTTGGTGGAGACCAAGCTTTAGATTTTAGGAGCTTGAGGAGGAGGTTGAGCAAGAGGACACATAGGATGGTGAGGGGCACATTGACATACCGAGTGTGGCGTAGGAGTCACCATTATTGGAGACCTCTTTGATAGCACCAGTTGACACCTTGATGGAGAGAGTAGAGCATACACCCATGGAGCCATTTGTTGATGAGGTGTCGTTCTTGTTGATTTTTGTAGCATCATATGTGCTCTAGCCTCAAGAATTTGCAAGGAGGCTAGGACACATGCATTCTCCAAAACCTAGAAATTGTTTGAGAAATTCCACCCAGAGAAGATTTAATTAAAATAATTAATTATTTTTAATCGATGCCTAAGTCTAAACTTAAGAAATTAAAATAATTAAAGGGCATTGATTAAATTGGGTGTGAATCTTCTAGAAAAATACGGAGACTAAGTCAAGATGATCTAAGCCATTGATTGATTAGGATTTAATATGGGCCGTTGAATGTTCAACGAGAAGATTATAAGAAGAAGCTCAATGGGCACTTGGAGAACAGATTCAGTGAGAGATCTACAGATCTAATTCTCAAGAGAGCAGCGCAACAGTTGTCGGAGGAAGATCGAAGTGATTTCTTGCAGTGAGGGGTGGGGATAGTTTGTTGGAGGAAGTTTTTCCTGATCCGGAGAGTGCAAGGCAGAGAAGGCAGAGAATGTAGAGAGAAGTCCAGAGAGGCAGTGCAGTGCCATGCAGAGGCAGCACAGTGCCACGCAGAGGCAGCGCAGAGCTACGCTGTGGCAGCACAAAGCTTCAAAGGGAATCTGCAATTCTCTTGGGGAAAAGTCGAGATCTAGTGCCAGGAGCCAGGGTGTGAGACTGAGAGGCCAGAGGGTCAAAGTTTCCAGCGAGCAGGGGATCATGAGGATGTGCAACGCAGTCCCAATAGCAGTGACGCAGTGAATGCGTGGGCAGACGCAGAGATTGCACATAGACAACTCAGGGAGCTCATCTCCAGTCAGATCAGTGCCAGATCGCCAGTGAGAATGTGATATAATTTCACACTATCTTTCTGCCAGTTTATTCTCTATATCGGATTGCCAGTTTGGGCATCCAAACACTCGTATTCAGAAACTACTGCTTAATAATACAAACCCTCAGCTGTTGCACAGTTTTTCCAGCATTGGGTTTTTTCGAGGACATTTGTCCAAAAGTAATGGTGTCGATTGTGTGTTTATTTTTTTCCTGTGTTGTATTTTGTTTCCACAACATTTTTATATTTGTGAAGGTTGCAGTGTGATGTATTCAATGCTTTTCGTAGATAACTGCAAATAAATTGTTAAGTAAAGATAACAATTAGGTGAATATTTTCCAATTGCTGTAATAGGATTCCAGATTTAGGAATTTTTACATAGTTTCAAAGCGTCGATGAAGCAAAGAAGAGATCAAAAGCAGAGCTGAAGAGGGAGCTCGAAGAGCTGCGTAGGTAGCAGATTGAATCCCTAGAAGGGATGCGCAATCCAGTGCCAGGAAGGCAAGATTTTCGTGGCAAGATTGAATCCTTCTCTAGAGACTCGGATCTAGGGTCTTTGGTAAGAAAGGCACCCTCTGCTCCCTCTGACAACGGACCTCCTCTCTTGGAAGTCTGCCAAAACAAAACGAATCAGCTCTCTTCGATCCTCTGATCAATCTGCATATTTCTTTGGCTAGAAACCCTTTGAGAAGCTGTTCTCCTCCCGCTCTTTGTGACCTAGTGCTCAGGCTAAATTCTGAATCTTCACAAATTTAACCCCACCAACAACTTCTGAAGCTCTACAGCACTGCTTCCGGCACTATGGATAAGCAACGGCTTTAGGACTGCGTCACCCTAGCTGGCCTCTGCGTGGGCAAAGAGTCCCAATGCTATCTCTGCGCTGCCTCTACGTAGTAAGTACATGGGCCTGCGTGGAGACTGCGTAGGACTACGTCACTCTAGCCTCTTCGTGGCTCTGCTCCCTCTACTGCTGCGCTATCTCTTCTGGTCCGACTTTCTGCAGTTGTTGCTACTTTCTATAGCAAGGATTCTTCAGTCTTTTGTTGGTGATCCTGCTAGATCTGCAATCACTCTGATACCATGTGAAATTTTTGGAATATTACTTTATGCAGAAACCCTACTATTAGATCTAGTTATAATTCTCCTACTTAATCAAGTTATTAATGCTGAAAATTCATATTAACATCGAAGTAAACACATAACAGTTCTTCAACGATTCAGATCTAAGAAAAAATACATGCACACAAACAAAGTGACACACAAGATTTTCTGGACAACTATGCCTGGAAAAAACCAATGCGGGAAAATCGGTCTTCTGGCTACTGGAGGGTTTATATTATTAAGTAGTTTCTGAATACAGCAAATCCGGGCACCTTACTGGTTAACTCGACAGAGAAAAATAGATCTGCAGCAATACTTGTTGTTTTAGAGACTGAAAACTTGACTAATCCACACCCCAAACGGGATTTACAGAACTCAGCCACTTTCTGCCTCTAGAAACCCCAGCGCTGCCCTTGAAGCTGCCTGCATCAGCCTTGCTAGCCTCTGCATTGGCCTGGAGAGGGCTGCTTAACCCCAGATTGGGTGAGGCAATCCCTACGCTGCTCTGGATGGCCTTTGCGTAACCCTGGGGGCCTCCTGCTGGCTCAACGCTGCCCTTTCTAGGCTTGCGTAGCGACTAAAGCCCTCTGCGCTGCGCAGCTGCTGTGTAGCTGCTGCCCCTACTTCTTTGCGCTGCTTCTAGTTGCTGCCTCTCTGCCTCTTGCTGATTCTTGGCTCTGGGATCAGACCAACCCCTTAACCAATACTACCCCTCGCTGCAGCTGAAACACTTCTGAAAATTCTTAGCAAACCCGCCCTAGAATTTCAGCTTAGTCTCAGTGCTCTCTCTTCGTGTGTGTGTTCTCCAACTAACCCCAAGCCTTTCCTTTATACTTTCTCGTTGGGAAACCAACGACCATGATCTAATCTTGAATCGATGGCTAAGATTAAACGAAAGCTTGATCCATGTGACTTAAATCATTTCCATCACATGTTTAAATTAATTACTTTTAATATTTTAATTTTCCTAAGTTAGACTTACCTTTAATATTTTAATATTAATTAATTAATGTTAATTTTAGATAACCATGGTGTGTTCTATGCTTAATGCAATTTTACTTCAATCTTTCTTATAGGCCTAATTCAATTTAGCAATCACATGAACATGAAAGTAAAATGTTGATAGAACATAATAATAGATCAACAAAAGACAAGCCAAATAATGTAGATCAGATTTTACAATTCTTCTTGTCCAACAAAGATAGAGAGTGATGTGCGTTACAGCAGTCAACAGGATGCATCAACCAGCAAAGTCTTTCCCAGCATCAGATTGGCCAACCTTCCAAGTGTCACACACACCTCTCTAAGACATCTCCAAAAGTCAATGCAAGTCAAGAAAAGAATCCCTCATCCAGATTTCCGGCATCCAGATTTCCGACATCATTTCCGGCATCCATATTCACACGTGGGAGAGAGGAGAAGCGTCTTCTAGGCTGTACGAACCAATCAGATCATGAGGAATGTGTGTGATAAGATGATGAGCAAATGACCTCCAAATCTCTCCAATTTATATCCATCAGTGAGGGTGTGTGACACATCTATTACGCTTGTGAGTCTATATTAGAAATTTGGCCGACCTCGCATATCTGTGGAAAATAAAATCAAAATATATGTTTTGCTCATCCAAACAAGATGATCTTTAGATCAATCTTGCACCTCTCTGAAAGAGGAATCCAACAAAAATTATGATCATCATCATATGATCAGCAACATGGAGTTTGGACCTAGTTGCCCAAAATTAACAATTATTTATCTCCCAAACTGGATGGGATTTCCCAAATCCCTTTTTGGGTCTTGGAGATCTCATGTACTCTAGTCCCTCTACAAATTTTGGGAGCTAGAGCACATTTGATGCGTCCCCAACACTAAAAAAACTCAACATAGCCTCTCCTCCAAATCTCCTGGCTGAACTCCTCTTCTCTCCCACACTCCCGACACTTCCTCTAGACTGCACTGCGCAATCACTGTGCAGTCTCTGCTGCCTCTTGGCACCCGACACAAGCGTGCTATGTCAAGGTGCTAGTCAAAATAGAAGATGAATGAATGAGGAAATGAGTTGCTTTCACTTCCTTTTATCAATTGAGTTCCCAACTTTCCCTTGGGCCCACCATATGGACTGTGCAGTCCCCTCATCTAGCCACTCATTGCGCTGCCCCCATAGAGCCTCTCCCATGCTCCCACCTAGGGAGATGCCTCCAAATTGAATGCTAGCCACATGGGCCCCACTAAGGCCGCAATTTTTCATTGTGAACTATAGGATTAGGCTGTAGTTTTTCCTTTAATTATTAATTGTGGGTCCTAACCCACCTTATTTCTGCTTGACATTAGAAACATCAAAATTTATCAAAAATTAATATTCTAATTAGAAGAATTGATAATTGGGGATATTACAAAGAATGTGTGAGTTCTCCACTCTGAAAACTCGTGCTAAACAACAAGTGACGTGACTAAGCAACTCGAGCAACAACAAAATTGATAAGTCAAGAATTCCAAATGAAGTGAGGTTCCTTCCTTTTATAACCTTCGTTGAGCCTTCTTCCCAACTTTTTCCTCCATACTCTGTTCCTAGTCATTCTTTTCAAATTAGTTATTAAGGGTGTCCGTATTTCATTTGTGGTTAGCCCCCATACATTACCAACAAAATAACATAACATAATGTTAACTAACTTCTAACTCCTAAGTCTTCTAATGAAAATCAAATGGGCCCCAACATCACCAAAATTGGCTCCCATAACATAAAAATAAATCCGGTACGGAAATAATTTAGGAAGGGACATTACATAGTAGGTGACCTATTAGGTGCTTCTTCCAACAAATTTGATTCTCTTCTTATAGATAGAGAATTTTGACATTGAAGCAACTAACCCTAACTTTTCCTCCTTTGCATGTGTGAGAGAATTAGCCCAGAAACAATCTTTCTTCATCCTCTTCCTTCTTCACTATCCTTCTTGTTCTTCTCCTTCGCTTGAATGAGTGATTGATGAATGTGATCCAAGAAGGTCGAGTTCCCTCCTTTATATAGGCTTCTTAAGGTGGACGTGGCTCCTCAAAATAGGCCGACTTCTCAACTGCCAGGCCGACTTGGTCTTGAAGGGTATTTTGACACTTTTAATGACAAAAATAATTTTCTTTACCATTTACAATCTGCTTGATGGGGTCTTCAACTTATAACAATGACTCTTTTGACTTCTTGACCTAGGACAAACCCTAGAAGCACTCAATGGGTGCTTGACCTCTAAAATAAAAGACCTTAAGCATGAAACCCATGCTCAAAATAACAATAATAATTTTTCTTTCATTTTACAAAATACAAGAATCAAAAGTACATTTCATATTTATGAAGATCGAACTTAGTTACACATTTTTCAACACTCCCTCTTAACTAGGGAGGTATTCATAAATGGTACATGGACATTTTCAATCTGAAGAGATCTCATAAGAGTCAGATTGGTAACCCATCTGTCTAGCATCATAACAACCAGCATTGTCGCATAGCAAGGTCTTGACTAACAACTCTATCTCTCCACAAGATCAGAGTACAATGTTGGTGAGACCAATGATTTATAGACACCATGATCATTGTCTCTCAAGGCACATGGCCCACCCGGGTGTTCATAGAGTATGTCCTTCCTTGGACTATTCTTATCTTGGATAGCTAGTCCTCAAAGAGTATCGGTTCTCGACTACTCTTATCTTGGATGCCTTACCTCATCCTCAGAGAGTATTGGATGCTAGATGTTTACCCAATCCTCCATTCTGTCTTCCCAAGTGAAGACAAGAATGATGTGCCTATCTCTTCCAACGAGGGAGGATATATCAACCAAACCAAGCTTGTCTCTCAAATACACAAGCTTCTTATTAGGAAGAGATTTTGTCAATATGTCAGCTATCTGCTCATTGGTGGACATATACTGTAGCTGCAACACCATCTATACTATCTTCCGAATATAGTGATACTTGTTGTTTATATGCTTTTCCTTTCCATGAAACACCGGGTCATTAGACAATCTTATACAACTGGTGTTATCACAATGTATCACTGTAGGGTCCATTGGCCCTTCAAATAAGTCGGACAACTAGTCCTTCAAATAAGTCGGACAACAACTTCCTCAACTAGACAACTTCTTTGCTCACTTGATAGGTTGCAATGTATTCAACGTCTGACTGGTCTTTGATGAAGTCGTTCTTCCTTCTGCTACTGAGAAATTCATCTCTCCGGCCCTCTGGAACCTCTGTCTGACCTTTGGATTTGAGAACGACTTTCTCTCCAGCAAATCGAATTGTCCTCTCTGAAGCTACTGCGGAGAGCTCTGCACCGCCTCACTAGGATAACTCGGCCCTCTTGCTATTGCCTCTCCGGATCTGGAAAAACTTCCTCTGAATCACTACCCCTACCCCTCACTCACTACTTTGATATCTGGATCTCTCCGACAACTGATTGTTGCTACTCCGGAAATCGATCTGCCAAGAAATTGAACTGCTCAAGTGTGTTCTCCAAGTGCCCATCGACTTCCTCTTATAATCCACTTTTGGAGCACCAACAACCTAGATTAAAAATTAATAGATGGCTAGGATCATATTGGAACCAATCTGTGTGAGTTTCTAGATGATTCTCACTTTGACTTAATTAATATTAATTAATTAACTAGTTTTTCTAAGTTTAGACTTAGGAAACATTAAAAAATTGGTTAATAATCTAATTAAGTCACTTTTAGGTGGAATTTCCATAAACGATATCTAGGTCTTGGAGATCTCTTTCATTATAGCCTCTCCACAAAGTTTCGTGGCTAGAATAGATCTAATGCCGCAAAAACTAACATTGCTTCCTTGGAACTTTGACAAAACGTTTGCAACACAAAGCACATGGGGATCCAGTGTAAAAATTGTGAAACGTGATCCGCCAGCTAACCAAGGTGTTTGGGTGGTGCAAGGTAGGAGAGTGGAGTCTCCTTCAAGTTGGAGCTTGAGAACACTTCAGGGCAACAGGGTGTTGCTAGTGGAGGTTGTAGCCTGCATAGGGCATTGGTGCGTTTGTTCAGTTGCAGCTGGTACACAGGGTGTTAGAGCATTCACCAGGTTGGAGCCTGAGATCTAGGGCATTGGAGCGTCCTCCCATTTGCCATTGGTAAACACGGTGTTGGAGCATCTCTCAAGTTGGAGCCTGAGATCTCGGGCATTGGAGCGTCCTCCTAGTTGCAATTGATAAACAGGGTGTTGGACCATTCTATAGGCTGGAGCCTCATTTCGTTGGAGCTGAAAACTTGATGTAATTATTTTTGAAGACAAATCTTAATAAGCGTTTGGAGGTTTTTGACCCGGAGGGGGTTGTCTGTTGGGAAAAATACTGAGAGGGGGGGGTGAATCAGTATTTACTGCATATTCAAAACTTTTTACTTTTTCACTCTCTAAAACCCATACGCTACTTTCCTTTAGTAAACTTGCGTATACACGCGGATATCCTTCATACAACTTGCGTATTAGCAGAGATCTAAATATGCAGATATTTATTAACTTAGTTCTTTGCAATATTCATTCATCTGATGTTAAGTAAACAGTAAACATGTGTAGTAACAACAGAATAAACCATCATACAAAGCATCACACATGAACACCGGGATTTTTAGGTGGAAACCCAAGTCGGGAGAAAACCACCGCTGCAGTTGCTCAGCCTTCAATATTTTATTATAGAGAAAACATCTTACAACATATGTCTTTGGTGCAAGCTCCTACCCAGCCTTGAGCACCCACACAGTAACAAGTTTATAGCTCTCTGGAGGGAGCTTAACCCCACGACTCGTTTGACCTCTCTGCTTGGAAGGGAGCTACGACCCCCTGCTCTCGTTTGACAGCCTCTGGAAGGCTTCAACCCCCTGACTGAAGGCTACAACCCTCAGCACCTCTATGGACCACGTTTCATTAATTTTCACACTGGATCCAAGGCTTCCTCTAGGACACAACTTGCAGGCCACATTTCATCATATTTTCAGACTGGACCCACTCCATACTTTTAAGCATAGTCAACCATGAAACAGATACATATAACTCACTGACAAATATCAGTAAACCAGCAGAACAGATCAGACATTTCTTACCACAGACTTCAGCAAACCCTAGTTTGCATACGCACTTTCCTTTCACTGATGTCGTGTATATACGTGCTTCCGTTCACATAAACCAGCGTATACTTCTGTACATATTACAGATCTAATTTCATTGCGCATACACGCTTTCTCTTCAGCGAAGCCGCGTATATACGCGCTTCCTCTTCGGCTAACTAGCGTATGGTTCTTCAGACTTTTATGTCATTGCAATTCTTCACAACAGATACATCACTTCAGATTTTACCCTTTACCTCAGACAGATGTTCGCCTCATCACAGATCTAATCATTTCATAAACAGATCTAGCAAATATAAGTACATTTCAGATCTAGATCCCCTTCTTCATCAATGGTGCATCATACATTCAGATCTATTATTCAACTGTAACCCTTTCAATTCAGATATCCTTCAGAGAGAAGTATTCATTCAAGCTCAGACATCTTGCACCCATACTTATAATTTGCATAATGAATTTCTTCCCCTTATATAGGTTTACCCTTTATCAATACCATGATCCAAAACCACATTACTTTCGATGGTATTCCTGGACGGGGTCACATAGACGAATCATTACTCAATACAATGGGTCAATACCATGGTGGTTACCCCTGGTTTTACATATTTAGAGCGCTTTTGCCCATACGCGACTTGACACGTTATTTCCCGCGTGCATACGAAACTTCGCCTTAACAAACATCCGCGTGTGCCTAGAGACATACTCTTTTATCCTTAGATCTATCACCTCTTTGAATTTCGCTGTTGTGCCTTCTGTTCACACTGTAGATACATCAGATTCACTTCATCAAGAACATATTCTATCAAGCACAACTTCATCAAGTAAGTTGTCATCATCTTCATCAAGTGGGTTGCCTTTCAAGGACAACACTCAGCATCATATTGCTAACAAACATCATTTACCAAGTCCATCAAGTCAAGAATAACTTCATCAGGTGGATTGCCATCAAGGACAACACTCTTCATCATATTGCCAACAATCTCCCCCTTTGGACTTGATGGCAACCACAATGGTGTTTGGTTACCACAACAGATAGGTACAATAAGAATACAAGGACACCATGTCACATTCCCCATTTTTGACACCATTCTTTCTCTTCATTAAAACACCATGTCACTCTCCCCCTTTGACATCAAGGGCAAAGGGTGGATCAAAACCCACATACTCTCCCCCTTTTCTCCACATGTGGAAGAAGCGTTCTGCAGATCTGATATATACTGAAGTGACCAAGCTCCCCCTGAGTTCATGCTGAATCTTCAAACATATTTTTCAATGAAGTACATGACTCTATGAATTTCCTATCACCAATGACTCATACTTACATCAAAGATCCATCCAAGTGGATTTACATATGAGACACAACTACCCAACCAAGTGGGTTTACAAATTTGACTCAGCTACCCAACCAAGTGGGTTTACAATATTTGACTCAGCTACCCAACCAAGTGGGTTTACAAATTTTGACAAGTCCTTACATGACTGAAATTTACAATTTTACATCATGGGTCTCAACATGACCTTTTCATCAAAATACAAATATGACTTTTCATAACCAACACCAGAAATTCCTCAAGAAAGAGAACATATTTCAGAACCATCATAGTGCCAACAATGCATTATACTCAGCAACGCTAATGCTCCCCCTGAATCTGTGCATCCAAGCATCCTTTCCATATGACTAAGGCTCCCCCTTAGTTTGTGCATCCTGAACACTTTCACCAACAAATCATCAAGGCATCTTTATCAAAACATTAGAAATAGAATTATGAGAACTAGAACACCACCAGAGATACCAAACAGCACTGCAGCTGTGCTGAAGAGAGCTGACTCCAAACAGAAAATTGTCAGCAATCAGACATACGCGGTTTTTTGTGCATTAACTCGCGTATATACGCGACTGTGTTTCAGGAAACCCACGTATCCAATACCATCTTCTATATTTTAACCAGATCTGATCCTCTGTGAGAAAAAGACAGTGTTCAGCTTCTTTCTGAGATATTTGAATGCTTCCCTGGAATATAGATAGATAGAACAGGTAGTTGTGTCTTCAAGCGTCATCCAATGGTTGTAGCATAAGCACATTAGTAACCAAGCCTTCAGATTCTTTGCAGCATCAATACATTCTTTCCAAGAGAAATTATCATACCAGAACAACATCTTCAAATATGTGTCAAACAATCATCCATGTGGTCCAATATCATCAAGATCTTCAAGATTTAACATGAAGTAACATATGTAGGCAAAAGATCTCAACCATAGTAACAAACTCTGCATGATCTATTCTTATTTATGAATCAAACGACATCCAACTCATCCATGTGTGAGCACAAAAGATACTTATCAGCAACCAGGGCTCAAAATCTCATCATAATAAACCATGTACCAAGTCATCATCATTTAAGCATGAGTATCACAATAACCAAAGAATAAGCAGTCATAGTGCCAACAATGCAATCATTAGTATTCAACCTGCTGCTCCCCCTGAACCAGTGCTCCTCCTTAACTTGTGCAACCTGAATACCTTTATCAGCAAGTCATCAGCAACAATCTCTGCATGATCTGTCCTTATCTCTGATTTATAAGACTTTCATCTCAGCAACGAATACTCTTCATCAACAAGCAAACAAGACTCATCCATAATCTTCAACATAAGTAACCAAGTATCATATCATCATTATTTAAAACTGAGAAATTAAGCTGATACAGAGTCAATAATACAGTTATTAACAATCAGACTGATGCTCCCCCTGAACCTCTGCTCCAGATCTTCAGCTATCATATAAATTCTCTTATCATCAATGCATACGCGACTGTGTCTGCTGGAACTCGCGTGTATACGCGACTTTTGTTCATCGAACCCGCGTATGGAAAGTGAAGCATAGAAATTTTTCACATTCCTTCATCTCCCCCTGAACTTGTACTTCCTGTACCTGTCTTCTTCATATCAGATGCTCTGTCAGAAATACATATAACCAAAATAATCAAATCAATCATGAGAGACATCATACATTGCTCCCCCTGTGATGATACATTACTAAATCTCATAATGTATCCCACATCATTCCTGCAGTCAATCAGAGAAGTAAGCTTCAGAAGCGGATGACTGCAGTAGGGTCAGAATTCCCTACGTTTTTGATCGGTCCTCCATATTTTTCCAGATTTGTTTGATCTTTCTATTTGTGTGTTGGAAATTATCCAATTTCTCATATCTGTTCAACCTGCATTCCTTTTCTACATGTCCATACTTGTTACAAGAATAACATCTCATGTGTCCAGAGAAATAAGCATAAGAATCATAATGAGTATTTATAATCTTCCTCCTTTTACAATCAGCTGCTTTATGTCCATACTTGTTACATGAAAAACAATATCCCTTGAAGAAACCAGAGTACCTTTCTATGTAGGAACTGTTTGATTGAGGCTGAAATGATCTGCTCCTGCAATTTGCTGCAACATGCCCATAATTATGACATTTGAAACATTCAACATTATTGAATTATTTCCTTTGAGATTTCATCATTGTTGATTGACCTTTTGTTTCTTTCAACTCTTCAGGTTTTGTATTGACTTCCTTTGAATCTTTAGCCCTTCCTTGTGAACTAGATTCTCCTTTAACAGTTTCATGAAAACCAAGACCAAGTTTGATAGAAGGAGACCTTTGACTACTAAGAATATTATCCAGAATCTTAGTACTATCTTGAAACCTCAAAAGTCTAACCTTTTCTTCTAATTTACCTTTGAGAACGTTTACCTCAACCTCCAGGGCTTGACATTGCTTTGTCATGCTTTCTTCTTTCCTTCTTCCATCTTCTACTTGATCCTTCAGATTTAGAATCTCTTCTTTCAACCAATTTTCGTTTTCTTCACATGTTTGTTGCAGCTCTTCATTCTTTTTATTTGATTTTTCCAGATCTTCTTTGAGAGAGATGATTTCTGCTTCAAGGCCTTCCTTTTCAAATGGTTGTAGAGGTTCCTCATTCTTCTTACTTGATGCTTCAAGATCTGTTTGTAGAGAGATGATTGCAGCTTCAAGTCCTTCATTCTTCTTGCTTGATTTTTCGAGATCTACATTTAGATCGTTGATTTCTGCTTCTAGTTCTTTAATTCGATTGGATGCATAAGTATGAAACCTTTGATACTTGTCCACCTATCCATTCAGCATTTCTATTTGTTTTTCCATTTGAGAGATCATCTCTTTGTTGATAGATTCTTGCGTCTTAGATGAACTTTGTAGTTCTTCAACTTTAACCTTGAGAGCTTCTTCTAGATCCACAACTTTACTTTCACTATCTTCACTATTGTTTGCACAAAGAAGATTATTCAAAGGACCCCAATCACTATCTGATTCATCTTCTTCAATTTCTGCTATACATGTTTTCTGAGATATCTTCTTGTTTCGAGTAGCCTTCTTCTTTTGCTTCTTTTCCATGAGCACTTTCAGATCATGGTCAGAATCTTCTTCATCTTCACTGGACACTTCATCATCATCTTCATTTGCATAATAACTCTTCCTTTTTTCAAATTGTTTCCCTTTACCATGTTTTTCTCTATAAGGACATTTAGCAGCATAGTGACCAACTTTTCCACACTCAAAACATTTGAAGGGAAGCTTACCTTTGAATCTTCCAGGACCTAGTTGGAGTTTTCTCACAAAATTCGCTTCTTCTTCTTCGGATATATAGCTGGTTTCTTTGACAACTTCCTTTTCCTTTCCTTTTGCAGACACCTTAAAAGCAACTTCTCTGATTTGAGAAGGACCTCCTTGTCTCTTTTCAAAAGCAGTCAAAATACCATGTAATTGAACAATAGTAAGAGTTTGCAGATCTTGCCTTTCTTCAATAGCTGAAACTTTAGAGTCAAATCTTGAAGTCAAGGATCTTAAGACTTTTTCTACCAGAGTAGTATCAGTTATGGTTTCACCCAAATTTCTCATCCGATTTACAATATCATCCAGACGAAGAAAGAAACTGGCAACACTCTCATCACTATGCATCTTCAAATTTTCATATTCAATTCTAAGAGTTTGGAGTTTTGCACTTTTTTACCTTTGTGTCTCCTTCATAGCTTAGAATGATTTTGTCCCATATTTCTTTTGCTGAATGTAGCTGCATCACTTTAGCAAATTCTGATTCAGACATGCTTCCTAACAAGACATTCACCGCTTTGGCATTGATTTCATACTTCTTCCTTTCTGCTGCATCAGTAGGAATACTTGCTGGGTATTGATAACCTTCTTCCATGATTGCCCATACATCTGCACCAAGACTTTGCAGATATGCTTTTGTTCGTACCTTCCAAAATATCAGATTGCTTCCATTGAATAGAGGTGGCTTTATAGACATTACTCCTTCAAGACTTCCCATTGCGACGGATCTCCTTCAAGCGATCAAGCTTCTGCAGAAGGACCTGCTCTGATACCAATTGTTGGGAAAAATACTGAGAGGGAGGGGGGGGGTGAATCAGTATTTACTGCATATTCAAAACTTTTTACTTTTTCACTTTCTAAAACCCATACGCTACTTTCCTTTAGTAAACTCGCGTATACACGCGGATATCCTTCATACAACTCGCGTATTAGCAGAGATCTAAATATGCAGATATTTATTAACTTAGTTCTTTGCAATATTCATTCATCTGATGTTAAGTAAACAGTAAACATGCGTAGTAACAACAGAACAAACCATCACACAAAGCATCACACATGAACACCAGGATTTTTAGGTGGAAACCCAAGTCGGGAGAAAACCACCGCTGCAGTTGCTCAGCCTTCAATATTTTATTATAGAGGAAACATCTTACAACATATGTGCTGGCGCAGACTTGACCAGCACGCAGGCACCCACCTGCGCTCGTTTACCAGCCTCTCCTGGAAGGGAGCTACGACCCCCCGACTCGTTTACCAGCCTCTCCTGGAAGGGAGCTACGACCCCCCGATCTCGTTTACCAGCCTCACCTGGAAGGGAGCTACAACCCCCTGACTGAAGGCTACAACCCTCAGCACCTCTATGGACCACGTTTCATCAATTTTCACACTGGATCCAAGGCTTCCTTTAGGACACCACTTGCAGGCCACGTTTCATCATATTTTCAGATTGGACCCACTCCATACTTTTAAGCACAGTCAACCATGAAACAGATACATATAACTCACTGACAGATATCAGTAAACCAGCAGAACAGATCAGACATTTCTTACCACAGACTTCAGCAAACCCTAGTTTGCATACGCGCTTCCCTTTCACTGATGTCGCGTATATACGCGCTTCCGTTCACATAAACCAGCGTATACTTCTGTACATATTACAGATCCAATTTCATTGCGCATACGCGCTTTCTCTTCAGCGAAGCCGCGTATATACGCGCTTCCGCTTTGGCGAACTAGCGTATGGTTTTTCAGACTTTTATGTCATTGCAATTCTTCACAACAGATACATCACTTCATATTTTACCCTTTACCTCAGACAGATGTTCGCCTCATCACAGATCTAATCATTCCATAAACAGATCTAGCAAATACAAGTACATTTCAGATCTAGATCCCCTTCTTCATCATTGGTGCATCATACATTCAGATCTATCATTCAATTGTAACCCTTTCCATTCAGATATACTTCAGAGAGAAGTATTCATTCAAGCTCAGACATCTTGCACCCACACTCTTGATTTGCACAATGAATTTCTTCTCCTTATATAGGTTTACCCTTTTTCAATACCATGAGCCAAAACCACATTACTTCCGATGGTATTCTTGGACGGGGTCATTTAGACGAATTATTACCCAATACAATGGGTCAATACCATGGTGGTTACCCCTGGTTTTGCACTTTATGAGCGCTTTTGCCCATACGCGACTTGGCACGTTCTTTCCCGCGTGCATACGCGACTTCCCTTAGGCAAATCCGCGTATGCCTAGAGACATACTCTTTTCATCATAGATCTATCACATACTGAATTCCTTTCTTCATTGCCTTCTGTACTCACTGTAGATACATCAGATTTAGTTCATGAAGACATATTCTATCGGGCACAACTTCATCAGTAAGTTGCCATTATCTTCATCAAGTGGGTTGCCTTTCAAGGACAACACTCAGCATCATATTGCTAACAAACATCATTTACCAAGTCCATCAAGTCAAGAATAACTTCATCAGGTGGATTGCCATCAAGGACAACACATGTCAACAGTCGCATGTCTTCATCTTTATTCAGTGGGTTGCCATCAAGGACAACACTCTTCATCATATTGCCAACATTGTCCTCTTGAAAATCTCTGTCTATTGTCTTGATTATTGTGCATTGTTGAATGGTGTTGATTATTGTTGATGAATATTATATTTATCTAATGCTAATGATAATTAATGCTTTGTGAAAGAAAAATAACTAATTGTAAGTGAAAAACTGATTCACCCCCTCTCAGCGTTTCCAACACGTCTAGCCTCCAATCATGAATAAGTGTTCAATGATCCTCCTCCAATGTGGATGTCTCCTCAAAATATTGGTGCAAAGACCAAGTAAACCCTCCGTGTGGCATGTGTGGTTCCAAGGGTGGAATGTCTGTAAATTTATGCAGATGTTCTGTGCTTGATGCAACTTTACTTTCTCTTCAATTTCAGACAGCAATCACATAAACAATAAAGTAAAATGCTAATAGAACATACCAGTAGATCAATAGAAGACAAGCCAGAAATATATATATGTGTTGGTGCATTATGGCGATCAACAAGATGCTTCAACCAACAAAGTCTTATTGGTTAGCCAGCCCGGAATGTGTCACATCACCCTCATCAAACAATCCAAGTCAACCAAAGTCAACAAAACCCAAATAGTCAACGTTGTCCAGAAAGTCAACGTAGAACAACATCAAGTCAAAGTCAATGCAGCACAGTCAATGGTCAACCATTGACCTCGGTTCTTGTGCCAAATAGTATGGACTGCAGAAATCGATGTTTGTGCCAAAGTTAGGCTCCATTTGACTGTGCATTGACCAAAGTCAATGCTGGTGAAACCTGCGATGGAAGCCCTAGCTATAGCAGAAAGTCAATGTCCTTCTCCCACGTGTGAACAGAAAATTGCCTCCAAGTAGCTCGAACCAATCAGAAGAGGAGAGAGAATGTGTGAGGATAAGATGAGTGAAACATCCTCCAACATTGATCTTTTTTATATCCATCAGTGAGGGTGTGTGACACATTTGCTGGGGGTGTAAAACCTTAAGGCCGACCTGCACATATTTTGAATAAATTAGAAATAAATTCAAAATAAATGTTCTACTCATCGGATCAAGATGATCTTTAGATCGATCTTGCACCTCTCCGAAAGAGGAACCCAATAAAAATATTGGTATCTTCAGCTGAGCATCACAACATGGAGTTGGACCTAGTTGTCCAAAATTAACACTCCCTCTCAACTAGGGAGAACTCCATCCACCTGTGCAATCCAAACATTGTGCGTCATCCCGCTGTAACTTGCTTTGTTGGCCTCTTTATTTCAGAACAGAAGTGGGTTAGTCACAAAGACATCATTCCCGGCTGACAGATTCAATCCAGAGGTCCAAAACCTCTATAGGACTCACAAAGAGTCTCATACCAACCCGAAGTTGGTTTATCTGACCCGAAGTCAGTAGGAGGTCTGAAACCTCACTAGACTTGATCCCAGATCAAGTGGTTGGACCGTGCCATCCTAGATAGAGAGTATGGAAATCTCTGATGGGTCCATCAGTCTTTGCTACTAGTCTCTAGCTTTTGCCACCTCAATGGCCAAATGAGAAGTACTTCCCGTGAGCCTTGAACTCAATGGGTAGGATGCATACGGGGCACAGATAATGAGAGGTGAACCAACTCAATCATCAAAACGGTGGGGTAGAAGCACACCAACAAGGTTCGACAAGCCTAGCCCTATGGTTGCTTATAGCTCCGAGAAGCTATCCCCAAAGCCCCCGAGAGCTCGCAGAGCTCATCATCCAACAAGACCCTCATCATAGGGTCATTCCACGATACCAAGACTCTCACGGAAGGTTAGGAACTTGACCTTTTCCAGGGGCTATGTGAGAATATCCGTGACCTCCTCATCAGTTCCTATATGATCGAGCCTTACGGTGAGTCGCTGTGCCATATCCCGAATAAAATGGTACCTGGTATCAATATGCTTGGATCGATCGTGAAACACGAGATTCTCGGACAAGCGAATCCCACTCTGGTTATCACAGAGTATCACGGTGGTATCTAGCACATGCCCGAACAACTCACTGAAGATCTTTCGCAACCAAACTGCTTCACAACAGGCCATACTTGCTACAATGTATTCGGCCTCTGTGGCGCTCAAACCCACCAACTTTTGCTTCCTGCTCATCCATGATATTGAAGCAGATCCAAGTGAGAAGAAGCATCCCGATGTGCTTTTACGATCCACCACACTGCCAGCCCAATCGACATCAGTATATCCAAGGAGTGTCACGCTCCCGACAGTGTATCTCAGCCCATGGTTTATCGTGCCCTGAAGATATCTCAGAAGATTCTTAGCACCAACCTATTGAGTGTGATGAGGCTCAACCATCTGTTGACTCAAAGTGTTCACTACAAAACATATATCTGACGGGTGTTCACTAAGAACATCAGGGCCCCTACGAGTTGATGATACTCAGTAGGATTTGCTAACACGGGTCCAGCAACACTGCCACTCAAATTCTTAAAGTTCAGCTCCATCGGTGTCGACACGGACTTACAGTGCACCATACCAAATCTTTCCAGAAGCTTCATAATGTATTTTCCTTGAGAAAGGAAAATCTCATCAGGTCTCTACCAGACCTCCAGGCCTAGGAAATAGTGCATCAGTCCTAGGTCCTTCATCTTCAACTCAGCAGCGAGCTCCCTCTTGCACTGATGAATGAGAGGGTCAACACCTGTCAGGAAGAGCTCGTCCACATCTAGCACCAGAATCAGAGGCTTCTCTCTATCAACCTTGAATTAAAGGTTCGGATCAGTATTACTACGAGTGAAGTCCAGCGTCATCAGGTAGCTATCTATCCTCTCATACCAAGCTCTAGGTGCTTGCTTCCGCCCATAGAGGGCTTTCTTCAACCTGTAGATATGGGTGTCCCGATCCTAGACTTTGAACCCCAGAGGTTGCTCCACATACAACTCTTCCTTTATCGCACCATGCAGAAATGCGGTCTTCACATCCATCTGATGAAGACTCCATCCTTGCGTAACAGCAAGGGCTATGATAAATCGAATGGTGGTATATCGGGCCACAGGTGCAAATATGTCACCATAGTCTATGCCTTCCTTTTGAGAGAAGCCACGGGCAATGAATCTTGCCTTGAATTTTTCAGCACTTCCATTAGATCCTTGCTTGATCTTATAGAGCCATTTCGAGGTGACAACTGCTTTGTCCTCCGGTCTTGGAACCACATCCCAGACATCATTCTTCATTATGGACTCATACTCTTCCTGCATAGCATCCTTCCAGACTTGATGCTTTACGGCTTCATCAAAAGATCCAGGCTCAGATTGTACAATAGTACTCATGGCTGCTAGATACCCTTGGTATCTACTCGGCTTCTTGCTTTCACAGAATGTCCCCCTTGGGGCCATATGTCCCTCGGCATCCTCGAAAGTGTCCCTGAGCCATGATGGTCTCTGCCCCAGTGAAAGAGGTGGATCAATCAGGTCCATCGGTCCTTCAACATTGGGCATCGTCTCATCCTTTGGTCCTTCTTGATTTCCAGGCTTTGTTTCATGATCTTCCTTAAATCTCGAAAGATTGACTACTTTCCTCAGGGAAGCATTTTCGTTAAAAGTGACATCGTGGCATATCTCCACTTCCCTTTGAACAGGCACATAGACTCTATAGGCCTTCGAAGTTTCGCTGTAGCCCACAAACATTCCCTTCTTCCCAGAAGCATCCAACTTGCTTCTCTTCTCTTTCGACACATGAAAATAAACAGGACATCCAAAAACTCTAAAGAGTGAGACGTCAGGTTTCTTACCAGTGAAAACCTCTTCGGGAGTTTTGGAGTCCAAGGTAGAATGTGGGCATCGGTTTTGTATGTGCACAACAGTGTTCGCATCTTCTCCCCACAGAAACTTCGGTAGACCCTAATCACATAGCATTGCACGGGAAGCTTCCACAATGTTCCTGTTCTTTCATTCAGCAACGCCATTCTGCTCAAGAGTATAGACAGTTGTGGTCTCCCTCTTAATGCCAGCTTCTCTGCAAAATTTCTTGAACTCGTTTGTCTCATATTTAGTGCCATTATCGGTCCTCAATATCTTGATCTTCTTCCCTGTCAGATTTTCCACCAAGGCTTTGAAGGTACGAAACCACATGAAAGACTCATCCTTCTTCTTTAAGAAGTACATCCAGGTTTTGCGAGAGAAGTCATCTATGAACATCATATAATAAGAACATCCTCCCAAGGATGTTACGGGCAGCATACCAGACATATTAGAATGTACTAATTGCAAGACATCAGATGTCTTTGTGACGCTTGAGGGGAAAGGTCCCCTTGGATGCTTTCCATCGGCACAACCCTAACATACACCTTCATGATTATTTGAGAACTCGGGCATCCCCGTCACCACCTTCCTTGATTCTAGAAGGGGTTTGTAGTGAAGGTGTCCAAACCTCCGGTGCCATAGTTCAGTCTGTCGGATAGTATCACATGTCATCGCTCCTAGTGGACTTCCTCCAGCTTGGTAGAGTGTATCAACTCTAAACCCAATCGCGATAGCTTCCTTGAAGCTCTTCTTCCACATGCACACCTTTCCATTAGTGAATGCCACATTGAAACCTTTGTCTTTCATGGCCAATATAGACACAAAGTTCTTCTTCAAATTAGGTACATATAGTACATCTTGCAAGCGGAGGACTTGACCTTGAGACAAGTGGAGGGTCACAGTCCCTGTCCCTTTCACGGGATATGTGGCATTATCTCCAAGGATAATTTCCAGATTAGTATCCTTCAAATCATATCGTAGTGTTTCCTGAACCTGGTGATGTGCCTTGTATGACTACCTATCTATCAACCAATTCTCCATAATGTCGGCCGAGATGCAACAAAGAGGGCAGAGATAAGAATATATTCATTTTTCTTATTATCAACAACATTGGATTCATCATACCTGGAATTTCTTGACCTCTTGAAAGGTTGACCATTTCCACTTCGATCAAAGGGAGCCTTCCTCTTTCCTTGAAGCCGTTGTTCCTTTGATTATTATTGCCATTCCTCTGGTTGTTGTTGTTGTCATCACCATCGGGAGAATCCTTCTTGAAAGGACATTCTCTAGCATAGTGACCTGGCCTATGACAAGTGTAACACTTGCCCTTCTTTCCTTGGGCCCCTGCTCTTCCTTCGTTCTTTAGACCACCAAAGTTCTTCCTTCTAGAATGAGCAGCGTAGGCAACATTTCCTTCATTTTCATACTCCTTCATTCTTGTCTCTTCTTGAACGCATCTCGATAGTACTTCGTCAAAGTCAAGTATCACATTATTATTTAGAATGGTAGTGTTGAACACATGCCATTCGGATGAGAGCCCTTCAAATGCGGTGAGTACCATCTCTTGATCAACTATTATCTCCCCAATAGCCGTTATATTGTCTTCGATCTCGTTAGCTTCTAGTATGATTGAACAGACTCATCCCTGCCTTTCTTCAGATTCTTCAATTGATTCTTGAAGAATAGTACTTGATTTGCATTGTTGGCCTTGAACATGTTGACCAACTTATCATACATCTCTTTTGATGTGCCCAACTCATAGATGTAGGCAACCAGACTCTTGTGATTTGAGTCCCTGATCATCAGCTTTGCTTTAATCTCCCCCTTCTTATATTTTGTCTTGGCAGAAGCAGTTGCAGTGGATGGAGGCTCTTGGATTTTACCCTGCACATAGTCGATGACATCTTGGTCTTCCAACATAAGATCCAATGACATCTTCCAAGCATGGAAGTCATCTTCCTACCAATTTGTCATCGGCCTCTTTGAAGCTATCGTAGTTTGGAGGAACACATCCTCTTCGTCGGTGATACAAATTAGGCAGCTTCCTTGTCTTCACCTCACTTCCGATCCCATAGAAATTTGCGTGTATGTTCTAATATAGACGTGCCTTACTTTCTCTTCAATTTCAGACAACAATCACATAAACAATAAAGTAAAATGCTGATAGAACATACCAGTAGATCAACAGAAGACAAGCCGGAAATATATATATGTGTTGGTGCATTACGACAATCAGCATGATGCTTCAACTAACAAAGTCTTATTGGTCAGCCAACCCAGAATGTGTCACATCACCCTCATCAAACAATCCAAGTCAACCAAAGTCAACACAACCCAAATAGTCAACGCTGTCCAGAAAGTCAACGCTGTCTAGAAAGTCAATGCAGAACAACAACAAGTCAAAGTCAACATAGCACGGTCAACGATCAACCTTTGACCCGGTTCTTGTGCCAAATAGTAGGGATTGCATAAATCAAAGTTTGTGCCAAAGTTTAGCTCTATTTGACTATGGCCTCTATAAAGTCAACACCGTCAACCCAGTGGGGGGTGGAAGCTCTTAGCCGCAAAGCAGTAAAAGTCAATGTCCCTCCCACGTGTGAACAAAAAATTGCTTCAAGTGATCGAACCAATCAGATGAGGAGAGAGAATGTGTGAGGATGATATGAGTGAAATGTCCTCCAACGTTGACCTTATTTATATCCATCAGTGAGGGTGTGTGACACATCTGCTGGGGTACAAAACCTTAAAGCTGACCTGCACATATTTTGAATAGATTAAAAATAAATTCAAAATAAATGTTCTGCTCATCGGATCAAGATGATCTTTAGATCAATCTTGCACCTCTCCAAAAGAGGAACCCAATAAAAATATTGGTATCTTCATCTGAGCATCACAACATGGAGGTTGGACCTAGTTGTCCAAAATTAACACTCCCTCTCAACTAGGGAGAACTCCATCAATCTTTGCAATCCAACATCGTGCATCACCCCGCCGTAACTTGCTTTGCTGGCTCTTTATTTCAGAACAGAAGTGGGTCAGTCACAAAGACATCATTCCCGACTGACAGATTGAGCCCAGAGGTCCGAAACCTCTATAGGACTCACAAAGAGTCTCATACCAACCCGAAGTTGGTTTATCTGACCCGAAGTCAGTAGGAGGTTCGAAACCTCATTAGACTTGATCCCAGATCAAGTGGTTGGACCGTGCCATCCTAGATATAGAGTACGAAAATCTTTGATGCGTCCATCAATCTTTGCTACTAGTCTCTAGCTTTTCCCACCTCACTAGCCAAATGAGAGGTAATTCCCATGAGCCCTGAACTCAATGGGTAGGATGCATACGGGGCATAGATAATGAGAGGTGAACCAATTCAATCATCACAATGGTGGGGCCGAAGCACACCAACAAGGTTCGGCAAGCCTAGCCTTGTGGTTGCTTATAGCTCCGAGAAGTTATCCCCAAAGCCCCCCAGAGCTCCCAGAGCTCATCGTCCAACAAGACCCTCATCATAGGGTCGTTCCACGATACCAAGACTCTCACGGAAGGTTAGGAACTTGACCTTCCCCAAGGGCTTCGTGAGAATATCCATGACCTACTCATCAGTTCCTATATAATCGAGCCTTACGGCGCCTCGTTGTACCATATCCTAGATAAAATAGTACCTGATATCAATATGCTTGGATCGATCGTGGAACACGAGATTCTTAGACAAGCGAATCCCATTGTGGTTATCACAGAGTATCACGGTGGTATCTAGCACATGCCCGAACAACTCACTGGAGAGCTTTTGCAACCAAACTGCTTCACAACAGGCCATACTCGCTGCAATGTATTCGGCCTCCGCGGTGCTCAAAGCCACCGACTTCTGCTTCCTACTCATCCATGATATCGAAGCAGATCCAAGTGTGAAGCAACATCCTGATGTGCTTTTACGATCCACCACACTGCCAACCCAATTGACATTAGTATATCCAAGGAGTGTCGCCCGACAAGACCTCGTGTACCCCATGGCGTTTATCGTGCCCGAAGATATCTCGTAAGATTCTTAGCACCAACCTAGTGAGTGTATGAGGCCTAACCATCCGTTGACTCAAAGTGTTCACTACAAAACATATATCCGGGACGCGTGTTCACTAAGAACATTAGGGCTCCTACGAGTTGACGATACCACAGGATTTGCTAACACGGGCTCAAATAACGCCCAAGACCAACTTCTTAAAGTTGAGCTCCATCGGGTAAGCCATGGGACCTGCTGTGCCCAATTACACCAAATCTTTTCCGTGTTTTCCATAATGTATTTTCTCGGAGAAAGCGAAAATCTTGCCGGTGTCTCTACTGCACTGTGCCTAGGAAATAGTGCATTAGTCCTAGGTCCTTCATCTCGAACTCAACAGCGAGCTCCCTCTTGCACTGATGAATGAGAGGGTCAGCACCTGTCAGGAAGAGGTCATCCACATATAGCACCAGAATGAGAGGCTTCTCCTTGTCAACCTTGAATTAAAGGTTCGGATCAACATTACTAGGAGTGAAGCCCAGCTTCATTAGGTAGTTATCTATCCTCTCGTGCCAAGCTCTGGGTGCTTGCTTCAGCCCATAGAGGGCTTTCTTCAACCTGCAGACATGGGTGTCCCGATCTTGCACTTTGAACCCCAAAGGTTGCTCCACATACACCTCTTCCTTTATCGCACCATGTAGAAATGTGGTCTTCACATCCATCTGATGAAGACTCCATCCTTGCATAGCAGCAAGGGCAATAATAGATCGAATGGTGGTATATCGAGCCATAGGTGCAAATATATCATCATAGTCTATGCCTTCCTTTTAAGAGAAGCCTCAGGCAATGAATCTTGCCTTGAACTTTTCAGCACTACCATCATATCCATGCTTGATCTTATAGAGCCATTTCGAGGTGACAACAGCTTTGTCCTCCAGTCTCGGAACCACATCCTAGACATCATTTTTCATAATGGACTCGTACTCTTCGTGCATAGCATCCTTCCAGACTTGATGCTTTACGGCTTCTTCAAATGATCCAAAGCCAATATTGTACAATAGTACTCATGGCTGCTAGATATCCTTGGTATCTACTCGGCTTCTTGCTTTCACGGAAAGTCCCTCTTGGGGCCATATGTCCCTCCGCATCCTCGAGAGTATCCCTAAGCCATGATGGTCTCTTCCCCTCTGAAGGAGGTGTATCAATCGGGTCCATCAGTCCTTCAACATCAGGCATTGTCTCATCCTTTGGTCCTTCTTGATTTCCAGGCCTTGCTTCATGGTCTTCCTCAGATCTCGGAAGATTGACTACTTTCCTTAGGGAAGCATCTTCGTCAAAAGTGACATTGTGGCATATCTCCACTTCCCTTTGACCAGACACATAGACTCTATAGGCCTTTGAAGTTTCGCTGTAGCCCACTAACATTCCCTTCTTCCCAGAAGCATCTAGCTTGCTCCTCTTCTTTTTCGGCACATGAAAATAAATAGGACATCCAAAAACTCTAAATTGTGAGACGTCAGGTTTCTTACTAGTGAAAACCTCTTCGGGAGTTTTGGGAGCTCAAGGCGAATGTGGGCTTCTTGTTTGTATGTGCACAACAGTTGTTCCTCGGTGCCTTCTCCTTACGTAAACTTCAGACCTTGGTCACATAGCATTGCACGGAAGCTTCCACAATGTTCCCTGCTTTGTTCTTTCATTCAAGAACGCCATTCTCGCCCAAGAGTATAGACAGCCAGGTCTCCTCTAATGCTAGCTTCTCTCAGGCCCCATGAACTCGTTTATCTCATATTCGGGCACATTATTAGTGTCCCCGAATATTTCTCCGATCTTCTTCCCCTCGTCGATTTTCCACCAAGGCTTTGAAGGTACGAAAACCACATGAAAGCCTCATCCTTCTTCTTCTTTAAGAAGTATATCCGTGCTTTATGAGAGAAGTCATCTATGAACATCATATAATAAGAACATCCTCCCAAGGATGTTACGGGCAGCATACCAGACATATCAGAATGTACTAATTGCAAGACATCAGAGGTCTTTGTGACGCTTGAGGGGAAAGGTCCCCTTGTATGCTTTCCATCGGCACAACCCTAACATACACCTTCATGATTATTTGAGAACTCGGGCATCCCCGTCACCACCTTCCTTGATTCTAGAAGGGGTTTGTAGTGAAGGTGTCCAAACCTCCGGTGCCATAGTTCAGTCTGTCGGATAGTATCACATGTCATCGCTCCTAGTGGACTTCCTCCAGCTTGGTAGAGTGTATCAACTCTAAACCCAATCGCGATAGCTTCCTTGAAGCTCTTCTTCCACATGCACACCTTTCCATTAGTGAATGCCACATTGAAACCTTTGTCTTTCATGGCCAATATAGACACAAAGTTCTTCTTCAAATTAGGCATATAGAGTACATCCTGCAAGTGGAGGACTTGACCTTGAGACAAGTGGAGGGTCACAGTGCCTGTCCCTTTCACGATATATGTGGCATTATCTCCAAGGATAATTTCCAGATTAGTATCCTTCTCAACCATATCAAAAACTGTTTCCTTGAACCCATTGATATGCCTTGAGGCACCACTATCTATCAATCAAACATCCATAGTGTTGGGTGGAGATGCAACACAGAGGGTAGATACAAGAATGTATTCATTTCTTTTATCATCAACATTTGATTCCTCATACCTGGTGTTTCTCGACCTTTTGAAAGGTTGATAATTTCCACTGGAGGGAGCCTTCCTCTTTCCCTTGAACCTATTGTTCCTTTGATTTCCATTCCTCTGATTGTTGTTGTTGTCATCACCATCGTGAGAATCCTTCTTAAAAGGACATTCTCTAGCATAGTGACCTGTCCTATGACAAGTGAAACACATGCCCTTCTTTCCTTGGGCCCCTGCTTTTCCTCTGTTCTTTGAACCACCAAAGTTCTTTCAGAATGAGCAAACAGAGGGCAACATTTTCATTTTCATACTCCTTCATTCTTGTCTCTTCTTGAACGCATCTCGATAGTACTTCGTTAAAGTCACAAAGTCAGTATCACATTATTATTTAGAATGGTAGTGTTGAACACATGCCATTCCCATGAGAGCATGCGGTGAGTACCATCTCTCAATCAACTATTGTTTGCCCAACAGCCAACATTGTTCCTATCCCTGCTAGCTTTGTAGCATGAATTGAATAGACCCATCCTTGCCTTTCTTTTTTAGATTGTTCAATTGATTCATGAAGAATAGGACTTGATTTGCATTGTTACCGAAACATGTTGACCAACTTATCATACATTTTCGATGTGCCCAAATTTCGTAGGCAACCGTACCTTTGTGATTTGAGTCTCCTCGATTATCACTTGTTTTTGATCTCTCTCCCCTTCTTATACTCTTTGTTTTGGCAGTTAAAGGCCAATGGATGGAGGCTCTTGGATTTTACCCTGCACATAGTCCATGACATCTTGGTCTTCCAACATAAGATCCAATGTCATCTTCCAAGCATGGAAGTCATCTTTCCCAGTCAATTTGTCATCAGCCTTGAAGCCATTGTAGTTTGAGGAACCCATCCTCTTCTTCGGTGATTGCTACAAATTAGGGCTTTGTCTTCACCTCAGCTCTGATCTCATGTAAATTTATTTAGATGTTCTATGCTTGATGCATCTTTACTTTCACTTCAATTTCAGACATCAATCACATAAACAATAAAGTAAAATGCTGATAGAACATACTAATAGATCAACAGAAGACAAGCCAGAAATATATATATGTGTTGGTGCATTACGGCGATCAGCAGGATGCTTCAACCAACAAAGTCTTATTGGTCAGCCAACCCAGAATGTGTCACATCACCCTCATCAAAGAATCCAAGTCAACCAAAGTCAACACAACCCAAATAGTCAACATTGTCTAGAAAGTCAACACAGAACAACTAGTCAAAATCAATGCAGCACGGTCAACGGTCAACCTTTGACCTCGATTCTTGTGCCAAATAGTACAGACTGCAGAAATCGAAGTTTGTGCGAAAGTTCAGCTCTGTTTGACTATGCATTGACCAAAGTCAACACTGGTCAAACCTGGGGTGGAAGCCCTAGCTGCAGCAGAAAAGTCAACGTCCTTTTCCCATGTGTGAACAAAAAATTGCCTCCAAGTAGCTCGAACCAATCAGAAGAGGAGAGAGAATGTGTGAGGATGAGATGAGTGAAATGTCCTCCAACGTTGACCTTATTTATATCCATCAGTGAGGGTGTGTGACACATTTGCTGGGGGTGTAAAACCTTAAGGCCGACTTGCACATATTTTGAATAAATTAAAAATAAATTCAAAATAAATGTTCTTCTCATCGGATCAAGATGATCTTTAGATTGATCTTGCACCTCTCCGAAAGAGGAACCCAATAAAAATATTGGTATCTTCATCTGAGCATCACAACATGGAGTTTGGACCTAGTTGTCCAAAATTAACAATGTCCCTTCGAAATAATGTTAAAGTAATCAAAATGTGGTCTCCAAGGTGTAACCACCTCTCTAGGAAGGTGCCAATGGTCAAAAACCATATAGTGAGGGGTCAAACCCCTAACAAATCATATCATAGATCCATGTGCAAGGAAGCCAAACGATCTCATTTCAAACAAAATTTCCATAAAATACATGTGCCTCAACATCTGTGCTCAGAGGTTGAACACTTCACTTAGGATGACGAGTCATCCTCCAAAAAACCTAAAGACAAGTGTAACAGCCGTCAAAAAGTCTAGGCTCTCCAATGTAGGCCCCCTCTACGATCCATCCATAAAAATATGTAGAAAATGGAGGGAACTACATAATAGGAGAGTATTTCTCATGATATCTATGTGTCAACAACATACCAATAACACCATCTTATCATCTAGGCCAAAATGTGACATGTATGCCCCCTCTATCATCCAAATCCATAAAAATACGTAGAAAAGGGAGGACACGTCACATGAAAGTCCCATGATATCTATGTGTCAACAACATACCAAATGACACCCAAAGTGCTAGGGATCTCATCACCAGGCCAAAATGTGACATACATACAGAGATCCCTCTTTATGATTAAAGAGGATCCATCCATAAAAGTATGTAGAAAATGGAGGGAACTCTACTATGTTTCAATAACATACCGATAACACCATGTTATCATCTAGGCCAAAATGTGACATGTATGCCTTCTCTATCATCCAAATCCATAAAAATAAGTAGAAAAGGGAGGACACGTCACATGAAAGTCTCATGATATCTGTTGAACACCTAATCCTCTATGGGTAGGTGTGGAAGGCGAAGAGTCACAAAGGAGTCCAAGTGACCTTGGAAGATGAATCCAAGAGTCACACCATTGTATTATAAAATTATAAATGTACATCTATGTGTAATAAAGAAGCAACGAATGCCTTTCTTTCTATGTGTGTGTTTATCTTTCCTTATACACCATGTGTGTGTTTAACATGGTATCAGAGTTGATACGTTCATAACCAGCTCAAACTTGTGTGAGCCATTTGTTTTTGTGGCCTGTTTTAATCTGCAAAAATTCTGGTCATTTTTGCAGCATTCAGGAATCAATTTTTGCAGCATTCAGAAATTATTCTGTTGGGTTCATTCAGAAGTCTGCAGGTTTTCTCTCTACTCCCTGCTGCATTCAGTTTTTACTACAAATTCTGCGATTTTTCTGCACTTTCTGCCTACCTTTTACTATGCAATCTCTGAATTTTGGAAAAGGATTGAGTTGGAGAGCTGCTGGAAAAGTATTATCTGCTACTGTCTAAAGTGGGTCTCTGAAAAATTCTGAGTTTTACTGACAATTCTACAAATTTCTATAAATTTTTGTTAATGTGAAATTTTTGCAATTTATGCAAATTTCTGCAACTTCTCCAGTTCTCTGCTATGAAAAATATTCTGCTGTTTATACACCTACTCCTTCCTTCTATTAAAAAATAAAATAAAATAAAATAAAATAAAATAAACCCCCCCCCGCTCACCCGCCCCCTCACTACTCCCCACTTCGCCTTACCCCCCTCGACCCTTCCCTCTCCGGCTTCTCCCCTCCGCCTCTCGACAACCCCTCCACTCAGCCCAACCCACGGCTGCACCTCCCAACACTCCCCCATCCCCCTCGCTCATTGCTCCTCTCCCTTCCCGCTCAGCCGCCCCCTCCCCCCATCCCCCTCGCTCATCGCTCCTCTCCCCTCCCGCTTACCCGCCTCGTCCCCCCATTCTCCTCTCCCCTCGTCCTCCCTCCCTCCTTCGGCCCTTACGACCCTCCTCCCCTTGGCCCTTACGACCCTCTCCCTCCCGCAGCTCACCCCCTCTCCACAACTCGCCCCCCCGCCCCTGCACTTCCCACCCACCTGCACCAACCCACCCCTTCACTACCCACGACAACGCTCCACTCGACCCTTTGCATTTTTTTTTCTTTGTACACATTTTTTTTTTCTTTGTACACAATCCCCCTCACTTCTGCTCCCCCTCTGTTTTTTTACTATCGACCCTTTAATTTAAAAAAAAAAAATTAATAGATTTCACCTCCCATAGTTAAAACCTCCCCCAAATAATACCTTTGTTTTTCCCTAATTTTTTTTTCCATCAAAAAAAAAAAAAAACAGCAGAAGAAGAGAGAGAGGAGATGGTAAATGGATAGATGGATTGTCTACATAGTGGAAAATGAAGTTTGTGTTGTATGTTATAAATGACCAAGATTTGTGGCATGTATAGAAGGGTGACTCTTTGAAAGAGATTGAAAATGTGAAGGCAAATGTTGAAAATTGGTCATTATTTTCAAACCAGCAATGGCATCATAAATTCACTTATAGTTTTGCCACAAAGATTTTTTGGAATTCTCCTTCGTCTTTATTGTGAGGTAATATTGCAAGCTCAAGACCATCTGCTCATCGATATTGAAGCATCCAAGCTTGTGAATATCTTTTTGTTGAATTAGAGTTGTTGGTGTAAAACAGTTCTTTGAAGAAGAGAGAAATCATCTGCCTTAAAGAGTTATTGCACAGTGGTTTTTGCTTCACATTTACAAAAATATTTGCAGTGACATTGTACTGTACTAACATTGTGAGTGGATATTACTTCTTCGTTCATAGTTGCAATCAGTGTTTGAAGTATAACTTTGAGTTGTTGAGAAATTGTTGTATACTTCTATGATGTGAGTCATTGTTGCTTGCTGATCAGACGACCAAGTCTACACCTTGAGGTCCTCCATAATTTGAGTAGTAGAGTTTGTTCTTTGGGAATTCCATAATTGGAAGTTCATGAAAGAAAAGGGTCTTTGAAGTCACTTGTATTCTTTTGAAAGTAAGTTGAATCACATTGTAAACCGGTGCATTATCGGTTGAAGCCGACACCCTTTATTTCTTGAGCCAATCACTATAACTAGAATACCAATAATGAACCCAAACACTTCATCAACTTTTTGAACCAAAATGGTTAAAATCAATGATGCATTAGAGTTGTTGAAAAATCTCATTCATTCCAGTGTTCATGATATGGTAAAAATGAGCAAGAATGCTCTTTTTAATATTCAAACTTGCTTGCAAGATGCACAAGACAAGATTGAGTTTTTGCAGTTGGAGTCTCAGTTTCAGCAAGATGAACTTCAGCAAAAGAGTCATTATTCTGAACCTATTTATGTTCAGAACATAGAGAAGGACTCTTATCAACAGCAAGAATATAAAGTTGCAGACGATTCACATTCAGTTCCTTGTACAAGAGCAGATTTACATGCAGATGCAGCAGCTCAGCGTGCACTTCCCAAGCCCATCATTAGACCTTGGGAAGAGCTTGTCCACAACAAGCACAGAACTAGTCTTGGATATGACAAGGATGTGTCCTTTCATATTCCAGACTACTCCAAGCCCATAAAATTTCAGTGTCGGATTTCTTTATGACAGTTCACCTGTAGCTGTTTCAGATCCTGCTTCGCTTCCACAACAACAACAACAAATTGTAAAATGCCAACACTGTGATCGAGTTGGCCATATGAAAGATCAATGTTTTGATCTTCATCCATGCAAGCACTGTGGTCGGCACACCCATTCTTCACACAGAGGCTTCAGAAACAAGCCTCCTGTAAGAACAAAGATTCATCTTGGATGGATCGCTTCTTGGTAATGGGCATCAATAGCCAAGAAGATGTTTAAGTCACATGTCAGAATTTGTTCTAGAATATTGAACAAACTTGCAGTTGAGTTTTCAACATCATCTCACCTTGTACCTGATAGGGGGAAAAATGGTGGTCATCTACAAGCTTCGAAGTCAGATCAAGTGAGCGTAAGCCACAATCTCTCATTCCATATTCAGAGTTGTAGCCAGAGACATAGCAGTTCAAGCGAGCCTGAGCCACAATTCGTCATTCCAGATTCAGAGTTGTAGCCAGAGACATGGATGCCCATGAGCATGCCTTTGGTTGATGGACAACCTTAAACCATCCTTGTGAGGTTGATATTCTTCCTCTTTCGGAGCACTTCCTCTAGCTGAAGATTTCAGCTTCTTGCCAGTTTTGGTTGAGTTCCAGGAATTGCATCAAGCATTCTAGTGTTGGTGGTCATCCTTAAACCATCACAGGTTGTAGACTTCCCTTCTTTTAGGTTGAAGGTCTCTCTTTAAATATGAGGGACAATTCCTCTAGCAAAAGCCCTTAGCTTTTTGCCGGTTTTGGAAAAGTTCCGGGAATTGCAATAAGCATTGCGTTCCAATGTTGGTGGTCATCCTTAAACCGCCTCTTTATGACAACATTTCAGAGAGCTAATTCAGCCTAAGTGCTGCCATGTATATTTTGCAGATTTGTATTACAACTCTCTTCTTAGACTCACACATACCCCTTCGGATTAAGGGGGGGAATGTTGAACACCTAATCTTCCATGGGTAGGTGTGGAAGGCGAAGAGTCACAAAGGAGTCCAAGTGACCTTGGAAGATGAATCCAAGAGTCACACCATTGTATTATAAATGTACATCTATGTGTAATAAAGAAGCAACGAATGCCTATCTTTCTATGTGTGTGTTTATCTTTCCTCAACAACATACCAAATAACACCCAAGTGCTAGGGATCTCATCACCTAGGCCAAAATGTGACATACATACAGAGATCCCTCTTTATGATTCAAGAGGAAGAGTTCGTATATAACTTTTACAACACCATAGTACAACCTTTACAAAAAGGTAGTCTGAAAAGACAGAAGAACTTCAAGCCATGTGTCCCAATCGACACATCCCAAGACTCCCACAAAGCCACCTCAACCATAAATAATGACAAGATGGTTAGAATGAGCCATAAGCATGGGACTAGCCTTGAAATAGAACCTAGAAGGACATGCCATGAACAACCACAAGGGTCTTGAGAATCACCGAAGTTGAATAAAACTGCTGTACATGGTTCAATAAGCATCGTCTAGTAAAACAAATGATATCATCGATACATCATGACAACAGCTCATCATGCCACATAAATAACTGCAAAATCATGAAGGCACAATTGATCATGGATCACCAAACTCTGACATTTGCGCAAAAAGAGTATGCAATTAGATCAATTGTGATGCTAGCATAACTGTGCAACTTGATTAGCTTCATGCAATCTAGGGGGTAATAGCCTATACATGTGATATCAAAATCTGAAATTGACCGAAGGCACAAAGATCAAGGAACTAACATGATTGCTAGACACCTTCTAGAGATGATTTCATTTCATATCTTCTACTGTCTAGAGTTCCCATATGTCTTTTGAACAAGCTTGCTAATTTTTTCCCACTTTATTTGGACTGTACATGTGATCTCCAGCAGTGAAATGGAGAGATGTCACAAAGGTCAAGGCCCCTTCATACTAACTTGATTGCTAGATTCCATATAGACATAATTTCATTTTTATCATTTCATTTTTATCTCGTCTACTGGATAAAGTCAGCCATTAAACTGTTGGAGGCCGTAGCTTCGTTCTACAACAGCAAAAGATTGCAGTCTATGGTCTTATACTCCTGCAGTGTTATATCATAATTAAATGTCAACCTATCATCGCAATCCACTCTAATCTCTACAAGCATGTGTAATTTCTAGTCCCGTCTTTAGCATGCATTGGGCAACTTCCAATATGCATAAAATGTAGAAATTGAAAAAATGGAGAAATGTGATAAAAAGGGAACCTGTTTTAATGCCACAACAGGCATATAAAGGATCATCAATGTCTTAAGAAGAGGTGCATTTTCCAAGACTCTAGGGTAATATGGAATAGGAGAATATTCGAAATTGGCGCATTAAAAATAATATGCGTCCCTATAGCTGAAGGGAGTTGATGAAGTTATTTGAAGCTCCAAAAATGTGCATATTGGAAGTAACTAGCATAGCGTGATCCATATAATTATCTGCCCTAATCCTCAGTATTCATTGTGCAAGCTAGCCTTAGTTGCGACTCTCCCTCTTAGAAAGGCAATCTAGCTAGATTATTTTTAACTTTTCTACAATGCTCCACCAAGTTTCCGGGACGGGGAAATGTGGGAGCGGGGATACGCACAAGAGGGACGTATATAAGCAACCCCAAAATTTAGGGAAATTTCAGGGAAACGGGGGGACGTCAGAGCCATAAAAATTATAAAATTATTAAAAATTTAATATATAAAAATACAAAAATAAAATCCCAACAATATGTTAATAACTAAATTAGTAGATAGTAAATCTTATTAATAATGAAATGCACATCTAAATATGGTCATCATTTCGTATTAGACTATTGTGAAGTAAAATTATCATTTGACATTTCTGCAATCATCAATGTAAATCTAAAAATAAATTACTAAATTGAATCTATCATTTGACATTATGCAATGTTCCATCTAAATTCATCATTTGGCAATGGACATTAATATTATGCAAGGTGCATCTAAATTAAATTCATCATTTGACAATTGAAACTATGCAATGCACATCAAAAATTAAATTCATCATATGACAATGCCATTTGAAGTCTAAAACAGCCATAGAAAACTGAACTAAAAATAAACATAGAAAGCAGTGAAATACACACATTGTTTTTTTTAATTGTTATTAGTGAAAAAATTAGGGGGACACGTGTTTGTTGCATACCCCCTGCATCCCCTCGTCCCTCCCACAAGAGAGATGCATTTTGTCACCAAAAAAATGCCCCCCTAGAGTTTCCCCAAGTTTTCCAAAAAAGGGAACGTGGGGAAAGTTTCCCCAGGAGTTTCCCCATCTCGGGAGCGTGGGGGAGTGGGGAAGTGTGTCCCCCACCCTGGTGGGCATGTCCATGTGGAACGCTGCTTTTTTAGGTATAGTTTTTAATTACTCTTCTAGAGCCACAGTTCTGTAATATTTAAGAAGTCACCAATTGAGAGAGGTGAAACTCTTATACTCTCACTGAATCATATTCCACAAGTGGATAGTGGACATCTCCAACAACTTTCTGTGGGAAAATAGTAATGTATATAACCTTTATTCTGGGATTGTCTAGTATGCAAGGTTTATGGTGTAGGTGACAGTCATTCAAGAAGAGGCAGACTTTTCTGTTCATCATGAACACGCCAAACCGGAAAATAGTAAACGTACAAGCAAAAAAGAGGTCAGTCAGGTCTTGTCTGAAAAGGTCAAATCGACTGACCTGGTCAGCCATAGCTTCTTTGATCATGCCGGAATGGAGAATAACAAAATACCGATCGTTAGTGATAAGAAAAAGCAGAGAGCCTCCGGTCTCTCCACAATATCCTAAAAGACCTCTCTCTTCAGGGAGCGAGAAGCCCTATCTATAAACAAGATTGGAAGAAACTATCCCTTCCAGTTGGAGCATTGTGGTACTTACATGCTTTCTCTTTGTTTTGAATAATCTGGATTTCTGTTTGTTAACTCTTCACTTTTGTGCTCACTCAACACAATATTACAGGGTATCTTAACAAAATTATTAGGGATGACATTACTGGCTCAGAACCCCAAGTCACATGCAATTCTTCCTTAAAATTGTTATTATTTCAGGCAGTTCTCTGTCAGCTGGGTTGGTCTCATTGACTTCCAAGGCACTTCCACCTTTAATGTAGATCATGGTTGATATTCTTCATGGTGTAGTATGGTGCATTTAGAAGAACCTTCACATTTCCAGACAGATTTACATGTGTTGGTTGTCCTACAGTTTACTACCAGGTAGAGATAAAGGTGCATATTTGATTCTGTTGCAAAATGTTCTGTAAGATGTCTGAAGTAGGTACTATTGTTTATCTCTAGAATCTATGGGATCCCTTACCAATATTTTCTGTATGCCAATAAAATATTTTTTAAGTTATAGTACCTCATTTCTCGACTGAGTTACTTGTGTTGGTCCTCCTGAATCCTACTTTCTGGCAGAGATAAAGGAGCATACTCGATTCTGTTGAATAATATAGGGACCATTGTTTACCTCTAGAGTATCCCTTACCAATGTTTTCCTGTGTGTATTATGCCAGTTAAGTAGGTGTACTTCATTTTAGCATAAAACTATTTTGCCACATAAGACCTCGACGGATGGTGAATGAGGTTCTCTTATAGTATAGTCACTGTTCATGCTCACGCTGTGTCCAGCTGTTTTCAAGTTTTACAAAGCAGCATATTTCATCCTTAAGCTCTATGAGCATTGCATATAGAAGACCCACACACCTGAGATGCATGTTGAGGTGTTTAGGGATTGTTGTTCAATTGAGACAGTTTTTAAATTTTAACTCTTGTTATGCATTCAAAAATATTTAATTCATAATCTTTGTTATTTTATTTAAATGGCTGGCTATATATTTTGATATTGAGTTGCTAATAGGTGGATGCCTTTATATTTGATGTTTTCAAATATTTCCTTTTCACTTTTTCATAATGCTAGGTTTCTCTGTTTTGTGACATTTGCAAATGAAGGAAATTAGATTTGATGGGTGCCTCTCTCATTGCACAATGAGTTTTACAATTCTGTTACTTTTTCAAGAACAAGGTTTGATAGCTTGTTGGCATTTGTTGTGCAGGAAATAAGAGTTGACTTTGCAGTCCTGTTGTACATGCTTTTACATGGTCTGGTTGAACCCCAAGAAATGGCTGAAACAAACTGGATGGATGGGTAACTCAAGATGCAAATTAAGAGTCAGAACTTAGTGGCACACATTTCAGCTAATAGTAAATACCCATGTTGGAGCCATCTGTGCACTCACAAAGTGCTACTACCAAGTTCTGTTCTTATTATTTGGCTGTAGTTGATTACAATGTACATTAGCAACAGTATAACTTTTCTGGGAATGAAGTAAAAATACTGGAGGCCTACTAATTTGCATCAACCTATCCTACAATATTGCTAGTCTCTTTATTTTATCAACTTATGTTGTAACATCAGCCTATCCTACAATATTGCTATTGTCTCTTTATTTTATCAACTTATCTTGTAACACCAACTTCTGTCTATCTCAGTCCATCATGTAGGCATTTTACTTCTGTATTACATCACCAATCTGGCCTAAAATCCATACCTCTCACTGTTCAACAGGTTTGTTTTTTAACCTAATCATGTTTACTTCCAGCTTGTGACAAAGCTGGAAAGAACAGTTATTGGAATATTATATGAACCTAGAAGTAACGTAAACAAATTAGTTTGTAGTATATGTAACGTGCATACAATTTTATTCCACAAACTAATGCCATTATGTTCTTTTGTACATTATTTGTTGAAAGTATCCTTTCTATGCAAGGCATGTCGTCATGGAATTTTTACTGACTCCCTTTTATGAGCATTATGACCACTAACAAATAATTAGGAAAATATGGATTCATTCTTCCTTAGATGAATTTTACGTTAAAGCATACCAACTTTTAGAACAGTGCAAATAGCTACTCAGATGTAATGTACCCAAGCAAAAATTCAAGAAAAAAATTGGTCTTGTTTTCTACAATTTGAAACTTTTCTCTTTGATATCTTTCTACAAACAATTAGCATGCAAGTTCTGGAAAACACCTTCAGCAAAATTAAATCAAACTTTGGACAAACATTTCATGAGCATAGTGAGAGAAATAACATCACAGCCAAGAATTGAGGCACATCTGAATTTGATTGGGACTTGATCTTCAATGTTTACAAATGCAAAATGGAGAGCAACACCTGGAATCTGCTTCAGCTGATAAGAATAAATATTTCAATTAATCTGCTGCCTGGAGATTACACTTCAAAAATTAGTTCAGTCCCTGGATCAATATAAATTCGGCCTCAAGAAGAAGTTTGCTACAGCCCTTCATTCTACTTCAGGAAATGATTGATATGCCAAGAAACAAGTTTCAGCCAATGCAAATATTCGTCCTCAGGAATCTGCTCCAAACTTGGTGACTTCGATCCACTGCTTGAAGATTGAGACAATAGGAAACTTGCAGCCCATGTATGGACCAACCTCCAAGGAACTTGATCTATCGATACAACTGAAATCGGCCCTCTGTTTTCCAGGAGAAAAATGTGCCAAACCCCTGAAATTGCAAATCTCGTCCTCAGAATTTGACCCTCTTTCAATTAGCAATGAATAAGCTCCAAGGACAGTGTATTTCTGAAGAATTCAGCCTTGTTACTTGTGCAAGAATTCTGGACCTGATTGGACTTAATAAGCTGAGTGAATGTCTTCAAGGCAAAACCCAACTCGGCCTCTCTAAAATTGACACAATCACTCTGGTATAACTCGGACTCAGCTACCTAGATTCACTTCGACCTCAGTTACAGGAGTGCCACTCTGCCCTCTTAAATCTGAAGTAACAATCAACTCGGCCTCCCTTATTTTGGCGAACTTCGACCTCTGCTACAGGCTTGGAATTCGGCCTTCTTGAGCCTGAGTGAACAAACAATTTGGCCTCCTTAATTACTGATAAAATCTGAAGATGAAACGCTTGTCTTTCTGGTTTTTGGCTTGAGATTTGGAGCCTCGGCCTTCTCGTAGGATAAACTTCAAGCTCCCTTGAAAAAAATATGATCCACATTCTCCTGCAAAGACAGATGAGCTAAAGAATACCTGCTACCAACTTGATTAGATCTTCTTAATGAATTCTAGAAAATGACCCAACTAGGGTGGCAAGGTTGTACACCGAAATTGGGAAGAAACGAGCTAGGGTGGCAATGAGATCCACCGAAACTATTTGAGGATCTCGCTTGAAACCCTCAGACTGAAACTCGTATGAGCTTTTTTTCAATGGCAATGAGAGATGATGGGATAGAATGATTAGCAAATGAGCTCCACCCTCCTCTTATAATTTTTCTGTAAAATACCAATTTGAAATGCTACTAGTTTTCTTTGAAGATTCTGGGTCTGGTATGAGTTTTTTCAGTGAGGCATTTCTTCAAACAGTTTGTTTACACTATTGTGTTGGAAAATGCAATGTGGCAGCTTATTAATTCAATTTTTCTTAATCTTAATGCTTTCTTGTGAACTTTACTTTATTATTCTTCTTGTGTTTCTTTATTAGATCTTCTTCGTCAAACAAATATCAAAAGCAAAATAATAAAATAGTGGACACAGAAATTAGGCTCCAAGCTAGGGCAAAACGCGTCCAAGGGGAAAACCCATAAACTTCTATAGAATCTGCTTCAAATGAGAACAAATACCCAAACCCTAGACCAATGCCTCCTCCAAGTATCAAGTCAGCCTTCCAATATCGAAGCTCAAACTTGCATCAACCAACTTCCTGCTGCAACTTCAACCACAACCACAACTTCAACCCTGCAACTTCGACCGACAACTTCGACCCTATCGCTGTTGCAGAAACCCTAATCCAGCTTCTTCCTGAGTCCTTTTTGAGCAAGATAGATCCTCCCAAGGTCAACAAGGTCAAGATAGAGTATACTCTTCTCCAGCAACTAGATTTTGCACCTCACTCTCCTGCAATTTGGACTTGCAGTTTCGGCCCTCTTTATAGGTACAAAAACCATGGACTTTCGCATCTGTGAGAGAGATAAAGCCCAAAAACAAGTTATTTGCCTTCTTGTGCCTTCTAGAACTTCGCTCCACATTCCTTTACCCTTCTAGCCTTAGATCAAACCTTTTCAAGAGAGATTGAACTTGTTGATGAGTGTGTCCCAAATGAGGTCGAACTACTCTATATAACCTTTCCAAGGGGTCGAAAGAGAGATTGAACTTGTTGATGAGTGTGTCCCAAATGAGGTCGAACTACTCCTTTATACAACCTTTCCAAGGGGTTGAATTCCTCCCTTAGGCCAATTTGAAGCTACCAGGGCCAACTTGTATTTGTGAAAATTACTTAATCTAAGAAACCCTACTGTTAACCATTGATTTACTTCTCCTACTTGATTAAATACACAAGTTATTAATCTGAATATTCAGAAAAACAACGAAGTAAACACAAATAGCAGCCTACACATACAGATCATTTACTGAATAGCACACTCATATGACAAAGTGATACAGATTTTTCAGACAAATGTCCTCAGAAAAAACCAATGGGGGAAAACTGGTGCAATTAGCTCTGGAGGGTTTTATTATTAAGCAGATTCTAAATACAACAATTTATGGGCACCAAACATGGTTGGCCCTATAGAGAAAATCACAGCAGCTATACCTCTTTCCCTCGGAGACAAAAAATATGGCTGATTCACACCCTCAAACGGGATTTACGGAACTCGAGCCCTTTCTGGCCCACTGGAAACCGCAGCATTACTCCTCAGCCCTCTGCGTCAACCTTACTAGCCTACGTCAGCCTTTGCGCTGCTCTGGAAGGGCCTGAGTCACCCCTGAAGGGCTTATGCTGGCCTTGCGCTGCCTTGACTAGGCCTGCGTCAGCACTGCGTGGCTTCTGTTGCCTTTGCGCTGCCTCTGCGTGGCTCTGGCCTGCCTCTGTGTTGCTCAGTATGCTGCCTCTTTGCCGCTGTTGTACTCTTGGCCTGGGATCAAATCATCCCCTTGCCAATACTGCCTCTCGATGCATTGCAAACTCTTCCTGAAATTCTGCCTTAGAATTTTCGCTGAGCTTCAGTGCTCTGCCAATGTGTGTGTTCTCCAATTGACCCCAAGTCCTTCTCTTATATTTTTCTTGTTGGGAAACCAACGACCGTGATCTAATCTCTAATTGATGACTAAGATTAGAAGCCGTTTGATCTGCGTCACTTAAGTTATTCTCATCACATGTTTAATTTAATTCACTTTAATCTTTTAATTTTTCTAAGTTAGACTTAGGGTCCTTAATTAAAAAGATTAATTAATTGAATATCTCTTAAACCTGATGAAATTTATTCAAACGCTTTCTGGGTCTTCGAGATCTCATGTACTCCAGCTCGTCCACAAAATTTGGGAGCTAGAGCAAATCCAATGCTACCCCAAAATCTCAACACTCCCTCTTAGCGAAAAATGTGCTCTAGCAATACATCAACCCCGAAGTACTGCTCTGATCTCTAGCATCGGTCTCCGAATTGATGCTTGGCCTGCCGCCCTTAATCATTGCACTATTGTTGCTCTCTGTACTGCTACCCATGTCTCTACCACAGTCCCTGCTACATACATACTGCAACTCCCTCTCAAATTGTTGCATCGTACTGCTAATTATTGCACTGCAACGCAGTTGCTGAGAAGTAAGCAACTGAAGGACCCCTGCCCAATGACATACAAGTCAGTCGGGCTGCATCTCATCACTGAAACTCCTTAGGTTGCTGCTTTGCGCTGTCTTTCTGAAGCCACTGCGCTGCCACAACACTGCACTGCACTGCATAAGCACTGCATCCTCTACATTACTGAAGTCCCATCAGCCCCGTTGCGCTGCTGCTTCTATGCTGTTGCTCCCTACAATGTCCAACTTTTCCTCTTCTCCATCTGTGATCCTCTGCACCCACTGCTTAAGTCATTCATGCTACTGACTTAAGGCTCCCGTAGCATGAATGTGATCTAAGAGTTGGGCTACTCAAGGATCCCACCTCCACTCTACAGCTGCTCTACAGATTATTATCGCCCCACCTCTCTCGAGGTACATGAGCGCTCATGGCCATGCCATCATTGGAGCCATCGTCTTCTTTTGCTGTCGCAGCCTTGGAACTAGAAGCTTCCTTGTCCTTCTTCCTTAAAGGACAATTGGTGGTGAAGTGTCCAAGTTCACCACATCGGAAACATTTGATCGTTGACAGATCACACTTCTTTTTTCATTGTTGCTTCTTAGATGCCAGGGCTGCATCTTCCTCTTCCTCCTTCACTTTGCTTGACCCGGTGCTAGTTTGTCTCTTGGTCATCCGAAGGATTTCCTCTTGTTGGAGGATAGCCCACATGTTGCCCTAGTTTGGAAGGTCCTGTCTGCCCAAGATGCTTTGGACAAACGTTTCCCAATCATCTGTGACTGCATTTAGAGCAGTCCTCACCATGACATCATCCTCCACCTTGACCTCCATGGCAATCAACTGATCTCAAATCACCTGCAACTTGAAGAGGAAAGGATCAATTTCCTCTCCCTTAGTCATCATAGACAACCTTATCTGGTTCTCCAGAAGCATCTTCTTCTGGACGGATTTTTCTTGATACAGTGTGGTTAATGCTTTTCACATACCATTAGCCATCTTCTTATCAGCTATGTGTGGGACCACATGATCCTTGACCCCGTCCATGATGCAACACTTAGCATACGCTTCAGCTTCATTATGCTTCGCAAGAAGAGCAACATCGGTCGATGTAGCCAAGACGCTCTCTACATGCTCCCGTAGTTCGTATGCCTCCAAGACCGTCAGGATTCTGGCCTTCCAAATAGAAAAGTTGGATAAGTCGTCCAACCTATCCTGATCACACAATCCATATGGCACCATCTGCTCATAAATAATCTGTCAAAGCAGATCCTCCTCTCCCTGCTTCTGTTACTACCCTCAACATAAACTCGGATCTAGGGTCCTTGGCGAGAAAGGAACCCTTTGCTCCCTCTGACAACTGATTTCCTCCCTTGGAAATCCACCAAATCTTATAAATTAGCCCTCTTCAGTCACCCTACGATCGATCCTCAGATTTCTTTGGCAAAAATCTGTTGAGCGACTATTCTCCTCTTGCTCTTTGTCAACTTAGCTAGGCATGATCCTAAACCGACAAAATCTCTGCCACACCAACAACTGCTGAAGATCTGAAGATCTGCTTCCGGACCATGGCAACTCTGCACAACAACTCGAAACTGGATTGCGTCCCTCTGGCTGGCCTCTGCGTGAGCAGACTAGCTTAGCGAAGCCTCTGCATAGCGACTGCGTAGCGCAGGCTACTCCTGCGTCCCTATGGAAGGCACTGCACTGTCTTTGCGTCACCCAGCTGGACTGCGTCAGCCCCTGCGTAGCCTCTACTGGGACTGCGTCCTCCTGATACTGTGCTGCCCTCTTCGGATCTCTGCTGCTTCAGTTACTCTTTGCAGCAAAAGTTTCTTCAGCTGATTTTGCTGGAGATCCAACTTGATTTGCAATGCTTTGATACCATGTGAAAATTTCTTAATCTAAGAAACCCTACTACTAACCATTGATTTACTTCTCCTACTTGATTAAATACACAAGTTATTAATCTGAATATTCAGAAAAACAATGAAGTAAGCAAAAATAGTAGCCTATACATGCAAATCATTTACTGAATAGCATGCTCATATGACAAAGTGACAGATTTTTCGGACAAATGTCCCCAGAAAAACCCAATGTGGGAAAACTGGTGTAGTTAGATTTGGAGGGTTTTATTATTAAGCAGATTTTGAATACAAAAATTTTTGGGCACCAGACGTGGTTGGCCCTATAGAGAAATCACAGCAGCTATACCTCTTTCCCTCATAGACATAAAATATGGCCGATTCACACCCTCAAACGGGATTTACAGAACTTGAGCCCTTTCTGGACCACTGGAAACCCCAACATTGCTTCTCAGCCCTCTGCGTTAGCCTTATTTGCCCACGTCAGCCTCTGCATTGCTTTGGAAGGGTCTGCGTCACCCCTGAAGGGATTACGCTGCCCCTGCACTGCACTGACTGGGCCTGTGTCAGCCCTGCGTGGCTCCTGTTGCCTCTACGCTACCTCTGTGTGGCCTTTGCTGGATTGCGTGGCTCTGGCTTGCCTCTACACTGCCTGATATGCTGCCTCTCTGCCGCTGTTGTACTCTTGGCCTGATATCAGATAAGTAATACTACCACCTCGCCAATATTGCCAATACTGCCCTCGCTGCACTGCAAAATCTTCCTGAAATTCTTAGTGTTAGCCTCCTAATTTGCTCTCTTTTTTGCCACTTTCCCTTCTTAAATCATAACCATTTACCGCTGTTTTACCTCTTTTATGCACCCTCATCTTGCACCAGTTCAAGCACGGTGACATATTTCGTATAAACTTTATTTTTCATATTTTTAATTCAACTTAGCATTAATTAATTATTTATTACATGATTTCTTACTTTTAATCACTCTTTGTAACTTATTGATATCTCCAATGTTTATTTGGTAGTTAGAGTACTTACCGTGACCGCTGATCTTAGTGCAAGATCGGATCTTAAACCGTTGCCAGCACAACAAATCCTTGCAGCAGATCCGAACCTCCTTGATCACTGCATCGTTTTGAGCAGCTTCAGCCACGACAACAAGATTGATCCAAAGGCAGCCGAGACCGAATCTGTGAAGGACGAAAGCTGGAGATTGGCTACGACCAGTTTTGCTAACTGTCTAATTTTGAAGGCCGAAAAGCTAAATTTTGCGTTTGGTTATGTAATCGGTTGAATGATCTATTTTGGCCTTTAGCTAAAGACCTATATAATGTAGAATGTAAATAGAACTTAAAAAAAAAAGTTTTGATAGCAGAAGAGAACAGAGACACAGCTAGAGAGGCGCTAACAGGTTGTTGTATTTTGTTATCGCCGAATCTGGGTTGGACGATGTATTAACGTATGTACTTGCCTCAGTGAATTAATAAAAGGGATCTCCGTCTCATGTTTCACAAATTGCGTTTCTGTATTTGAGCTGATTAATTGATTAAGGCACTGAGTAGCGTTTTTATTTAAAAGGGAAACATGCTGGTTGGCTAGGGCCCAGCGAACCCAACACGTTTACCCCATTTCCTGTTTTCTTGTAATTTGTGTTTACATTGTCAAGTGTGATTTAATTTTAAGCACATGCATTCCTGTCTGAGTGAAAGTGGATCTGTTGTGTGAAGTAGATAAATTTCTTTTTCCTGTAATTTCCTTTCCTACACTTGATTTCAGATTGGTTTTCTTCTGCCTGGTCCAACCTGCACCAATGCACGTTGGTGTGATATCTCCTTTTCTACAATTCTGTTTGATTGGTTTTCCCCGCCTAGTCCAAGCAAGAGAAATGAACCTGCACCAATGCACGTTGGTGTGATGCAGCAAGACTTCTTAGTCTACTTCCCACAATCTTCTTTCTTTCATTAAATGCTTATGACAGGATAAATGTATATTGATTGTTTCTTTATTCCTGTACTCTGTTAAGATCATAAACATTCACTTTTTATGTGTGCAATTTGATTTAACAATATAATAGCACTTGCAATAATTAAGCACTCATTTTAAGAATTAAATGCTAAGTGCAGGAAGCTCTGATCCGGTGCAAGAACTAGTTTCTTGCCACGGGATCTGAGTGCTTTGAACCTGGAAAAGTTCAAGTCTTTGCATGAAGTAAAAAGCCTTTAGTAAAGACACCATTTATACCTTCTGAATAAATCTCTGTTCCTGCACTAGTGCAAGCACACTGCGAAAGTGCAGAACAGATTAGGGCAAGAAGGGAATCTCTAAAGGAGCAGGTTTAAGGGCCCATCTGAAGAGACTGCGAAGTGTCTCTGCTAAATAAAAACACACACTCAGTAGTTAAACAATAATTAGCTAGAGTGATTGTCTTTTATCTTTAATTTCCTCCTGCAAATGCATTCTTCCTTGTTCCAGTCTTAGATTATTTTGATAGTTCAAGTTGTCTTTTTCTCTTTTTAATTTGATTTTGCAATCTTTCCCTTAAAGAAAGTATAGATTTATATTAGGAAGATTCATAACATCTCTGGCATTGCCTGTGCTTCGTCTCTAAGTTTACAGATCCCCCGGGTTGACAAATTACATGTTGAGGAGTTTACTTAAGTGTCATTCCCGCACCCAACATTTTGGCGTCGTTGTCGGGGAGACGATTTGATTTGGTAAGAATTTTCTGATTATACAATAGAGTTAATTTTTCCTTTATTTTTGCAGTGTTGTTTGGAAAAGCTTCTTTGAAGGAATTTTACTGGTGTTAATTGATTTCTGACAACATTTTTTACTAGAAGTTGTTTGTTATTTTTCTTTTTTTTGAAATGAATGCCTAGAGAAGGTAAAGGTTCGAAGCCCACTAAGGGCCAAAAGAATTCTGAAAGCAATTCTCATATTGGGTCTCGTTCTGTAAGCAGGAAGCCCAATCCAATTCAAACCCATCATGCAAGAACAATCCACCTAGATTCTGGTAACAACAGCTCAGGTGTGGTTCAGCCTGTTGAGAGCAGTACAAGTAAAAGGAAAACAATGGTGGACCATGAAGATCATTTGGAAGGGACTGGTGAAAATGAGGTAAGTGAAGAACAATCCACTTTTGTGTTTCCAATTGTGGATCCTGATACTGTGGCGCAAATGAAGAATATTCCACCATCAACTCTCCCTCATTTCCATGGTAAAGTTCATGAAGATCTTGACTCTTTTCTATTCGAGTTTGATATTCTGTGTAGAAGTTATGATTATTCAACTGACGCTCAGAAGTTAAGATTATTTCCTGTTACTCTCAAGGACTCAACTCTACGCTGGTTTATGGGGTTAGGAGGAAACACTATAACTTCTTGGGATAAGATGACGAGAGTGTTTTTGTCTAAATATCAAGAATATTGCAAAACTCCAGACATGCAGGATGAGATTTTTACAATCATACAGGATGATGAAACTCTTGAAGATTACCTAAAAAGATTTCTTTATATTTTACAAAGGTCGAAACTTAAGTTTGATCCCAGTACTATTAGAACCTTGTTCTTAAGAGGACTCAATGGTAATGCTAGAAATAATTTAAATCTGTTAGGACAAGGTGATATTTCTCAACAAACTTTTGAACAAATTTGTGAATTATGCAGGAAATTTTCAAGAAATCAGTATAGATCCGGTAGAGGAATTTGAAATAGAAATAGAAATAGAAAAACTGAATCTACTGATGCTATGATTATTGGACTAGAAAATAAAATGGAAAACATGAAAATTGATATAATGAATACTGTTACCAAACAGTGAGACTCTTTAAAATTTCAGCAAAAACTCATGAAGGAACAAGAGTCATTATGTATTTTCTGTCCTAAATGTAGAGACAAGCATCCTCCTAAAGAGTGTCCTCTTAATTTGAAAGAAACTAATAAGTGTGCTATTTGTGCAGAAGACCATGTCACAGAAAAATGTCCCTCTATACCAGGACTTAAAGTTGTATTTACAGGGGGACAACCTAAAGCTGAATACTTGTATGCTATGGGGGCAAGAAGGAATTGGCCTCAAGTAGGTGCAAGTATGGCTCCTGAATTTTCTCCACACTATTTTGGTTATAATTCACATGCATATTTTTATCCTAACACTCATCAGCAGTGGCAGTATGAGAGTCAATATCAGCATGGGCAACCTTCTCAACCATGGCAACAAGGTTGGAGAGGGCCAACTCATTCTCCATACTCCTACCAGCCACCTATGCAGTCATATCCATCTACGCATACACCTTATTCAATGCCTCAACTTCCGAGTCAATGTACTCCACCATTGCCTTTACCTCCACCCTTTCGACCTCCTCAGTTGCCTGCTCAACCTATGCCCAATCCTAACAATAATAAATTAGTGCAAATGATCTATGTAACAAACCCACCTTTACCATTCTAGTACCAGTCTATCCCAGTTGGGGTTCATGATATTCAATTAAGATCGGGAAGGACTATAACATCAGAAAATCAGAAGCAACCTATAGTGATTGTTGAAGAGAAAGGAGAAGAGAAAACTCTTAACCATTCTCCGAAAGTTGTCGCTAAGCAGCCCTTACCCTCTGAATCCTTGCCATCTTCTTCTAACTAGCCTCCCTTCCCAGAGAGGCTAGTAATGGAAAGAAGTGAGTCTATTTCTGAGACTAGTTTGGCATCTGAGCTTCGGAATATTTTCATTAAGATACCTTTGCTTCAAGCCATTAAAGAGATCCCCATTTGTACCAAGATTATTAAGGAACTCTGTCTCAAGAAACCCGGGAGGAAGAGATTGGAACCCCAAACCATTCAATTTGTTGGTAGGGAAGCAAAGTTGATGACGAGATGTGTGTCTATGGAAAAATATACTGATCCTGAAAACCCTGTTGTCTCAGTTCAGATTGGTAATGTCCTTGTCTCTAATGTTCTTATAGACCTGGGGGCAGCCATTAATGTCATGACTAAGCAAACCATGGATCAACTTCGGTTATCTCATCTTCGCCCTACTCCCACTGTGCTTGAATTAGTAGATAGATCTAAAATTAAGCCAGAAGGAGTATTGGATGATATGATCATCTCATTAGATTCTTGGGAATATCCTGTTGATTTCATTGTGCTCCAACCAAAGAACCCAATAGGAGGACATCCTTGATCTTGGGTCAACCATGGCTTGCTACGGCCAATGCATATATTGGATGTCGTTCCGGTGATATGTATATTTCGCACGGAGATTCTAGGAAGAAAGTTACCTTATACCCCCCTGCCAGATCCATTCAGGACCTTCGAGATACTTTATGGTTGGATCAAAGAAGTGATGAGGAGACTCAGTCCATTTCCCTTATCCATCATTATACTGGGTCTTCACAAGAAGATGAGATTCAAGATTTCCTGAATAATCTAGACACTATGCCTAATTTTGAGCCATTGAGCCAGATTTTCAGCCTAGATTTTCAAGATAATCATGATTCTCATTCTTCTGTGCCGCTGCATTTGACCACTCCCTTGAGTACTCCTGAGCCTGATACTACTCTTGTTGAGATTAGCCCTGGTAAATCCTTGCATATTAGTTCAGATTTGGACTCATCTCAGCAGGAGCAGCTTGTGAATTTGTTGCAAAACCATCTTAGTGCCTTTGCTTGGGGCTATGAAGATATGAAGGGTATTCCTCTTGAAACTTGTACACATCATATCTATATTCAGGAAGGAACCCAACTTGTCAGACAACCCCAAAGGCGAATGAATCCAGCTCTAAGGGATATAGTGAAGGAAGAAGTACAGAAACTCTTGGATGTCGGTTTTATCTATCCTATTTCTGACAGTCAGTGGGTCTCTCCATTAGTGCTAGTACCTAAGAAAGATGGAAGATGGCGTATTTGTATTGATTATCGAGAATTAAACAAAGCCACTCTCAAAGATTACTTCCCTCTCCCTTTCATTGACCAGGTGCTTGATACCCTTGCAGGAAAGAAATATTTTTCCTTTTTGGATGGCTTCAGTGGCTATAACCAAATACAGATTGCACCTGAAGATCAGGATAAAACTACTTTTACATGTCCATGGGGTACATTTGCTTATAAAGTGCTTCCCTTTGGTTTATGTAATGCCCCGGCTACCTTTCAAAGGGTAGTCCTAACCATTTTTGTTGATCTAGAATTTGTGGAAATTTATATGGATGAATTTTTTGTGTTTGGTGATTCTTTTCAGGAAGCTCTCAAAAATCTGGAGAAAGTACTTCTCCATTGTTAGGAAGCCCATCTCACCTTGAGTGACAATAAATTTAGATTAATGTGCAAAGCGGGAGTGGTACTTGGCCATTTTATTTCTGGTAAAGGTATCCAGGTTGATCCAACAAAGATTGAAATCATTTTGCATCTTCCTGCACCCAAAACTCAAAGGGAAGTAAGAGTTTTTTTAGGACATGTTGGTTACTATAGAAGATTCATTGAAAATTTTTCTGAGATAGCAGCCCCTCTTTTCCGACTTCTAGCTAAGGATAGTGAATTTTCTTGGTCCACAGCTTGCCAAAAGTCTTTGAAACATTGAAGGAAAATTTAGTACAGGCACCAGTTTTGAGAGGTCCTAACTGGTCCCTGCCTTTTCACATTTCCTCTGATGCTTTAGATTTGGCTATTGGCACAGCTTTAGGACAAGAGAAAAATAAGAAATCCTATGCTATTTATTATATTAGTAAGAATTTGTCTTCCGCTGGATTAAATTATACAGTTACAGAGAAAGAGTTTTTAGTTGTATTTTTTGCAATTAATAAGTTTAGGCACTATATTACAGGATATGAAGTATTTGTACATACTGATCATTCCGCGATTAAATATTTGATGAACAAACCATTGACTAGCGGTAGAGTGACTAGGTGGTTGCTATTGTTGCAAGAATTTAATGTTACTATTGTTGATAGACTAGGAAAATCTAATGTTGTAGTAGATTTTTTTTCTAGATTAGATAATTCTAGTGAAGCAACTCCTGTTAATGATGATTTTCCGAATGAACATATTTTTTCTATGTCAACAGGTTCTTCGTGGTTTGCTGACATTGCTAATTACTTGGTTACTGGGAAAACACAACCCCACTTGTTCGCTCGTGAAAAACGGAATATTATTCACAAAAGCGCTACATACTCCTGGATTCAAGGAGATCTCTTTTACACTAGTCTAGATCTAATTATCTGTAGATGTGTAAGACAGGAGGAAGTGTTTGACATATTGAAATATGCTCATGATGAACCTTGTGGAGGCCACTTCGCTGGTAAGCGGACTGCATATAAAGTATTGTGTGTTGGTTACTTTTGGCCTTCCTTGTTTAAGGATGCCAAACAGTATGTCAGGCGATGTGATAGCTGTCAACAAATGGACCAGCCTAATCAAAACAATGAAATGCCTTTCTACCCCCAAGTTATGATTGAGCCGTTTGAAAATTGGGCTATTGATTTTATAGGGCCAATAAATCCAACGTCATTAAGTAAAAATAATATTTTGGTTTGTACAGATTTTGTTACAAAATGGGTAGAAGCTAACGTTGTTTCCTTTGCTACAAAAAAAGTTGTTGTTGATTTAATTTTTACTGAAATCTTTACTAGATTTGGTGTGCCTAGAGAAATTTTTTCTGACAATGGTCCGCAGTTTATTTCTAATCTGGTACAGGGTGTGATGGAGCAATACAAGATCCGGCACAAGAAATCCACGTCGTATCACCCGCAAGCAAATGGCCAGGTGGAATCCACAAACAAAGTGATCGAGTCCATTCTTACAAAGACAATAAATATGCATCGGAAAGATTGGGCTGAAAGATTACCAGAAGCTTTGTGGGCATACAGAACCACTTGGATAAATAGCACGAGACATACACCATATGAGCTGGTATATGGCAAACATGTTCTGTTACCAATTGAATTCCAGATCAAAACTTTTAGAACTGTAGTTTAGTTAGGACTATATCTCTCTGAGGCACAACAACAGCATCTTCTCCAATTAAATGAGTTAGATGGATTTCGTAGGGATGTTGTTCAGCATAACATGCTAATTCAGCAGCAACACAAAAGGTGGCATGACAAGTCTCTTCGGAAAAAGAAATTCTAACCAGGTGATTGGGTGCTCCTTTATGATTCTAGATTTAAAATTTTTAAATGGAAATTCCATACACGTTGGATGGGACCTTATGAAGTGATCCAAGTATTCAAGAATGGAGCAGTATAAGTTAAAACTATTGATGGACAAAATTCAGTATTCTTGGTAAATGGACACAGATTAAAGAAGCATTTTTAGCCACTTGCCAGGAAAGATTTTACACAGCAAGTCCAACAGCAATTCGGGATGGTAGTGGTGAATGGTAATAACAACCTTTTGAAAACATGAATTCTTCTTCTTCTTAAAAATAAATAAATAAATAAATAAGTAAAGAAAAAATATTTTCCTGTAATTATGAAAATCAGTTCGTTGACATGATTGCAGAAGGATCAACCTGAAAACCAGCTTGCTCGCAGGAAGATCAAAAATCTCTAATAAAAAGAGAATTTTGCTTGATCTTTAGATATGCTAGCGACCACCAAGTAAAAGCAGGTTCAACAGAACCAACCTTTATACAATTGGGGTAATTAGCATGGATATTTTTATTCAAGTAATGCTTAATTCTCGCTGCAGTTATTTTTCTTGCACTAGTGCAGGCAGACCTTCCAGAATTTTTTTTGTCTTTCTTCATATTCCACTTTCGTAATATTCCCTCGGTTTTCTTCTTCAATCCCAGAATGATTAACCTTCCCATATTCTTCTGAATTTACCCTATCTGTTTCGTAAAACCCCATTTTACCCTTGAATTTTTTTCCCTATCCCACTTTTGTTTATCCCCTGTTGTGGTACTATTCCTGGAATCCCTATAACAGAGTTTCTTCCCATTCTGAAATTTCTCTTTTCCCACTTCTTTGTTCCCTCATGAATTCATTGCAGGATCTCGTGCTCATAGGAAAGTGGTTATCATGAAAGTTTATAAGAAATCCTTTCACTTAGTCGATGAGTACTTGTGCTATCATATTAACTAGGAGAAAATTATTTAAAGTACAAGGTGTTTTTAAGTTAAGAATCATGATCATTTTTTAATGAATGCTAAAGTTCTTTTTTTTGAATTATGAAGGAGTGCGGAAGTGTTTAACCGTTGCTTGGATATAATTGCCCCTTCCACCATAATCCTAGATGTCCTTCACTCGTAATGATTACCTCCCCTAGCTGTTAAAACACCGCCGCAAGTACCAATCCGACACATCCACGGCTATTTCAGTGGAATGAATGGGTGATAAGATGGAAGGGATGGTGGACGGTTGGATCCCTATGTATAAGAACCAATTTTCCTGATGTTGCATTTAAATTCTTGATTGTTCATAACCGTTAAGCAGCGATGCTGCCTGTTCGAAGCGAACCTTCATCTCTCAGTAGAGTAGAAAAGACTGTTAAGTATCGCAATAGTCTTGCACTATTGCGAGACTCGGTCTTTCTTTAATTCTTGCAAAATTTTGATGGGCACAACTGTGAAGTGGCCCTACAGTTTATCAGAAGTTTCAAAAATGGCCGAGTAAAAATTGGGCCTCTAAAATTTGAGGTTACGGAAGAGTTTATAGCAACAGCGACAAGCTTGGAAAATACTGGTGAGCAGTGGTTTAAAAATCAGAAACTAGAAAGGAAGCAATGGCAGCATTTTATCGTCGACAAGAATATGAAGGTAGATTGGAAGAAAGGAATTCCACGCAGTGCCCTACTGGGACAGTGGCAGGACCTCCATTTCATCCTACAGAAATTTGTAACCTGTGAGGGCAGGTACTCCCTCACTTTTGTGTACCATTTTAGGATGTTGCAGCATTTCAAAGCCGGCCAGCACGTCCGGTGGAGGATTGATTTCCCCCATTTTTTGCTTAAGAGCTTGGAAATAATGGCCAAGGGTGTGTAGGACGAACGGGCAGACCAGGCCGACAAGAAGTTATATCACCACGGCCTGATAAATATTTTGGTCCAAAAACAATTAGAAGTTAAAGGCATGACCTGGGAGGCATTGTTAAAACAGCTACATAAAAAGACAGCTGCTGGAAAGGAGACAGAGGACCCCGCCAGCACAAGCAAGGGTCCGAGTAAGAATGTAAAGGGGAGTCCTTCTTGCACTGGTGCAAAAAGGAAACGACCTAAAAAATCAATAGAAGAAAGGGTCCCATCTCCAAATAAGAAGACAGTTAGTGCACCTATTGAAGAGACTCCTTCTACGCCACCAGTACAGGCACAGACCCTCGAAGAAGACAACCTGGCAGTCCTTGCGGACGTAACAAAATTTGTAGAGGTTGAACATGACACTCTGTTGGTCAATTTCATTAAAAGGCCCCGGAAAAAGAATGAAGAATCTGGTGCAGGCAAAGAACCACAATCCCCACGGGACATTGAACCCCCTTCTGCACTAGTGCAAGAATAAGAACTAGAAGAAGAAGAAGAAGAAGAAGAAGAAGAGGAAGAAGTGTTTGTTGAAACCATGAGGGATACTGAGGTCCCTGAGGAAGAAATAGCCCCTGTCGAGACAGAAGAAGAAGAAAATTTGGTAATTCCTGCTGCTCAGATGGTTGAACTAGAGCTTCAAGTGCAGAACTTAGAACAACTCATAGCTAAAGCACAGCAGGATAAATAACAGAGTAAAGAAGAATTAACTGTGGAGATCTAGAAAAAGAAAGGAGAAGTTAGTGTTTGGAAGTACTGAGGTGCGCGATGTTTCAAGCGACTTAAGAAGGTGACAAAGAAACTAAAGAACATCAGAAAGAAGAAGTTTGAAACATTGCAGGCTGATGTCAGTATGTCAGAGAAAGATTGGGTTGGAATGCTCAAAGTTTTGAAGGTTTTTTGCAAAGGTAAAGAGTTGTGTGAGGACACACAACAGCTTAGGGATGGGAGGATGTTAGCCCCCTAATTTTCTCTCTTTTTTCCATTTTCCCCTTCCTAAATCATAACCATTTACTGTTGTTTTACCTCTTTTATGCACCCTCATCTTGCACCAGTCCAAGCACGGTGACATATTTCGTATAAACTTTATTTTTCATATTTTTAATTCAACTTAGCATTAATTAATTATTTATTACATGATTTCTTACTTTTAATCACTCTTTGTAACTTATTGATATCTCCAATGTTTATTTGGTAGTTAGAGTACTTACCGTGACCGCTGATCCTAGTGCAGGATCGGATCTTGCACCATTGCCAGCACAACAAATCCTTGCAGCAGATCCGAACCTCCTTGATCATAGCCTCGTTTTGAGCAGTTTCAACCATGACAGCAAGATCAATCCAAAGGCAACCCAGACCGAATCTGTGAAGGACGAAAGCTGGAGATTGGCTACGACCAGTTTTGCTAACTATCTAATTTTGAAGGCTGAAAAGCTAAATTCTACGTTTGGTTATGTAATCGGTTGAATGGTCTATTTTGGCCTTTGGCCAAAGATCTATATAATGTAGAATGTAAATAGGACTTTAAAAAAAGTTTTGATAGTAGAAGAGAATAGAGACCAGCCAAAGAGGTGGTAACAGGTTGATGTATTTTGTTATTGTCCAAATCTGGGCTAGACGATTTATTAACGTATGTACTTGCCTCAGTGAATTAATAAAAGGGAGTTCCACCTCATGTTTCACAAATTGCATTTCTGTATTTGACCTGATGAATTGATTAAGGTACTGAGCAGCTTTTTTATTTAAAAGAGAAACGCGCTGGTTGGCTAGGGCCCAGCCAACCTAGCACGTTTACCCCATTTCCCGTTTTCCTGTAATTTGTGTTGACATTGTCAAGTGTGATTTAATTTTAAGCACATGCATTCCTGTCTGAGTGAAAGCGGATCCGTCGTGTGAAGTAGATAAATTTCATTTTCCTGCAATTTCCTTTCCTACACTTGATTTCAAATTGGTTTTCTTCCGCCTGGTCCAAGCAGGAGAAATAACCTTGCACCAGTGCACGTTGGTGTGATATCTCCTTTTCTGCAATTTTGTTTGATTGGTTTTCCCCGCCTGGTCCAAGCAGGAGAAATGAACCTACACCAGTGCACGTTGGTGTGATGTAGCAAGCCTTCTTAGTCTACTTCCCGCAATCTTCTTTCTTTCATTAAATGCTTATGACAAGATAAATGTATATTGATTGTTTCTTTATTCCTGCACTCTGTTAAGATCAGAAACATTCACTTTTTATGTGTGCAATTTGATTTAACAGTATAATAGCACTTGCAATAATTAAGCACTCATTTTAAGAATTAAATGTTAAGTGCAGGAAGCTTTGATCCGGTGCAAGAACTAGTTTCTTGCCACAGGATCTGAGTGCTTTGAACCTGGAAAAGTTCAAGCCCTTGCATGAAGTAAAAAGCCTTTAGTAAAGACACCATTTATACCTTTTGCATAAATCTCTATTCTTGCACTAGTGCAAGCACACTGCGAAAGTGCAGGACAGATTAGGGCAAGAAGGAAATCTCTAAAGGAGTAGGTTTAAGGGCCCATCTGATGAGACTGCTAAGTGTCTCTGCTAAAGAAAAACACACACTCAGTAGTTAAACAATAATTAGCTAGAGTGATTGCCTTTTATCTTTAATTCCCTCTGGAAAATGCATTCTTCCTTGTTACAGTCTTAGATTATTTTGATAGTTCAAGTTGCATTTTTCTCTTTTTAATTTCATTCTGCAATCTTTCCTTTAAAGAAAGTAGGGATTTATATTAGGAAGATTCATACCATCTCTGGCATTGCCTGTGCTTCGTCTCTAAGTTTACGAATCCCCCGGGTTGAAAAATTAAGTGTTGAGGAGTTTGCTTAAGTGTAATTCCTACACCCAACACTTAGCAAACCATGCCTTAGAATTTCAGCTTAGCTTCAATGCTCTGCCAATGTGTGTGTTCTCCAATTGACCCCAAGCCCTTCTCTTAAGTCAACAGTGGTGATTTAATCTCTAATCAACGTCTAAGATTAGATGTTACTTGTTCCACGTCACGTAAGTCATTCTCATCACATGTTTAATTTAATTCACTTTAATCTTTTAATTTTCTTAAGTTAGACTTGCAGTCTTTAATTAAAAAGATTAATTATTTGAAGATCTCTTAAACCTGATGGAATTTCTTCAAACAATTTCTAGGCGAGGAGATCTCATGTACTCCAGCTCATCCACAAAATTTGGGAGCTAGAGCACATCTGATGCTACCCCAAAATCTCAACAATATTCTGGAATAAATTATTTTACAAGATATATTTTGCTTGGAGGGTCTTATAAACATGATGTTGACTCATGATAATAAATCCTATGACCTGAAAGCCCCTAGAAGCATGAAGAACATGCTTTTACCTAGAAGATCATCAATAAAGAGCATGAAACCCATGCTTTAAAATAATAACTTTTTCTTTTCTTCTTTTGCTTGTTAGTGAAATGAGTACACCAACAATTATGATGACCGAAACTAGTTAACAATTATGAAGATTGAAACTAGTTACTTTTCCAATACTCCCTTTTAACTAGGGAGGTATTCATAATTGTACAACCAATACAATTTCATTCTTAGACTAAAGAATTCTCATAAGAAGAGTCGGATTGATAAGAAAAACTGTAAGAATCATCATTATAACCAATACTATCACTGAAGCCTAACTTGACAAACTCAGCTTCATTTGAGAGCATTATGCTGGGAGGCTTTCCTTGTGATACCGCACTACCTCTACAAGGCACATACCCCATTCAGATATTCACAAGATATGTCCTTTTAGGACTATTCTAGTTTTGGATTTCCATTCCTCAATCCTCAAAGAATATCAATCCTCTTCGACCACTCTTATCTTGGACACCTATCTTATCCTCAAAGACTGTCAATCCCTTTCCTCTCTTGGATGTTATATCCTCAAGGAAACCACATATTCTTATCCAATCCTCCACCTTTCTCTTTTCATCACCTAATGAAGAGAATGCACAAGTGATGTCCAACATTACTCTCTCTCAACCACAAAGGATATCCCTATTCCCTTTTGACCAGGGAATAGATCCTTGCTCCTTTTTAAGAAGATTGCTTTGCTCCCTCCTAAAATCAGAGGAGATCCCAAACTTACTTTCTATTTGTGGAAGTCATATCCATAAGCTTTTTAGCTTGTCTTCATTAGAGTATCATCTACTGGTTCCTCATAATTGCCTAGCTCCCTCTTTTCTCTGCATCTCATCGTATTGAGCCTGCTTCCTTTCAAGATATCATGGATCGATCTTCACTCTTCAATCTTGTGACAAGTACCAAGTCATTTTTTTTGCACATCACTTTCATCTTGTCATCATCAATGAAGGAATTTTATTAAGCCTTTCCAAACTTCAAGATGATCATAGCTTCTTCATGACACTGATGTCCTTTGACCTTCAGGGTATCTTCTTGCACTGCTACCTTTCAATCCCAAGATGGGTGCATCTTGATTTCACAGTTGCCAGGTACTAGATATTGAGATTTCCTCAATATTCTTCATTCATTTTCATCCATATAGTTGAACTCGCTTCAATTGTCATCATGTCTTTCTACAATATCCTTCCAGGTAGCAAAATAATATGTTAACCATATTACCAACAATTAAAATCAAACTTGCCTTATCATTGTTGTAGCATAATTCGACTCAGCTAAAAGTCAAAGAGAGGTCCTGAGCAATTCAAGGTTGTTAAGGAACAATTGTTAGAATGTCAAGAAGACCTACAATATGCTCAAAAGGATAACCACAAGTGCATCGATGATTCATCATCACATGTGCACTGGAACCAAAGTCAGGGAAGTAGTAACAACATTGCAAGTGCAATCTATAAGCCAGAGGAGCAACAAAGAAGAAAAGCACTCAACAAGGTTCAAGTCGGGCTGTAGAACATCGGATAATCTCAAGAGGGTTACACCGTGGAGTAAACAAACTAATTTTCCGAAGGTGGAAAAGTGGCGCATTTCCCTTAAAAACTTAAGAGTTTTGGAGGAGGCGCAAAGGGAAAAACAGATGGTCAGGATCAAAGCGCAGCACTGGAACGAAGAGATGGACAATGGAGATCGTATCGCATATCACATTTGGTAAAGGATACGAGTTTGTAATATGTTGAACTTGCTATATTGCGATGTGATGCGATGCGATTTGCATATCGCACATCACAAGATTTGGAGGAAATGCGCTAAAGGAATATGTTATGATTGCCGAAGTGCGAAGTGCGGTAAAGCTCCATATTGCCGATTTGTGATTGTGATTGCGATTGCGATTGGCCCTACCTCTGCTTGCCACGTCACCTTCCACCCATCGCACTTCGCACATCGCACATTTTAACACTTACCTTCCATGTTTCATAACAAATCCGACGATTTGCGATTTGCGGGCGGATGCAATGCAGTTTCAAAATTGAACTCCAAAGGTTTTCAAATCCAGAGGTAATGCATTTCTTGTGTTAAATCGCATCAGAGGAAGAAAGCAGGATTATAACGTAAAGCCAGTGAAACACCTTGATAATGGAAGAAAGTCTGAATGCAGGCAGAGAGACTCGGGTAAGTGACCCAACATAGAGCAAAGGAGAAGAGAAGACTAAACACGGGAGGCACGCGCAGAAGAGGCAGAGTCAGGGAGCAGGGGACATGATGACAGCGTTTGAAACACAAAAGCTTGGGCAGAGTCTGGTGGAGATGCGTATATGCAGAACTATTAAGACATCACAGTCGAAATGGAAGGAGACACGTCAACAACAAATCAGACTCGGAAAAAGGATTATATTCCAATTGTATTTTGTTTTATTTGTTAAGATTGGAGCTGCAATGGTGTCCTCGATTGCAATGTAATAAGTAGTTTAACAATTTAGGCAGTTTAGGATTTTCAAGAAGCTCGAGCAGTTACAAATTGATGTTGTTTGTATTTAAAGGAAGAGAGAAAGAGGGAAGGAGGGTTCTGAGTTCCAGACGTCTTGGGGATTACATTTTGTACTTATTTTTCTGATGGGTAAATGAAAGAAGTAGTAAGTTCCCTGCAACTGTTGATGGTGATTCATGTTTCTTGTGCCATTTTGTGTCCCTTTTTCTTTGAATGAAGTGAAGTAATGTAGCAACCGGTCTCTTAATTACATCTGTGAGTAAGAGTTAAATAACCTTAATTTGCACTCCTTCACTCCATCTCTTCTCCCCTCACAAATTTTGTTTGAAACTTAAAAGTAATAGATTCTGTGTTCACAGTATATTATTTTGAGTTTCCCCTCTCTTCACAAACTCCTGATGAAACTTTAAAGTAATAGATTCTATGTTTACAACATATTATTTCGAGTTTCCTCTCTCTCCACAAATTTCCTCTGAAACTTAAAAGTGGTAGATTCTCTTTTTACATCATATTACTTTGAGTTTCCCCTGCAGTTCTTCTTTTCATTCAGATATCAGTAGTGAATGGCATTATGAAATCTTTTATTGTTCCAAATCATTAAGGGTTTTAGAAAACTAGTCTCCAGAGGGATAGAACAAAGACCTCATGATAAAATCATTTCTGTGACACACTTTTAAAATGTCTTAAGCACTAATTCCTTTCACAACCGAGGGATTGTCTCTTAAGATACATCATTTTTTGGCGTTGTTGTCGGGGACGAAGGCACAAAGTTATTTTTCCCTGGGTATTGAAATCTATTTCTTGATGGTGAACAAGATTTAGATACAAATTTGGTTGTGTACTATTCACTTGGCGACTCCACTGATGAAGGTTTCATTAGATGAGGAATTCTGTGGGCAAGAAAATGAGAAAGCACTTTGGAAAATACAGATATCAGAGTTTGAATCTTTTAAAGGAAGTTTTATTTTTTACTATCAGTTTGGTGGTCTATTTTCCCTTACATATCAAGAAGATTGTTTCCTGCTTTATTTTCTCAAAAGATTATAAGGCCCAAAATGTACATTCTTTATTGGAGAAAGAGGAATTTTCTTCCGATTGTATTATTGATCTTAACACAACTTTATCTCCTAAATATGAAAGGAGAGATGACGGTTGCATTACTATTCTTGAAGGTAATCTGTCACAGTCTGGGCATAAAGGTGAGGATTCATCATCTTTGGGTGATAACATTCTACCTCATAAGCATCCGCTTCTTTCCAGCTTGGAACCAAGGTGATTTTCAAACCCTTGGTGCTGCCCACAATCCTCCATCAATATCCTTCAAAAGGATTCAAATATTTGCCAAGTTTTTCTGGAGAGGAGGAAGATTTTTAGCTGAACAACATATCTTGGAATTTGAGTACTTTGTGGACAAATTTCAAATTATTTATGAAGACATGGCTTTAAGGATGTTTTGTCATTCATTAAAGCAGGGTGCTCAACAATGGTTCTAGTGTTTGGAAGCAAGTTCAATTAGTTCTTGGCAAAGTTTTCAAGATATATTTCTTAGATATTGGGGCGAGTGTAAGTCATATGAAAAACACCTTTTGGAATTATATTCTATCTAGAGGCAGAGCAATGAATCAATCACTGAGTTTAATAGGAGGTTTCAAAAAAATTATTTCAGCGTGCCAAAAGAGATTCGGCCTCTTGAAGCTGCATCTATGGTTTACTATTTGAGGGCTCTTTCTGTTGTCTTGGATTTTTATCTCAAGGAGAGAAAGCCTTGCACTCTAGAACTGATATTTCTTTATGCATAGAAAATTGAAGATAATGTGTGGACTTGTAGAAATTTCTCCTCTCATGTTGAAAGTACAAGTTTTGTTGAAGACAAGATGGTCTGTCAAGAAAACATTGGAATTGCTTTACAAGAGAATGAAAATTCAGAGATGAATAAGGATTTTTAAAAGGGGTCATGGGATTCTTGTATCGCTGAAACACAAGAATTCAAACTTTATGAGGATTCTGGTCAAAAATTTGTTGCAACAACTAAACTACACGTTGAAAGCCTGGAATATTACAATTTTCATAATTTTAATGATTTAGTGAATAGAGGAGAAACTAATGGAGCTTCTCAGTTGTGTTTGTAGGAGGGGGAAGATTTTTGTCAAGAATTGGCATTATGTGAAGAACACCAACATTATGAGGAACAAACCTTAGATTTATCTTTCCGGCCTAAATGGTTATCAACAGAAAACAATAATCAATCTTCTCACATACAACCTCAACTTGAGGACTCAAATAGTGAAGGAAGCTGCCCTGTTCAAATAAGTCTACATCAGCAAGATGTTCAAGAAAAGGAGGCAACCGAAAATTGGTCTCATCAGTTCTATGATCCAGTGGCTAACTATATGAAAACTTTCTTTTGTCAGCAACAAGCATTTATGCAAAGGTATGTGCAAAGCTCTATATCTGGAAAATTTTCATTGTACATCCCTGTTTTGATTTCCACATTATGGGGGCATTAAGTCTAACACATAGATGTTGGATTGGTACCATTGGAACGTTGGCTTCACCTAATTTAGTTTAGACATGAATACATAGGTAGGAGTTGTGCATAAATAAGCTCAGAAGTTGAGCATTTTCAGTTGTAGTATTTCTAGGTCGGTATTTTCAGCTTAAGAATAAAGGAAGAAGTCCAAAGTGTAGCAGGTTTCGGGAGGATTTCATACTAAATCAACTCACATTTGGGATTGATTCCATGCCCAATAACGACTACTGATCTACAAGTGCTCTTTGACTCCATGCCCAATGAAGGCTATTGTTCTACAAGTGTTATTTGACTCCATGCCTGATAAAGGCCACTGATCTACAAGTTCTCAACACTTTGCTACCAAAGTGTTGTCCCCAATTGGAGCCAAATGTTGTAGCATAATTTAACTCAGCTAAAAGTCAAAGAGAGGTCCTGAGAAATTCAAGGATGTTGAGGAACATTTGTTAGAATGTCAAGAAGGCCTGCAATATGCTCAAAAGGATAATTACAAGCACAACGAGGATTCATCATCACATGCACTATAACCAAAGTCAGGGAAGCAACAACATCATTGGAAGCACAATCTAAGCCAGAGAAGCAGCAAAGAAGGCAAAAAGGGTCAAGTCGGGCTCATTCGCAAGCTCAGGAGAGACTAGTGCGGTAGAACGCCGGATAAGCTCAGGAGGGTTACACCGTGGAGTAAACAAACTAATTTCCTGAAGGCGGAGAAGTGGCGCATTTCCCTTAAAAACTTAAGAGTTTTGGAGGAGGCGCAAAGGGAAAAACAGATGGTCAAGATCAAAGCGCAGAACTGGAACAGAGAGATGGACGATGAAGATCATATCGCATATCGCATTTGGTAAAGGATACGAGTTTGTAATATGGTTGAACTTGCGATATTGCAATGTGATGCGATCACATATCGCACAACGCAAGGTTTGGAGGAAAGGCGCTAAAGGAATATGTTATGATCGCCGAAGTGCGAAGTGCGATAAAGCTCTATATTTGTGATTGCGATTGGCCACACCTTTGCTTGCCACGTCACATTCCACCCATTGCACTCCGCACATCGCACATTTTAACACTTACCTTCCATGTCTCATAATAAATCCGCCGATTTGCGATTTGCGGGAGGATGTGATGCAGTTTCAAAAGTGAACTCCAAAGGTTTTAAAATTCGGAGGTAAGGCATTTCTTGTGTTAAATTGCATCGGAGGAAGAAAGCAGGATTATAACATAACGCCGACAAAATGCTTTGATAATGGAAGAAAGTCTGAACGCTGGCAGAAAGACTCGGGTAAGTGACCCGACGCAGAGAAAAGGAGAAGAGAAGACTAAACACAACAGGCACGCGCAAAAAAGGCAGAGTCGAGTGGAGATGTGTTTATGCAGAACTGCTAGGACATCACAACCGAAACGGAAGGAGACACATCAACAACACATCAGACTCAACAAAAGGATTATATTCCAAGTATATTTTGTTTTCTTTGTTAAGATCGAAGCTACAATGGTGTCCTCGATTGCAATGTAATAAGTAGTTTAACAGTTTAGGAAGTTTAGGAGTTTCAAGAAGATCGAGCAGTGACAAACTATTGTTGTTTGTATTTAAGGAAGAGAGAAAGAGGGAAGGAGGGTTCTGAGTTCCGGACCTCTTGGGGATTACATTTTGTACTTCTTTTTATGATGGGTAAATGAAAGAAACAGTAAGTTTCCTGCAACTGTTGATGGTGATTCGTGTTTCTTGTGCCATTTTGTGTCCCTTCTTTGAATGAAGTGGAGTAATGTAGCAACCAGTCTCTTAATTACATATGTAAAAGTTAAATAACCTTAATTTGCGCTCCTTCACTCCATCTCTTCTCTCTTCACAAATTCTCTCTGAAACTTAAAATTAATAGATTCCGTGTTTACAACATATTATTTTGAGTTTCCCCTCTCTTCACAAACTCCTGATGAAACTTTAAAGTAATAGATTATGTGTTTACATCATATTATTTCAAGTTTCCTCTCTCTCCACGAATTTCCTCTGAAACTTAAAAGTGGTAGATTCTGTGTTTACAACATATTACTTTGAGTTTCCCCTATAGTTCTTCTTTTCATTCAGATATTAGCAGTGAATGGTCTTATGAAATATTTTTATTCCAGATCATTAAGGGTTTTAGAAAACTAGTCTCCAGAGGGATAGAACAAATACCTCATGATAAAATCATTTATGTGACACACTTTTAAAATGTCTTAAGCACTGATTCCTTTCACAACCGTGGGATTGTCTCTTAAGATACAACAATCATGATGACCTTCACGTCTAGACATCAACAACCTTATGGTCCATTTTTACTTGAATCTTCCTTCATGCATCAGAGTGCTGAAGGATCGAACTTGATTACCAAGTTAACACCTTTTCTTACTAGATGTTAATCATTATTCTATAACTTAGAGAAAATCTAAATTCTTTATTCATCCTTTAGTAAGCCAAATCATATAATCATACAAAGCATGTTACAAGATTCTATCCACGTGAATCTTATCCAAGAGTAATTTCCAAGGTGTATCCCTATGCCTCTTATTTCATCGTCTAGCTATATGTTTCATAATGAGCTTGCATCATGACCCATTGCATTCCTTCATCCCTTTAACAACATTGTTTTCACATTACATAGAATGTATACTTTGTCATAATGCTTTTCCCAAGGACCTCCAAAATTATGGTTCTTATAGAATCATGATGATCCACCTTAGCAAGATGACTACCTCTAACATGATGTTAGATAATGACTGGATGAACGATATGAAAAATGGTCTATCTATCTACTTTAAATACTATATGACGTTATTATCACATGCTTATCTCTATGATGTTATGCAAAATCAAGATTCCTTTTAAAGTAAACAACATTGCATGCTATCCTAAAGGAAAGATTAATCTTCATAAAGAACGTGACAGATAGTGTGCCTTCTTTAATAGTAAAGATCTTTCACGTCATCTTTCTTCGGCTTCTACTTAGGTTCACCTGTCCAGCTATGTGAGACTTGCTCCTTTTCTTTCTTTTGTTGTTTTCTAGTTTGGACAGTCCCTTTAAAGTGTCCATACTCATTGCACTTAAAACATTGATTCTTGGACATATCTTTCTTTTTGGACTTTCCAAACTTTCCCTTCATCAATTTCTTTACTCACGAGCTATAATGGCTTGACACTGTTCATCTGATCCATTGTCATCCTTTTCCTTGATCCTATTTTCTTTCAAGATGCATTGAGCCCATGACTCATCAAAAGGAGTCGAGTCTTTCTTAAGAGTAGATGCTTGTTGCAAAGCTGCTCCATTCTGGTGGCAATGCATTTAGTACATAGATGGTCATTTCCAAATCGGGGATTGTCTCTCCAAGCCCCTACAAGGAATTGAGAGATCTTCATTACAAAGGATGCCATGCATCCATCCTTTGATTTATTCATTCTATATAGCTTGTTCTTTAAGTACATCTTCTGTCTTGATGTACTTACAGAGTACAAATTCACTAGCTTGTCATACATAGCCTTGGAAGTTTTCAAATTTGCAACAAATGGAACAAGAGCATCCTTAATGGATTCAACGATGATCCTTTGTGTCCTTACTTTCCCTTTCTTGTACTTGGCTAGTTCTTAAGTCTTGTCTTTCTTAGGTTCAGTAATTTCCCTAGTTACATATTCCATTACATCGTGTTCTATAAGTGCCAAGTCAATCCTTTTCTTCCATGCTAGGAAATATGATGCTCTAACAAGCTTATTTGTCTCCTTGCTACAAAGTAATAATATGATACATACTCATTAACCAAGATTCTCCTTTTCCTTGATGATGTCTTCAACTTTGATGCCTTCAAGACCTTTGAAGAAACTTCAATAAAGACCATGAAAGATGTTTCCTAGGATTCTTCCAACAACAACTTTCAAGAGTGATGAATGACACCGAGATCCTTTTGATGCTTCCTTCAAAGATGCATTTTAATGAGCCTTTAAATAGATCTCCTCTCAAGAGAACCTTTCTTATAGTCTTCCTAGAAAGCCTTCCTTTAATGAGAGCTTTGTTAAAATTTGGCAGCTCAAGGTGAATCTCTCCTAGAATAAATCATATCTTTTAGTTATGTTTGAACCTCCTATAATAAAATCTCATTTCTAACAATTCTAATATGACTTTCCAAAGATAGTAAGTCACCTCCCAATTTGGAAGTGACTTTCCAAAAATAGGAAGTCATGTCTAAATGATCAAATATGATTTCAACATATAGAATCCACTTTAAAATCAAATCAACCATGATTATACATGAAAATAATTAGTATTTTGATCCTTACTAGTATTATTATTATTATTATTTATAAAATAGTATGAAGTCATTCACCTTTAATGGCTTAAAATAAAACGAATTCTCTCATGAAATAAGTAAATTTAATTGAGAATCTCTTGGAAAATTGAACTTTTCTCTTGGAATACAATAGTAACTCTACATTAAGAGAATGTAATTCTCCCTTACTAATTCAATGTATGACAAAAGTGTAATTCCTCATTAAATGCTCTTGTAACCCCCTCATTCAATTCGATTTGTAAATATCAACAAATATTCTCTAATATCTAAGTCTAACTCTCTCTCTCCTTAATTCGAATTGTAACTCGTCAAGACAAGTGTCCATTTCTCTCTATTATTAGAATGAATTACACTTCTCCTCAAGTAACTCTTCCCTCATGGAATTCAATTCTCCTATTATTGGCTCAAGGAATTAATTCAATTTGTAACTCCTCTCCTTTCTCATATATTTAAGCAAGAGTAAGTGAGAGTTGAGAGTAACATGTTCATTGTGAAGCATAAGAGTTAGAGTTGAGTGTGCAAGAGAAATGTGAGAACAAGTGAAGAGTAAGAGCAAGGGAAAAGTTGGAGCAAGTGTGAAGGACAAAATCTAATCAAGAGAAGGAGGAGATCTTCAAACAAAGAGAAAGAACATTTCAGCTGCAAGTTGATCAAACATTGGTGACTTTATTCATTCTCATTATATATATCTACTATGTTGAAAAATTGAAGAAATCTAATAGAAGAAGAATCATTTGGGTTTTCCCTGGTCATTGGACCTAACTCTCAGTGTCTAATATTTGTGTGAAAAATTTTCAAATTTGGAATCCTACTGCAACAATTGGCATTAATTCTTCCAACTGATAAATTAATTATTCAGTGTATTGCTACTAAAACATTGAATTAAATACATTACAACCTTCACTAATTAAACTACGCAAAAATACAAGTGTGGAAACAAAAACTGAACAAGACACATATGACAAAGTTATTTTTGGACTAATGTCCCCGGAAAAACCCAATGCGGGAAAACCAGTGCAATAGTTGAGGGTTTTATTATTATGCAGTAATTTCTGAATACAACCTTTGGATGCCTCTCCCGAAAATCCATTTACAGAGAATATCATTGACGGAAAGATTAATGAGGTTAGCCCACACTATCACAGGAAATCCCGGTTGATCCAACCACTAAATGCGCTGCCCCTGACAACCTCTTCACAGTCGTAGCATCAACCCTCCTGGATATAGCATCACCCCTTCTACGGATCGATTTGTTGCCCAGGAACTTTGATTTTTGCCTCCCGGTCTCACACCCTGGCTCCTGACTTCTGCAATAGATTCCTTCAACAAATTTCTGGATTCCCTCTTGGCCTCTATGCAACCTTTGCATAGCACTGTGTGGCTCTGCGTCAGCCTCTCTGGCTCTGCACTGGCTTTGTTGGATCTCTCTTTGCCTTCTCTGCCGATGATTCTCCGATCAAGAAAGATTCATCTTCGGATATTATCCCTACCCCTCTCTGCAAAGAATCTCTTGATAGATATTTCCTCTAAGCACTGTTCACTTCAGAAATTCGATCTCTTGATCCTTACTGTGTTTATCTTCCAAATGACCCTTCAAGCCCTTCTTCTAATCTTCTCGTTGAAACTTTAATGACCGAGATTAAATCTCTAATCAATGGATAAGATTAACTTTTGACTTGATCTGCGTTTTCTAGAACATTCACACCCATATTCTATTAATTTATTTTTAATTATTTTATTTTCCTAAGTTTAGACTTAGGGTCCTTTTAAAATAATCAATTATTTTAATAAAACACAATCCGGGTGGAATTTTCCAAAACGATTTCTGGGTTCTCTGGAATGTACGTGTCTAAGTCTCCCTGCAAATTTTGAGACTTAGAGCACATTTGATGCTACCAAAATCAACAATTTATGCTTGGTTGTCTTCATATGATCCTTAATTTTATGTTCTATCTACAATTGCTGATCTGAAAAGTTGTGAAGAAGAAATCCACATTCTAAGTAATTGTAACAACAAAGTACATTAATTTTTTAGCGAAGTACATTCAATTTTCTACAAAGTACATTCAACTTTCTGCAAAGTACATTCAATTCCATTAAGTTTTTTGCAAAAAATATTCAATTTTTTGCATAGAACTTTCAAGTTTCTGCAAATAATTTTTAAATTTCTATATAGAACTTTCAGATTTAACCATGGTATTAGAGCTTTGGTGAAGACAAGTCCAAGGAGACCATAGATCACCTGAGGAGACCCCAGTTGCAACCAAAGTTTTCTGATTAAGATGAATTTGTCCTATTTCAAGATAGAGGAGAAGTTGAATGATGCGTTGAACTTTGGTCCATAGAAAGCAAGGGTAGATATCACTCTTGAAGAACACAGAAGTTCTGGAGTATGTTGAAATCACAATAACTGGTCCACCAAAGAAAGCAAGTGCTGCTATCAAATCCAAATATAAAAAGGGGGGAAATCAAAGCTAGAAAATTTATCCTTGATTCTCTTAGTGACCATCTCATTACTTATGTTTCTAGTTTGAAGTAAGCTAAAGAAATGTATGATAAACTAATTGACATGTTTGAAATTAGTAACTTGAACTCGATTATTGCTTTGAATAATCAGTTGAAAGACACCAAGATGAATAGAGGATAGACGGTTCAAGCATATTTCCTGAGAATGACTAAAATCATGAATCAACTGTCAATAGTTGGTGAAATTGTACCCGACAAATAAATTGTGTTGATTGCGCTTGGAGGCCTTTCTCTTGTTTGGGAGACTTTTATAACCACCATCAACAACATAAACACTATTTCCACATTTGATGAACTCCTAGGAAAGTGTATCCAAGAGGAGGCTAGAATGATCTCCAAATGATGAATTTCACATCATGAAGAAGGAGAACCTACTGCATTTTCAGCTTGTGACAAGAGAAAGCAAGACAATAAAAATAAATCTGCTTTCAAATCAAATAAAGAGAATCTAGACGTGAAAAGTTAGATGCTTTAACTGTAAAAAAGAGGGTCATTTTGCTCATGACTGTAAAGAAAGAAGAGTCCTTAGATTCAAAAAGAAATGTGATTATAGAAAAGACTCTTATGAAAATCAAAGAAAATGACATCTTAAGAAAACAATAAATCCAAGATATAGAAATAATGCAGCATAAATTCAATCAGAATATTTTCTTGTTTTTTCTCTTTCTAGTTCTTCTGCAAATTCATTTGATAGCTAGTTAGTTGATAGTGGTGCTTCCAAACATTTTCCTGGTTACAAAAAGACACTCTCTAATATAGTTAAGAGGGAGACTAATTTAAATGTTATCCTTAGTGATAATTCTACTCACCAAGTTAAATGTTATGGTTCAGTTTCATTTCAATTAGATGATGAAAAATCTATTTTTCTGCATGAAATTTTGTATGTACTTGGTTTGAAAAATAATCTTGTATCCATATATGCTATAGAAGATAAATGAATGAAAGTTGCTTTTATTAATGGAAAAGTTCTACCTTGGCCTTTGAACTCAAGTATGAGAGAAACCTTCACTCTTGGATCAATATGTGAAAGGATTTACAAAGTCAATGGTAAACCCATTCATGCATTGGTCCATGATACCGATTTTCAATGTAAGCTATGGCCCAGAAGATTTTCTCACTTACACTACAAAGCCTTACCTCATGTAAGGACGATGAATCTGGAATGCCTGAGATTAGAATGGATCATGACAGAGATTTCTCAAGATGTGCAAGTGGAAAGCATATAAAGGGACCATTCCCTTCAAACATAACAAAAAATAGTTAGGTCCTTTAGTTCATACATTTTGGTTTATGTGGACCTATGCATGTTACTTCTCTTGGTGGCTACTTATATTTTTTTTTATGATTTTTCTCGCAAGACATGGATATTGTTTTTGAAAAAAAAAGGAGAAGCATTTGACACGTTTAGAGATTTCAAGGCTTTGATTGAAAATCAAACAGGAAAAGGTGATCAAAGCTTTCCAATTTGATAATGGGAGAGAGTTCACCTCCAATGAGTTTAATGATCTTTGGAAAGGCGCTGGAATAAAGAAAGGAGCCATTGTGTTGTACAATCCACAACAAAATGATGTGGCTGAAAGGAAGAATAAAACCACTATGGAATCAGTCAGAGCCATGCTGCCTGATCAAAAGCTACTGAAGTTTCTATCTGTAGAAGCTACAAATACTGTTATTTATGTTCAAAATAAAACTCCTCATCAAGCCTTAGACAATAAGACTTGAAGAAGTCTTCACTGACAAAAGGCTTGAGGTGAGTCACTTGAGAATATTTGGCTGTTATGTGTACTTTCATGTGTTGAAAGAGAAAAATAAAAAATTAGAAGCTTCAGGTAACAAAGGTACGTTTGTTGGTTATTATGATAATTCAAAAGCTTATAGAATCTATGTACTTGGTCAAAGAACTATTGAATTTAGCATAGACGTAACATTTAATGAAGATGCAGCTCTTAGAAAAGCAAGAGACTCTCCTCCTCCTTCCATTGTTGAAAGACAAGTTGTTAATCAAAAAGAACCTGCATTTCAGTTTGAACGAGAACCCGAGAATGAACTTGTTAATAATCCAATGGGCTCCATGGATCCTCTAGTTCCTCCACCACATGATCCTCTTACCAGAAAGAAACCACTATGGTTGCGTGGTACCTTGCAAGATGTTGTCCCAAGAGGAACGTTCAGAGAAAGTAAGAAGCCATGTCAGTTTCAAGGGTACGTTACTGCCATGAGAAACATCATTCATGCAGAACCATGCACCTTTGAATAAGCTACAAAAGAACAAGTCTAGAGAGTTTCCATGATTGAAGAATATGAGTTCATCATCCAAAATGATGTATGGGAAGTGGTTCCTAGACCTCAAGGTAAATCTGTTGTCACTTGCAAATGGTTGTTTAAGATTAAACATGGTGCAGATGGTAGTATTGAAAAATATAAGGCTAGATTTGTAGCTAGAGTATTCTTTCAGAAAGAGGGAATATATTATGATGATATTTTTGCACCTGTTGCTCAATATACTACTATTCAATTTGTTGTTTCCTTAGTTGCTAGCCAAGGATGGGCAATTCACCAAATGGACATGAAGACTGTTTTCTTGCATGGCTTCCTCAAGGAAGAGGTATTTGTGGAAAAACCACAAGGCTTTGAAGAGTATGAAAGGGAAACTCATGTATGCAGACTGAAGAAAGCCTTATATGTGTTGAATCAAGCTCCAAGAGCTTGCTATGCTCGCATTGATAGCTACTTGATAAAGCTTGGTTTCACAAGAAGCAGTGCAGACCCAAACCTCTACTTCAAGACAATCCAAGGTATACATTTGATTTTGGTATTGTATGTTGATTATTTATTCTTGACAGAAGGAGAACCTCTTATCCTCCTATGTAAGAGAGAGTTAGCTTCTGAATTTGAAATGAAAGACCTTGGTTCGATGCATTACTTTTTGGTTGTAGAGGTATGGCAAAGACCTGGAGAAATTTATATTTCTCAAAGAAAATATGTTGTTAAGTTTCTTAAAAGATTTTTTATAGTAGAATGTAAGTCCATGCATACTCCTATGGAAATGAACTTTAAGAAATTATGTGGAAAAAACTGCAAGACCTAGTCTAGCAAATTCCATAGAGTATAGACAGCTCATCGATGCTTTGATGTTATTGCTATACACTAGGCCTGATATATGCTTTGTTGTAAACACTTTAAGTCAGCATATGATTGATCCCTTTCATGCCCACTGGATTTCTGCAAAACATGTATTCAGATACTTGCATGGAACTATAAAACAAGGATTGAAATATACTGCTAAAAATGTAAGACTTCATGGATATACTGATGTTGATTGGGCAGATAATTATGCTCATAGAAAGAGCACTTATGGGTGATTCTTTAGCTTGGGATTTTCCATGATCTCTTGGATGAATAGAAAGAAAAATTTTGTTGCACTAAGTACAACTAAAGTTGAGTACATTGCTGCTATCATGGCTAGCTATGAGGCATTTTGGCTAAAAATGTTTTTTGGGGAACTATTTGAGCAAGTTCCAGACACAACAGTTATATATGGTGACAATAAGAGCGAGATTCGTCTTGTAGAAAATCATGTGTTTTATGACAAGTCCAAGCATATTGAGATCGAGTATCACTACATTTGGGATATGGTGCAAAGAGAAGCAGTGAGGCTCCATCACATCTCCATTGATGATCAGATAAATGACATTCTTACCAAGCCTTTGCCGAAAAGGAAGTTCTTGGTTTTTAGAGAGAATTTTGGACTTATGGGCATGACCCTTCCAGGAAGTGGTCACAGCTGATCGAGAACACTGAGCTTCCTTTCCTCCTTGTCAGAGCTCATGGGATAAGGGAATGATTTCGAAAAGCTCCTAAGGATGAGGGACCCCTTATGTAGTGTGTGCCACAAGGGTAGGCCTTATTATGCATTTGAACCACAGTCTGGGACATGGGAAGAGCCACCTATCTGGCCAATAGGTGTAGTTAGACTTTTCTGTGTGAATTGTCTAGGATGCAGGTGTTCCACCTCTTGACACTTAGTTGTGTTCGATTCTTGTCTGTGTGACTTGTTTGAATCTTTCCTATGTGATGTTTGTGTTCTGTCACCTAATTTTTTGAGATGAAAATTGGTTGAGTATAATAATTTTCTATGTGACTTGTGATGGTTATTTCCTTTCCAAATTTGTGTCAAGTGGATGATTCTTCTTTAAATTGTGACTTAATTGTTACAAATGCTACAAAACAGAGTTGAATTGAGATGAATGAAATATATTAGAGGAAGCATATGAAGTAAATATCTTTGCTGCAGAAAGAAATTCCTCACTATTTGAGAGGGAGTGTTAAACTTTGACAACTCATGGATGAATTTCTCCTAGAAGAAATCATATCTTTTAGTTATGTTTGAAACTCCTATAATAAAATTTCATTTCTAACAATTCTAATATGACTTTCCAAAAATAGTAAGTCACTTTCCAAAAATAGAAAGTCATGTCTAAATGATCAAGGATGATATCAACATATGGAATCCACTTTAAAATCAAATCAATCATGATTATACAAAGTCAATAATTAATATTTGTATCCTTACTAGTATTATTATTATTATAATTATAATTTTGATACTATTATTTTTAAATAGTCAAAAGTCATTCACCTTTAATGGATTAATAAAAACAAATTCTCTCATGAAATAAGTAAATTAAATTGAGAATTTCTTACTTGGAAAATTAAACCTCTCTCTTGGAATAAAATAGTAACTCCACACTTAAGAGAATGCAACACTCCCTCACTAATTCAATGTATGACAAAAGTGTAACTCCTCATTAAATTCTCTTGTAATTCTCTCATTCAATTCAATTTGTAACTCTCACCAAATATTCTCTCATATCTAAGTGTAACTCTCTCTCTCTCCCTAATTCAAATTGTAACGCGTGTACATTTTGTTGAGATTGTAGCATCGAATGTGATCTAACTCTGAAATTTTGTGGAGGAGCTGGAATACATGAGATTTCCAAGAGCCAGAAATCATTTGTATAAATTCCAGCTGGTTTGATAGATATTCAAATAATTAATCTTTTTAATTAAGGACCCTAAGTCTAACTTAGGAAAATTAAAATATTAAAGTGAATTAAATTAAACGTGATGAGAATATTCTAAGTGACGTGGATCAAACAACTTTTAATCTTATCCATTGATTAGAGTTTAGATCATGATCGTTGATTTTCCAATGAGAAAAGTATAAGAGAAGGGCTTAGGGTTAGTTGGAGGACACACACATTGGTAGAGAATTGAAGCTAAGTCGAAATTCTAGGGCTTGGTTTGCTAAGAATTTTGAAGTGAATTTGCAGTGCGGTGAGAAGCAGAGATTGACAAGGGATGATATGATTAGAGGCCAAGAATACAACAACGACAAAGAGACAACATACCAGGTAGCACAGAGGCAGCCAGAACCACGAGAAGGAAGCGTAGAGGCAGCATGAACCCTTCAGGGGTGACACAGGCCCAGTCAGGGCAACATAAGCCTAGAGAGGGTGATGCAGGCCCTTCCAGAGCAGTGCAAAGTGATGAGGGACAACGCCGGGGTTTCTGGTGGGACAGAAAGGGCTCGACTTCTATAAATCTCGTTTGAGGGTGTGAATCAACCATATTTTCTGTGTCCGAGTGAAAGAGGTATTACTGTCATGATTTTTATCTGTAGGACCAACCATGTTTGGTGCCCAGATATTATTGTATTCATATTCTGCATAATAATAAAACCCTCCAGAGCTAGCTGCATCGATTTTCCCGCATTGGGTTTTTCTGGTGACATTTGTCTGAAAAATCTGTCACTTTGTCATGTGTGCTTAGTGTTCAATAAATGATCTGTAAATGTGTAGGCTGCAATTGTGTTTAATTTGCTTATTTCACTGAATAATTCAGAAAATTAATGTGTAAATGGAAAAGTAAATCAAGACACTGTAGTAGGGTTTCTATGTTTAGAAATTTTCACACATTTCTCTCTATTCTTGGAATGAGTGACATTTCTCCTCAGGTAACTCCTCCCTCATGGAATTCAATTCTGATATTATTGGCTCATGGAATGAATTCATTTTGTAACTCCTCTCCTTTCTCATCTATTTAAGAAAGAGCAAGTGAGAGTTGAGAGTAACATGTTCATTGTGAAGAAGGAGAGTTAGAGTTGAGTGTGTGCAAGAGACATGTGAGAGCAAGTGAAGAGTAAGAGCAAGGGAAGAGTTGGAGCAAGTGTGAAGGACAAAATCTAATCAAGAGAAGCAAGAAATCTTCAAGCAAAGAGAAAAAGAACTTCAGATCGTAGTATTAAAAATCAGAACCAGTGACCGGATTGGTGGACCTAATGAACCTGGTTTCTGACAGGAACTGGTCTAACCGATACTGGTCAGATCTCAATTAACTGGTTTAAAAAAAAAAAAAACTAATTTTTAACAAAAAAAACTATTTTAAATATTTGCAACCATGATTCCAAGCTAATAGAGAGAAAATACGCAAATTTTTCTCATTTATATACCATGGTAAGGTGAATATATCAAAATGGCACCGAGTGCAATACATATCATGAAAAAATACATAATCAATGAGGCTCCAAATAGCCTATAAAGTCCAAAAACAATTCTACAAGCTATGAGGCCAATGGCCTAGTACAAGACTACAAGTCTAGAGTCTATACTCTACAATGTAGACATGATCAATCATCAAGTTCATCACCACTACTAGACATAGGATCATCATCGAGAGCTGCATAGACATCATCTGGATCAGAGTCTAAGGATGCCTCAACCTCATATGCAACCTCAATACCACTGCCACCAATAACAATAGAAGTGGACCTAATGGAAGCACGAGTTACTCGAGTTGCATGACTAGTGCCTTCCATTGGTTGTTTGTCTTTCCTTGATGCAGCTACCAAGCCTGGGTCTGATGGCACCACCAAATCTGCTTCATCCCCCGCTAATGGTGCATCAATATCAAAATCAGCCTCAAACACTGGATCTTTAGTCTCCTCCACCCATTCTGATGTTGGATCAATACTGTCTAACACAATGGGATCTAAATCAGGTGTTTTGTTCATCATTTGGTTCTGCCTCAAGCAAAGGTTGTATTGCACAATCACAAGATCATTTAACCGTTTATGTTCCAAACAATTTCTCTTCTTTGTTTTTATGTGCTAAAAAACAGACCAATTACAACCTAAAACACTGCAAATTTGGCTGAGGACTCTAATTTCAAACTTTTGCAATTAAAGACATTGGCCGCCAAATGACTCCCACCAATGAGCTGCAAATAAAAAGACATTAATTATTAACATAGTTCATTTCATTACTTATTTACAAAAAATTTAACTTGAAAAGAAAAATCAATTGGAATTTCTTACCTAGTTGATCCACATCTCTTTCCACTTTTGCCAAGTATTTTACAAAGGTACCAGCTGCCATACTTAAAAAAGTAATTTGTTTATGTATTTCCAACCGGTCTGCATGGATATGGACCATGCACTCCAAGCAATCAATCAATCCATTTCTAACCTCCCCATCTTGCAGAACTCCTATCTGAGCTTTATAATGATACTTTGGGTTCAAAAACTATCCAGCTGCATGTATATGATGATGGAGTTGATTGTTCCATCTGTTATCAATGATATCCCATATACAACCATATTTAGCTAACCTGTCCTTGTAAACTGTCTGTATCTGCTCCTTTGCCTGATCAATAGCCTCATAAATTTATCCCATTGCTAACTTTTCCCATCCACCATCCTTAGCACTTTAATAAGGGGCTCAGTAATTTTTACAAGCTCTGTATACCTTTTCCAAAAATAATTGTCAAAGACTTTCTTTTTGGTGCCTTTTCCATCTTGTCTACGAGCCCACTGAGATTCAGTCCAATCATCAGAAGAAAACGTTTTCTGCAGGTTTTTCTATTGATAATTGAGACATTGCAACGTGAGGAAGTGAGTTGCAAATATCACAGTTGCAGGCCTAACAAGCTCTTTTCCCCCAATGTTTTTCCTCATTAGGCTCAATACCCATGAGTGGTTGTAAATGTATTTTGTAATGCACTTGGCATGCTCTACAGTGTTTTTTACCCACTCCACTTTGCCTATGTCCTCAAGCATGAGGTCTATGCAATGTGCAACACATGGAGTCCAAAATATGGTCATTTATTTGGACTCAAAGAATCTTTCTAGCAAGAGCATAGTTTGAGGCATTATCTGTGATGACTTGCACAACATTCGGCTCCCCCACTTCCTGAATAATCTCATCCAAAAGCTCAAATAGAAGGGTTGCATCCTTCACCTTATCAAATGCATCAATTGATCTTAAAAAAATTGTTCCTTGAGGGTAAGAAACAAGGAAATTAATGATAGTGTGGTTATTTTCATTAGTCCATCCATCTGACATGATGGAACAACCTGTTTTGATCCATGACTCTCTATACTCAGCCAAATACTCATCAATGGAAGAAATCTCTTTTTGCAAAAGAGATCCCATCAAGTCATGCACACTAGGGCCTTTGAAGCCATTTCCTGCAACAAGAGTCCCACATAGCTTGGTAATAAGGTGAGTGAGTAGCATTAAATGGGATATCTGCATCATACCACCATCTAGCAATGTACTAATAAGAAGTTTCTTTGCATTGTTTTTTCCAATGTTGATCCAAAGTGGGTTGATGACTTGGGTGGGAGGAAGTGGTTGTGGGATTAGTAGTGGATGAGAAATAACTCTGGATGTTTGGTCTCTTTGTTGGTTTTGATTTTTGGCCAAGAAGAGGAACATAGTGAAATGGTTCATTGGTGGAAGGGATAGAAGTGGAGTCTTGAATCTCATAATCATAATACCCACCCTCTTTCATGGCTTTTATTAATTCCCTCTTCCTTTCAATTTCATCTTGGATGGCCTTCTCCCTAGCCTTAGTCTCCTCCAACTTTTCAAACTTGGAAAGGTATTCTGCCCTAACAGAACCTAACACTTCTTTTGGTGCATCGTGTGGCTTTACTTGGCCTCTTATCCTAGCCAAGTGTCGTTTCAATCTAATAATACCCCCATCTTCGATAGGTTTTTCACAAAATTTGCATATCGCTTTTCCATCGACCACATCACAATGGGTCCATGCAATTTCCTTGAATTTTGGAGTCATCTTGACTTGAAATAATTAAATTTGCAAAGAAATCTGTCATTTAAAAAAAAATTGTAGCTAAGATAAATTGAACACCAAGGCCAAATTTAGAAGAAAAAAATGCACATTGTAACCTACAAAATTTGATAGCATAGGACTAGAGATTTGATAGTAATAGCATAGCTGAACATATAAAAAAAATTAATACATAGACAACAATGAAATGAGGGGTTTTTCAAGTGAAAATCCTTACTTGGAAATGCAAACAAGCTTCCTTAGCCTCCTCTTGAAGATGCCAACTCTACTAACAACTACAAACTATCTCCAAAATAGCTCCAACTCCAACTCCAGGACTCCAATATCACTGCTCCAACAAAAACTCAACATTCTCCAAGCTCTCAATCAAACTCACAAAAGCTCCAAATGAGATGTGTCAGAAAAATGAGAGGTTTCCCTTGCTTATAAAGGATTGGGGGGGGGGGGTGCGGTGTTTTTGGAGGGAAACGACCCTCCTCTTCCCCCAAAAACAACCCTAAACCGCTGAAAATCTCGTGTGTGGGTCCCAGCTGCAGCTTGGCAACTAAACGGATGATTAAGGACGAAACTGACCGGTTAAAAAACCGACCGGTTCCGTCCTTAATCAGCTGATTAGTTGCCAAGCCGCAACTGGGACCCATGCACGAGATTTTCAGCGGTTTAGGGTTTTTTTTGGTGGAAGAGGAGGGTCGTTTCCCTCCACACCTGTCGGACTGGAAATCTGGGTGAAGAAGGGCATTAAACCTAGTTTTTTGGTCGGTTTAGCCTGAATAGCCTTTTGACCGGTTATCGGTTCAAACTGGCCGGTTTTGAATAGTATGCTTCAGCTAAAAGTTGATCAAACATTGGTGCCTTTATTCATTCTCTCTCTCTCTCTTTGAACAATTGAAGAAATCTAATAGAAGAAGAATAATTTGTGTTTTCCCCTTGTGGGTTTTGCTGTGGTCATTGGACCCAACTCTCAGTGTCTCATATTTGTACTAGGTTGTCTTCATATGATCCTTAATTTTATGTTGTATCTACAATTGTTGATCTGAAAAGTTGTGAAGAAGAAATATGCATTCTAAGTAATTGTAACAACATAGTAAATTCTGTTTTATGCAAAGTACATTCAACTTTCTACAAAGTACATTCAATTTTCTGCAAAGTACATTCAACTTTCTGCAAAGTGCATTAAGCTACATTCAGTTTTATGCAAAGTGTAGAAATTATACAAACATATGTATATCAATGGATTCAATCCGATCTAACAATGTACTAAAGCTAGATATTGAATCCTTATACAAATTAATTGCAGAAATTAAACACAATCGCCAATCACATGAAGCAAAGAAAGAATCAAATCAAACCACAACACAGATAATTTCCTGGGGAAAGCTTGCTGCTCAAAACCCATCTATCTTCTATTGTATATTAACCATGGAATCATGAAACAATTACAATGAAATCTTTTCACAAGAGTCTCTTGCACTCTCACAACTGTCTCACACTGTCCTAGAAAAAACTGGCCAACACTTAGCTAATTCTCAACCTCTAAACAGCCTGCCTTGCTTGCGCAATTCCTGATGAATGCAATCCCTATTCTTTAGGAGTTTTGGCCTTCCTAAACTGTGCAAGGATCATGGGCACTCCAATGGATGTCTGGTTGAATGCAAGCAACCTACTAATCACACAAATAATAGTTAAACTCCCTTTAACCTTTGTCTCAACTGGGTCTCCACTGGAACTGACATGCATGCAACTATTACTAGTAAATCATCAGTTGCATGGAAGATCACTAACTGTGAATTAAATATGATTTAATTCACTTGATCTCTCACTAGTGAAACAAACAGTCACAACTAGTTCAACTGACTTTAACTCACCTAACAGAGTTAACTGATTACTCATGCGTTAAACTCATGCACTTAACTACAACTTGAACTCTAAAACACATAGAATCACTCTGCATGCCTCACCAACTACCGTCAACTTGAAATTCACAAGCTAACTGAGTTTATCACACTCGGTTAAATATTTCAAGTGATTATGAGATAAGATTATATTTTATTGTCCAATTTCATTAAGGGATAATTAAATTTGACACATATCCAATCTATTAAATAAATTGAATTTCACACTAATGTATCGCTAGGACCCATCACTACACAACTTGTGGTCCCACACTAGTGTAGGTGCTATCATGTTGCTTCCAGATGCCAATTTCACTGTTTCTTGTTGCAAAACTCAACATTCCCTCTCAACAAGAAAGGAATGTCCTTGCATGCACACATGCACCTCTTGCATGCAACACTTCTCTAGTGTTTCTCGCACATGCAACTCTTGCATGCAACACTTCTCTAGTGTTTCTCACACATCCAACCTTTTTAATGAAACACTTATGAAACTGAATAGCCTCCAAACAACTGAATCAATACAATGCATTTGTGATCAGAGTCTTTTGACTACTGCACATGTCTACTGGACTCTCTACGCTGTTGACATCTGCATCCATGCACTCTGCACTACTGCCAACTCTGATCTGCGCTCCAATATATGACACTCGTCACTCTGATTTTCTGTCTTCCTGACATCTGACTGCATCAATCTAACCGATCGTGCTACTGTTGTACTGTGGGCTCCTCGTAGCCAGATTCGGTCCATGAGACACACCGTCTCAATGAATCCTGCCCAAATTTCTTCTTGGAATTAATTTTTCACATCGCCCCACCTCACACCTAGAGGTATAGCTGCATGTACTCCCTCTGCCCTTCTGGCTCGAAATTTCCCCCTCTTGGAGGTCTCTGCTTGAGTGGGCTCTTCCACTTGGTCTCCTCTCTGCTTCTCCAATTGTGGTTGCTCCACAAACTTCTGAGGCTGCATGTTGAGAGGCTCCCTCTCAGCCACCAAGTCAATAACCACTGCTTTGCTCTTCAAAGCCTTGCATGCAACCTCAACCTCGAGAGCATACATGTTATTGACTCTTGAACTGATCTACTTCACCTGTCCCGTGGCTATGTGTTTAAGGAAAAAATTCCTTTTCTAAACATCAATTCATAACCACAGTGTTCCAATACCGCTATGGAGACAAGATTTTTCTTTAGGCCTGGAACATACAAAACATCTACTAGTCTAAGATGAGATCCATTCTCCCTCTAAAGGTCACTGTACCTATGTCGGTCGCGCTATACCTCTTGTCATCTCCAAACTCTATTCTCTATTGGAGGTCCTTCTCCTCCAAGTCACTAAGGAGTTCTCTATTCCTCGTCATATGGAACGAGGCACCACTGTCTAAATACCACATGCATCCCATTGCAGTGCTGGCCATGCATTGAGAGTAATATCAAGCTTGAACTGTGAAGCTAATGCTTCACTTACTGCAACTGCAGGCTCCTTCTTGCTTGCCTTCTTCTGTGGACAATTTGTAGCATAGTGCCCATGCTCATGACAGTGAAAACATCTAACCTTGGACACATCTCTCTTGCCCTCTTTACCTTGGGACCAAAGCACAATCTTCTTCATCATCATTCTTAGATGAAGATCCATCCTTGGTTTTTCGCGTGAATTCTTCTTGCACCAAATCCGACCAAAGTCGTTCCCGATCTGGAAACTTTCCCCTTCCATTGACAGAGTCCTGATAATTATGCCAACTCTTGGGAAGTCCTAAAAGAGCTAGGCTTACCAAGTCATCATCAGTGACAGTAATGCCGACGCTCTGAAGCTCATCCCGACATTGGACAAAATTTGTTAAATATTTCGGCATCATGTAAAGCATCAAGATCCTCCTCGCCTTTGCAACCTTCTTTTGTCAAGCATTAAGATTTGCAACATTTGCTACAATGGGTTTGGGAACATCATTGTCAATGAATTCTTTCAACCCATCGTCCTCCAGTACTACCTCCATCTTGTCTTTCCAAGCAATATAGTTAGAGCTTTCCTCGAGTGCATACTCCAATCTCAAGCCATTGAAAGCCATTTCAGTCCTGAATCACCTGTCTCACCAATAATGTCTTCTGCAAATTCGAATTCTATTCAGTCACAAACTCAGCTTCTCCTCCACTATAGTGATTTCTTGTGCTTTGATACCATGTATAAATTATACAACCATATGTATACTAATGGATTCAATCCGATCTAACAATGTACTAAATCTAGATACTGAATCCTTCTACAAATTAATTGCGGAAATTAAACACAATCGCCAATCATAGGAAGCAAAGAAATAATCAAATCAAACCACAACACAGATAATTTCTTGTGGAAAGCTTGCTGCTCAAAACCCATCTATCTTCTATTGTATATTAACCATGGAATCATGAAACAATTACAATGCACTCTTCTCACAAGAGTCTCTTGCATTCTCACAACTGTTTCACATTGTCCTAGACAAAACTGGCCAACACATAGCTAATTCTCAGCCTCTAAACAACCTGCCTTGCTTGCACAATTCCTGACGAATGCAATCCCTATTCTTTAGGAATTTTGGCATTCCTAAACTGCGCAAGGATCATGGGCACTCCAATGGATGTCTGGTTGCATGCAAGAAACCTACTAATCACACAACTGATAGTTAACCCCTCTTTAACCTTTGTCTCAACTGGTTCTCCACTGGAACTGACATGCATGCAATTGTTACTTGTAAATAATTAGTTTCATGGCAGATCACTGATTGTGAATTAAATATGATTTAATTCACTTGGTCTCTCTCTAGTGCAACAAACAATTACAACTGGTTCAAATGATTTTAACTCACCTAACAGAGTTAACTGATAACTCATGCATTAAACTCATGCACTTAACTGCAACTTGAATTCTAAAACACATAGAATCACTCTACATGCCTCACCAACTACCCTCAACTCGAAATTCATGAGCTAATTGATTTTATCACACTCAGTTAACTATTACAAGTGATTATGAGATAAGATTACATTTTATTGTCCAATTTAATTAAGGGATAATTAAATTTGACACATATCCAATTTATTAAATAAATTGAATTTCACACTAATGTATCACTAGGACCCATCACTACACGACTTGTGGTCCCACACTAGTGTAGGTGCTGTCATGTTGCTTCCGGATGCCAATTTCACTGTGTCTTGTTGCAAAATTCAACATTCCTCTCAACAAAAAAGGAATGTCCTTGCATGCGCACATGCACCTCTTGCCTGCGACATGCAACTCTTGCATGCAACACTTCTCTAGTGTTTCTCGCACATGAAACTCTTGCATGCAACACTTCTCTAGTGTTTCTCACACATGCAACTTTTGCATGCAACACTTCTGAAACTAAATAGCCTCCAAACAACTGAATCAATACAATGCATCTGTCATTAGAGTCTTTTCACTGTTGCTAGCTACTGCACATGTCTACTGGACTCTCTACACTGTTGACATCTGTATCCATGCACTTTGCACTGCTGCCAACTCTGATCTGCACTCCAATATCCGACACTTGTCACTCTAATTTTCTTTATTTTTGACATTTGACTACATCAATCTAACCGATCCTACTACTGTTGTACTGTGGGCTACTCGTAGCCAGGCTCGATCCATGAGACACACAATCTCAATGAATCTTGCCCAAATTTATTCTTGGGATTAATTTTGCACATCGCCCCACCTCACACCTAGAGGTATAGCTGCATGTACTCCCTCTGCCCTTCTGGCTCGAAATTTCCCCCTCCTGGAGGTCTCTGCATGAGTGGGCTCTTCCACTCGGTCTCCTATTTGCTTCTCCAATTGTGGCTTCTCCACAAACTTCTGAGACTGCTTATGAGGTTGCATGTTGAGAGGCTCCCTCTCAACCACCAAGTCACTAACCACTGCTTTTCTCCTCAAAGCTTTGCATGCATCCTCAACCTCGAGAGCATACAGGTTATTGACTCTTGAACCGATCTACTTCACCTGTCCCGTGGCTATGTGTTTAAGGAAAATTTTTCCTTTTCTAAACATCACTTCATAACCACAGTATTCCAATACCACTACGGAGACAAGATTCTTCTTTATGCCTAGAACATACAAAACATCTGCTAGTCTGAGATGAGAGCCATTCTCCCTTTGAAAGGAAACTGTACCTATGTCAGTCGCGCTATACCTCTCGTCATCTCCAAACTCTATGCTCTGTTGGAGGTCCTTCTCCTCCAATTCACTAAAGAGATCTCTATTCCCTGTTATATGAAACAAGGCACCGTTGTCTAAATACCACATGCATCCCATTCCAGTGCTAGCCATGCATGCAATGAGAGTAAAATCAAGCTCGAACTGTGAAGCCAATGCTTCACCTGCTGCAACTATAGGCTCCTTCTTACTTGCCTTCTTCTGTGGACAATTTGTAGCATAGTGCCCATGCTCATGACAGTGAAAAGATATGATCTTGGACACATCTCTCTTGCCCTCTTTTCCTTAGGACCAAAGAAAAATCTTCTTCATCATCATTCTTAGATGAAGATCCATCCCTAGTATTCCACTTGAATTCTTCTTGCACCAAATCTGACCAAAGTCGTTCCCAATCTGGCAACTTTTCCCTTCCATTGATAGAGTCCTGATAATTTTTACAACTCTTGGGAAGTCCTAGAAGAGCTAGGCTCACCAAGTCATCATCAGTGAAAGTAATGTCGACGCTCCCAAGCTCATCCAGGCATTGGACAAACTTTTTTAAATATTTCGGCATGGTGTCGCCTTTATCCATTTTTATTTTCCCGAGTTTATCCTTCAGTGCCAATTTTCTATGATCACTGCGCTCTGAAATAGATCTGTCAAATATTTCCAGATTGCATATGGTGTCGCTTTTCCATGGATGCTTGAGAAATTTTGGTCTCATACTCCCTCCAATAAGATCCTCCTCGCCTTTGCAACCCTCTTTTTCCAAGCATCAAGATTTGCAGCATTTGCTACAATGGGTTTGGGAACATCATTGTCTATGAATTCTTTCAACCCATTGTCCTCCAGTACTGCCTCTATCCTGTCTTTCCAAGAAATATAGTTAGAGTTGTCCTCGAGTGCATACTCTAATCTCAAGCCATTGAAAGCCATTTCGATCCTGAATCGCCTGTCACACCAAGAATGTCTTCTGCAAATTTGAATTCTATTCAGTCACAAACTTAGCTTCTCCTCCACTATAGTGATTTCCTGTGCTTTGATATCATGTAGAAATTATACAAACATATGTATATCAATGGATTCAATCCAATCTAACAATGTACTAAAGCTAGATATTGAATCATTCTACAAATTAATTGCGGAAATTAAACACAATCGCCAATCACATGAAGCAAAGAAAGAATCAAATCAAACCACAACACAAATAATTTCCTAGGGAAAACTTGCTGCTCAAAACCCCTCTATCTTCTATTGTATATTAACCATGGAATCATGAAACAATTACAATGCACTCTTCTCACAAGAGTCTCTTGCATTCTCACAACTGTCTCACATTGTCCTAGACAAAACTGGCCAACACATAGCTAATTCTCAGCCTCTAAACAACCTGCCTTGCTTGCACAATTCCTGATGAATGCAATCCCTATTCTTTAGGAATTTTGGCATTCCTAAACTGCGCAAGGATCATGTGCTCTCCAATGGATGTCTTGTTGCATGCAAGCAACCTAATAATCACACAACTGATAGTAACCTCCCTTTAACCTTTGTCTCAACTAGGTATCCACTGGAATTGATATGCATGCAACTATTAATAGTAAATCAATAGTTGCATGGCATATCACTGATTGTGAAATAAATATGATTTAATTCACTTAATCTCACACTAGTGCAACAAACAATTACAACTAGTTCAACTGGCTTTAACTCACCTAACAGAGTCAATTGATTAATCATGCATTAAACTCATGCACTTAACTGCAACTTGAACTCTAAAACACATAGAATCACTCTACATGCCTCACCAACTACCCTCAGCTTGAAATTCATGAGCTAACTGAGTTTATCAAACTCATTTAACTATTACAAGTGATTATGAGATAAGATTACATTTTATTGTCCAATTTAATTAAGGGATCATTAAATTTGACACATATCCAATTTATTAAATAAATTTAATTTCACACTAATGTATCACTAGGACCCATCACTACATGACCTCTGGTCCCACAATAGTGTAGGTGTTGTCATGTTGCTTCCGGATGACAATTTTACTGCTTCTTGTTGCAAACTTCAACACAAAGTACATTCAATTTTCTGCAAGTATATTCAGTTTTTTGCATAAACTTTCAAGTTTCAGTAGAGAATTTTTAAATTTCTGCATAGAACTTTAAGGTTTTAACAAGTTTGATGTAGTCTTGATCTTCTTCAATGTAGAAACACTTCTTCCACATCAATAGGTCTTCTACTTATTTTCTTCCACAAATTATTCCCCTGAAAAGCAAACCCTTCTTTGTCTCCACAAGATGATCCTTTTAGTTTCTTTCTTGTTCATCTTAGCTCTAATACCATGTTGGAAGATGCAATGTGGCAACTTATTAATTCAAATTTTTTAACCTTAATACTTGCTTTTGAACTTTATTATTCTTCTTGTGTTTCTTTATTAGATCTTCTTCATCAAACAAATATCCAGAGCAAAATGATAAAGACAATGGACACATAAATTATGCTCCAATCTAGGCAAAAAAACCTCCGAGGGGAAAACCCAAAAACTCTTCTCTTCTTATAGAATCTGCTTCAAATGAGACATCAAAGATCCAAACCCTAGACCAAGTCCTCCTCTAAGTACCAAGTCAGTCGTTCCAATATCATAGCTCAAAATTGCCTCAACTAGCTTCCAACTACAACTTCAGCCCTATAGGTATTGTAGAAACCGTAATCCAACTTCTTCTTGAGTCTCCCTTTGAGAAATATAGATCCTACCAAGGTCAATGACGTCAAGATAGAGTATTTTGTCCTCCACAAGCTAGATTTTGCACCACATTCCCGCAATTAGGACCTGCAGTTTCGACCCTCTTTGTAGTTGTAGAAACCCTAGACTTTCAAACATGTGAGAGAGACAGAGCCCAAAAAAAAGCTTTCTTTGCCTTCTTGTGCCTTCTAGAACTTCGCTCCACCTTACTTGACTCTTCTAGCCTTAGATCGAACCTTTTCAAGAGAGGTCAAACTTGTTTATGAGTGTGTCCCAAGTGAGGTCGAACTGCTTCTTTATATAGCCTTTCCAAGGGGTCAAATTCCTCCTTTAGGCCAACTTGAAGCTTCCAGGGCCAACTTATACTTTGGAGGTTTCTAGGACTTTCCAAACTCAAAATAAATTATTTTACAAGATATATTTTTCCCGGAAGGGCCTTATAAAGATGATGATGACTCTCCTGACTCATGACAATAAATATTATGACCTAACAAACCCTAGAAGCATGAAAAACATGTTTTTACCTAGACTACCATCAATAAAGAGCATGAAACCCATGCTTTACAATAATACATTTTCTTCTTCTTTTGTTTTTTATAGAAGATACATATTGAAATGAGTACAACAACAACTATGAAGACCAGAACTAGTTACTTTTCCAACATGTTGTAGGTTCATTTTCACAATATTAACTCAAATAGATATGTACAATGTTCAATATGAATTCAACTGAGATATTCAAAGAGCCCAAGCAGACATATATAATACTAAAATTTGTATAGATTGTTGGTATATGACAATAGCATAATGGAAATAAACTAGAGAAACCCTCTTTAATTTCATCAAACAAATACACAAAGAAACATGTTTAGTAGAGGAACCTGGGATTTTAATTTAGTGCCACCTCCAATATATCAGTCAAAGGTAGAAATGAGACCAACCATGTATACTCAGAAATAGAAACTCCAAAACTGATATAAATCGTGCCCATGTTTACTGTAGGAAAGAGGCCACACATTTGGAACATGTTTTCTCTTGGGCTTTGTTACCCACTACCTGTGGGTGGTATGCATATGAGAAAAAAATTATCCTAGATGGTCCTCAGTCAATGCCCAACAATCCCTTGTAGCCCCCATATAGCTTGATGTACCATTTTCTCCTCCATTTGAGTCAACCATGTGGACCTTCGCTCATTTATTATAATCATATGTTTGAAGTTGGGCCTCTCGACCCTGAATGTATGAATTTTCATTGGTATAGTTGAGTAATTTTCCTTACTTATCATGGACACTTTTGGGCATGGATTGGTGGGGGTATTCGGTGGAAATTATGTGCTCTTGTCTCCTTCGCCCGATTTGGTGGTTAGCCTTATATCCTAATCCCATGGGATCTCCTTTACCGGCCATTAGATTTAGGTTGGCACTACATGGGAAATCTTGATTTTGGTTGTGTGGTCACACTTTCTGACACCATATACATCACTCCCCTCTGCTCATTTTATCCCTATTCATCATTTTCCCATCTGGGTCCACATATGTTCACTGGGCCTGCATAGGGTTAACTTCTTTCCCCATTTTCCAGACCTTGGGTTGGGCCTGGAACAATGCCCTGGAGTTTGATGCAGCTAAAAAGAAAATAAAAAACATAATTTGGCCACTCTCAACAAGAATTTTATCACACATTTCAAAAGATGTCCGGGACATACAAATTTAGCATGTGAGAAAAAGCCAAACATGAGCTCTACTCCTTATTTATGGCCATCACCTTGGTTCTTATGGGCCCTAAATGAGCCCCCTTCACATTAACGGACCCATGATAATGCCAACATATGGTGGGAAATGAACTATCCCACTTCAAATGGGGTATCTACTACTATATCTTACACATCATGCTCTCATCCCCTGAAGCCCCGAGCAGTTATGAAGAAAAAAAATCAAAAGAAAAAGGCATATGGAGAAGGGTGGAAAAACAAAGGCCAGCGTAACTCATGTACCACGATTTTCTCCCTCCTACACTCATATACCTAGGTGTGGGTTTCCATTATTATAGCTACCTTTGTACCATGGCATGTGGCTTGGAGCCTTCGCCCGATCCCCACTTCATACCATCATTATATCCCTTGCCACCTACCACCTCATGGATCTACCATGGAAATTTCACCCCCTTTAAAGGCTAAAATAACCTAATAGGGTCTCTGGTTAACACCCTTATTGAACTTGGAGACACTTTTACATGGAAAAGCCCACTATGGAAGGGCATGCAACCATGAAGTGCCCCATGTTTTGTAAGAGATTTTACTTGAGTATTCTAATGATTTGTTGTATTGGAGGGAAAGGGGACTCATTGGATCTTATGCAGGATTAAAAGTGGGTCTCCATTTGGGGATTAGTCTCCCTATATGGGTTCCAAGCCCTCCAGAGGGCCACATGGGCACTTGTAGGGCGAGCATTGAGAGCCATGGATCTCCACCACAATAGATATTAATTCATGGATCCCTAGCACCATTAAGTGATTGCTTGTATTCCACCTTTTGGATAAGGATGACGCACCTGGTTCAACATGCCCAACTAGCTCCACACTTGCACCATACACTTGGCAGATGTTCCAGGGTCCAAATGAGGATGTGTCTTACTTCAAGAGACAAAAAGGGAGGGATTATGTCATCATCTTAGCCCTTACAGATGACTTACAGGAATTATCGTTCCACTTGGAGACCCATGAGGATGTCAATGTATCCCCACACCCACTTGGGAGCACCACATGTGACTTGCTTGGAAAAGAAGGGGCCAGCTCCGTGTCCACTATGTTTGGAGCCTTTTAACTTAACATGGCACATTTGGATTCCATCAGGCCTCCTCAGTGGCCCAACGACTCATCATATTCATTAGTTTTCCCACTTGAGAAGTTATTCTTTGTATTATTGAGCTATCTTGGTGGGCTTGTCACCAAGGGATGTTATCATTGCACATTATTTTATTATTTGGGGCTTAATTAGGCCTAATTAGGCAATTCGAACTCTTTAGCAATTATATAAATTGATGAGAGGTGATTCATTTCTCTTATCATCGCTTGGATTGAATTAGTATCTCTTGAGAGAGTTTCACACTTTTTACTAGGTGAACTTTTTGGAGCTTTATTGATGCACTATGATGTTTGGATTTTCGCTATTGTCTTTGGAGCTTCTTTCTAATGAAAATTTGATGAATGGATATACTCTCTCTCATGTAAGTAAAATTTTGATGCTATTCTTGTTATTTCACTGGTTTACTGCATGTTATGATTATCATTATTCTTGTATGGGTTAAAGTAAATGCGAAATTCTTCTGGGAACCTTGAATAAGTGATTTAATGCATGCGTTGTACTTGAAGAGAGTGGGCGGATGTTCCTAGAGTCACCGAATAGGTTTTAAGTGTCGAAACTTCATCTCATTGACAAATTTGAAGTATAAATCTCTAATTACCTAGTTGTTACCCTTGAATACGATATCGAAGGTTAATTAGGTCTCCTCAGCTCTCGAAATTCCTCAAGCTAGGTATATCTTGACTCCATTAAAGCCCCCTTAAGAAAGGCACTGATCCTCGTATCCTCTTGGTGGTCAAATTCATCTTTATTTCTTCACCCCTCCCAATTGTAGGCCTAGCCCTAGAAGGTCACTTAGGGCATCGAATAAAATATTTTGTAGCCATCCAAACACCTTGAAATTTGGTCCATTACTACATTGTAGTTTTCTCAAAATTTCCTCCAAATATGAAGCAAATACGAGGGTGGAATCTTGAGATATAGTAAGCCCTAGCCACAAGACCATTTCTTCCCCTTGGTCGACTTGGGTTAGTGTTCTCGCTAGGATCATTGCATTCAAATCTCAAAAGAAAATTAGTCCTTTGATCCTATTCGCTTCCCTAATTAGGTCAAGCCTCTCCTGTGTTGATCAACTCCATACCCTTGACCTAATTTCGGGTATGATTTGGGTTCTTTGTGGTCCCGCAACTCTACAACTCAAATTCCATAATGATTAAATAAAACCCCTCTAAACCTAGGCTCAAGCATCATCCCATGCCTTCCTAGAGAGCTTATCACCTTGTTTCTCAAGCAAGCTATTCAATTGAGTCTCTTTGGTGAATAGGCTTTAGGAATCACCCATATCTTATCATTGATCCATCTATTCTTGTGATTCCTTTCATACTAGGACTCCTTCCATCGGCGAAAGTCCATAAAGAGAAGGGAGCTTTAGTTGAGGTGACAATGGGTTATTGCTCCATTGTTTCCCTTGACCTAGTAGTTGTTCTACAGGATCCCCTCCTAGGACCCCTGCTAGTTTGAGCGGTAACATTTTCGTGATGTTTCTAGGGAAACGAGACATGTGTCTTGTTCCCCATACCACAATATAGACATATCATTCCTGGCGACTCCATTGGAAGAATGAAGCCCTAGTTCTTCATTGAAATTTAAGGTTAATGCTTGTGGGGTGAAGAAAGCATCTATTAAGGCATTATTTTTAATTCACCCTGGAGACTCCATTTCAATCCTAATATGAAAAATTATAAGAAATGGAATATTGTCAATAAGAAAATACCTTTGGCTTTGCATTTGCAAAACTCAATCATCAAGGCCTTCAAGAACTACAAAAATATGTGGACCAATATATTGAGCTTTATGAAGATTTTTTGGAGAATGTGGATAAACAATTCATGCTCAAGTTTCATGGGATGACACAAAAACAACTCTGCATAATAATGTGTGCCTACAAGAAGGATCCTAATCATATCTTTGAATTCGTTAACGGAACCTGTGATTTTAACATTTTGACTGACTTTATCAATGAAATATATTATAATCAACCACAAAGTCCCACAAAATGTAATCAATTGGATGATCAAGGTGACCTTGAAGAAAAGTCAAGTGTGGAGGACCATCATGAAGTAGGGAATATATGGAAGATTGGGACCCATCTAAAGAAGATCGTGATGGCCCTAATTCCATAGAGGACCTTCAAGATGAAAATTTAAGGATTGAGAATGTGTATGTAATAAGTGAGAGCCCCATTGAAGACCATGATGATGAACACAATAAAGTGGGGACTTTCATTTAAGAAAGGACATTTGAATATATGAATATTGTAGCTCCCTACGATAATGACAATTCAGATTTCTTGTGCATTAATGAAGGGAAATGGGATGTGGGCATCCAACATTTTTTTTATGACCCTATTTACGATACTAACACCGAAAATGAGGTTGGAATATATTCTCCTTTTCTCTAGGACATTACTCATTATGGTATTCCTAGTCACACCATTGAAATGGAGGATCATTGTTTTCCCACGCATGCAGAAGGTTCATTGAAAATGACAGGACCCATTTATGACACCGATGATGACACTGACAATGAACTTGTTTTCCCATGCCTTCCCCAAGATCCAAATATCATAGTTGCATTACCCATGATCCCACACCTTGCCCATTCTCACATTATCACCATCATTGATGATCCCACACCTTGCCCATTCTCACATTATCACCATCATTGATGATCCCTCTTCCCCTCTTAGGTATGATGTTGAGGAAGAACCATTCACTAGAAGCATCCTTCCTTCCCCCTCATACCCTTGGGACTGTGATTATAAATATTCCATTGAGCAAGCAATTTGTTTTCCCCTTCCGTATCTCGAGTCCCCTTTTCCTTCCCATCATAACCCTGTGGAATATATGAGGCATAACATTACGAAAACGGGTTGTGACAGGGAGTTCTTGAGTTTGATCGGTCATTCTTCCATTCTGTACCTAGAAGAGAAGCTCCACACTTCTAGAATGAATTATTTTCCTCCTTATAGGACTTCCTATTACATTGAATGGATATCATATTTTTTCCACCTCCCACCCACATCATCTTCCATGTGATTGTATCCACATTCGCTACATGAGTAAATATATAGGCATGCATATTTATATGCATCTGATGACGTGTTGGTTGCACTGGATTTATGATTACACTTAGTGTTATCCTAGTTGCATGCATGTTAGGGTAGGATGCATCGCATCATGATTTTCTCATTATAACTAACATCATATGATATTTTCATGGTAGATCATCTACCTTTAGATTAAAAATGCATTTGAAATTTTGTTTAAATTTTATTTATTAGTTGATTTAGTGGCATGATATAAGCATGTGTGATAATGAGACGTCACGAAATCATGTTGCTCGGTGTGTTTGGTCTTTGATATGTGCAGGTAACAGGTTTGTGGTACCAAGAGATTGCTGGTGTTCTCATGACCCCTCGTTCAAGTAGCTTTACACACATTTCCAAGAGCTCATGTCCTAGTTGGAGCCATATGTTACCTACTACCTATGGGTAGTATGCATAGGAGAATGTTTTTATCCTAAATTGTCCTCGGTCGACAACCAACAGCCCCTCGCAACCACCATATAGCTTTATGTTCCATTTTCTTTGCCACATGAGTCAGCCATGTGGTTCCTTCCCCATCTGTTATGATGGTATGTTTGAAGGTGGGTCTCTCGACCCCGAAGGTATGACTTTTCATTAGTATAGTTGAGTATTTTTCCTTACCTATCATTGACATTTTTTTGGCATGGATTGGTGGGGGGATTCAACGGAAAGAGCAGGCTAGGCCTGTGCTCTTGTCTCCTTCACCTAATTTGGTGGTTAGCCTTCTATCATATTACCGTGGGATATCCTTTATTGGCCATTAGCTTTAGGGTTGGCACTACATGGGAAAACTAGATTTTGGTTGCATGGTCCCGCTTCCCGACACCATTCATCATTTTTCCCATTCGGGTCCACATATGTTCACTTAGTCCATAGAGGGTTAGCCTCCCCCTCACGTTGTCCACACCTTGGGTCGGGCCTGGAACAATGCCACGAAGGTCGATGCAGCTAAAAAAAGAATAAAAAACATAATTTGGACACTCTCAATAGGAAATGTACAACAAATTGCAAAATATGGTCGGGACATACAAATTTAGCACGTGGGAAAAAGCCAAACATGAGCTCTACCCTTTATTTATACCCATCAACTTGGTTCCTATGGGCCCTAGATGAGCCCCCTCCACATTAAGGAACCTATGATAATCCCAACCCCTGGTGGGCAATGAGATTCCCCACCTCAAAGGTGGTATCTACTTCTATATCTTACACATCATGCTCTCATCCCTTGAATCCTCGAGCAGTTATGAAGAAAAATCAATTAAAGGAAAAAATGCATATGAAGAAGGGTGAAAAAACAAAGGTTGGGGTAAACCATGTACCATGATTTTCTCCCTCCCACACTCATATACCCAAGTGTGGGCTTCCCTTATTATAGCTACCCTTGTACCATGGCAAGTGGCTTGGAGCATTCCCTTGGTCCCCACTTCATACCATCATTATATCACTTGCCACCTACCCCCTGATGGATCTACCATGGACATGTCACCCCCTTTAAAGGTTGAAACAACCTAATAGGGACTTGGTTAACCCCCCTATTGATATTAGAGACACTTTCACATGCCAAATCCCACTATGGAAGGGCATGCCACCATGAAGTGCCCCATTGATTCCATGATTTGTAAGCTCTTTTACTTTATTATTCTAATTATTTGTTGTATTGGAGGGCAAGGGGATGCATTCAATCTTATGTAGGATTATTGGTGGGTCTCCATTTGGTGATTGGTATCCCTATACGAGGTCAAAGCCCTACATATTTCCACATGGGAACTTGTAGGGTGAGTGCTTAGAGCCATGGGCCTCCACCATAGCAGAGAACTTCATGGATCCCTAGCACCATTTAGTGATTTCTGTATTCAACCTTTTGCATAAGGATGATGCACCTGGTTCACCATGCACAACTGACTCCACACTTGCACCGTACACTTGGCAGATGTTCTAAGGTCCAGATGAGGATGTGTTTGACTGCAAAAGACAAAGGGATGGCTTATGTCATCATCCTAGCCCTTACAAATGGTTTACAATCATTATCGACCCACTTGGAGACCCATGAGGATGTCATTGTGCCCCCACACCCACTTGGGAGCACCACATGTGAATTGCTTGGAAAAGAAGGGACAAATACATTGTCCACTATGTTTGGAGTCTTTTCACTCAACTTGGCACATTTTGACTCCATTAGGCCTCCTCACTGGCCTAAAGACTCATCATATTCATAAGTTTCCCCTCTTGAGAGGCTATTCTTTGCATTATTGATCTATCTTGGTGGGATTGTCACCAAGGGATGTTATTATTGCACATTATTTTATTATTTGGGGCTTAATTAGGCCTAATTAGGAAAATCAAACTCTTTAGAGATCGTATAAATGGATGAGAGGTGATTAATTTCTCTCATTATTACCTGGATTAAATTAGTTTCTCTTGAGAGATTTTCACACTTTTTATTGCGTGAAATTTTTGGAGCTTTCTTGATGTAGTATGATGTTTGGACTTTTGCTATTTTCTTTGGAGATTCTTTCTAATGCAAAGTTGCTGAATGGATATATTCTTTCTCTCATGTAAGTTGAATTTTGATGTTATTATTGTTATTTTACTGGTTTACTACATGTTATGGTTATCATTATTCTTGTATGGGTTAAAGTAAATGCGAAATTATTCTGGGAACCTTGAATAAGTGATTTAATGCATGTTTTGTACTTGAAGAGAGTGGGTGAATGTTCCTAGAGGCACCTAATATGTTTTAAGCATTGAAACTTCATGTCTTTGACAAATTTAAAGTATAAATCTCTAATTACTTAGTTGTTTCCCTTGCATATACCAAATACGGTTAATTAGGGCTCCTTAGCTCTCAAATTTCCTCAATCTAGGTGTCTCTTGACTCCATTAAGCCTCCTTAAGCAAGGCATCGATCCTCTTGGTGGTCAAATGCATCTTTCTTTCTTCACCTCTCCCAATTCTAGGCCTAGCCCTAAAAGGTCACTTAGGGCATCTAGTAAATTTTTGTAGCCATCCAAACACCTTGAAATTTGGCCCACTACTACGATGGATTTTTCTCAAGAGGTCCTCTAAATTTAAAGTAAATCAGACAGTGGAATCTCGAGATATAGCAAGCCCCAGCCACGAAACCATTTTTTCCCCTAGGTTGACTTGGGTCAATGTCCTCACTAGGATTATTGCACTCAAATCTCAAAATAAATTTAGTCCTTTGATCCTATTCTCTTCCCTAATTAGGTCAAGTCCCTCCTTGGTTGATCAACTCCATACCCTTGACCTAATTTCGGGTCCACTTGGGTTCTTTGTGGTCCCGCAACTCTACAACTAATTTTCCACAAGGATTACATAGAATCCATTTCCCCATAAGAATCCTCAAGTCTAGGAAGCCCCTTTTCAAGGCATATCCTCTAAACCTAGGCTCAAGCATCCTCCCAACTCTTCCTAGAGAGCCCATCACCTTGCTTCTCAGGAAAGTAAGATATTCAATTGAGTGTCTCTTGTGAATAGGCTTTAGGAATCACCCCGTATCTTATCATTGATCCATATATTCTTGTGATTCCTCTCATATTGGGACTCCTCGCATCGGTTTAAGTTTGTAAAGAGTAGGGAGATTTAGCTGAGGTGAAAATAGGATATCGCTCCATTGTGTCCCCTTGACCTAGTAGTTTCTCTATAGGATCCCCTCCCAGAACCCCTACTAGTTTGAGTGGTAACATGGTTTAGAGTTCATGCATGAAATTACCAGCTACACATTCAACATAATAGAGAGTTGTAACACGCAAAAACTAATAATAATCACCAATAGAGTTACATGTTCTTCCCAGCCAACAAAAACACATTAGGAAATCGATCCCTTAAGGAAGGATATTTAGCCACACGCCTAATACTTGTTATGGCTCCCTAACATAGATTAAAATTTTACCTTAGCTGTTGAAACTTGACCCAAAATTTTGATGGCTCGTCTAATAGCTGAGGTAATGAGATTCAACTTCTTATTCCTTGGGGGAATCTCATACAAGATGTAGCAAATGGTTCCACAAATGAAAAGGAGAGTTTCAACCATCGTAGTGGATAAACTTGTGCTAATAGTGATCCGATTTTTCCCCTTACCTTATTCCTAAAACCCAACCTATACTTCAAGTGGTTCGAACAATAAAATGAGAGTAACACGTCCTATTTTCAACAGTGACTTGGCTCTTGATCTAGGCTTGGATATTTGGATCCCAGATATTTGTCTCCAACCTAAAAATATAAACAAAGTAAAATAAATCATAGATTCGACTGATAATACCTCTTCTTGCTCAAATATCTTGTAAATATTCTTCTCCTTTGAATTCAAACAATGAAATCTGAGCGATTTCCCTCCTTGAACCAATTAGAGTATATAATTTCAACATTGAAACCAACTATGGTAGCTAGGGTTCTCCAAACCCTAAATTTCTCTCCAAAAACTCTCCAAGAACTCTTTTCTAAAAACATAAGTGAATGAATGAGGAGAGTCTCCTCACTTTTTATTTTTATAAACTTATGACCAATTTTTCCGCCATTTTATCCTTTTAACTTTTATAAAATCACTTTATAATATTTTCACTTTCTAAAATTAAAGTGACTTTTCACTTGCCTACGAAATGTCTCATTTTTACCCCTTAAACTTTAATAATGTTTCCTTAGGAAAATTAAGTCCCCTTATTAAAATTCCCCCCCACTTTAGCCTATAGGAACCATGTTAGGCTAGTGGACTTCATCATAATCTTCCTAAGTGGTCAAGGACATTACAATCCTCCCCACCCAATATTTCTTCCCCTCGAGCAATTTCAACTCAGGATGTTCGAGCTCCTACTCACCTTCCCAGGTGGCGTCTTGCACAAGTAAATCCTTCCATTTTACCAGGTACTCATCCATCATCCTACTTTGCAACCTCCTCTCCCTTGTTTTTAGTATCTTCTCTGGAAACAAGATCAACTCTCCTTCCTCGTCCAACAGTGGGAGTTCTGTGGAAGTGAAAAAATGTTGTCCCAGGGCCTTTTTAAGGCACGAGACATGAAATACGTTATGATATTACATTATTCAGGAAGCTCAAGTTCATAGGCCACTTCCCATAATCATCTCATGATTCTGAATGGCCCATAGAACTTGGGTTTCAATTTTTCCGCCCCTTTTGTTTTGAGTGATGACTATATGTGTGGTTGAAGATAGAGGTACACTATATTTCCCACTTCAAAGATGTGCTCCACTCTATGCCTATCTGTATATAATTTATGTTCATTATGAGCCATGCGTAAGTTTTCCTTAAGAACCTTTAAAATATCTAGGCTTTCCTGAATCCAGTCCTTGGCCAGAGGTGCACGACTGTCCCCAAATGTCCTGTCTGCAAATGTTGGGGTGTCATACCCATATAAAACTTTGAAGGGAGTCATGCCGATGGACATGTGGAAAGTGGTGTTGTAACAATCCTCTCCTAGGTGAAACCACTTTACCCATGCCTTTTTTTGGTTGGTTACATAATTCTGGAGATATCCCTCCAGTGATTTGTTGACTATCTCTGTCTTCCCATTTTTTTGTGGGTGGTAGTTGATGCTCGGTGTTAGTTTGGTCTCCACAAGTTTGAATAGATCATGCTAGAGGCCGCACATGAAATTAGTATCCTATCACTGACATTGGTTTGCAATAACCCATGTAATTTGAAGACCTCCTTGAAAAACAACTCAACCACCTGTGATGTTGAATATTCTGATGGTATGGAAAAGAAATGAGAAAATTTTGTGAGCCAGTCTACCACCACATATATACAATCTTTTCCCTGTGTTGGAGGTAGCCTAGTGATAAAGTCCATGGAAATTCTCTCCCATTTATGCTCCAAAATAGGGAGTGGATGCAGTAAACCAGTTGGATGAGTCGTTGTTCTATTGGCAAGTGTTGCATTCCTTCACGAACTTCAACACATCAATTTTGAGACCCTTCCAAGTGAACCTATCCCTAACCTCTCTGTAGGTCTTTATGTATCTCGGGTTTCCTCCTAAGGGTGAGTAGTGAATTGCTTGCATGATTTTCTCTTTAAGATTTGATTCTGGCACTAGATAGATCTGGTCCTTGTAGTAAATGATATCATTCAAAACCCAATACCTTTTAGGTGAATTTATTTTTTGAGTACTCCACAAGCAGCAACGACTTCCAATCTTTTGTCATCTCCATGAGTGAGAGAGTGGGTAGCATCCTTGAAAGAGCATCGAACAATATATTGTTTTTTCTCTTAGCGTACTATATCTCGAAGTTGTAGGCCTGCAATTTATTGATCCACTTTTGTTCCCTCTCATTCAATTCCTTCTGCGCTACGAGGAACCTCGGGTTGTTGTGATCTGTCTTTACTTTGAACTTGTTCTCCACTAGATATTGTTTGAATTTGGCCAATGCATGCATGATGTCCAACATCTCTTTATAATATATCGAATAGCATCACTCATAATCTCTGATTTTGCGACTCTCGAACATTATGGGGTGATGATTTTTCATAAGAACCGCTCTTATCCCTGTCCTCGAAGCGTCACTTTCCAGCACAAATGGTTGGGTGAAATCTAGTAATCCAAGCACAAGGCACATACTCATTGCCTCCATCTTCTCGAAGGTTTCCTCTGCTTTCTATGACTAGTTGAAGGCCCCATTCTTGGTGAGGTTTGTAAGATTTTTTCACTGAGAACCCCTTAAAAAACTTCCTATAGTAAGTGTAGAGACCAAGGAAGCTCTTCAGTTATGTTATGTTCTTTGGGGTGAGCCACTTGATGATTGCCTGGATTTTCCCCTAGTGAACCTGAACCCCATCATGCCCAATCACATTCCCTATGTAGAGCATCTATTTTATTCCAAACTCACACTTGGACTCCTTTGCATATAACTCATTTTCCTCCAGAATCTCTAATACCTTGTCCAAGTGCATTAAATGGTCCTCCCATGCCTTGTTGTAGATCAATATGTCATCAAAGAAAACCAACAAGCACTTCTACGATTTTTTAATGAACACATGGATCATGCATGTCTGGAAAGTTGTGGGGGTGTTGGTTATCCCAAATGGCATAACCAAGAACTTGCAGTACCCATAGTGGCACCTTAAAGTTATCTTTGGGATGTCCCGCTCTAAAACCCAAATATGATGATAGCCAGAACGAAGACCAATCTTTGAAAAATATTTGGCCCCTTCCACTTCATCCATTAGCTCATCTATCCTGGGGATAGGATATCAATTCTTGATTGTCCTCTTATTGAGAACCCAGTAATTTATGCACATATGCAAGGAGTCATCCTTCTTCTTAGCCATCACTATCGAAGAAGCGAAATGACTGGATCTAGGTTGAATATGGCCCAACCTCAATAGCTCCTTAATTGCCTTCTCTATCTCATCTTTTTAGACCTTGGGGTATTGGTAAGGGTTGATTATCACTGCTTGCACACCCTCCTCCAATTATTTAACATGCTCAAAACCCCTGTCTAATGGTCTACCTGTAGAAATGTTAGCAAAATGTTTTTGGCGTTTATGAAGCAATACCTGAATGTCGCTTGAGTGTTGTCATGGTAGCTCTGGCTACCTATTGTATGTAATAAGGAACTCAACTACCCACTCAACATCACCTCACCTCAATACCGCTTCCATGTGGTTGGATGATGCTAACCTTGGTGGGTATTGATGTGTGGCCCTCAAAACTACTCTTCTGCTATCTACTGGATCTTTGAATTCCATTTCCATGTTCCCCTAGTCCGTCGTATACTTCTTGATGTAGTAAATCCACTAACAACCTAACACCACATTAGTGTCTGACACATCCACCATGAAGAAGTCCTCAATCATTTTCTAGTTTCCCAAGGTTCGTTGCAATTTGGGGACAAATCTATTGTAGTCCATATGATGGTTACTAGGTATGACGACTGTAAAGTCATCAAACTCCTCAATATGAATCCCTCTCTAGTCTACCATTTTTTCATCTAGGAAATTATGGGAAGCTCCATTGTTAATAAGCACTGTCACCTTGTGTCTTGCTATAACCCTTCTAACTCTGAAATTGTGATACCTGGGGAATCCTGACATGGATGCAATGATGGGGGCTTTTCCCTCTGCATGTGAAGTCTCACCCCCAACTTTCTGATGCATCTGACCTTGTGCCTGTCGTTACACCTACTCCCCATCTTCATCATCATTGTCACTCTCAGAGTACACCTCAATATATGTTGAAAAATTTAACTAGATTCGGTATTCATAATTGTATTTGAGCCATGATGTATTGTATTTTTCAAAATAAAGAAAAATAATTTTTATTATAAAATAAATTGACTTACTAAAGAATGTGTTTCATGCTTAGGTCAATGGTTCTTAGGTCAAACCCTCCATTGTAGGATTCTAGGATTTATGTCAAGTGTCCTTGTCCATGTCATATTGTAAAAGACACTTCTTGGGCTTTGTCAATCAAGAAAAAATAATATTTTTATGTAAAATAGGTCATTTGGGCCTCGTCCAACAAGTCGGCCTAATTAGAGAGGCATAAACCACGATAAAATTGCAACAACTCGACTCATTTGGAGTACATCCACAACAAGTTCGATCTGTAGTTGTTGGAGGCAGATATGAGTGTGTAATTCAAGGAAGAGGAAGGAAACCCTAGAAAAGGAGAAGGATGTCTTTGTCAAGCATAAGAAGTCATATTTTCTGTCTCCTTGTCTCACACATGAGAAGTTGTTGGGTTGCTCGAAGGGTCAAAATTGCAGTACTATAGTTGGGCTGTAAGTTGTCCGAGGTTGAAATTATGGGCTGTTGTTTTTGTACAAGAAGAGACTACTCAAAGTTGTTGAATCATATTGGAAGGCTGACGTGGTGGAGGAAGAAGGCCTTTTTGTCAATTCTAAGGTCTTGGTCTATCTCAGTTTGATTAGTGGAATATTTTGACTAGGTTTTCCCCTAGAGAGGGGTTTTAGCCCTAGCTGAGTGCCTACATCTAGTGTCATTGATCTTCATGTTTTATTTTGATGAGAAGAAGATAAAATAAGAGCATAAACAAATTTAATAAAGAATACAAGAAAATCACAAGTAATATCAACATAATGAAATCTTTATTCCTTTGTGATTTTATAACATAGTTTTAGATCTAAGGTGAAGAAGTAAGGAAAATGCAGCTTGAAGATCAATTGAAAGAAGAGCTAAGAAGGAAAATATCATATAAGAATAGAAGTCTACTATATATAGAGACTATGACAAACTCAATGAAGACATAAAATAAACTAGAAGGAGCCTCCAACTACAGGGCATAGAAGAAGAGGATAGATCTTATTCTCGCTAAGCATAAAGTTTTGGATCTTATTCAAGGAAAAGTTAAGAAACCTACAAATGATGAAGAAAAGGAGAAATTCAGGGAAACCAACATCTTGGCCATAAATCTCATAGTAGATGGAGTAAAGGCAATATAATCCCATACATATTCAATATATATTCCACTCAAGAAATGTATGAAGCCCTCTCCAAGTTATTTACCTTCAAGAACATTGGTCAAATAGCAAGCCTCAAGAACGAACTAAGGTGAATAAAGATGACAAAATACGATACTATGTCATCATATTTTGTAAGGACCTTTAGAATAAGAGATGAAATCCAAGAACTTGGTGAAATTGTGCTTGAGAAAGAACTCGTGATTGCTTCACTTCTAGGTCTATCGAAACCTTGGAGCTGTTGCACTGAAAATTTTCATCTTGACATTCTTCTATATGTATGAGCTCATTATCACTCATACTTTCTCCTTTGCAAGTCTAACACATCAGTTCCTCATGTCAAGCCTTGAAAATAAGAGAAAAGTTCTTAAAAATCTCCTTAACTATGGTATCACACTTTCTCTTTGTCTTGCCTGCGGTCCAGCACCTAATGTTCATGACTCCTGCATACCTGAATGCACTTTCTCTATGTTATGGGTGCGGTACATGGAGTAAAGGCGCAAGTAAAATCAAAAGCTCTTTCGATGAATTCTAGAAGCCTCTGAAAGAATCTTGCGGTCGCGGGCTTGCTCTTTTATGATTCATGTATCCCTTACCTTATGGAGCTAACCCCCTTGATGTGAGGCCATCCCTTTGAAGGAGGATTCTTCTCAGCATAGTTGGGCAGAAACCTCCTCTTTTGCATATAAAAGAGGTATTGGGTAGCCTCAAGGAAATTATGACTTTAGAATTATTTGAGGTTCGTCTTGTTGGGATTGGACTCATTTAGCGAAGTTTGTGGGGAGGATCACATACCTCTATACCTGTCTCGGTTGGAAGAGTGCAAGGCTTGTCAGAGTAGAGGAGATTCCTGTTTCGGACCCCGGGAAGGCCTGTTCAACATCAAGGCTAAGGTTGTAAGGTTTTCCTTCTTTCAAAGTTAATACAAATGAATTCATTTTTCTCAATAAGCTGTTAATTAACTGTTTATTTCATGGATTCCTTGATCACCATGATAGGCATGATTTATAATATTTACTATACAGATGCTATTTAATGTTTGCTTGTTTTTGACTGCAGGTCTATAAGGATAAATCCTTCAAGTGATCGAGGGACAACTACTTCGAACAAGCATTGGATCTACGGTAAGACCTTAACACCTTTATAGTATTCTTTTGTAAATTGCATATGTCTAGAGAAAGATAGGTTTATTGGCTGTTTGTTGCTAGATAACCTTTTGGTAATAGGGAGATCGATCTTGTCCGCAAGATTGATTTATCCGGTCAACAAATTGGCGACTCCACTGGGGAAATATTCTTGTTTTTTGGTTTTCCTTTATTTTGATTTGAGAAAATGATTTTTCTGGTTTTTGATTGATGGATACTTGCCTGGGTAGCTTAGGTTTACTTTGCTTTTAAACATTTTGAAATCTTTTATGTTTTTCTTGAAATTTTCTGGGGACCGCACTTTGTTTTCTTGCACAGTGCAGGCAGTTTCACACTTTCCTTAAGTAACCAGTGCGAGACCGCACCTGTTACTTCTGGGACCTGTGAACCTTGTTAAATTTTTTGAAAAACTCCAGATTTATTCTTCCAGCTTATCTTTAATTTGATTTAGGGTTTCTAGTATCTACCCAGATCTGTATTGTTCCTGTCAAAAGCCTCTTGTGAGTGAGTTCCAACAGTATTTGTGTTTTTGGTGATTTTCTAGAAGTTTTGCATACTTGGATTGTTTTTCACTTGGTCTATGTAGTGACTCAAAGATTGGAAGCTTGAAATACCTCAAATCACACTGTTCTTTTTGTCTTCTTAATGAGTCTGACTTGGTTGTGAAATCCATCCTTTCTTGAGAAATAGATCTAGTTGTTTCTTTGAAAATCTTTGAACAAACTTTGCTATAAGTTTTGAATTTGATTCTTACAAAAGGAAACATATCTGGATGTTTTTTGATTTGTTTGTTATTCTGGACAAATGAATCCTTAGTTTACTGAACAACTAAGTAAAACATTCTAAAAAAAAAATTAAAGCTTTTATTCAATTATATTTTCAAAGTTTGTAGATCTCAAAATTAGTTTTTGTAGTTTTGGGTGCTTTTAAAATTTGTAGATCTTTTTTGAAGGAAAGTTGTTTTTTGTAGTTTTGAGTCTTGAAAGTGAAAGGGATTTATTGTGAGCATTGATTATTTGTCTCATTTTGAGTTCTTGTTGAAAAGACAAAAAGATTTTCTTCCATTTATTCTTCATGTTCAAAGAAAGAATTGTCTCTTAAAAAGAATTGCATTCTCGAACTCTTTCTTTAGTTAGAATTTCATTGAAAGAAAACGAATTGATTATCATTTTTAGGTGCATTTTTAGTGTTTTTGGAAGTCGAGTCTTCACACCATCAAAGTTTCATTTCCATACATATTGAATTAAAGAACAACCCATAAAAACAACGCTTAATTAAAATTAATCTAGTAATCTTTTTATTTCTAGGGCTCTTATCACCAATATAGCTTAGACTAGTATCTTGGAGTAGGGAGTAATTAACTCTCCAAGATAGTAAAAACAAACAAGTAGATAAATCTTGCGGTAGGAAATAAATCCAATTGTAATTGGTACAATCTAGGAAGCTTCTCTTAAAGAAGTTAATCACGAGATCATGTTCGAACCTTTGAGACAATCAATTCGGTTTCATTGAGAAAGATAGAAGATCTGCGTGCATTACAAATGGTAAAACTCATATTAACCATTGTCGAGGAGCCTGGGGTCACTTTTCACTAAACCTCGGATTAACCATGTCGAGGAGCCTTCAAGGAGATTGAGCTTTGTTACTCTGCCCTTGCACGTGGAATCGGATCATAGACTGTTCCCCTAGTTGTATTTGTTACTGTTGGTAACCTTAGTGTCCATAAGCTTAAGATTATTTCCTAAGGTGAAGGTGAAGGAAAGATCTCATTTTACCTGGAGCAGACATCGACTAGACTCACTTGGACTCTCTAGGGGGTTCTCTTCACACGAGATGGTTTTGTGAAGAAATTTGTGCTAGTCTGTTTCATTAAGTAGGTTGTCGGGGTAACTATTCCAACCACCCTTTCTGTATTAAATTTCTACTAAGTTGGATTTCATCACCAACTAGTGTTTTTAGTACGGGAAGTTACTGTTTGTGTGTGGTTTGAACTCTTAGATTTTTAGGCGTGTGATTCAGCAGTTTGTTTCTTTAGAGACTTTTGGTGTTTTTATTGATATTTTCTTTGTTTGCGTGTGATTGATTAATATTTAATCGTGGCAGAATTACCGAGACAGTCTCGGAGACTTCAGGGGAAGCCCACTGAGTATACACCAAGTAAGCTTGAAGGGTTGCATACTCTAGTATCATCTAGTAGCAGTAGAATTAGATCAACATAAATTGGAAGTTCATCTATAGTTGTTCATCCTGATCATCAAATACCCACGACAGAACACATTCAAGAACCGATTTCAGTTTCCGAAGTTACTGGTAGTATTTCTCCTTCCAATGAACTAGCTAAATAACCTGAAATTTCCGAGCCTGACACTGAACATTCTGTTTTGGAAACATCCTCAGGATTTATTACACCAACTTCTAGCGATCCTGGTTCACCTAGGGTAAGAAATATTGTTACTGAAGATCTTCCATTTGGCCTCATTTCTATTGAAGAACTTGCTAGTCCAGACGAAGAATTATCTCTTCCCGAATCCCCTCAGTCTTTAAATCTTAGGGAGCGTGAATCCATTTTCTACAGCCCTATTCAGAGTGATGCTTGGTATCTATCTTTGACAAACTTTTTAGAAAATCCGGGTCTTTATTTTTCTCCACCTTGAATTCCATTTCATCCTACGCCCAGAGGTTACTATCCTTCATCTATCATGGTAGGAGAGTCATCTATGTTTTCCCAAAAACCAGAAGCATTTTTACACGGTGGTACTTTTGTTCCTTCGAGGTATCAGGCTCTTTCTGGTACTTTCTCAGGAGCAGCTCCTCAACCGATTGAACAAGTATTATCATCTGCTCTTAATGGAATTAAAACTGAAATGTCGAACGAAGAGCAAATCTTTATGATGTATGGTAATATTCTGAATCCTCAACCTCAAGGTAGTCAGTTACTGCCTAGGGGAAAATTTCAGGGAAATCAGTTACCGCCTGGGGGGCAACCTCAGGGTAGTCAATTACCACCTGGGGGGCAACCTCAAGGCAGTCAGTTACCACCTAGGGGGCCACCTCAAGGTAACTTTTTCCTAGGAAAAACTGTGGCAAAATATTATTTTGGAGAACAACCTCAAGGACAGCACATACCTCAAGGTCATCAACCTTCAGGATAGTACATACCCCAAGGTCAACCCCAAACTCAATATGTTCCTCAAGGTCCTTATCAACCCTAGATTCAGTACCCGCTTCAGGGTTATCAACCTTAAGGTCAGTACCCAACTCAAGGTTTCCAACCGCCTTCTGGTCAATCATTTGTACAAGGAGCTGGAAATTTACCACTTACTTATCAACCCTACGTTAAACTAGGCTATGGTCCTTATGTTCAACCTTCTACGGGACAATACCCCAGAATGAACATGGTGTGGGATCCATCCCAAATTCAACAGACTATGCAATCTAATGTGCATTTGTCTACTCAACCTAGACAGCCTTTGTTTTTGTTCCAACCCAACAACCTGTCCAGCCTACTATTCAAATCCCTGCACCTGGTTTTGTTCAACAGTCTGGGCCTAGTACACCTCAGACTCCGCCTCAAACTGCTGCAACTACTGCAACATCTGTTCAACCTATAACACCTGTCTCTGGAGTATCCGTAGCTCCAGTTTCTTCTATCCCTGCATCCGTGCAAATCCCTCAAGTCTCTATACCCCAGTCAGGACCTACAATTCAGACTTCGGTCCAGATACCTGTGGGACAAGATGGTACGAGTACGATTGTCGCAAGTCAACCACAATTCACATATCAACCGTACCAGGGACAGTATCAATTCGGTCCCGTTTCACAAAACCCAGTTTATCAGTATGAACCGTACCCTGGCTATACTTATCAACAGCCTCAACAACCACAGTTTGGTACGGTTAATCCTGGTTTCCCGAGAGGTTACACAATTCCTAATGCAAATCCGATTCCTATTTATCCTAGGTATCCTCCTCCCGGAACTGCTCTTGTTACTCAAGGTTTTCGCGACCCTAACCGTCAGTTACCATTTATTGCAACTTTGGATTTAGCTGATTTGACACGCCTTACGAATGATCCAATTTTCTATCATCCGTATTGGCCACCAATGCCGCATAAGTTGCCAAGTGATATATCGAAATTCGAGGGTAAGTCAGGAGAGGATCCGTCAAATCACGTTATGACTTATCGCCTCTGTTGTGCGTCTAATTCGATAATTGATGATTCAATTCGCTTACGTCTTTTTCAACGAACTCTTATTGGTCTTGCCGCCAAATGGTACATTGAGTTACCACGTGGCTCTTTTAATAATTTCAGTCAGTTAGCAACTGCCTTATTAACTCATTTTTAGTTGCCTGTCAGATACAAAAATGGCACGAAACTATTGACTTCACTTAAGCAATCCATGTCCACATATATTTCTGATCATATTCATGAATGGCGACGTAGAAGAAGTTTGGTGAAAGTTTACATTCCGGATAAAATTTTGGCGGAATGGTTTGTTAAATCATTATTACCCAAAATCACTGAAGATGTAGCTAAGGCCGGAGTTTTTACTGAGGAGCAAGTCATTGCTCAAGCTCAGTACCTTGACCTCGTCTATACGCAGTCAGGTACTTTACATGAAAAAATCCCCGATCTTCCAAAACAAGGTCAAATAACTGCATCTCCTTCAGGGTCTCATGCCGCTGATGGTATGATTGGTATATTTAATACTAAAAGCAAGAAGAAATCTTCGAAAAATTCTTCTCCTATAATAACTTTACCTGATTCCCCGAAGGAGAGTCTTCCGCTGAAATTTCTGCCGAAATTCATGTTGTAGAGACATCTACGTCCAAATCTAAATTCGGCGATAAAAAGAAGGGGAAGAATAAAAACAAAAAGAATTCAAAAGATAAAACTGATAAAGATGAATCTAATGACAAAAAACGTAAGCCTTGCTATCCTTGTTTCATTTGCGACGAGGATCATTTTACTAAGGAATGCCCACATCGAGCAGAGGTTTCGAAATTCGTTAAAGGTTCTCAACAACCTGCTGTCTTGAAGGATCCTTTTCCTACTCAAGATAGTAAGATGATTGGTTCTACCTCGAATGCCTCAGAAGAACCTATTATGATGATGTCTCATGTCAATATTGCGATGCGATCGCAAGATTACGGTAGTAAAAGTCCTGTTGGTGGTAAAGAAGTAGAATCTTCTAATTCAAACACATCAGCTACACCTCCTCCCGTTTCTGATCCGCTACAGATCGAGAAACCCAATCCAGACTTAGTAATCAAACCACCTGCTAAAGGTGTTCTTCGTAAATCAGCTTTCAATCCACATGCGAGAGCTGCTCAGAAATACAACATTGTTGAGGACTTAGCTATTTCCCCTTCAGTAATGTCAGCTTTGGAAGTGCTGCAATCGTGCCCAGCACAACGTAAATTACTTTTGTCTGCCATAGGAGCTGTCGATATTCAGGACTCGAACCTAATAATCTTTGATTTAGAGAATAGTACACCTCGCCTACCTCATCAAATGGCTTTCCAGATTCCAGTATTAGTTAAAACAGACCGATATTTTGGACTGTGATTGATGAGGGGGCTTCTATGTGTATTATGTCGATCCAGTGTTGGAAATCGCTTAGTTCTCCTACACTCAATTAGTCTCCGACAATTATAAAGGCTTTTTATGGCCGAGGGTTCCATCCTTTCGGTATTTTGTAGGATTTACTATAGGGGTCAAAGGAAAAACCGTAAATCTAGATGTGGAAGTGGTTGATGCCCCTCTAGATTACAACCTTCTCCTGGGTCGTAGTTGGTCTTATGCTATGACTGCTGTTGTTTTTTAGGTCTTTCGGCTTATCAAGTTTCCACATCAAGGAAAGATCGTTACAATAGACCAGTTAACTTATTTCTCCTCCGATCCAGCCTCTACTGAAACAATCTAGCACGTCGGTAAAACGACTATCCCTTACAAGGATGTTGGGGTAGGTTTGATTAAAGATTCTGGTTTAATAGGAACTTTTTCATTTCCTCCTCCTAACCTATCGCCTTTTATCGCAACTATTCATATGATTTCATCGAATACTATTACGTTTGATGATCCTTGAATTGTACCTTCCGATTCCGAGTTGGATTCATTTGATGGCGTGATGCCTTTGAGTCCATTTGAAATTGCATATCAGGCTGTACAGTCGCTTTCCGATCCTTCTTCAACCGAAACTGATCCAATGAATGGGATCCATGAGGAATCACTTTCTATATCTAGCTCAGCCACAACGACATTTCCCGATCTTGTTCATACTGATGAGCAGATTTGTGAACTTTTGTCTGTTGACGATTTACCATGGGAAGATCTACATCACCGATCTTCGTTTTTACCTGAGTTGGATCATTTTGAAAATTATTTCGCTTCTATTTTTACTGTTGAATATGTCAAAGAACCACAGAATTCATTGCAAAATCCTGATTCTGAGTTAAATTTTGAAAATATATCTCGAACGATTCCAATTGACATTTCAGTTAAGCCAGGAATAATTGAAAACATTCACATAGGTGCTTGTTGTACGGATGATGAAATCCAAACTTATAAAGCCCTATTTCAAGAATTCTATGACGTGTTTGCCTGGTCATATAAAGAAATGCCAGGGATCGATCCGTCAATTGTTGTACATGAAATCAAGACTTACCCGGATGCCAAACCTGTCTGTCAACATTTACGTCAAATACATCCGATAAAAGCTGCTATTATCAAAGCTGAAGTTGAGAAATTACTTCGTGCAGGTTTCATTTATCTAATTCCTTTAATCGATTGGGTATCGAATATTGTTCATGTTAACAAAAAACAAGGAACGATAAGAGTATGTATCGACTATAGGGATATTAATCGAGCTTGTCCTAAAGACAATTATCCAACCCCCTATATCGATCAAATTATCGATGATTGTGCCGGCAGTGAAATGTTTTCCTTTATGTATGGTTTTTCTGGTTACAATCAAATAAACATATTCCCTGCTGATCAGCCTAAAACAACTTTCATTTGTCCGTGGGGAACATTTGCTTATTGCAAACTACCCTTTGGATTGAAGAACGCTGGGGAAACTTTTCAAAGAGCTATGTCTTACGCATTTCATGACATTAAACACATTGTGCAACCTTATCTCGATGATTTACTTGCTCATTCATCGCGTAGGGCCGACCATCTCACTCATTTACGAGCAATCTTTATGAGATGTAGGCATTATCGAATTTCGCTGAATCCACACAAATGTGTTTTTTTGTGTAGAATCGGGTCGCTTACTGGGATTTATTATTTCAAAAGAAGGCATTCGCGTTGATCCGTCGAAGGTCAAAGCCATTGTTAATCTACCTCCTCCTTCGACTCTATGCCGGCTCCAAAGTTTGCAGGGGAAAGCAAACTTTTTACGTCGGTTCATTCCTAACTATGCCGAGTTAACAAAGGGTTTTACCAGGTTGTTAAAACAGAATGTTCCATTCTTTTGGGATGAGATCACTAATCGATCTTTTGATGCACTCAAACACGCGTTGACCCATGCACCGTTGCTGCATCCTCCCAATTACAACCATGACTATTTTTTGTACCTCGCTGCCTCTTATTCCACCATTGGGATGGCCTTAGTTCAGGAAGATGAATACAACAATGAACATGTGATTTACTATCTTAGTTGAAATCTGCATCTGACTGAGATTAAATACACACATGTGCAGAAATTGGCCTTATTTCGACATTATATCTTATTATGCAAAACCACAATAATTTCTGACTGTAACCCTATGATATACATTTTGACCAAACAATTGCTAGGGGGAAAGTATTCAAAATGGATAGTTATCCTGCAGGAATTTGACTTGGAATTTGAAAAATCCAAGGCAAAGAATTCTTTGGTTTTTACCGAACTGATGTGTGATTTTCCCTCTACTGATACTGAAACTGTGGCGGAGCAGCCCATTGTGGACGAATCCTTGTTTCTTATCAGTACACTTGATCCTTGGTATGGGGATATTGTTTTTTATCTCCAAACCCAATCTTTTCGGCCTGAAATCTCACGATCTCAGTGATGGAAAATACGTTTCCACTCCCAACAATACAATATTATTGGTGATACAATTTATCGTCATGGAGCGGATTCTATTTTCCAACGCTGTCTTACCCATGAAGAAACTGAGAAGGTCCTAAATGACTGCCATTCTGGAGCATGTGGCAGTCATATGTCTGTGTATGCCACAACCCAAAATATATTGCACGCTGGTTATTTCTGGCCGTTGTTATTCAAAGATTGTATCTATGCAGTCCGGAAATGCCACAATTATCAGGTCTTTGATCGTAAAATGCGTGCACCACCCGCTCCTCTTCACTCTATAATTGCTATCGGTCCTTTCACAAAGTGGGGTATTGAATTTATTACATGTAACTCTCACTCAGCCGGGGGGCATGCATATATTATCCTAGCGCTAGATTATTTTACTAAGTGGGCCGAGGCAATGCCTACATTTTCGGCAGACGGCAAGACTACTGCAAATTTCGTGTTCAATCATATAATTGCTAGATTTGGTGTTCCTCAAGCCATAATTACAGATCATGGAAGTCATTTTCGAAATATCATGATGACTGAACTGACAGATCAACTTGGCCTGCGCCACGATAGTTCTACTCCATATTACCCGTAGGCTAATGGTCTGGTTGAAGCTATCAATAAAGTTTTGTAAGCTATGATCAAACGAATTATTGGTATTCATAATTTGTATTGGAATTCCATGTTATTTTCAGCACTTTGGGCATATCGGACCTCAGTGAAAACATCAACTAGTTTCACTCCCTTTCAACTGGTTTACGGTTTGGAAGCTGTGTTGCCTATTGAATGCGAAATTTCGTCATTGAAATTAGCCATAGAATTACTCCCAGCTACGTCTGAAGAGGAGAAACGTTTTTTGTACTTGGCTCAGCTAGATGAGAATCGACGAAATGTTGCATTAGCAAACGAGGCTTATGTCAAACGAATAAAGACTCAGTACGATAGAAATGTTACCCCTCGTAATTTTTTAGAAGGAGACCTAGTATTAGTGTACGATCAAGCCAACGATAAGCCAGGGGCTGGAAAATTTGTGCCCATGTGGCATGGTCCTTTCATTGTTAAGTGAAATTTGGCAAAAGGGGCTATGAGCTGATATATTTCGACGGTGTCCCTTTAGATAAACCCATAAATGGGCTTTATCTGAAGAGATATTATGCTTAAATTTGGTGTGGAGATTTTTTATTAGATTAGTTTTCTTTACTGCTGGTGTGTCTTAGATTAGAAAAGTGTGCCTAGTTTAGAGTGTGTTCTTATCACTATTCCTGCTTATCTGAGTTTTACTCTTGATATTGCAGATGTCGACATCTCTTCAAACCTACATTGGTTTTGCTGATGGTGCTTGTCGTAGTACATGGAACATTTCTTCCACAACTTGGGTTATCTATTCACCCTTTAACGAGTTAGTATCCATGCATGGGGTAACCCTCAGTCAAACAACGAATAACATTGCAGAGTATAGTGCAGTAATTGAGTTATTATCTGAATCCATATCGTTTGGAATTCGGAGTTTGATTGTTAGGTTGGATTCTGAACTTGTTGTATTACAGCTTAACATGGTTTATGCCATTAGAAATCTAGTGTTATTACGGTTATTTTTAAGAGTTCGTCTCTTGGAACATGAATTTGATTACATTGAATATCAGCATATTCCAAGACATTTAAATACATTAGCAGATGCAGTTGCTTCTAGTATGATAAATCGACATTTGCAATAATCAAAACAATAAATTAAACAACATTCAATAACATGCACACAGATAGCCGGTAATAGTGATATATCATAGCATAGAAGTTTGTTTCAAAAATATACATCGTCTTCGATCATAGGTTGAAAACACCTTATGATCGGCAAAAATGATAATACAAAAGGTCAAAAATATGAGTCTACAACACGATCATCCCATCACTGATGATGATCACGATAAGAGACCACTGCCCAGGCCACCCTACATAGGAACCTCCTAAAAGGTCCTGGGACACCAATCACATATCTCTATAATATGAGCGGAAAATCGTCTATGTCGGTCTCTGGAATGTCTAGAGTCAGGCGCTCTAGGTGATGCTCTAAATCAGACAGGATATCTGCTGGTTGGCCTTCTGGGGATGGTGCTGCGGCAGCTGGATGCCTCCTCTCATAAGGCTGGAGATGGGCTGGTCACCGTGGGCCCACATATGCATTTAAAACTTTTGATTATTAGTTTTGAGACGATTAAAACAAAAAAAATTAGAACTTAGAAATTGTTGAAAAATGATTTTTACCTGATTCATCCCACTATTCCCCTGCTGAGAGAGCCATCTCTCGATCATCGCGGAAATCTATCCCGGCGTATGGAAAGTCCTCTATGACAAAAAGTTGGCGTTCTAACCAACGAAAATATGTAGAAGGAAATCGAACAACCTCGACGCCTTCAACAGCGTGACGGGCCATCAAAGCAACCCAATGAACCATCCTAGGTTCTCGAGGTCGACCAGCATCGACAGGAATGTTCTACGGAGCTAACATGGGGATCCTCTCTAGATCAAACATGAATACAATGGATCCATATCCAAAGTTGTTTAGCTTTCCGTTCTTTGCTCTGGTTAGTTGGCCTTTTGCATTGGCCAACACAGCTTTGCACCAGTTGAAAATGGTGTCTCAAAAACAGTCTACAGCAATGCGCATCTAGGAACCGGTAGCCACATGCAACGCTGCACTCCCACACAGTCTGGTGACAGTAAATGCAATAACTTTAAGCTCGGGACGGATGATAGTTTTTATGTCAATCCGTTTGTCCCGAGGGTCTGCCTGATCATTACAGAAGTCTAGTCGAAGACTAGCGATAGACTGGCCACCTGGCCTAGTCCCAAATAGAGAAATTTGTTCGCCCCTCTTGGAAAAACCAGTCAAAAAATAGATATCCTCTAGCTCAATTTCGAGCCGGTGGCCGCCAATAATGAAACACCGGTCCTATATGTTCCATCTGTCCACCAACCATGTTAGGAGGTCTACCTGTGCCCTCATGCCCTGAATGGCCCAGAATTTATACAAACCACATCCTCTTAATGCCTGCACTGTAGGAAAATCAAGCATTGCGACGTCATCTACGTCTTCATGCTCGCGTTCTCTCCAAATCAGCATCTTGTATATCCTACAATGCATAAAAAGACATATTAGAACAATCTAGTTTGAAAAATTTTGGGCGGAATTGAAGAAATTTAAGTTTGAAATTTAATTGCACGGGGTCCGCACTCTGTTTTCATACACAGTGCGTAGGTACGCATGGGTGCTGTGGAACAGGTGCGGACCCACGACTTTTTTCTATGTAGAAAAAAGTCGGGGTTCGCAGGGCTCGCGTGTTGCACCTGCGAACCCCCGCGGATGATTTTTTGAACCTATTTTTCCCTTAAAAATGAAATCTAAAGCCTAAAAGCGAAATGTAAACGGATGAAACACAAGATAAGGAGGTCATGGATTACCTGGAGCTGACGGTTCTCGATTTCGCCGGACGGATTTTCCAGAATCTTTGCAGGAAATTTTTTACCCAAAAGCTCTTACTTTTTACTCTGAACTCAAATGGTAAAAATGAAGTTAGAAAAGTCCTTTTTATAAGTTTTTTCAAATAAATGAATTTTTAGTTTGTTTAATTTTCACTTTAAAAAGGTTATTTTTGAAAACATTTTTATTTATCTTAAACAGGTATGTGTAATGTTTCGAGTTTTTGTGCAGAGATTGGATTTTTCGAGAAACTTGATCGTTTTTCAACAAAGAGCATACTTTTATCACTTTTTCGGACTCTTTCAAAATTTACGAAAAAGCGAAAACTTGGAGTCCTCTTTTAAGCTCTTTTCAGACTTTCGAAAATTGAAAAGATTGCCGAGCACTTGATTATTCGAACTCGTTAAAATAAATGAATGATCGTCCCTTTAGTATAAGTTTACCCCTTTTACGGACTGAAATGGACTATTTACGAAAAAGGTAACGTTGACTAATTACGGTCAATAGAGTTCTCTCCCGCATTATTTTATCCTTTTTCAGGCTCGAGAGACTAAATTTACGAAAAATTACCCCAATGGAGTCTTCTTAAGTTTTTTATTCTGACTCCCTAAAATTGAAAAAACACTGAGTTTCTCCTATACTTGACTCGTTAAAATTTAACTATAAAGGATCTGTTCAATTTCAAAACAGGAACGAACCACTCCTTCTTAGGGTTCGAATCTTAAACTAAGTTGGACTCATCTGAAGGATGAGCTTATAAACAAGCAAATTTTATCCTCCTCAAGCTTGTCAAAAATAAAGAGGTACTTGCCAGAAATGGTGGGGGAAAAGAGAGAAAAATGAACCTGTTTGTTGTATTTTGATTATTCAAAAAGCCGTTAACCGCTTTTGAACACGACACTTTTTGTTCACCTGCGTTGGGAAATCCTTTGCCTAATAGTTAATCAAACCATATTGAAAGTCTTCAACCGGTTTTTGGGTATTAGCTTTAGGTCAATTGTCACCAAACCATCTGCAGTGTCGTTATGTGTTCAAGAGGACAGTTCAAACAAACCATTCATCTGCAAAATATCTATCATCCATTTTTTACCATCCCTGAGTCAGTCCTTGCCAATATATTTCTTCAAAACTTGATCTGTGATTTCGTGTTGTGGGCTTGTCTATGACGGATCACTTCCTATCGACGACATCCCATTATCTAGGAAGTTGATGTAGAAATCATAAGTACCTTGAAATCTGCATGCCTTAATGGCAGGTTTCTCGCCTTCGATGACAGGTTGCATCATTGACCTTCAATCGAATGATTCCATGACATGTTCGACTTCAGCTCATTCATTCACATTTCATGGATTGTACTGAGTACTTTGAGATCCATTGACATTACTAGTGGTTACTCTCACACTTGTTAATAGTCTACATAATTGGCTAGTAATCAAGTGGTTTCTACCATGTTCAACTTCCACACATTCATTCACATGGATAGAATCGTACTAGTTCGAGAAGCGGAAATCAAGACCCTGGATCTAGTTTCTACCATCCAGGCTGCGAGGAATTTTGTTATCATTTATACAGTAGACTATTCATAAACAGATGGCTGCGTCCATACTGTGTCTACACATGTATATATTGTTGATGTATTGAAAATCATTCCTATATCAGAACAGTTTAAATCAGTTTCTAGTTAGTTTTTATCTGAGTATGGGAATGCCTACCTCAGCGATGATATGTTTACATATATATATTTTGCATTAAATGTTTTTACAGGTTCCTACTGGGGTGTCCACAGGATGATCCTTGAAATGATAAAGTACTACACTCTTCATATATGACAGACTTTAGCTTCATCTATTCCAGACTTTGCACTTTAGGGGGCAATATGTTGCACTGAAAATTGTCATCTTGACATTCTGCTATATGTATGAGCTCATTATCAGTCATATTTCCTCCTTTGCAAGTCTAACACATCAGTTCCTCATGTCAAGCCTTGAAAATAAGAGAAAAGTTCTTAAAAATCTCCTTAACTCTGGTATCACACTTTCTCTTTGTCTTGCCTGCGGTCCCGCATCTAATGTTCATGACTCCTGTGTACCTGAACGGAATTTCTCTGTGTTATGGGTGCAGACCTTTGTAAAAGATTAAAAAGGTGCAAGTAAACTCAAAAAGCTCACTTTCAGTAAATTCTAGAAGCTTCTAGAAAGAATCTTGCGGTGGCAGAACCACTCTTTTGAGGTTCATGTATCCCTTACCTTAAGGAGCTAACCCCTTGATGTGAGGAGCTTATCCCTTTGAAGGAGGATTCTATCCCTTCATAGTTGGAACTGAAACCTCCTCTTTTTCACTATAAAAAGAGGCATTGGGTAGCCTCAAGGAGAGTTGAAGCTTTAGAATTATTTGAGGTTAAGTGCTGTTGGGATTCAGACTCATTTATCTGAGATTTTGTGAGGAGGGATCACATACCTCTATCTGTCTCGGTTGGAAGAGTGAAAGGCTTTTCAGAGTAGAGGAGATTCCTGCTTCGGACCCCGGGAAGGCCTGTTCAACATCAAGGCCAAGGTTGTAAGGTTTTCTTTATTCAAAGTTAATACAAATGAATTTATTTTTCTCAATAAGCTATTAATTAATTGTTTATTTCATGGATTCCTTGATCACCATGATAGGCATGATTTATAATATTTATTATACAGATGCTATTTAATGTTTGCTTGTTTATGACTACAGGTCTATAAGGATAACTCCTTCAAGTGATCGAGGGACAACTACTTCGAACAAGCATTGGATCTACAGTAAGACCTTAACACCTTTGTAGTATTATTTTGTAAATCGCATATGTCTAGAGAAAGATAGGTTTATTTGGATGTTAGTTGCTAGATTACCTTTTGGTACTAGGGAGATCGATCTTGTCCGTAAGATTGATTTATTAGGTCAACAGGAGCTCTTTTTCATCAGGAATTAGAAATTGGAAAGACACACCTACCTTTGCACAAATGTGGAATGCATGCAGTCAAGAAGCCCGCGTCTCATTAGTAAATAACAAGGAGGATGAAAAATAAAGAACTTCAAATGCCTACACTTATCAACACAAGAAGGGTGTATTCAAGAAGTTTAAAGGACCTAGGAATGAAGTTGACATATCAAAGATTGAATGCTACAATTGTCATAAGATGGGTCATTATAAAAGTCATTGTCCTGAAAATCCAAGGAATAAGAAGAGAGAAAGAGAACATGTGAATGTTGTTGATGGAGCTCCACCAAAGAAGAGCAAGACAAAACAATCTGAAGTAAAAGATATATTTTCTAGAGACTCTTAGGGATACTATCCCTTTTATATCATACTTTAAGTTTTGCAGTGTTTTATTTTATGTTTTGATTTCCATAGTTCATAGATTCAATATATATTGTTAGAATATTTTAAGTTGTATTGATAAGTTGTAGGTGTCCCTCAGAAAGATTGGATTAAGAGGGAGCTTTCACCATTTTATCAAAAGATAGGCATATTGTTCTCTATTTTATCTTTTATGTTTGGTTTCCTCCTCACATCGAGATTTGTTTGTATTGTATACTAATAATCTTTTATTTATAATTTTCCTTGGTAGGAAAGCTTGCATAATACATTAAAGTTATGGAGGAGACCTAAAAGGAAAGAAATAAGTTATGTTCCAAAGGAAGTCCTCTAGGAACTTAAGTCCTACAAGGTTTGTTAAAGAACTAGTTAAGGTATGTCATAATCTACAAGATTTGTTGCAAGACTTTCTTTATACAAAGGGTATGATCATTCTAATTCTCAATTGATTTATATTACTAACATTATTATGTCTGGGGTTTTGACTTATAAATATTATTGTTAGGGTGATTAATCATTAGATTGAATCTACCCTCGTTATATTATCTCTTATCATTTGATCATTCTTGTTAAACCCTAACCTTTAAGGTTTACTGTAAAACCCTATGGCTCTTGATGCTAAGGGTATATCTATGTTAATATTGAAACCATAACCTACTTAGGGGTTGTTGTTAAATTCTAGAAATCCTATTCTGTTGAAGTTTATGGTTTTGATAATGTTATGGTAAAAACCATAGACCTTTAGGTTTTACTGTTAATGCCTAAGTTATATAATAAAACACTAGATTTTTAGGGTTCAATGAATTAGGTTTTATGAAAAAAAACCCATTAAATAACTAAATTAAGATCCTAGGAATGAAACATAGGTGTATATTTGTCTGTTTGATTGAAACTCTAGCCTGGTCAAAATTGTTCAATGAATTGATCTTAGGTTTATCTAGTAGATATTGATGTGAAATGCTAGTGCATCCTAGATATGTATATGCGATTATGCTAACTTAATTGTTGATACTCATGTTTTAGTTTGTGAAATCTAGGGTTTGTAACAAAACCCTAGTAGAATTGGTATTCTAGGGCATGATAATGAAACCCTACAAGTATATTGTTTCGATTACTAATATGATTTAGTTTTTGCTACAAACCTTGGTAGAGTGTGACATGTAATTCCAATAATTCCAATAGCACATTGTTGAAACCTTAGATGTATATTACTATGATTGGATTGTTATCTAAGGCTTTGTGTCTCAAAGATGGAGTCTAGGGTTTATGACAAAACCCTTAAAAGATATTGAAGTATAGCATGTAAAATGTAACCATTGTTGACTATGAACCTAACTAGGTTTAGATATTTGATGTCTAAAGCATGAATTTTTTTATGCTTCCATTGTAATGCCATGATTATAGTTAACTTCATGCTTCTATAAATTTGTATTTGGTCGTACTTTCCATTGAAATTTTGTAGGTACATAATCTTCAAGTTGTTGAAGATTTTCATAATGATGAGCATAATGAAGGAAGCTATAAGAATGATGATGATCAAGATGACCTTGATGACATGAGAAAGAATGAAGTATATCCGATGTTGTTGTTCTCCCTAAGTTGAGAGGGATTCTGGATAAAAGAAAATGTATATCTCACTAGTTAAAAGAGAGGGCATATTATGATAGTCATAGTAAATACCTTAAAGAATGAATGAAAGTACTAAAAACAGATATTCAAACAAAAGACTTGAGAAGTATTGAGGGTGTATTTGGTGCTACTGAAGAAATGAAACAAGAAGAAAGCTTCTGACAAGTTGTATTTGGATAACTTGATGATGATACGAGTAGCATAAAAATGATTAAGGACCTTGAAGGTTTGTGTTTACTTGTATATATAATTGAAATTTCATTACTGATTTGGGTTTTGATTGTGGAGGATCTCTTCGTAAAAATATTGAACATTTAGAGCATGCTTGTAGTGATGGATATATATCTCATTTAGTTGATAAGGAGAGATGAAGCATCTTGTGGCAACAAGATGATTGGGAGGAAATTTGGTTGGCCTGTGTGTTGATTTCAAGATCCTGAAGTAGGGAGGGTGGCATTTGTAATGGAGTTCCGACCTTAGATCTACAAGATGCTTGAGAGGACATCTGGTTGGCCTATGTGTTGATGTCTATATCTCGAAGTAGGGAGGGTGGCGTTGGTCATGGAGCTCTGACCTTTGATACACACCTTGATCTTTGGGTTGGTGTAAGAGATTAAAATTTTGATGGTGCCTAAAGTGGCTAAAGCTTGAATACACCTTAGTCCCATCCGATTAGAGTACCTTGGTAAGGTATCTAATCTGTAGCACTGCGTGTGTTGTGAATCTTCATAGAGTATACCACTTTGAGATCTTCCATATATATATATATATATGTAATTATGAATACCTCCCAAATTAAGTGTAATATTCCCAAATGGGGATTAACAGTAAAGAAAGTGCAAATAGGCAACAACTACAGCAAAATGTAAAACACCATTAAAAATACATGAACTAAAGCCAAGTCCAGCTGTGGGCCATTTTATTAAAATGCTGGAAAAGAGTACAATATGGTGCTTAGAAGGATAGCACCTGGGCCTACTACGGGTAGGTTAAAGAACAAATCTAATCTTGGAAAACCATCTGCTGAAGTATGCTCTGCATGGCTCTCCCACTGCATTGCCCAGTTCTGGAATTTGCTGCTGCTGCCTGGTTTCAGATTGCTTGTTGGCCTAGCTCTAGTGCTCATAAAATTATGGGAATTGGTCAATGGAATCCTCTCAATAAACCCACAAAAACTCGTGAAGGAATTGGCCAAATTTTGACCCCGAAATTTCGACCCAATTTCCACTAGCTCCTCAAGCTGCTGGCTAAGTTTGGAACTCTGTTTTTCACCTTAAATCTGCCTAGAAAATTCTACCAAATTAATCTCCACTTCTTCTCAAATAACCAAAAAAAACCCAGAAAGGGATTGCCCAAATCTTAACCTCAGAAATCGTCCCTCTTGGGCTTGGCTCAATAAACTACTGGGGAAATCGAACCACTAGAAGGGACTGATGGAAAATTCCTCCAGAATGATGCAATAATCCTTGGTAGGAGGTGGCTAGCCTCCCTTCCAAATCTCGTGTTGTGAATTCCCTTCTCCCCGACCTCCTGACATGAACTCCACACTACATTGTGTCCTCCACTACGCAGTCTGCTCCTCCTCTGCGCGGTCTAGAAAGGGATACGCTTCCTCCTAATGTTGCTGATGGAAAATATCCTCATAAAAGGTGGAAATCCTCTCTTGAGCGGGAACTCGAAGTCCCTTAAGGCAGAGGTTGAGATCTCTGCTTGAAGATCTTGTGTGCTAAACAACACTGCAGACTTGGCTCTCCGACTCAAGCGTGCTTTGTCAAGATGACAAGAAGAAAATAGCTGAATGAATGAATGTCGAATGATTCTTCCCTTCTTCCTTTTATCCATTAAGGCCCAACGTATGCCTTGGGTCCCACCTTGACTAACGCAGTCACACAGCTGAAAGTCGACTCTCCTCCTATTTACACTCGTTCTTTTGCTCCACGTGGTCCACTTACATTTTCTTGTTTTATTTATCAATTGACAAACGGAATTTACAAATAGATATAGTCGTGACTTGGATGTTGTATTATATTCCCGCCATATATATTATCACCATATTACACCTTCCGACGTTATATAACTCTCCACCCTTCGGAACATTAATTCATAAACCCATACTATTGATTAAATTTATCTCCGAAATTTTATATCAACAACCAACACTTTATAAATGAACTTTATAACAGTACCGGTCCTGGGACCCACTTCCACGTGCGTTATGTAAATCGCTTACAATAAACCGTGTGCTCCTTTATTAAACCTCGCGCACCTTTATGAAGCGCCCGCCGTTCGATGCGCCTATCCCAAATCAATGGATCTCGTTCATTCCGCTTGTCGTCCTGGTATGATGGATAACGCGCGAAATCGCAGTTTAAACAGTGGTTTTGGAACAGTGGCCTAGCCACGTGTCGATTCCTGTATGGAATCGCTCCGTTTCGGAAAATACCACTCACGCCACAAAAGTGGTGCGGAAGAACCCGGAAACAGCTTGTGGTTTCGCTACAGTAACTGACTGCGGTTCTCGTCGGGTTAACCTCCTTTGTGTGTCTTAACTCCAGGCTTAGTCCCAGTTCCGACTTCAAATAACAGTAAACCCAGGTTATCTCCTTATACGGAAAGTTCACAATATTATCCAGGATCCTCTATACAAACCACGCCTACGGGTGGGGTTAACTGCGCAAGGATTATTCGAATAAATCAAGGTAAACCATCAACAGAGATAGGGGGAAATCTCACAGGAGTTCAATTTTTTCCATACACAGAGTTCGTTACTTTGCAATTAAAAAATCTCTTCACTCTTGAGGATTCGAACTACCCTACGGTGAATGCACACAGAAAATATTTAATTGGAAGCAATTATGGACACAATTTTATTGCAGAATCTCTCTTCTCTCGCTCTCTGTTACACAGTAATTTGTCACCGTTCCTACCATTCCCCGTCCCGCACAATGGAGGACCCATTTTGTGACCTGTAAACATTGTCATGCCTTGAAAACATCATCAATGCATTCCTCTAAGCATGAGCTTCAATTGCCCTGAAGACATCTTCTTGCAAAAAATCATAAAAACATCTCCTTTTGCATTGGCGCGGGCAGACAGTTCACCACTCGCGCCAATGGGGAAAATCCTACAAAGAGGCCGCGCCAACTGGCGCTCTGTCCCAGAGCAGTAGTCGCGCCAACCAATTTAAGGAGTGTTTTTTAAAATAAAGATGGCGGAAGTTGTGTTTCAACAAACTCAGAAACCATTGCCTATCTTGAGTTGGGAGGTTTGGCTGCGGGAGTTCTATGGAAGGGAAGTGGTTTTGCCACCTCCCATGGAACCTTCCTTATTGATAGGGCCAATCCCACAATAATAGGGATCCCAACTCCCTCCTTCCCCATCTATAAAAGCCTGCTCAATTCCATGGCAAGCTAGTCTTGAAGTGCCTAAGCTTTGAATCTCCAAATTCCCAAGAGCCTTTGTGCTGTAAGAACCCTCTTTCTTCCCTTAAGGCCGACTCAAGTAAGGAGACTATCGTCGAGAGACTCTGGAGAGGTTTGCCCTTTCCCTGGCGAGCTTTGCGAGACGTGAACGACTGGAGACCCATCCGAAGGAGACCACGACGTCAGAACATTAGTTGTAATCTCTTTCGATCGTTATTTAATGAATGATTACGATTATGGTTCCACTATGTTTTCGATTATGTTAATATGAGTAGTATCCTTTCTAACTGATATTTAGTTGCGTATGCCGGATTTTATGCTTGTATCTGTTTGTTTCTTGCACATGCAGGTATCCATCCGCGGAGATCGTGGAGGATTGTGATCTGCCGAGGCTGAGGAACGGGAACGCTCTCTTCTTCAGATCGTAGCATTGGATCCCAGGTAGGCCTCCATCTTTGGTCTTTTCATTTCGTAACTAGGAACTTGCGTTGTAACATTTCGTGATTGTTGCTAGACCCCTGCTGGGCTAGTAGGGATCGCCTCTGTCCGCAGAGGGGATTTACCTCCTCAACACTCTCGCTCTCCTCTTTCTCAATTACATCCGAGAATACATTTATACATATACACATATGACTCTTCGGTTCCTATGAGAGGACCGTTCTGGAATTCAAAATTCTCTTACAATAATTCAACTAACTGAAACATGACAGACAGACTAACTAACTATTCAACTTCTACAACTCTTGACTACTCTAAAACAAAATAGTCAGCTGAGGTATTGACACCTAGCTGTTACAATTTTGGTGGTTTCGAACCCTCCTAGCCACAATATGTGGACAAAACTCCTACATTGCTGGCTAGTGCCTAATGCCCCTGCATCAGACTCCTGAGGGCAATCTTCTTCATGGGCTCCTGTCCATGAGCTCTTCCACTGATCTGCCTATCTTCTGCAACATTCCTTCAGTCATCCAAGTGGCATCTTCCTCTGGTTTGTCCTTCCATTTTATCAAGTACTGAAAGTAATCTTGTCCTCTGGTCCTTCTGAACACTCTCTTGTCCAATATCTTTTCTGGTTGCAAAGGTTGTGCTGAAGGTAGCTGCTCCTTCCACTCAATCTCTTCCTTGTATGCTGATCTTTCTTCTGTACCATCATCTTCGTGCTTGTACAAATCTGCAACATTAAAAATGGGAGATATTCCAACATCAGGTGGCAATTCAATCTCATAATCATTTGCAAAAAACTTCCTAAGTATCTTGCATGGCCCAATCTTTTTAAACTTCAATTTGTCGTACTGCTTCTTTGGAAATCTCTCATTTCTCAAGTGTGCCAAAACTTGATCTCCTACTTCAAAATGAACTTCTCTTCTGCTCAAGTCTGCTCTGTTTTTATATTTGATGCTGCTGCCTTGTAATTTCTGTTTCACTTGTTCATGTATGGCCTGGATCTCTGAAGCAAATTCCTCACCATCTGCACTCCTTAGCTCTGCTCTTCCCAGATTTCTTAACTCTGATATTCCTCTGGGGTGCATTCCATAAACAATATGAAATGGACTCTGCCCTGTGCTTCTGTTTGGTGAATCATTATATGCATATTCTGCCTGGGGCAAAATATGATCCCACTGCTTGGGATGCTCTCCTGCAAGACTTCTCAACAAATTTCCCAGACTCCTATTCACTACCTCAGTTTGTCCATCAGTCTGAGGATGATAAGCTGAGCTGAAACTCAGTTTGGTACCAAGTTTCTTCCACAATGTCCTCCAAAAGTGACCCACAAATCTAGTGTCTCTGTCTGAAACAATACTCTTGGGAAACCCATGCAATCTAACAACTTCTTTGAAGAACAAGTTGGCAACATGGGTGGCATCACTAGTTTTATAACATGGAATAAAATGTGCCATTTTGGAGAATCTATCCACCACAACAAAGACTGTATCATTCCCTCTCTGAGTCTTGGGCAATCCTAGAACAAAATCCATACTCACCATGTCCCAATGCCTATTTGGAATAGGTAAGGGAGTGTACAATCCTGTATTCTGGCTCCTTCCTTTAGCATACTGGCAAATATTGCAATTCTTCACAAACTTGTCCACTTCTGCTCTCATCTTGGGCTAGAAATAAAAGTGACTCAGCTGCTCATAAGTCTTATCAGTACCAAAGTGTCCTGCAAGTCCACCACTATGCTTTTCTTTGATCAAATTTTCTTTCATGGAACATTTTGGTATACACAGTTGGTTCTTTCTTAATAACAAGTCTTCCTGCAGAAAAAAATCCAGCCACTGACTTCTATCTGTTAGAACAGGGTTACTGCATGCTTCAAATGCTTCTTTAAAATCAGGATCTGTTTTATACAATTCTTTGAGAAAATTGAATCCTGCAACTTCAAAATTCGTCTCTTGAACAAGCAAATGTCTCCTACTCAAAGCATCAGCTACTTTATTGGCTTGGCCACTTATATGTTTCAAAACAAAATTAAAACTTTGGAGATACTCAACCCATTTAGCATGCTTATGTTTCAACTTGGGCTGATGTACAATATACTGCAAAGCATGATTGTCAGAATATAATACAAATTCTCTGGACATCAAATAGTGCCTCCACTTCTTCAATGCTTGAACAATTGCATAGAATTCCTTCTCATAAGAGGAATACTTTCTCCTGGTGTCATTCAGCTTTTCACTGAAATATGCCACAGGCCTATCATCCTGACTCAACATAGCTCCAATGGCTTCCCCACTGGCATCACATTTCACTTGAAATGGTTTAGTAAAATCAGGCAGAATCAAAACATGCTTCTCTGTTATCTTTTTCTTCAATAGTTTAAAACTTATTTCTGCTTCAGCAGTCCATTTAAATGGATGTTTGCTCTTCTTTATGGTCTCAATTATGGGTGCATTAATCTTGCTGAAGTTTTTTATAAACTTTCTGTAAAAACTAGCAAGCCCATGGAAACTTCTTACCTCAAAAACATTCTTGGGTGAAGGCCACTCCACAATTGCCTTAACCTTTTCTGGGTCCATTTTCAATCCTTCTGTAGAAACAACAAAACCCAAATACACTAACTCTTCTTTCATGAATGAGCATTTCTTCAAATTTATCAGCAACTTCTCTTGGTGCAGCTTCTTCAAGACATGATTAAGATGCCTTAAATGTTCTTCTTTAGTTCTGCTGAAAACTAAAATATCATCCAGATACACTATCACAAATTTACCAATGAACTCTCTCAATACTTCATTCATAAGTCTCATAAAAGTGCTAGGTGCATTTGATAACCCAAAAGGCATTACCATCCATTCATACAGTCCTTCATTTGTTTTAAAGGCATTTTTCCACTCATCACCCTCTCTTATTCTAATCTGATGGTATCCACTTTTCAAATCTATCTTTGAAAAATATTTAGCACCACTCAAACAGTCCATCAAATCCTCAATTCTGGGTAAAGGGAATCTGTACCTGATTGTGATCTTATTAATTGCTATGGAATCAGTACACATCCTCCAGCCTCCATCTTTTTTTGGGCTCAATGCTGTTGGTACTGCACATGGACTCAAACTTTCTCTGATCAGTCCTTTGTCCACCAGTTCCTATACTTGTCTCCTGATTTCTTCATTTTCCTTGGGGGTCATTCTGTAGGCTGCCTTATTTGGCAGATTTGAACCAGGGATAAAATCTATCTGATGGCTGATCTTCCTCACAGGTGGCAGCTCATCAGGTAAATCATCCACAACAATGTCACAGTAATCATCTAACATCTCTTGGATTTCTATTGGCAAATCAGAAATCTTTGTAGAAGTAAGGACTAATTTTGGTTCGCAAACTAAAGCAAAGCTTACCTCTTCTTCTTCTATCTGCTGCAGATATTCCTTCCCGCTCAGCAACAAGGTCTTTGGATCAATCACTCTGCTGGATGGCTCTCCTTCTTCCATGGGAATCAATATATGATGTACCCCATCTTTGAAGAACTTGTAAGTGTTCTTCTTGCCATCATGCACTGCTTCTCTGTCAAACTGCCAAGGTCTACCCAGCAGTATATGACACACATCCATGGGCATTACATCACACAAAACCTTTTCCTTGTAATTTCCCATTTGAAGCTCTATTTCACATTGTTCTTTCACAACCAGCTGGTGCCCTTTATGCAGCCAGGACACCCTGTAGGGAGTGGGGTGCTCCCTAGTCTTCAACTTCAGTTTTTCTATCACCTCAGTGGAAACCAAATTGTCTGTGCTGCCACTATCAATGATTAGGTGGCAGCATTTCCCTTGGACTTTGCATATGCTCCTAAACAAAGTCTTCCTTTGTGCAGGTTCAGTGACTTCTTTGGTTTGTTTCAACAAGACCTTATTAACCACCAAGGACTCTCCCCTCTCTGGAAGAACTTTTTCTTCAATTTCTGCTTCTTCTTCAACCTGGGCAACAACAGCATTTCTTGGACCAGCACCCACATTCTCTGGACACTCATAGTGCTTATGTCCCACCTGCTGGCATCTATAACACCTCAATTCTCTACCTCTGCCTCTGTCTCTGCCTCCTCTTCCTTTTCCTCTGTAACGACCCCTTCTGCCACTTGCATCCTCCTCTGTAGATGCATTCTGAGGTGAGCTACTGTTAGCTCCATCCCTGGGTGTAGGCTTTCCTCTACCACCCTGACTTCCCTTCCCACTGAAAGTACCCCTCTTCTTGGCAGACTGTTTTCTCAGGAGTTTCTCCTCTGCTTTCAAGGCCATCTGGTATGCCTCTTCCACTGTCTTAGGAGACAAGAGACCAATTTCATCTTGGATCTCCAGCTTGAGACCATTCACATATCTGGAAGTCTTCTCTGGTGTATCTTGGAACTGCCCAGCTCTTATGCTCACTCTATAGAACTCCTCTATGTATTCTTTTACTGTCAGCAACCTCTGTCTCAGATTCTGCATTTGTCTATACAATGTCAGCTGGTAATCACTAGGCAGGAATTTACCCTTCAACTTAGCCATCATTCTGGTCCAGCTCTTGATAGGTTGCTTGCCAACTCTCCTCCTTTCTGCCTGCACTCCATCCCACCAAAGTGCAGCATGTCCCTTCAGCTTTGTCACTGCAAAATTGACCTTTTTATCTTCACTTATTTCTTCATAATCGAAGCACTTGTTTAATTCATTTATCCAGTCCACCAGCTCTTCTGGATTCAGTCCCCCTGCATAGCTTGACACTTCAATTCTGGGCTTAACTGCAGACCCCAGAATAGTCCTAAGGAGCCTCATGTCAGGAGGAATTTCGACATTTTCTTCAACTGCTTCTGTTTCAGGTTCGCTGATGTCTTCAGGATCTCTGGTCTGTCTTCGCTCCACGACATCCATTCTGGCCTCGACCCTCTGCAAAACCTCCAACACTTTTGCGTTGGCTACAGGTCTCCTTCTGCCAGCACCTCTACCAAGTCAGATTGCCATGTCAGCAAATAACTTAAACTACCCGCTCTGATACCACAAATAACGCAGTCACACAGATGAAAGTCGACTCTCCTCCTATTTACACTCATTCTTTTGCTCCACTTGGTCCACTTGCATTTTCTTGTTTTATTTATCAATTGACAAACGAAATTTACAAATAGATATAGTCGTGACTTGGATGTTGTATTATATTCCCGCCATATATATTATCACCATATTACACCTTCCGACGTTATATAACTCTCCACCCTTCAGAACATTAATTCATAAACCCATACTATTGATTAAATTTATCTCCGGAATTTTATATCAACAACCAACACTTTATAAATGAACTTTATAACAGTACCGGTCCTGGGACCCACTTCCACATTCCTTATGTAAATTGCTTACAATAAACCGTGTGCTCCTTTATTAACCCTCGCGCACCTTTGTGAAGTTCCCTCCGTCCGATGCGCCTATCCCAAATCAACGGATTTTGTTCATTCCGCTCGTCGTCCTGGTACGATGGATAACGCGCGAAATCATAGTTTAAATAGTGGTTTTGGAACAGTGGCCTAGCCACATGTCGATTCCTGTATGGAATCGCTCCGTTTCGGAAAATACCACTCACGCCGCAAAAGTGGTGCAGAAGAACTCGGAAACAGCTTGTGGTTTCGCTACAGTAACTGACTGCGGTTCTCGTCAGGTTAATCTCCTTTGTGTGTCTTAACTCCAGGCTTAGTCCCAGTTCCGACTTCAACTAACAGTAAACCCAGGTTATCTCCTTATACGGAAAGTTCACAATATTATCCAGGATCCTCTATACAAACCACGCCTACGGGTGGGGTTAACTGCGCAAGGATTATTCAAATAAATCAAGGTAAACCATCGACAGAGATAGGGGAAATCTCACAGGAGTTCAATTTTTTCCATACAAAGAGTTCGTTACTTCGCAATTAAACAATCTCTTCACTCTTGAGGATTCGAACTACCCTACGGTGAATGCACACAAAAACTATTTAATTGGAAGCAATTATGGACACAATTTTATTGCAGAATCTCTCTTCTCTCGCTCTCGCTCTCCTGTTTCTCAATTACATCCGAGAATACATTTATATATATACACATATGACTCTTCGGTTCCTATGAGAGGACCGATCTGGAATTCAAAAGTCTCTTACAATAATTCAACTAACTGAAAAATGACAGACAGACTAACTAACTATTCAACTTCTACAACTCTTAACTACTCTAAAACAAAATAGTCAACTGAGGTATAGACACCTAACTGTTACAATTTTGGTGGTTTCGACCCCTCCTAGCCACAATATGTGGACAAAACTCCTACATTGCTGGCTAGTGCCTAATGCCCCTGCATCATTGACCTACACTACCTCTCCTTGGCCCATCACGTGTTGCCTTCCTCTAGCCAATCTCATGCTATCCTTTCGTGCCTCTTCTACGCTACCACCTAAGGCCAACTTGACCCCACCACTAGAGCCTCAATTTTCCTTAGGGATTTTAGGAAAATACTTTATTTGGCCTAATTATTAATTATGGGTCCCCTACCCACTTTATTTCCACCCAACATTAGGATTTTCCAAAATTAATCAAAATTAGTATCCCAATTAGTTGACTGCTAATTTGGAGATATTACAGTCCTCCCCGCCAAAAATTGCTTGTCCTCAAGCAATGGCTGAAAAAGCATCTTGTCTAGCTGATGCTCCCCACTGTCACTGCGAAGTTGTGTGAGGGTCCCATATGCACTACTGAATCATCCCTGATATCTACGTCCCCCAGATATGAAGGGATCCCTCGATCCCCAGGTCCCAAGCCATCTTGTCCAACATGAAGCTCCCCCTACTGCACTCACCATCCTGCCAGGAACAAGTAGCACAAGCTCTCTGAAAATCATCAGTGAGTATGGAATCATGATAATGTGGCACTATGCCAAACTCCTCATGAAGTTTCCCTACCAAGTAGTCCATCCCACACACTCCAAGAGTAAACCCTCGAAGATATTGCCTAATCACTGCAGAGATAGTGTCTTGCTCACATGAGCCCCTCCTGTTATCATCCTGCTGACTAACCTGCCATACTAATGAAGTCCCCCACTCCATTAGTGACTTCCCAAAGCCCAATGAAAGATCTACATGATCCCATGTAGTATACAACTCACCCCTAGAAGCTATCAAGTTGTGTAGAGTTGTAATGTTGGGGTCCCCTGCTAATCTCGTAGAGGTGCCACCATGTTGTCACTGTGCCACTCTGACTATGAGATACCCCCCATCATGCACATATTGTATCCCTCTCTCCTGGGACCTTGTGGCGAAAAACCTGTGAAGGCAAAGCTCATCCTTCTTGAGCATCTCCATGATGTTCATATCTACCCCTCCACTGCCGATCATGACCCTGAGCAACAACATGATAAGTCTGCCTCGTCATGCAATGGAGGTCTCATTTCTCCCCCATGTGTCAAACCCAAGGTGGAATGGATCACCGTCTGTTCTCTCCCCACTCAACACAAATTGGAGTGATCCACCTGCCCAATAGACCCCTGGATCCCCCAACCATAATGGGAGCTCACAACCCCCTTATCTCTGACCCTTGTATGTATCCCCTGGGTGGACCCCAAGTATCAGGAGTCTGTCCAACGCATACATACCTGCCATCCCAATTCCTGCTAATACACCTGGATACTGCTCGGAATCTGGGTACTCTCCTGTAGGCGAAGTATACCATCCACCATCCCTCAAATGTGAGCCCAGGGGTGGAACATATTCTAGCTAGGCAATCGACCATGCCGTCCCTAAGCCTGGACTCGTCAACTCGTGCACCTACCAAGTGTCTCAACTAGAGAGTCTTCTCCTGGCTCATGACACGAGGTATCTCATCCAACTGTCTAGGGTGATCCTCCCATGCCCTGTTGCCTGAATGGAGAGTGTAAAGGGGAACCAACCAAACACTCCACGACCATAAGCAACACTGGAGGATGATGGGTAGGTATGTCCCAAAGGGTGTGACGAAGAGTCTACCTGAATGCTCAAGAGTAATCCTCCAGATGACACTCTCTTTTCCTCATATCTGTTGATAACACCCTCGTAGCCCTGTCTCCGCTAAACGTGGCATCTCCATATGCTCAACAAGATCCTCATCGATCCTAGGTGAGCTACATCCCATGGTACACCTACTGCTCTTGTCCTTATGTTTCTTTGGGGGCAACGCTCCAAGAGCCCACTGCTCCACATCATGTGTCACTGCATACCACCAAGTATCGTTGCACTCCTCGACCTGCCACTATATGCCGCAACTTGCCCCTGTAGACCAATGGATATCCCCGACAACAGCTATATCGTCCTGTAACGTCATGTGTCCATCCTGTGTCGCTGCACTTCTCACTCCCCGCATGTACTCAATGCGATGGGAAGCACTCCTACTCCACAACGAAATCTGACATACTAAAACACACCCCCATGCATCTCCATGCCCATCTACATACCACTGCCCAATGGTGGATGCTCCTACACGTCCTAGGGTGTGATGGCCAAAGGCTGTATTTATATGCGTTAGCCCATACTCGATCAGTACCATCACCTCCACTGTCACATCACCATACTCTCAAATGAATGGATCTCCATTCCAGATCCTCCCTAAGGGACCCAAGAAGTGAATCTCCCTAGGTATTAGTAGCGATGCTAATCATGCTCTGCTCCTCCGTGTCCTCTGTGCCCCACACAAATGTAAAGAATCCTCAGCTCCATACAAGGCACTGTCTGGTGGCCTACGAATGCCCCCTCTTCTGTCAAACTATTTCTAAATTATGTTGATCATCTCTACTTAAACTGGTTTGACACTAGTGCTAGCTAAAACTCCCCTAGTGAATGTGCATGCTCAACTGCTAGGTCAACTGTACCCTCCAGGTTGTACTCAATCGACATACCTAGGAAGTGATAGGTAGTCTTGCCTAGATCCCAATTCCACTCCGGGATTCCGCTAACCCCAGTGCTTGGAAGCTCCTGCTAAGCTACACCTTGGTGCATCACCATATCCATAACCCATTCCCCCGGGTACCAATTCAAAATCTCTCACCATCCAACCCTAAGAGAGGGATCAAATGTGTGAACTCCTGCACCTAGAGCAACCCTAACATGCAGATGTTGCACCCTGTGGAACTTAGGTCGTCTCATCCCTCTATCCAAGTCAACGCATGAGATCTGAATAGGTAGCTCTGTCTCTCTCTCTCTCTCCAATGGCCAAAGGTGACCCAACCGTGCTGCTAGCCCCATCTATGTATGCCTAAATGGGGCTACTCCGACACCTTAATGTGCCCTCTAGCTGTACCATAAGTTGCTCCGACTGAATCATCACAAGCGACTCATAATCCTGAATATCTCCCATAGAGTCCCCTGATGCCACATGCACACTGGAATACGAAACCAACCTACTATCATGAACTCTGCATGGATTCTCATGCTCTCGAGAAGCATCCTCATATGACCCCATGCACTCATCCAAAGAAGAGTCCTCATCCTGACATACAAAAGGAATGTCCTCCTGCTCTACCTCTATATCTATTAGTGACTCATCAAAGGTGGATACATCTCTCAACACCTCACCCATCTACTGCATGTTGTTGAGAGATGATATCCCCGTGGATGAGCCAAGAATGACGCTCTGATAGCACTTTAATATCCCCAAATGGGAATTAACAGTAAATAAAGTGCAAATAGACAACAACTACAACAAAATCGAAAACACCATTAAAAATACATGAACTGAAGCCAAAATCCAGCGCTGAGCCATTTTATTAAAATGCTGGGAAAGAGTACAATATGGCGCTTAAAAGGATAACACTCGGGCCTGCTCAAGGCAGGCTGAAGAAAAATTCTAATCCTAGCAAATCATCTGCTGAAATATGGTCTGCACGACTCTCCCACTACGCTGCCAAGTCCTGGAATTTGTTACTGCTCCCTGGTTTAAGATTGTTGGTTGGCCTAGCTCTCATGCTCAGAAAATTTTGGGAATTGGTCATCGGACTCCTCTCAATAAAACCACAAAAACTCGTGAAGGAACTGGCCAAATCTTGACCCCGAAATTTTGACCCAATTTCCCCTAGCTCCTCTAGCTGCTGGCTAAGTTCGGATCTCTGTTTGGCACCTCCAATCTGCCCAAAAAGTTCTGCCAAATTAATCCTGGCTTCTCCTCAAATAACCCAGAAAAACCCAGAAAGGGTTCGCCCAAAGCTTAACCTTGAAAATTGGTCCTCTTGCGCTTGGCTCAATAAATTGCTGGGGAAATCGAACCACTAGAAGGGACTGCTGGAAAATCCCTCTGGAATGCTGCAATAATCCTTGGTAGGAGGTGGCTATCCTCCCATCTAAATCTCTTGGTGTGAATTCCCTTCTCTCCAACCTCCTGGCACAAGCTCCACACTTCACTGCGTCCTCCACTACACAGTCTGCTCCTGCTCTTCGTAATCCAGAAATGGCTATGATTCCTCCTGATGTCGCTGATGGAAAATCCCCTCACAAAATGTGGAACTCCTCTCTTGAGTGGGCACTCAAAGTACCCCGAGGCAGAGGTTGAGATCTCTGCTTGAAGATCTCGCGTACTAAACAACACTACAGACTTGGCTCTCCAGCTCAAGCGTGCTTTTTCAAGAAGACAAGAAAAAAACAGCTTAATGAATGAATACCGAATGAGCTTTCTTGTCTTCCTTTTATCCATTGAGGCCCAACGTATGCCTTGTGTCCCACCTTGAACTGCGCTGCCTCTCCTTGGCCAATCACGTGCTGCCTTCATCTAGCCAATCTCACGATGTCCTTCTTGTGCCTCTTCTACGCTTCCACCTAAGGCCAACTCAACCCCACAACTAGAGCCTCAATTTTCCCTTAGGGACTTTGGGAAAAGACTTTATTTGGCCTAATTATTAATTGTGGGTCCCCTACCCACTTTATTTCCATCCAACATTAGGATTTTCCAAAATTAATCAAAATTAATATCCCAATTAGCTGACTGAAAATTTGGGGATATTACATTAAGAGGAAGTGTTGAAAAAAGTAACTAGTGCTAGTGTTCATAATTGTATTTGAGTCATGATGTGATGTATTTTTCAAAAGTAAGAAAAATAAAATTTATTATATAAGAAATTGACTTATTAAAGCATGAATTCTATGCTTGGGTCAACGGTTCTTAGGTTAAAGCCTCATTGTATGCTTCTAGAGTTTATGTCAAGTGTAATTTTCCATGTCATATGGTAAAAGGTACTTCTTGGGCTTTGTCAATCATGAAAGAAATTTTTTTTTATGTAAAATAGGTCATTTAGGCCTCCTTCACCATGTCGGCCTCAAATTGAACTAGAAGAGACTACTCAAAGTTGTTGAATCATATTGGAAGGATGACTTGGTGGAGGAGGAAGGTATTTTTGGTTAGGTATAAGGTCTTGGTCTATCTCAATTTGATTAGAGGAAGAGTTTGACTAGGTTTTCCTCTAGAGAGGTGTTTTAGCCCTGGTTGAGTGCCTACATCTGGTGATCTTGATCTTGATTTTTATTTTGATGATTGCTTGATGAGAAGAACATAAACAAATTTAATAAAGAATACAAGAAAATCACAAGTGATTATCAACATAAGAAAATCTTCCTAACTTTATGATTTTCTAACAATATAGAGAGCCTTGCCTGCTTTGTCTTTACCTGCACACTTGTGCCCTATTGCCCAAGGCTCTTGAAAACGAAAACAGAGCTTATTCTTTCTTATCTCCTTCCAGGTATCCTCATCCATATTTGGTTTCTCTATCATCTCCTTCCTAAAGGGCTTTCCCTCTTTATTCTTCTAAGGGTAAGAGGGTTAGGAGTGAATTTTTTTTTGGATACAACATCCTGAAAATCCCTAGTTTTGTTAATTTTCGCGCAAAGAGTAGTGGGTTCAAAGACTTTAACCCATCTACGTAAGGGCTCTAACAATCCCTCTACAAATAACATCACCATTATAGTCTTTGAGATATTTGTGACCATAATTTTTAGTCTTTGAAACTCTGAAATATAAGCCTCCAAATTACCTTTCTGCTTGAGCTGTGCCAACTCCCTAAAATGAAGCTCTGGATCGTTCCTGTCAAACCTCTCAATGAGCCTTTGCATGAACTCAATATATGAGGTGATGCTGTTGTGACCCATAGTCACCAACCCATGGTACCACCACTCATGGGCCTCGCCATTCAAGTGTAATGTGGCTAGCTTAATAGCCTCCTCCTCTCTCATCTGATGCAACTGGAGATGTATCCAGTTTCTTTACCCACGACCAAGCTGAGCATTTAGATGACCCGTCAAAGTAATGGATGGTCACCATCCCTAATGTATTTTGTAGCTCCTGGTTCTATCTCAAACCCCTCTAAAGTGGTTTATGTTTTCTTTTCAACTGAAGTTGGAAAGAGTCAGTGAAGCTCATGGTAGCCTGGAACTCACATCCCAATTCTCTTTACTCCTCCATATAATCTACATAAGGAATCCCTTGACTAGACTACTCAAGTAGATCCTTTGGTGTCTCATGTAAGAGATGAGGCATGTTGTGTTTGGGTGTTCTGTTAACTGTGCGTGAATGGATCTGCATAGTAACACGAGCACGATTTCCCTCAACGTTGTTGGACCCTTCTCCATCCATGTGTTCTTTTCTAGTGGAGGTTTCTTTGTCTGTCATCCATTTCATTAGGACTACCATCTCCTTTTGGCCTTAAGCCAAATATTTTATTTCCTTAAGGAAACTGTTAAAAATCTGTTCCTCATTTTCACCCATGGCTGACCCTTCTATCTCAGGTGTTTGTTCTATCCCTTTTCCATTTTCTATTTTTTATTCCCTCTCACTATCTGGAATGTCTTCTTCTCTAATATCGTTGGGCTCTTTATGTAGATACTTTATCCTATAAGTTATCCCTCTAAAAGGACTTTCCTCTATCATGAAATAATTAACAAGTTTCTCTTAGACCTTACAATTGTTCAAGAACATGCTTTGATACCATTGTAAATTACCAATTTGAAATGCTACTAGTTTCATTGAAAATTGTAGGCATGGTATGAGGTTTTTTAATGAGGCATTTCTTCAAACAATTTTGTTACACTCTCTTGTAGGTTCATTTTCACAATCTTAGCTCAAATATATATATGCACAATGATCAATATGCATTCAACCGAGGTATTCAAAGGGCCCAAGAAAACATATATAATACTTAGAAATTTATAGATTGTTGGTACATGACACTAGCATAATGAAAATAGACTAGATCAACCCCCTTTAATTTCATCAAACAAATACACAAAGAAACAACGTGTTGACCACACTTTGTCAACAGTCCAAGGAAGCAAGGTACAAAGTAGTGAAGAATTTTTTTTCAAAGTTCAGAGTCTTTAGTCAACACTATTGTATTAATATAGACCCAATTTCTACAAGATGTATTGTAAATGATGCTAGTATGATTGTTTAATTATGTAACAACTTCTAGGTAAGCCTCTGATTTTTGCAAAGGATTTCATCCTAGGAAATTTTTTAACCTCACCGAATCATGTGTGTTTCTAAACACGGATAATCGACAGTGTTTTTCTACCAGCTTAAACCCCAAAGCTAGGGTGTAATTCCTTGAAAAGGTCTTAGGTGAGTCCTAGTGTTAAATTGAGTCTTTGTAAACGTGTGTTTGAGAACAATTTGGGCACATTTGGCTAAATTATTTTATTACAAGCACACTTGGTTTATACTAGATCATATTGTGTCGCAGAATTGGGTAAATTGTTGAGGCTATGAGTCTAAATGTGTTTTCCCCTTTCAAGGGTTGATATTGTAATAATTTGATGTAAAAAATATTTTAGTGCATGCTTACTTATCGTTAGACACCATGGACAAAATATTTGAGGGTGGAAAAGTCATTTAATCCCCTCTAGTGTCAATTACTTAATTTCTGTGATTGAACTAAATAAAAATCCTAAGCTAGAAAATTAATTAATTTTGAGTCAAAAATAATTATAGAGAAATTAATCTCTCCAAGTGGAAAATAATCATAAATTCGTGGGTCAAAGAGAAGTCAATGTTTTGTAGGTTCCCTGCTAAGGGAAAAATATATATTTTAATAAAATTTGAGCCCTTGGACCTTGGCGGTCAAGTCAAAGTTAATTTTTTGAGGAAATTAATCCAAAATACTAATTTTTGGATTAATTAAATGTGGGTTTTAAGAAATTTTTTTTTTTTTCAAAATTAAAAAATTGAGAGTGGGGATTAAAATATGATCAAGTTATTTTTTACGGTTGAGATTATTTTGACGAGGATGAAGTCAACTAGCTGTTATTTTTCACTTGCAGGAGTTTCTCGATATAAAGAAGCTATTGAGATTCTATTTCATATCTTTGGATGATGTAATTCTTAAATGTTGGTATTGAGTTGTTGCTCTGCTGGAAACATTGTTTATCATACTAGAAAGATTTTGGGGTTCATTTCATGGTGTTCTTTTTTTGTTGATCTGTGTTATGTGTTAGTTATGTGTAATCCTATATTGTGTTGAATATTTCTAAATAATTATTATTTCATTTGTTAGCGATAATAACATTCTATTGGTACATGCTATCTTAGGTGATCTGATTCACCATATGATCTAACAATTTCACTATGAGAATAATATAGCTATTTACAGGTACGATAGCCCTTGGGCTCCAAGTTTACAGACTATGGGGAAGAGTCGACTATGATTGGGCTCTGAGATTTCATTGTGGTAATTAATTTTTTAAAAGGGTTTTGGCCGATATCTATTTTTCGAAATTAATTCATCCATTGTTACTTATTCACAAATATTTCTCCAAAATTATTATTTTGCAAATATTGTACATTTGTAAATGATTACCTAACCCGTTTTATTTTGTAGCACTTGGGGTTTTTATATTTAGGGTTTTGCATTCTTTGATTTATATTTACAGGTGATAACTTAAGGGTTTGAAGCAAAAATAAAATTGGGATATACAGCTAAGCAAGGAAGGATGATTTAGGTCGTTGAGGGTAAGATATAACCTCCCCATCTTCGTCCAAGATCAACTCTAGCCTAAGAAAGGAAGTCATCCAACATTTTGCAGTGATTGGTGGCGAATTTTTGTGTTTGCAGGATTTTGAAATAATTTTTAGGCCCTAAGTCCTCATTTTCCTCCATTTTTGGCCTAACCGTGAATACCAGGGGCCTCCTAGGGCCCTCGACCCTCCTATTTCCCTTGGTCGCAACCCTTTTAGGGTTGGCCATGGCCTGTTAAGGCCCTCGAGCCCCCCTCTAGCCTAGATGTCAGCCCTTCCAGGCTCCCTCTTCCCCCTCACCCCCCTTGGTTTAGCTAGTTGCAAGCCTGAAAATGCCTCAACCTCCCTTTTTTCCCCTTGTCGTGAGGCCTAGGGGCCTCTCAAGGACATCGCACTCCCCATTTTCAGCCCTAGCCGCAGCCATAAAAGGTCTTTCCTCTACCTCATCATCAACCTTTTAAGGCTTCACGTCATCCATAGAGTGCTTCTATTCCTTTTTCGTGGCCTTTTTCGGCCTTCCTTGTCCCTATTCAACCCTCTATTTAACATTCCTAGCCCTAGTTTGGGGTCTTCCTAGCCCTTGCTCTCCTTCTAGCCGTCATGTTAGGATATTCTGACACATAGGAAATAGTTAAGAATAACTTAGTCTAGTGTAGAGTTAGGTAGTGTGTTTCTTTACTATGTACATTTGTAACTTATAATTCGATGGTCACGATTTGTAGTGATCCAACGGTTCACTCTCTCCTCGGTATTAACGACATTTGATCCGTGGCTTAACACCCGATTGGTCCATGATCTCTATTAAAGAGCATTGAGGGTCATTTTTCCGGTAACCGTTTATGAGAGAAACATATGTAACTTTTCTTTTTATATTAATAAATTGCCTGAAGTGGCCGCGTTGGCTTAGGCCGTGGACTATTTCCCTCTTCGAGGGTTTTAACCATGTGATAATAATGGTGTACTGATTTGTGATCTGTTTGTGAGCGGTGACCTTTGGCTTTTGATCTAAGGAACTTAACCTGTAAATTCCTACATGGTATCGGAGCTATTTTGAGGGCCGCATCCATTTTTTATCAAAATCTGAAGCCAGTTTGACTACATGCGACTGCCGTTTTCTAGATCTACAATTTATGAGCATTTTGGGCTTGGAGAATTGCTCTGTTGTGTCTAGAGTGTCTGTTACAATGAGGAACACCTTTCATTTCATGCGAAAAGGGTTTCGGTTGCCCAAGTTATGTCATTTTAGATCTGGAGGTATAAAGTATATGTTTTGTAGTTATATTTGTTAATAGTTCTGCTTATTTCGGTTCCCTATGTTTATTTCGGTTTTAGGTTTTATTTATTTTCCGGATCTATACCCTCTTCTCCGTGTATGCTCTTTGCTCTGCGCTGTGTGCGATATCGGCAAATTAGAAACAGGAGGAAGATATTTTTTTTTGCTACGTATGCTCTTTCCCCACGTCTTTGTGCGATCTCAGGAAATCAGAAATAGTGAAAAATAGATAGTTGCCAGTAAGGCTACCGAAAATATAACATTCTATCTTAAGGTTTGCATTTTGTTTTTTTTTTTTTGCTCGGATTTTTGTGTTTTTTGTGCAGGAAAAGGCACACACACCGAAGAGAAAAAAAAAACCCCTTCCTCCTTTTAAACAATTATAGAATCCTTTTACTATCTCACTTGGTGAGAAGTTAGTTTGTGAAAATAGAGGTCTTGGGTTCAAGTCTCTTTCTCAAGCTTCTTTTGTAAAAAGTTTTTTGTTAAAGGGGTGGGATTTTTTTTTAAAAGTCGAACTTCATCAAATTTCAAACCATTCCCATAACTATTCGAAATCTTCAACTCGTTTTTTGAGAAAGGCATAACTTCTTCGTTTGAAAGCCATTTTTCTAGCCCTTTTTTTTTAATTAGCCTAATTTTTCGAGATCTTTCCATTGGAGCAGTTAGTTTTAGCTTTTCTCAACTTCAGTTTTTTTTTAAAATGGAAAGTGCATGCCTGATTATTCTTAATAGCACCAATTATTTACAATGGCTACCTCACATGGTAGATATACTTAGAAGTAAAGGGATTTATAGAATAGCCACAGGACAAGAAACTAAACCTTTTGATGAAGGTAAATTCGCTAAATGGGAAAATAAACAAGATCAAGCACGAAGGTTGATAGGAATGTCCATTGCTCAAGATCTTCGATTTCATATCCTTGACATTGACACCCCTCATGAAGCCCTGGACAAGCTAAATACTGTCTTTGGCATTCAAAATAAAATTAGGGCCCACCAGCTTGAAATTGAGTTGCTTACTTTGGACCCCAATAATTTCTCCTCTATTGAAGATTTTTTGTCCAAATTCAAGACCCTTAGACTTCTCTTAGAAGGTTGTAAGGTCAAAAAGGAAGATGGTAGCCTCATCTATTGAATTATTGTTAAGCTTGGCCCTACATACTCTGTATTTGTTTCCACCTTCCATTCCATTAGAGAAGCCATCATTTCTTCAGGACCACCTACAAGAACCCCTCTTTTGATGCCTTTTGCGATTCTTTGATAAGAGAACAAGAAAAACTATTACACCTTGGTCTTATCGCTTCTGGAAACGCTTCTATGAAAGCCTTAGCATCCCAACAACAATCATATCAAAAGAATCCCAAGAAGCAGTATCCTAAAAAGTATGGTCCGAAACCAAACAAGGGTCCTAAGCAATTTCAGCCGCAAACTGAAAAAGAAACTCACCAAAACGATAAGGAAAATCAAAACAAAGGGAAGAGGACAAATAGAAATTGCAAATTTTGCAATCGTGATGGCCATATAGAGTCCAAATGCTTTAAGAAGATGGAAGCCTTAGAAGTAGCAACGAAGAAGTGCAACATCAATTTGGAGCACTCTTCACCTTCATCTTCAGGAATGACACTTTTTGCTTGTGGTTGTCAAGCATCAAGATTTGGTTATGCATTAATTGTATCTTCTTCTTCTCATTCTCATGAGTGGCTCATTGATTCTGGAGCTTCTTACCACATGGCCAAAAATCAAGCCATGTTTTCTTCTTTAAATGATTGTAACACCAAACATATTTATGTTGGTAATGATAGATCTCTTAGTGTTGTAGGATCTGGAACCATTCATCTAGATAATGGTTAGTTTAATGATGTACTATGTGTTCCTACCTTGTCATGCAACCTTCTCTCTATTTATCAGATCTGGAACCATTCATCTAGATAATGGTCAGTTTAATGATGTACTATGTGTTCCTACCTTGTCATGCAACCTTCTCTCTGTTTATCAGATAACTCATTCAGGTGAAGGGAAAATAGTAGAATTCTCACCTCATGATGTTGTAATCAAGGACCTCAAAGATCCAAGACATATTTTAGCTACTGGCATTGCTGATGATTCCACAAGGTTGTATAAGTTTGACAACTTTGGGTCATCCTTTCTTCCCTCCGTTTTTGTTGCTCATAATGATGATGTGAGCAAACTTTGGCATGAGATATTTGGTCACTTAAACTATCGCTCTCTTCAAACTCTATGTAAAGAAAATATGGTGACAGGTATCTTTCCGAGATGGTGTTTTCTCCAGACGTTTACTCAGAAAACATCATCGAGATAGTTTTGACAAGGGTGCCTCTTGGCACGCTTCAGCCCCTTTGCAGCTTGTGCACAATGATCTATGTGGTCCACTTCCTGTTTTTTCTTTCTCTGGTTACAAGTACTTCTTAAATTTCATTGATGATTTTTCTAGACGCACTTGGGTATACTTCTTAGAACTCAAGAGTGAAGTTTTTAACATGTTCTTAGCCTTTAAGGCCTTTGTTGAGAAACAATCTGGACATCCAATTCTTAAGTTAAGATCAGACAATGGAGGAGAATATGTTAATAACAAATTTATTAACTTCTGCACTGAGCATGGCTTTCAATTGCAACATACCGTTCCATATACTCCACAACAAAATGGTGTAGCTAAAAGGAAGAATCGCATCTTAAAAGAAATGGCTAATTGTATGCTTCAATCTAAAGGACTTAGTCTCAATTTTTTGGCAGAAGCAATTAACTGTGCAAATTACATAGTAAATCACACTCCTACTAAGGTTTTAAAGAATATAACTCTAGAAGAAGCTTGGATCTCAATCAAACCAGATGTAAGTCACTTTCGTGTTTTTGGAAGTGGTGCTTGGGCCCATATTCCAAATGCGAAACATAAAGCCTTAGAACCTAAGAGTGAAAAATGCATTTTTGTTGGATATTCTGAAGATGTCAAAGGATATAGAATTCTTCAACCAAAATCCAAAAATATAATCATTAGAAGAGATGTAAAATTTGATGAAAATATATCAGCCTGCGAGCCTAGTTCGGTTGGTGTGCCACCTTTGGCTTGCGAGCCTGATTCGACATATGTGCCACCTCTCTCTCTCTCTTCTATTTTTAATAGGATTCCTTCTAGTTCAAATGATGACATCGAGGATGACAATCCTCCTCCACCTCTTGAAGTTATTCCTTTTACTCCACAACTTCCAAGACGGGTCTGCTCTACTCGGGATGCAATAGGTTCTCTTGCAAGTGACCTTGCAGATCAACGACGTACACGTTCTCAGTTCAAAAGAGCCTCTTCCTTATTGGCTCAAGTTCCAGAAAATCCTGATCTAGAAACCTTTGAGGAAGCCTGCGATCATCCAAATTGGGATGAAGCTATGAATGAAGAGTATCATTCCTTATTGGAAAACAATACTTGGGATCTTGTTCCTCTTCCAAAAGGAAGAAAACTTGTCAGATGCAGATGGGTTTACAAAACCAAGTTTGGACTAGATGGAAAAGTGAATAGACATAAAGCTCGTCTTGTTGCTAAAGGATTTTCACAAGTTGAAGGCATTGACTATACTGAAACCTTCTCCCCTATTGCCAAAATGAGTTATATCCGCCTTGTTCTTTCCCTTGCTGCCTCCTTTGAATGGGAAGTCCATCAGATGGATGTTAAATCCACCTTCTTACATGGAGATTTGCATGAATAAATCTACATGGAATAACCCCCTAGATTTATCCAAAACGATTCCAACTTTGTTTGTCGCCTTAGGAAGTCTCTCTATGGTCTCAAACAAGCTCCTCGGGCTTGGTATGCAAAAATGGATAGATTTATATTAGATAATGGATTTTCTAGGTGTCATTCTGACAATAATGTCTACACCAAGAAATTGGGTAAGTCCTTCACCATCCTTGTTCTTTATGTTGATGATCTTATCCTTAGGCAATAGTAAACTATTTAATTATATATATTAATTTAACAATAACTTATTTCTTTTAAATAAATTTATATTTTAATTAAATTAAATTTTGGACTAAACAAAAATCATCATTCAAACCAACCTTTATAAATCTCCTCTTAGATCACTATTTATTCTTCATTCCTTAGCCCTATTTCTCTCAACATTTCAAAGATCGTTGAATGCCTACCCCTGATGATGGACTCACTTAGGAAGTCTGAAACGTTGGGTTATTAGAAAAACTCAGAAACAGGTTATTCCTCTCTTCTAAGATCTTATCCTTACTGGTAGTGATCCCAACCATATAAACCATGTGAAGTCTAGCCTAAAAAACAAGCTTGAAATGACAGACTTAGGACACTTGCATTATTTCCTTGGTCTTCAAGTCTTGTAATCCAAAGAAGGTACTACCCTTTCTCAGTCGAAGTATGCCTGTGATATTCTACACCAATTTCACATGGAAGATTGTAAGCCAACCCCTTCTCCCTTTTAGTATGGAGTCAAGCTTTCAGTCACTTGTACTACCCCTGAATTTGATGCTACCTTATACAATCAACTTGTTGGTAAACTTTTGTATCTAACCCATACTCGTCCTGACCTTTCCTTTGTTGTTGGTCTTGTCACTCGGTTTATGCACCAAACTCATGAAAGTCACTGGAAAGCAGCTAAAAGAATACTTTGATATATTCGAAGTACAATTTAGTTTGGGATTCATTAAAGTGCAGGTGAATCTCCATTGTTGATTGGTTTCACTGATTCTGATTGAGCTGATGACCCTGATGATCGAAATTCTACTGCAGGATATGTATTCACTCTTGGTTCAAGACCTCTTACTTGGTCTTGTAAGAAACAAAGTGCTAGTCTAGTGTAGAGTTAGGTAAAGTGTGTTTCTTTACTATGTAAATTTGTAACTTGATCCAACGGTTACAATTTGTAGTGATCCGATAGTTCACTCTCTCCTCGGTATTAACAACACTTGATCTGTGGCTTAACACCCGATTGGTCCATGATCTCTATTTAAAGAGCATGGAGGGTCATTTGTCCGGTACCTGTTTATGAGAGAAACATATGTAACTTTTATTTTTATATTAATAAATTGCCTGAAGTGGCCGTGTTGGCTCAGGCCGTCGACTGTTTCCCTCTTCGAGGGTTTTAACCACGTGATAATATTGGTGTACTAATTTGTGATCTGTTTGCGAGCGGTGACCTTTGGTTTTTGATCTAAGGAACTTACCCTGTAAATTCCTACACGTCATTCAACCAATATTCAGTCATTGATGTGATTTTATATCTAACATTTGGTTCTGCAGCAAATTTTTAGAGATAACTTGGTGGTTGCAGGATTTCAAGTCCATTGGAAGCCTCACTAGCCATCTACAAGGCCATAAGGCCTCTTGGTTTTCTCTCTAACCCTTTAGCTTCATCAATGCCTTAATTTTAAAATTTGGAGTATTTTATGACAGCAACATATTTAAGGCCTTACACACATTTTGAATAAGCCTAATTTCATTAATAACCAATCGAAAGCATTGAGAGCTAGCTTAAAGTCAATTGGGGTGCATATAAGTGAATTTTTTGTGGACTGTTGGATTAATTTTAGATCTGATATATTTGATACAACCACCATAAAACACTTACAATAGTGATAAAATCGAATAATTATGGTATAATAACTCATTAGTAATCATACTTCATCATTATATTGTCACTTTCACTTATTGGGCTTGCATCTCTATGCATATTTGATCATTTTATGAAGTCTGAAATTTACTGCATAAAGTCTGATATAAATATTACAGTGGTGGAAAAAAGTGTTGAAGGTCATCTAATTGCACCTAGATCTTGTCTCTTGCATCTTGTGGATCTTGGATAACTATTTAATTGTGTAATTGGGTGATTTTATTATTGTTGCAATCATTTGTCTCTTGGTTTATCCATATTACATTTCTACATCATTGGCATCTATTTTCACTCTTCATTAACAACGATAAGTGTTCTAATTGATTTGATAATTGTCTAATGAGATTGACTAATTACTTTAACATTGTGATTAATGCTCTTGTTGGATAAGTGGATACATTGCTCATTTTCGAATTAAATAGTTGTTGTATATTTGTTATCTAAGTCACTCTTAAAGCAACCTAATAAAATATAATCTTAATTGTGATAAGAAATGTAATTGTGTCCATAAGGAGCTAATTGGCATACTGGTAATTCATTATTATAATATTGAATACTGCTAATTGTGTTAAGGAGCATTGATCTTGTCATCTTGATCTTGTTTATCTTTTGAGCATTTGTCTATTGATATATGGTGGCATCATTTTCTAGCACCATTGAATTTGAGCACTTTCTCTTGTTGTGAATGTTGTTTTGTGGTAGCATCGAATGTGCTCTATGTCTCAAGTTTTGTGGAGAGGTTTAGACACGTGAATTATAGATAACCCATAAATTTCTTTGGGAAATTCCACCCAGAAACAATTTTATTTGATAAATTAATTATTTTCAATGAAGAACCTAAGTCTAACTTAGGAAATTAAAATAATTAATGGGTATTAATTTAAACTATGGGTGAAAATTCTAGAAAAAGCAGATCAAGTCTAAATGTAATCTTAGTCATTGATTGGAGGTCTTATCTCGGTCGTTGAAGTCTCAACGAGAAGACTATAAAGGAAGGCTTGAGGGTCATTTCTAAAACACATTGAGAGGTTAAAGTGATTGAATTTTTTGAAGTGAGCAGTGCTCAAGAGGAAAACCATATCTAAGTGATTCTTTAGCGCAGTTGAGGGGCAAAGGAAGTTTTGGTAGGAGGATATTCTTTGAGGCCAAGGATGATCAAAATAGAGGTATAGAAAGATGCATAGGGAGCAGCGTAGTTCCCATAGAAGGTGACACAACATCCATAGAGAGTGACGTAGGGCCACGCATAGGGAACACATTATTTCCGAGTTTCAGTTTGAATTCATCTGGGAAATCGAGATTTTGAGTCGAGAGGGCTAGATCGAGTTTCCTGAGAGTTGAAAGATCATGCAGAAGTGGTGACGCAATCCTTCAGAAGTCCCCACGCAGGCCTACGTAGCTACTACGCAGAGGGTGCTAGGGTTTCGTCATTTCAACTACAGGATTAGTCAAGACTTGTAGAGTGAGGTAAACTCACTAATTTTCTCTCTCAGTATTCTATGTAACGGATTTGTCCAGTGAGACAATTAGAGATGTATTTAGATATAACTGTTGCTTAATAATAAAACCCTCATATTTGCTACACTGGTTTTCTTGCATTGGGTTTTTCCTGGGACATTTGTACAAAAACAACAGTGTCATGTGTGTCTTATTTTTTTTGCTCAATTTCCTGTTTCCGCATCTAAATTAATTAAGTGAAGTCTACTTCAGTAATTGCTTCAATGTTTTCAAAAGTAATATGGAAAATAACTTGTTAATGTAAATTACAAGTAGGAGAAGTAATTCAGTTTGTTGCAGTAGGATTCTAGATATAGGACTTGGAATTTTCACATGGTTTCAGAGCGTTGATTGTGGAACACGAAGAAAAGATCCAACACTGAGATGGAGGCCAAAGATCTGTAGAAAGCGGCAATTCGAATCCCCATAGGGATTGCGAAGTCCAGGCCAGAAGGGATGAAATTTATGGGAAATTTTGTCTCTGAGTGAGTCGAAAGAGAGGAAGGGCTTCAAGATCAGAATTTTTCCGAGCTAGAGGGAGAAACACAGAGCTGGTGGGACGCATTTTCCAAAGACAAATTTTGTTTTGTTGAGTGGAAAGTCGTCAGAAAAGGAAGAAGTAGCACAATGAGTGAATTTTATTCCTTGAGAAGTTCGTAGCCGGGGAATTTCATTTTTCCAAGATCTGAGTAGCAGATCCAGGCAACATATATACAAACTCCATAAGGAGTGCGTAAGCCTATCCAGTGATGCATAGAGGGGGAAGAAGAGGATAAAATTTGGCATTCTTGACGGCCATGGAAGCTCACGAGCTTATAGATCAGGAGCAGTTGGAGGGAGCCTCCAACTATGTGATATGGAATGAAAGAATCACACACCTTCTAGATGAGTACGATCTCAAGATTTTTGTGACAAGTACGATAGTTGTCCCTGCAGATCCAGATCCATTGAAGAAGTACAGAGCTGATATGGCGAAGGATAAAAGGTTGCTCCTTGATGGAGTCAAAGATCACATTGTGTCCTATATAACAAGCAAGGACACAACCAAACAGACGTGGGAATCCTTGACAACTTTGTATGAATGCTCTTTTGAACAAAGGAAGATGTACTTAGAGCATAAAATGAGGATGTTGCAGATGCAAAAAGGGGAGTGTATTGTTCCATTCCTGTCGAAACTTCAGGAAATCCATGTTGAACTAGCAGCAGTGGGGGCCACCCCTTCTCCTACAACAATGGTGAGACTTGCTCTTAACGCAGTCTCTGAAGAAAGGTTAAGTGTTTTTCTAGAGAATACTGGGTAGAGCCACTTTTCCGGGCTAGGAAGAGATGTGTGCTACTCTTCAGCAAGAAGAGCCAAGGAGGGGTCAAGTGTAAACTTGACGACAACAGTGGCAGTCAATCGAAGTTGAAGCAGGAGGAGGAAGAAAATGCATCCCTCGCATCCGAAGGGAAGCAAGAGCAGCGTAGACGTAAGAAAGACATCTTGAAGATAAAGTGCTTTAGGTGTGGTGAACTTGGTCACTACGCTATTCAGTGTCCCTTGAATAAAAAGGACAAGGACGAGAAACACGATTTTAAGGTTGCTACCGCGAATATTGATGAGGATGAGTATGCCATGAGTTCCCACGCATCTCCAGGAGGGAGATGGGGCAACATTGAGCTGTAAGTTCGCAGGAACTTCAGTTGGGAAAGATCCTTGAGGAGTCCACCTCTTGGATCACGACCTTTTCTATGGGTGCCCAAGATCAGAAGTAGCAGGCCAGAGAAGTTTTTCAGTCGGTGCAGAGGAGTGCATAAACAACAGATGCAGTGGTTAGCAACACTAAATCTGAGCAGTGTAAAGCAAAGTTGTAGTTGCGTAGAGGGATGCAGTGTAGAGCAGCAACATCGCAATGTTTCAGAGGGACAATGTGGGACTAACAACAGTCAGGGTTTCAACATTGAGATGGATCCTGAACACTTGTTTAGAATAGTTGGATGTTTTTTAGTCACTTCTCTCAGCAGTTGACTTGCAGTGCAGAGTTAGCAGTGGTAGTGCTAGTAGCAGATGGAGAATTTGAGAGGGAGTTGCAGTACAGATGCAATGTTGATCGTGGTAGGGTCATCAAAAATAGAGTTGTAGCAACAACACAATTGCTTGTGGACAACATGTTAGACATCAACAACGCAGGAGGAGATGCTTCCGAGTCAGAGAAGTGTGCAGCAGGGCATATTTCTTGAGCACATTCCTCGCTAATAGGGAGTGTTGATTTGTGGTAGCATAGGATGTGCTCTAAGTATAAAATTTTGTGGAGAGGATTAGACGCATGAATTACAGATATTGTTTCGAGAAATTCCACCCAGAAAAAATTTTATTTGATAAATTAATTATTTTTAATGAGGACCCTAAGTCTAACTTGGGAAACTAAAATAATTAATGGGTATTAATTTAAACTTTGGGTGAAACTTCTAGAAAAAGCAGATCAAGTCTAAATGTAATCTTAGCCATTTATTGGAGATCTAATCTCGGTCATTGAAGTATCAACGAGAAGACAATAAAGGGAGGCTTGAGGGTCGTTTTTAAAATACACCAAGAGGATCAAGTGATCGAATTTTCTAAAGTGAGCAGTGTTCAAGAGGAAAACCATATCTAAGTGATTCTTCAACACAGTTGAGGGGCAGAGGCATTTTTGGAAGGAGGATGTTCTCTCGGGCTAAGGATCATCATCAGATAGGAAAAGAAAGACGCAGAGGGAGAAAAACAGTTCCTAGAGAGGTTGACACAGGGCCACATAGGCCCCATGCAGAGGCATCACATTATTTCCGATTTTTAGTCTGAATTAAGCTGGGAAATCGAGATTTTGAGTCAGGAGGGATGGATCGAGTTTCCTGAAAGTTGAAAGATCATGCAAAAGGGGTGACTCAGTCCTTAAAAAGTCCCCATGTAGTCCTACGTAGCTACTGCGTAGAGGCATCGCAGAGGGTGTCGAGGTTTCATCATTTCAGCTACCGGATCAGTCGAGACTTGCATAGTGAAGTAAACTCACTATTTTTCTCTGTCATTATTATCTGTAGCTGATTTTTCCGATGAGACAATCAGAGATGTATTCCGATATAAATGTTTCTTAATAATACAACCCTCAGATCTGCGACGTTAGTTTTCTCGCATTGGGTTTTTCTGGGGACATTTGTCCAAAAGCAACGATGTACTGTGTGTCTTATTTCTTTTTCTCAGTTTCATTTTTCTGCATCTAAATTAATTAATGCTTCAATAATTGCTTCAATGTTTTCGGAAGTAATCTGGAAAATAACTTGTTAATGTAATTAACAAGTACAAGAAGTAATTTAGTTTGTTGCAGTAGGATTCCAGATCTAGGACTTGAAATTTTCACAGTGAAGATTGTCATTTATTTACTTGTTTAAGTACTTCATTGTTCTTAATTGAAAATCATTTTCATTAAGTACTTAAGAAACTTAATAATATAACTTTAATCATTCACTCATATCTTACATTTACATCATAGGACTAGCCCTTTGCATTAAATAATTAACTTCTAAGCATAAGTTTAGTCGATAGAGAGATAGGCCAATTTTTCTCATCTAGCTTGAGGAGTCTAGAACCTCTTTAGTGGTTAACACAGTGACCTTGCAATCGTCAGAGCCACAGTCTCTGCAGCGCCGAAGTAATCGGGTGGTTAAAACCCAAGGGGAGTGATCGTTAATCAAGCCCTAGCTTGCTTCCGCTTGGATTCTCTCTCACAATCTACTCTAGAGACTAGCTTCAAAATAATTAAGAGGAATGATACATTTAGAAAGGCATATAACTTAAAATAAACCAATATTTTGCATCTCACCTAGATTATATGATTTTAATCTCATTTAGGATAATGAAGCATCCTTGAGCAACAACTGTTCATCCAGTAATTTGGCAGATAATTTTTCTTAAGAAAGTAATTGACTCCATTTATGGCAATAGTCTTTAACAATAATCTAATCGAATCATTTAACTTACTAATTCAACCAGGTTGCTAGACCATTTAGTTGTATCTCCCGAATTTGTTGGTTTCCAACAAATATCCCATCTTCACATTTCATAGGGAATACCCCCCATAGCATTGTTTTAGGGATACAACTAAGATGAAGAGGATGGGGATAAGAGTGACAACCCTTGTCCTGAGTGTTGTCGCATCTTGCATGTATAGTTTGGGCGACAATATATTTTGGTGTTGTTGTCAAGGATGGAGTTTTTTTTGTCACTGGTCTTCATGACATTCTCTCTATCTCTTCATCTCCTCATTCTTCATCTTTTCACCAATATTCTCATTACCTTATTCACCTTATATTTTTCACCTTTAGCATCTAGAAATTTGGGTTAGTGTCTTGTTTGGGTGGTGAATCCACTTATTCATCCATTTACAAGAGCTTCTACTAGAATAAATCATGGTAACTTGGTTAACCTCGCTTCTGATTCTGAAAAGGCTCTAAGAGATCGGTTAAAAAAATTACATTCTAGTAAGAATTTAATCTTTCTCAGACAGGAAGCCCTCCCTGATATCCACTTGTTTTTCCCTAATCCCGCTAGTTAGGAAATCATGGATTTTCACAGACCTTGCAACTTTTCCAATATCCAAACATATCCTCATAATCTTCGAGATGCCTTTTTGGATAAGATCCCTTTGTTTCAAGGGAATAATGAAATAACTGTTGATGCTCATATCAAGAAGTTCACAAGGCCTGCTAAGACATGTTCACACAACTTCCTACAATCATGAAGATGTTAAAATGAATCTCTTTTTCCTTTCATTAGAAGATGATGCATTACAATGATACTTATACAAGCTTGATAATTATTTCGATTCTTTGCAAGCTATCATCAATGCATTTAAGGGTAAATATAGGGACAACAATTTGGAAATATATGTGTTCAAAGCCATCAACAACATAAAGAAGAACACGAATGAAACAATTGAGAAATTAAATCAAAGATTCATTGGTATTATTAAGAAAATGACTCAAGATTATAAGCCTCCAGACAAATCCTTATTAGAACAATATCTTGAGGCCTTTTTTGTTGATACGACTTATGCAATAAGACGTGAAAAACCGGCTGATTTGGACACTACTCAAGCTATTGCCGAAGAGTTAGAGAAGGATAAGAAAGCATTTGGTAAGTTAGAAATTCTTGGTTTTGAAATAGCTCTAGTCAGAACTAAGGGAAAGGAAATAAAGTAGGTAGAGCATGACCCAATTAAGGAATCAAATCAAATGATTAAAGAGATGAGAATTGAGCATCCCAAAGAAATGTGTGCCATGCAGTCTAGTCTTATTCAAATGGAATGAAATAAAGCTCAAAATGTTCAACCTAGAAATAATAATAATAATGAGGTAACAATAATTCATGGCCAAAAAGGAATCCTCCCAATGATCAAATGTCTCCCACTTTTCTTGAATCCACTAATATTTTTGATTAGCCTATTCCATTTTGTAGGCCTTGTGAAGGATTTCATGAAGAAAGTTTGTTTTCCATCACTAGCCTAGACTCATAGATGAAGGAACTAGTGAAAAAATAAATAATGTTAATCGAAATTCTTTAAAGGAAGGTCGTTGCACGTGTTATCACTCTCCCCAACTTCCCAAGGCTGACACTAGGTTTGGAGAAATGTAACCACAAACCAAGCTTTAGGTAAGGTAGCTAGCCCTACCAGGATCAGAGAGGGCCCTCTCATTGTCACTTTTGCAGTCAAAGGAATGACTGAATATCTAATGATCTTAGGCTAGGTATGTAATCTCAGTAAATAGGATTTGTTTAATGTTTTTAGTGCTAGATAGAAAATTCAGTGAGTAGATTGTGTATGAGGTTTCTTAGGTTTGAATTCCATGGTCAATTTGCAGAGAATATATGAGGCTAGATAGGTAGTTTGAAATAATTTTTAATAGGTCATTGAATATAGGATGAAGTAGAAAATATTTTGAATGAGCACTGAGGTGAATTCATTCAGTTTAGAAGCAAATGAACATAGCAATGTAAACCTTGTCTAAAACAGAGCGTGAATAAACATGACTTATGCTCATAAAATTACAAGATAAACATATGTGAAAGAAGAAGAATTGGTATTACGCATGAAATTATAAACATGCGCGAGAAGAACAGATGCTCCAATGCATACCACAAGTATCTCAACACAATTCCTGCAAATATGTCTATGATTTCATTCCAAATTGCTGATTACAAAAGCTCCACTGCAATATGAGACTATCCAACCCAAAAAAAAACTAAAGAGAGTCTAATTATATAAAATATGGACTATGAAACCTCATCGGGTCGAAATCCCATCTAAGATGGATCATAAATACAAAAGATGAGTCATTTCCTAGATTCTAGGGAGGTTAGAAACCATTCCCTGAATTTTAGCTATGAAGGAGTGTTTGTCCCTTTCATTAATTACATATTCCCTCATGATAGGAGGCAAAAAACAACCCAATAATTCTAATGCAAACTCATAGGACAACAATGCCTCGAATTTGTGACCATGTTTGAGCTTGAAAAGTGTCCTGAGGAATCCAATGCTGACTTGTGAAATTTCTGATAGAAGAGTAAAAAACATTTACAGAAGCGTAACAGAACTTTGGAGGCACTTTTATGAGTCCAAATCCACTTTTGAAAGAATGGTCAACTAGCCCTGTGTGTCTAGTTTCCAGAACTTCTTGAATTTTTCAAAATGACCCACAAGAAGGCCTTCAAAAATCCATTCTCCCAAGGTTTCTCTAAAAGCGTAGCAAAGGCTCCAAAAAGGTGGCAGAAACATGAAAAATGAGTGGTTTTGAGCTTTTTCTCCAAAATTACAACTTGTCATGCCATGGGGGTTCCTGATATGTGATTCACTTATCAAAATACATCCATCCATGTAAATAAATCATCATTTGGATGCTCCCAAAATAAGAGTAACAAAAGTTCGTTACCCTTCTGCAATGAGAAATTTCCAGAATTCTGCAAAAATCATATAAAATACCAAAATTGATCAAAAATTCTCAAAATTGGTTCTATGGAACTTGTGAGAGATGGTCTACATATATAAAGAATCTTCAGCCAATAAGTCCAAGATATCCTTCTCTTTGAGCTTCATTTGTGCCTCTTTAAGCCTTTTCTTGACTTGTTTCAGCCTTATTTGAGAAATGGTGTTCCTGGTGCGATAGTGATTTTCCATGTGTCTTTGCAGCTTGTTATCCCTTTTAGCCTTCTTCAAAATCTTCTCCAAATGTTTATTAACTCTTGACAACCAAGTCTCTCTGTCCTCATTGATCTCCAAGGCAATAAGCTCATCAAAGGTGAACTCTTCAGATTGATGAGTTGACTGTCTTTCTCGCTCCAATGCCCTTTTGAGGCCTCTTGTTCTTGGTATTCTTTTGTGTTTCAACCTACATGTCCCGAATTTGGTCAACAATAATAATATTCTTGAATTTACCTTTGTTTTCCTCCATGTTTGATTTGTACTTGCTTTGTAGGAGCTGATTCACTTTCAACTGAAATTTTTCTTGCTAAAGGAAAGTAATTTGAGATTTGGAAATGGAGAATGCCTCTTTCAATTCTGCTATTTCATTATCTTTCTCTCCGATGATCTATTTGGCTGATCTAACCTCCACATGCTATGCTACCTCAACCTCCATTGGTGCTGACTCAATATGCTGATGGAAAAGAGGCTGCTCCTCTATCTCACATTGTTCAACAATTGTGTCAAGTGCAAGAACACTCTTGGCAGACTTAGGCACGAATACTTTTCTCTTCCCTTTCTCATATGTATGAGAAAATTCCACAACCTCAGGAGCATATAAAGGCTGAGTAGGAATGATAGAAGATCCAACCTCCATTGGCTGTGTCAATGATGTAATAGGCAAGCTAGAAAGGCTGATGGTAAGCGCTTCTGACAATCTCTCCAAGAAGTTTTCCCAAGTCATGTTTATGGAGGACAAGTGATGCAACACAATGAGCTTGATTAGGCCATGATGAAAAAGACTAGTGTGATGATCTTCTCTTCTAATTTGAACGTTCTCAGCCATCTTAATCAAGCTCCTATTCAAATAGCGTGGCAAATCAAGTGTTTCGACATAGGTAAAATGCATCAAAAGCATGATGTGATACCTATACAATTTGGAGAATATTCCTTCACATGTGAATTACTTCATTATGAACATCATCAGAGAAGCATACTTGTTTCTGAGGTGTCTGAAAGGAAAAATATATTCTGGCTCCTCTCTAGCATGAGGCTTGAGAAATTTCTTGTAGTTTTCAATGTCTAAGTCCATGCCCTTGAACCACTGCTCTCCATGAGAAGGGATACCTGTAGGTGAATCAATTAAGTAAGATGACAGGCTTATCTCCATACCTTCAATAGTGACCTTTCCCACAATGTAGCTTGTTGCAAATAGGTTGGACAACTGAATATGATACCCCTCTTCCATAAGCCTTTCACAAAATCTCAAACATTGAGCTCTCTCAAATCACCTCCTGGTCAATGGCGAAGCATTAATTTCATGCATGGTGAAGGGTTCTCACCTGACGGTGGTGCCCTCCCTTGAAGCTATTCTTGTCACTTTCCATTTTTTTTGTCACTGGAATGATGAAAACCCTAGTGTGTTAATGAAATGAGTGAATGAATGGAAATATGGAAAAACAAAATGTAGGAAAGTGTGATTTTGGTGGATGAAATGAATGGCCTTGAAGCTGAGAAAAAATATAGAAAAAATGAGTAGGTTGTGTTGTGTGTTAGCTTAAAGTTGTAGGTGGAATGAGGGAAAAAGAGTGTGAGGAAGGCATCAAAAATATTAAAACATGGGAAATTCCCAATTTTGACTGTGAGAATAGCTAGTGTAGTGGTAGGGTAAGTTGGTAAGATGAAATGAGGGTCATGGAGTTAAGTAAAAATTCTGAGAAAAAATGAGTGGATATGGAGGTGTCTTAACTCCACAGTGAAAGTGGAATGAAGAGAAATGGGTAAGTGTAGGGTGGTAAAAAGCTTAAAACACAGAAAATTATCAATTTAGACTGTGAGAATGGAGTATAAAACTAAGAAATAGACAACAATAGGTATGTATTATAGATAATTGGAAATATGATTTACAAATGGGAGAGACCGAGGCTTAAATACAACCTTTTTACTAATATAAACTAGGACAATTACATTTAATAATAATTAATAATTTGTACATAACATTGCCTTCCTCTCAAAACATGATTTGTCCTTAAAGCATATGTAATGATGGATGTTGTTGATGACATGCTTCGGTCTCCCAAGAGGCTTCTTCTGGTAAATCCTTCCACTTTATTAAGTATTCTGTGATTACATGAGATCAGAGCTTCTTTTCTCTGGTGAATATGATACTTTCTAGCTCTAAAATGACCATTCCTTCAACATCTAAAAATGGAAGTGTTGTTTGTGCTGACTGATGGTCACCAAGTGCCCTTTTTAGGTGGGATACATGGAAGACGTTGTGAACACGACTTTTATCTGAAAGGCTTAAGCTATATGCGACTTGGCTGATCTTTTTGTTGATTTGATACGGTCCATAGAAATTTGGTGCGAGTTTATGTTTCCCTTTTTGTTTAAGGGACAACTGCTTGTATGGTTGGAATTTGACAAATACCCACTCTCCAACTTCAAACTCTCTCTTAGTTCTATTTCGGCCAGCCTGTTGCTTCATATGGTTTTGTGCATTATTCAGATTTTCTTTTAGGATATGGACGGCCTTTTGGGTTTCTTCTAGTTGACTTTTAATTGCTGGCAGATTTGTCTGGACGGAAGCTAGATCTTTCCATTTTGGGGGTTCGTATCCATACAAAGCTTGGAATAGAGTAATTTTTGCTGACATATGTTAAGTAGAATTGTACCACCATTCAGCGAGATGAAACCATTGAACCCACTTATTTTGTTTTTCAGTAGCGTAACAATGTAGGTAAGCTTCCAAACATTTATTGACAACCTCTGTTTGTCCATATGTTTGTGGGTGTTAAGTGGAACTCATGTTTAGGTAGGTTCCTGTATGGTTGAATAATTCTTTCCAAAAATTTCCCTTAAATTTGGCATCTCTATCGCTCACAATGACTTTCGAGAACCCATGTATTTTATAACTATGTTTGCAAAATATCTCAGTGATTTTCCTTGTTGACTCTATTTTCTTTATAGAAATAAAGTGAGCATATTTAGTGAGGCTGTCGACTACTATGAAGATCTTATCCTTGCCATCAGATACAAATAACCCTTCAATAAAATCCATTGAAATTTCTTCCCATTTCTGATTTGGAATGTTCAAGGGGTGAAGTAATCCAGGTGTCATAATATTTTCACTTTTATTTCTTTTACATTTGTCACATTCCGCTACATATTTCTGAATATCGTGACTCATACCCTTCCAAAAGAATGATTGACGTGCATTGTAGTAAGTTTCAAAAAATCCTACATGTCTGACTGACAGGGAATCATGTGACTCCTCGAGTATCTTTGATATAAAATTGGAATTTGAATTCAGATATATTCTTCCCTTGTACCATAAAATATCATTCTTCCATTCAAATTTTGAGTTTCCTGGTAGATTATTGATTATAGCAATTATTTATGGATCCTTGGAGTATTCACTTCGGATCTCATTAAGCCATTCAGGAACAACAACCGAAACTGCAAGTAGTGTTGGTTCCTCATCCTTCCTAGACAGGGCATCTGCTACTACATTGTCTTTTCCCCTTTTATGTAATATATCCATGTCGAAGGCGGCAATTTTTTCAATCCATTTTTGTTTTTCTTCAGAAAGTGTTTTTTGTTGGAGGAGGATCTAAACATTGTTATGATCCGTTCGGATGGAGAACTTACTCCCCAACAGATATTGTCTCCACTTGGCTAGTGTGTGAATAATAACGAGAATTTCCTTGTTGTATGTGGATTTAAGATGATATCGTTTATTGAGCTTCTTACTTTCAAAAGATATTGGATGCCCTTCTTGCATTAATACTGCACCTATACCGAATCCAGAGGCATCACACTCGATGATAAGTGGTTTAGAGAAATTAGGAGTCACCAATATCGGGGCATTAGACATCACTTCCTTCAATTCTTTGAAACACCTTCCTTCTTCCTCATTCCATTGGAATGAATTCTTCTTTAAAATATTTGTAAGAGGAGTTCTGTGCGCATAATTTTTAATAAATCTTTGGTAGTATCCTATTAATACTAAGAACCCTCTTAGCTTGGATATATTAACTGGTTTGGTCCATTCCTTTATAGCCTTGATTTTAGTAGGGTCCACTTTCACTCCTTCATGGGATATTATGTGTCTGAGATATTCTACTTCTTCCTTCCCAAATGTGCATTTGGATTTCTTAGTATAAAAATGGAAGAGCTGATGCTCTTCCAATAGCGTAAGAACTTTATCCAAATGTTGCAGGTGCTCCTTCCAAGATTTACTGTAAATTAAAATATCATCAAAAAATACTAGTAAAAATTTCCTAAGATATGGATGAAATAATTCGTTCATAGTAGCGTGGAATGTAGCTGGTGCATTTGTTAACCCAAAGGGAATTACTTTAAACTCGTAGTGACCTTCGTGTGTTTGGAACACAGTTTTTGGTATGTCTCCCAACCTGATTCTAATATGGTAATAGCCTGACCTTAAGTCTATTGAGAAGTATTTTGCGCCATGTAGTTCATCCAGCATTTCATTGATAAAGGGAATTGGAAACTTATTTTTAATTGTTATCTTATTTAATCCTCTGTAGTCAATGCATAGCCGAAACGATCCATCCTTCTTTTTTACCAATATAACTGGAGCAACATACAAACTCTTGATTTTTGGGATGACCCCACATTTTAAAAGATCTTGGATTATCTTCTCAATTTCAGTCTTTTGGTGATGTGGATAGCGATACGGCTTGATGTTGACAGGGTCTGATCCTGCTTTGACTTCTATTGTATGTTCAATTTCCCTATTAGGAGGCATTTTCATGGGCAGGTCTTGGAATACTTTTTCATGCTTCTGAATTAGCCCTTGTACTTCTGGTGACCCTTCATTGATCATTTTTGTAGATAACATTTCTAACTAGTGATTTTGTACTATATAGGCTGGCACTCCTTTTCGAATAATTTTCATCATATGGGATAATGACACAATTTGATTTTCTGGTGCTTGGAATCCATATAACTTATGCTTCTTCCCTTCCCATTTAAAGCTTATAAACTTCTTTTGATGGTTGGCGGAATAAGTACCTAAGGTTTGTAGCCATTGAATTCCTAAGACCACATATACTCCTCCTAATGGTACAATGTAGAATGGAGATTCTAAATTAAAGTCTTGAATATGAAATTTGACCTTATGTAATTTCCCTACCTACTCAATCTTCTTACCATCGACCACCATTACCTTCATATTGGGCATGGGAAATTTAAAGATGTTGAGTATTTTGGCCATGGTTGAGCAAAAAAAAATTGTGGGTGCTGCCGGTGTCAATGATAACCATTACATTGTTTTTCTTAATATGTCCTTTTAATTTTAATGTCTGGGGTTGCGATAAACCTGTCCTAGCTGATAATGACACTTGCGGAATGCTTTCGTCATCTAGTTTTGGAGAGAACTCTAGTCCTTCTACAAATGATTCATCACTGTTAGAGTAATTAGTTGCTTCATAGTTATACAGATTCTTTGTCTCTTTTTCTTTAGCACACCTATGCTTAGGGTCCCACTTTTCGCCACAACGTTTGCACTTGCCCTCTCTCATCCTTTGTATTTCCACGTTAGATGTTTCTCCTTCACGAATATGTGGTGGGACATATTTTGTGTTATCTATATTTGCAGATTGAGTAAATATTCGTCTCGAATATACTCTTTCTGGTTTTGAACAAAATAACTTTTCGAATTTCTTTTCAGCAGCTTTTGATTTTTGTCTTGCTACCTCTATCGATGTAATGTCATGGAGCTCGAGATCTACTTTTATATGGGTTTTAAGTCCCGAAATGAAAGATTGGAATAGACGAGATTCTGATAATCTAGGTACTCGTGTCGCTAAGGTCTCCCATTCTCGAGTTTTCTCATCCACATCTCCTTTTTGATGCAATTTGATGAGTGTTGAAAATAACTCTTCTTCTTTGATACCTTGGAATCTTTTAAAGTAAACATCTTTAAATTTTCTCTAATTGATAGCAAGTGTCATATTTTTCCACCACATATACCAATTATATGCTTCTCCCTCCATTTTCATGGAGGCGTGCTTAATCTTTCCGTCATCACTATCAGTGTCGTAAATCTCGAAATATTCTTTGGCTTTATTAAGCCATGTAACACTGCCTTTTTCGTTACCGTCGAACTTGGGTAGCTCGATTTTTTCTCTTCGTTGATATGCTGCTAACAGTGGAGCGAAAAAGGGGTGTTGATTAATGAATGCATTACAAAGATGCTTATTTTGAAAATTCACATTACTATCTTCTTGATGGTGCGGGGATGATGTTTTGGGAGAGTAGGTTTTTTCATGATGATCTGTTGAATTCCCTGAATCTGCTGAATTGTTCTGTTGATCATGTTCAATATTCTGGAATATTTTTCTTGCGTCAGCTTCATCTTGTCACAAATAATGGTTAGTAACAACATTGCTTTATTATGATTGTCTGTGGACTCGCTGTGGTTTTGCCCAATTTGTCTTTCTATCCGATTTTTCGTGTCTTGAAGTTTCTTGATATTGTCAGAATGTCCCATAACATTATTCTCGAGATCGACTAATTTTTTGGTGAAGTCATCAGAATGATTAGTGATCTTACTCTCAAGATAAATCAATTTTTTGTTGAAATCGGCTATCGACATTGATGCATCCATCGAGCGTGTATGAGGTGGAGTATACTTATTTGCCAGTTTACTTTTTTTTTTTTTTAATTAAATTAAATTAAAATTTAATTGAGTGTTATATAAAAAATAATTAAATTTTATATAAAAGTTAATTAAACTTTATTTAATTTATATGGTTATATTATATAGTTATTATATATATAACTTGATTTAACCCCGAAGAAAATTCAAGAGGGGATGGTGACAGGGACGACGATAGGGATGGGGTTGGTGGACGTGGCAGGGGCCTGGGGTTGGAGCAGCAACGGGGTGGATGGGTGTTGATGTGGATAGGGTCGTGGAGGTATAGGTAATGACATCAGGGAGGATGGGAATGGTTGTCAGGGAAGCGTAAAGCTGCTGAGACAACGTCTACAGGTGTTTACGACGTAGATGGAGTGACAAAGAATAGTAGACAAGAGGTGGATGCATGCGTTGAATGTTGGCGTGGACGATCTGCGGAGGCGACATTTGATCTGTGAGGAAGCAGAGCAAGTAAGGCACAGGTGACTGTTTGGACTCGGGCAGCGGAACAAGAATGTACAGTGGTCGATAAAGTGGATGGGAATTGGAATGAACTATGCAGACATAAATAAAATGTGGATGCAGATGCAGAGAGAATAGGGTAGGGTGAAGAAGGGTAGCATGGTTGGGGTGTGGGGGTAGAGGGAGAACGAACGACGTGACAGGGATGGTCGGGCTTCAGAAAATGGCGGTGGTAGTGACGGGGTGGGGGATGATAGTGATGGATCTGGTGAGTTATGAAGAAGAGAATGTGGGTGGTTGAACGCATGAAACAAGCTGGTGAGCGAAACACAACGATGAACAGGGCACCTTCAACAAAAAATCGAACCCGCTCTGATACCAAATGGAGTATAAAACTTAGAAGTAGACAACAATAGATATGTATTATTGATAATTGGAAAGATAATTTACAAATGGGAGAGACCGAAGTGTAAATACGACCTTATGGTGTCTCTTGGTGAAGGGGCATGATCTTTGATCATGCCCTTTTGCCTAATATAACCTAGGAGAATTACATTTAATAATAATTAATAATTTGTACATAACAGAGAATAACTAGTATAAAATTTTTTTTAGGTTAAGAAGGAGAAATAATGGCCATGGAGCTAATAAAAAATTCTAATAAAAATTCAGTGAAGAGTATGGCATCTTAGCTCCATAGTGAAAGTGGAATGAGGGAAAATAGATGGGTGTAGGGTAGCAAGGTCTAGCAAACACAGTAAATTCCCAAGGTTTTCATTGTGAAAATAGCTAGAATTAGGGTTTGTTTTCATTTGACATGTTATGGGTATTGGTGTAGATGATAGGAGTGTGGGGATAGTACACATGGGATGTGAATTAGGGTTTATCTGATGGGGTTATGGTTTTAGGTCAAATAGGGTAGGTTAGGGTTTGTCAAAATCTTTTTTTTTATATGAAAATGACAGTGTGAAGAAAACATAAGTGAGCATGAATGTTTCAATCCTTAAAAATTCAACTAAACACCATAATTAGGCATGAAGACTTAACTTATATGAGGCTTGTATAAGGTAATGGAGGCAACTTTGAATTGGTTGGAGGTTTCCCAAGCTTAAAAACTGAAGACTGCTTCTTTACAGAAGCATAACACCATGCTACAAGAGTGTAGCAACTGGAGGCAGAAACATAACAATGGGAGACAGAGGCGTAATAACGTTGTTGCGCAACATCTGCGAAACGCTCTAAAAGGGTAACAAAGGTTTCACAGCATCTCCCAGAAGCATAAAAATTCAACCCATAAACGTAACAAGATCTCTCAAAAGCGTAAAAAAACAATTCAAAAGCGTAACAAGGGTGATTTTAAATGTTTGCAAGTTGATTTTAGTGGATTTCGAGCCTTGGAATTTGGAGTTTAGACCACCATGGAGGAAAAATGAAGTGGAGAGCTTCTCTTCTACTCATCAAAAGGGTAACAATGAGTGAAATGAAGTTACATTTTCCCTTCGTAAACTTTGAGATGACATTTACCTTTTACTTTTGACACTTGTAAATGACCTTTAAACTTTTGCACTTGAAGATGACCTTTTGTTAGAAAATTAAATATTACAGAGCAATGAAACACATAAAATATGAAAAAAACACAAGCACACAAAACACATAAAACCAGAGAGACACAAATATACGTGGTTCACCCGGTTTGGGCTACGTCCACCCCGAACAACCAGTCTTTCCTTTCTATTATCCAGCAAAATGAAGAGACACAACCTACAACAGATCCACTGTAATATCCTATTTTCTCTCTCACAGTCTCCCTATCTGTTTCTCACTCCGAGAATACACATAAAATACATAGCCGCAATACAATACCCTCATACTAGCGAGTGGTTGCCTTTTAGGGAAAAAAACCATAAACTAAACATAACTTCCACCGTCAGATCATCTGCCTACTGAACGACTTAGATTGACTAGAAATTACTATACTTTTACAAGGCAATTTTACATCTATTTTTAGCTTCGGGGGCGCTGCCCCCGAAACCCCCTGCCAAGGGGGGATCCATAAAGTCGCAGCCGCCCCCCCTTGGACCCCCCAAGCAGTGTTTAATTATGGGCGGCGTTGCCGCCCCCATTAAGGTACAGGGGTCCAACTCTGCAATACAAAATAAACAAGATAATCAGGCTCCACCCCCAACAATCTCCCACTTGGAGACTGATTGTAGCAACTCCACCGCTGCTTCATTTGCTGGACAATGACTCCTGTTTGGACCTGGCTGTTTCTTATCTTCATCGTCATCCTTGAAGACCAATTGAAACTGGGCATGTTCTCAGTTTCTCCCTGGTTACAACTTTTGTTAGCATATCTGCAGGATTTTGGCTAGTGTGTATCTTTTCCACCTTTAATTTTCCATCTTCCAATACTGACCGTATGAAATGGTACTTGAGCTGTATGTGTTTAGTCCTGGAATGAAATGTTGAGTTATTTGCAAGATGAATGGCACTTTGGCCATCATTGTATAACGTGCCCATATCATGCTTCTTACCCAATTCATCCATAAACCTTTGTAACCAAATCATTTCCTTACTAGCCTCTGTAGCAGCAACATATTCTGCTTCTGTTGTTGAAAGTGCAACAACACTTTAGATTTTTGAAACCCAACTAACAACTGTTCCACCTACAGTAAATACATATCTTGTAGTGCTCCTCCTGTTATCTCTGTCACCTGCCATATATGCATCAACATATCCTTGTAGAGCAATGTTTGAACCACCAAAGCATAATGCTTGATTTGTGGTACCTCTCAAATATCTGAGAATCCATTTCACTGCCATCCAATGTTCTTTTCCTGGATTGTTCATGTACTTGCTTACAACTCCCACTGCATGTGCAATATCAGGCCTTGTGTAAACCATTGCATACATTAAGCTTCCAACTGCTGATGCATATGGAACTTTAGACATATAATCCTTTTCTTCTTGGGTCTTGGGGCACAAATCCTTACTAAGTTTGAAATGGCTAGCAAAATGCGTACTAACTGGTTTTGCATTCTTCATATTAAATCTTTTCAACACCTTTTATATGTACTCATTCTGAGACAGTGTTAATTTGCGATTTTTCCTGTCTTTGGTTATTCTCATACAAAGGATTTGTTTTGCAGCTCCCAAATCCTTCATTGCAATTGCATTTGCCAATTTTATTTTGAGCACATTTATTTCCTGCATGTTAGAGCCTGCAACAAGCATGCCATATACATACAATAACAATATATTATAGCTGCCATCATTTTACCTTTTCAGATAAACATAATGATCAGAGTGACATCTAGTATAACCTTGTTCACACATAAACTTGTCAAATTTTAGATACCACTGCCTTGGAGCCTGTTTTAAGCCATACAAGCTCTTCTTTAACCTGCACACTAATTTTTCTTTCCCTTTGACCTCATATCCTTCTGGTTGCTGCATATAGATCTCTTCCTCTAAATCTCCATGGAGAAATGTTGTCTTAGTACATCTAACTGTTCAAGATGTAAATCTTTCGCTGCTACAAGACTTAAAATAGTTATGATTGAAGTCATCTTAACAACAGGAGAAAATATTTCATCAAAATCAATACCTTTCTTTTGTGCAAACCCTTTCACCACAAGTTTAGCTTTGTACCTTTGTTTTCCTCCATCTTCTTCCTTCAGCCTGTAAACCCATTTATTTTGCAATGTAGTTTTACCTACAGGGAACCTGACTAAGTTCCAAGTCTGGTTATGCATTAATGAGTCCATCTCTTCTTCCATGGCTAGCTCCCACTTATTCCTGCTTTCAACCTGCATTGCTTCTTCATAACATTCAAGTTCACCAGAATCAGTCAATAATAAATAATATAATGAAGGCGAGTATCGTTTAGGGGTTCTACTTATCCTGGTAGATCTTCTAACACCACTTTCAGGTGTTTGAGGTGCTTGTTGCTGTTGTGTTGGTTATTGTTGTTGTGGCTCTTGATTATTATTATTTTCAGGCACCTTTACCTTTTCTGTGATCTCATCAAGAACTGTGTATTCTTTGTTTTCTTTTTATTGTTTCTTTTCCTGCAATTGATTCTCATACAATACCTTTTCATTGAATATTACATCTCTGCTCCTAATGATTTTGTGATTTTCATAATCATATAAGCGATAACCAAAATCATTAACACCATATCCAATAAAGGTACATTTCTTTGATTTTGCCTCAAGCTTTGTTCTATTTTCTTTATTAATATGAACAAAGGCCTCACAACCAAAAGGCTTTAAAAAAGAGTAGTTTACCTTTTTACCTGTCCATGCTTCCTCTGGAATACCACCATCCAAGGAACTTGAAGGCCCTCTGTTTATTAGATAAATAGAAGTATCTACAGCATCTGCCCAAAATTGTAAAGGCAATCCTGCATGCAATCTCATGCACCTTGCACGCTCCATGATTGTTCTGTTCATCCTTTCCGACACACCATTTTCTTGTGGTGTTCTTGGAACTGTCTTCTCTCTACGAATTCCATGCTCTGAACAGTACCTATCAAACTCTTTGCTGCAATATTCACCTCCATTGTCTGATTTGAGACACTTCAACTTCTTTCCTGTCTCAATCTCAACCAAAGCTTTCCATTTCTTGAAAGTATCAAATACATCAGATTTATTCTGAATACAATAAATCCATGTTTTTCTAGTTTCATCATCAATAAAAGTAACATAATAACGAGAGCCACCGAGAGATGATACCTAAGCAGGTCCCCATACATATGTATGCACAAGCTCCAATTTTTCGCTCTTCTTTTCTTTCCCAACTCTGAGAAATCTAACTCTCTTTTGTTTTCCATAAATGCAATTTTCACAGAAATCCAAATCAACATTCTTCAAACCTGGCAACAAATTTCTTGAGTGAAGAATCTTCATCCCCTTCTCACTCATGTGTTCGAGCCTATGATGCCATAATGTTGCATCTACTCCTTTGGAAGTTAAAGCATTAACAGAGTTAGAAATACCATTGCATAAATACAATGTACCAACCTTTTCGCCTTTTGCTATTACCAGGGCTCCTTTGGTGACCTTCCAAGTTTTATCTTTGAAAGTTGTCACACAACCTTCACCGCCTAACTGCCCTGTTGAAATCAGATTTTTCTTCAGATCTGGAACATGCCTTACCTCCTTTAGTAGCCATTGGTTTCCATTCTGTTGTTTTACAAGAACTTTACCCATTCCAACAATTTTACAGGGTTTATCATCACCCAAACGAACTTGTCCAAAATCTCCTTGGACATAGTCATGAAAATATTTCTTATCGGGTGTGGCATGGAATGAAGCCCCTGAATCTATAACCCAAGAATCAGTAACATTTTCGAAAGAAAGAATCAAAGCATCTTGTAACACATCACCTGTCACATTTTCTTCATGATTGTTTTCTTGTTGTGTGTCTCCTTCTTTTCCCTTCTGAGATCTACAATGTTTCTTTAGGTGTCCTTTCTTTCCGTATTTCCAGCACACTATCCCTAATCTAGACTTGGATATGCCTTTCCTTGATTTACTGTGATATCTCGAGCTCTTTCCTCTTTCCATTCTTCTTCCCTTAGACTCTGCACTCAAAGCATTACCCGATGTCTCACTGGAGATTTTCCGTCGCATTTCCTCACTAAGGATAGCACCGACAACATCATCAAACTTTAAAAAGTACCTAAATCCGGAGAACGAGTTGCTAATGGCCATAACTAAACCATTCCGGCTTCTTGGCAGTGAGCAGAAATAAAGGCCTAACTTGTCATCAAAGTTTTCCCCTGCATTCTTCGACTATTGTTTGTGTTAAAATCATTTAAATGGTCGGCAACAGATCCACCTTCCGACATCTTCATATTAAATAAAAGTTTCATAATAAATACCTTATTTGAGGTTGAGGATTTTTCATATAGTTTAACCAATGCCTTAATTAAACCCTCTATTTTTGTATCCTTCGAAGTATTGAAGGCTATCGATGCTGCGAGGCACAACCATACTATTTCAAGTGCCTTTCTATCAAGAATATCCCATTCTGTGTCTTTCATACTCGCTAGCTTCTTTGATTTTCTGCTCAATGGTAGGTACAGATATTTCTGATACATATAATCTTTCATTTGCATCTTCCACGACGAGTAGTTTTGGCCATTTAATTTATCAACCCTAAACTTACCATCTTCCACCATTTCTCCCACTCGAAGCAGGAACCCTTCTTAAATATGAGTTTATCGGTAAATAGACCTTCGGATGCGAAATGCCAATTTGTTAGAAAATTAAATATTACAGAGCAATGAAACACATAAAATATGCAGAAAACACAAGCACAGAAAACACATAAAACCAGAGAGACACAGATATACGTGGTTCACCCAGTTTGGGCTACGTCACTCCGAACAACTAGTCCTTCCTTTCTATTATCCAGCAAAATGAAGAGACACAACCTACAGCAGATCCGCTGTAATATCCTATGTTCTCTCTCACAGTCTCCCTATCTGTTTCTTGCTCCGAGAATATACATACAATACACGGCCGCAATACAATACCCTCATACCAGCGAGGGGTTGCCTTCAAGGGCAAAAAACCCTAAAGTAAACATAACTTCTATCGTTAGATCATTCGCCTAATGAACGACCCAGATTGACTAGAAATTACTATACTTTTACAAGGAAATTTTACATCTATTTTTAGCTTTGGGGGCACTGCCCCCGAAACCCCCCACAGCTGTCCCCCCAGACCCTCCAGGCAGTGTTTAATTATGGGCGGCATTGCCGCCCCCATTAAGGTACAAAGTTCCAACGCTGTGATACAAAATAAACAAGATAATCAGGCTCCACACCCAACACCTTTTGCTCCTTTAAATGAGATAAGAGGACATAACAAACCTCTTTAAACTCTTTGACCTTTGGAATGACTTTATGGACATTTGAAATGAGACAATGAGACACAATTTTCCTTTATTTATGAGACAGTAAGACTGTTTTTCTGAAACATTGAACCTTTCACATTTGAATATGACTTTCAAAACAAGATAAGCAATCTTTGAAAACTGGAAATAACCTTTTTTGTTATTTGACTAGGAAAATAGGTCAGAATTGACCTCCTTTGAAGCTTTTACACTTGAAACAACCTTTGGTCCTTTTAATGAGACAATGAGACATGATTTCTTCTTTTCATGAGACAGTGAGACAGAATGGAGTTATTTTGAACTTTTTTGAACCTTGGACCATATGAAACAAGAGAGGTGGTCTTTATTTCATCTCCTAAACATGCTAGCTCCTTCATTAGGGCTTTATGAGTGGAATGGAGGGTTTCTACCTTGTTTTAAGTGAAAATTTGAATATTTTTCAAAGGCAGAGATGAACCTAGACAATGAACTATATGAGGTAGAGTGACATAACCCTAGACCCTTTAAATGATGATGATGGAGATGGTGACCTTGAAACTGATTATGATGGAGAAGACCTTGACAATTATGGTGGCAATGAATGAAATGAAGGAGCAGCAAACTTGACTCAGACCTCTTCAGTGAACAAAATTATTCTCTGACCTATAAAGTAAAGTAAATTTTTTTGACCTATGACTTTATGGAAAACAATTGAAAGAGTTATTTTTGATCACTGACATACCTGAGCTAACAACACAGACATGATCCCTTCGTATTTCACCATCAAAAAATTCGGTGATGAAAATGATCCTATCACATTGATATATGGTGAAACCCCATCTCAGGAATATATTCTGGAAATTGCTAAAATTAAAGGTTACACTTATCAAAAGAAGGGAAAAGATCGGAATCAAAATAAGTAATAGGTTTCATCTAAGAGTTATCAATCAGGGCTAAAATTTGATTGGGTTGCATGGATAAACAATGTCAAAATTGTTGTCCCATTGTTAGAACTTTTAAATATTCCTTCCCAAGTGCAGTGTTTTTCAAAGCTCCAGGCATGGCTCAATAGGATAAGAGTGATACACATCCAAAATATGAAGAAATACAATAAAAGTATTTGAATTGTTACATGACGAATGAAGATAATCAGTCTTTCTTCCTGACTTTAGAAGTTAATGATCGATTTCTTCACAATCGTATGCTGGATTTAGGAGCCTCAACTAATGTCATGACTAAGAAGTCCTTGGTATGGTTAAGACTTGCAGGTTGCCTTGGAAAATTATCCATATAAAATTATCACCATGGACATAATAATCATTGATGTGTTAGATGTATGGAGGATTTTATCAAGAAAGTTTGCAGCTGACTTAGGTGGATGCATTCAATTGGACTTACCATATGCTACTATTCTCGCAGCAATAGGTGATATGGTCAAATTATACAGAGAAGTAGAAAGAAGATACCATGTTTAAAATTTTAAGAGGTTGGAAAATTATGAGAAAATTGAACCACGGGGTCATCCTTCAGAGCATAATGCAATGGTCACTGAACTCTTCCAACATATATATCAATTTTCTCCATCCCATCTTCCAAGCAATAAAAGAAGAAGGCTTGAGTTTGACAAAGATATTGAACGTAGTGATGAAAGTTTACATCAACAAAGAGGGTAAGAATTCAACAAGGGACATATGATAAGCAGTCGATAGAATTACCCATAAACAAATAGGTGTTCCAGATTGTGCCACAAGGATGACATGATTCCATAGGGCATATTTTGTCTTATATCTCTAACCCTATACTCTTAGTTAGAATTTTATTTATGTCATTAGTTAGTTTTCTTTCATGCATTTATATTTTATTTCTTTACATTTTGATATGTTAGAGTAGATTATTTCTATTCCAATATATGTTTTATATATACATGATGATTTTGATTTTGAACATATATCTATTTGATGGACTTTTGGACACTTTGTCAACAATCCAAGGAAGTAGGGTACAAAGCAGTGAATAATTTTTTTTCAAAGTTCAAAGTCATCAACCAACACTATTGTATAATTGCAAACTCAATTGCTGCAAGTTGCATTGTAAATTATGCTAGTATGACCATTTAATTATGTAACAACACCTAGGTAAGCCTATGATTTTGGCAAAGGATTTCATCCTAGGAATATTTTTAACCTCACCAAATTATGTGTTTTTAAACGCGGATAATCGACAAAGTTTTTCTTCCAGCTTATATCCTAAATCTGGGGTGGAATTCCTTGACAAGGTCTTAGGTGAGTCATACTCTTATACCAAGCCTTTGTAAAAGTGCATTTGAGAATAATTTTAGCACATTGGGTTAAATTATTTTATTACAAGCAAGCTTGGTCTATACTAGATCGTATTATGTCACAAAATTGGGTAAATTGTTGAGACTATGAGTCAAATATGTTTTCCCCTTTCAAGGGTTGATATTGTAATAATTTGATGTAAAAAATATTTTTGTGCATAGTTATTCATAGTTAGACACCATGGCTAAAATATTTGAAGGTCAAAAAGCCATTTATTCCCCTATAGTGTCAATTAATTAATTTTTATGGCTAAACTAAATAAAAATACTATGCCATAAAATTAATTAATTTTGAGTCAAAGGTAATTATAGAGAAATTAATTTCTTTCCAAGTGGAAAGTAATAAAAAATTCGTGGGTCAAAGAGAAGTCAATTTTTGGAGGTCCCCCACCAAGGGAAAAATGGATATTTTAAGAAAATTTGATCCCTTGGACCTTGTGGTTAAGTCAAAGTCAGATTTTTGAGGAAATTAATCTAAAATATTAATTTTTTGATTAATTAAAAGTGAGTTTTAAGAAAATTTTGATTTTTTTTTTAATCAAAATAAAAAATTCGATGGTGGAGATTAAAAGATGATCAAGTTATTTTTGACAGTCGAGATTATTTTGACGAGGATCGAGCCATTATTTTCCACTTGGAGGGGTTTCTCTATATAAAGAATATATAGAGTTTATGTTTTATGTCTTTGGATGATGTAATTCTTGAATGTTGGTATTGAGTTGTTGCTCTTTTGGGAACATTGTTTATCATATTAGAAAGACTTTGGGGTTCAGTTCATGGTGTTGTTTTTTTGTTGATTTGTGGTATGTGTTAGCTATGTGTGATCCTATATTGTGTTGAATATTGTTAAATCATTGTTATTTCATTTGTTGGTGATAAAAACACTTTATTGGTACATGCTATCTTAGGTGATCAAATTCACCATACGAACTAACAATTTTACTTTGAGAATATTATAGATATTTATAGGTACGCTAGCCCTCAGGCTCCAAGTTCAAAGACTGTAGGGAAGATTCAACTATGTTTGGGCTCTAATATTTCATTGTGGTAACTGATTTTGCAGGAGGGTTTTGGCCAATATCCATTTTTAGAAATTAATTCATCCATTGTTATTTATTCAAAAATATTTCTCCAAAATTATTATTTTGTAAATATTGTACATGTGTAAATAATTTGTAAATTATTTCGCAACCCATTTTATTTTCTAGCACTTGGGGTTTTCATATTTTGGAGTTTCATATTTTTGTATAATTATTTGGAGTTTGACATTCTTTGATTAATTTTTTTAGGTGATAGCTCAAGGGTTTGAAGAAGAAATTTTTTTTGGGCTATTCAACCAAGCAAGGAAGGCTGATCTAGGCCCTTGAGGGTAAGATCTAGCCTCCCGAGCTTCCTCCAATATCAACATTCAGCCTAAGAAAGGAAGTCTTCCAACATTTTGCAGTGTTTGGTGGCGAATTTTTGTGTTTGTAGGAGTTTGATTTTTTTTTTAGGCCCTAAGGCATAATTGTCCTCCATTTGTTTCCTAGCTGTGAGGCCTAGGGGCCTCCTAGTGTCCTCAGACCTCCTATTTCCCCTGGTTGCAACCCTTTTAGGGTTGGTCGTCGCCTCTTAAGGCCCTCGACCCCCCCTCTAGCCTAGCCATCAAAAATTCTGGGCTCCCTCTTCCCCCTCGACTCCCTTGGCTTGGTTATTCGTAGGCCTGAAACAACCTCGACCTCCCTTGTTTGGCTTTGTCGTGAGGCCTAGGGACCTCTCAATGCCCTCGACCCCTGCTTCTAGCCCTAGCTGCAACCCTAAAAGGGATTACCCCTCAGTCGCAGGCCCTTTTAGGGCCTCCTCTATCGCAGCGTCAACCTCTTGAGGCTTTACATGAACCCTAGAGGGCTTCTCTTCCTTTTTCGTAGCCTTTTTGGGCCTTCCTTGCCCTTATCAAGCCCTCTATTTTCCATTCCTAGCGCTAGCCTCTCATTCTAGCCCTCATTTAGCCAATATTCTATCATTGATGTGATTTTTATCTCTAGAATTTGGTTTTGTAGCAACTTTTTAGAGCTAATTTGGTGGTTGTAGGTTCTCAAATCCATTGGAAGCCTCAGAAGCCATCTACAGGGCCATAAAGCCTCTTGGTTTTCTCTCTAACCCTCTACTTTTATCACTGGCTGAATTTTAAATTCTGAAGTATTTTATGACAACAACATATTTAAGGCCTTAAACACATTTTCAATAAGATTAATTTCATTAATAATCCACCTAAGGCATTGAGAGCTAGCCTAAAGTCATTTGGAGTGCATATAAGTGAATTTCTTTTGGACTGTTGGATTGATTTCAGATCTGGTATATTTTCTACGACCGCATAAAAACAATTACAACGGTGATAAAATCAAATAATTGTGGTATAATAACTCATTGGTGATCATATTTAATCGTTATATTGCCACTTTCACTTATTGATCTTGCATCTCTATGCATATTTGATCATTTTATGAAGTCTTAAATTCACTGTATAAAGTATGATATAAATATTATAGTGGTGGGGAAAAAGTGTTGAAGGTTATCTAATTTCACCTAGCTCTTGTCTCTTGCATCTTGGGGATCTTGGATAACTATTTAATTGTGTGATTTTCTTATTGTTGCAATCATTGGTCTCTTGGTTGATCCATATTGCATTTCTGCATCGTTGGCATCTATTTTCTCTTTTGCATTAACACACATAAGTGCTCTAATTGATTTGATAATTGTCTAATGAGATTGGCTAATTTATCTAAGTAAAATTGTGATTAATGCTCTTGTTGGATAAGTGGATACGTTTTTCATTGTTGAATTAAATAGATCTTATGGATTTGTAATCTAAGTCACTCTTAAAACACCTTAATAAAATTTAATCTTAATTGTGATAAGAAATCTAATTGTGTCCATAAGGAGCTAATGTTGAACACTGCTAATTATGTTCAGGAGCATTGATCTTATCATCTTACTCTTTCTTATCTCTTGAGAAATTGTCCATTGATATATGTTGGCATCATTTTATGGCACCATTGAATTTGAGCACTCTCCCTTGTGGTGAAGATTTTCATTTATTTATTTGTTTAAGTACTTCATTGTTCTTAATTGAAAATCATTTTCATTAAGTACTTAAGAAAATTAATAATCTCACTTTAAGAGAATTGACTCATATCTTGCATTTACATCTTAGGACTAGCCTTTTGAATTAATTAATTAACTTCCAAGCATAAGCTTGGTCGATAGAGAGATAGACCCACATTTCTCATCTAGCTTGAGGAGTATAGGACCTCTTTAGTGGTTAACATGGTCACCTTGCAGTTGTCAGAGCCACAATAGCTACAGCACCGAAAGCATCAACTGGTTAAAACCCAAGGGGAGGGATCGTTAATTAAGCCCTAGCTCGCTTCCCCTTGGATTCTCTCTCACAACCTACTCTAGAGACTAGCTTCAAAAAATTGAAAAAGAATGATACATTTAAACAAGCATGTAACTTAAAATAAAACAAGATTTTACATCACACCTATATTATAAGTCTTGCATCTCATTTAAGATAGTGCAACATCCTTGAGAAACAATTGTTCATCCGGTAACTTGGTAAATAATGTCTTAAGAAAGTAATTGACTCCATTTAAGGCATTGGTCTTTCATGATAATCTAATCAAATAATTTAACTTGCTAATTCAACCAGGTTTCTAGGCCATTTAGTTGCGTCTCCCAAATTTATTGGTTGCCAACAAATCTCTCATCTTCACATTTCATAAGGACGACCCCCATAACTTGTTGTAGGGAGAAACCTAAAACGGAGAGGGCAGGGATCAAAGTGACAACACCTATCCTGAGCATTGTCGCATCTTGCATGTACAGTTTGGGTGACAACACATGGTAATAGAGGAACCCGAGGATTCTAATTTAGTGCAACCTCCAATATATCAGTCAAAGGGAAAAATGAGACCAACCATGTAGACTCATAAATAGCAGCTCCAAAACTGATAAAAATCATGCCCTTATTTACTATAGCAGAGAGGCCACACAAATTAGGGACATGACTGCTCTTGGGCTTTATATTTCATGATAAAAGTACCAACTACAAGTTCAACAGAATAGGGAGTTGTAACACACACAAATTGAAAAATAATCACCAACAAAGTTACATGTTCTTCTCAGCCAATAAAACACTTAAGGAAATCAATCCCTTAAGGAAGGATATTCAGCCACATGCCCAAGACTTGTTATGTTTCCCTAACATAGATGAAACTCATCCTTCAACTGTTGAAACTCAGCTCAGAACTGTGGTGACTCGTCCAATAGCTAAGGTAATGAGATTCAACCTCTTATTCCTCAAGGGAACCTCGTCCAGGTTGTAGCAAATGGTTCAACGAATGGAAAGGAGAGATTTGACCATCCTAGTGGATAAACTTGTGCTAATAGTGAACATATTTCGTGCCCTTGCCTTATTCCTCAAACCCAACATATACTTCAAGTGATTCTAACAACAAAATGAGAGGAACATGTCCTCTCTTTTCAACAGTGACTTGTATCCTGATTTGGGCTTGGATATTTGGCTCCCATATATTTGCCTCCGACTTGAAAAGATAAACGCAGTGAAATAAATTAGATATTCAACTTATAATACATATTCTTTCTCAAAATTCTTGTAAATTTTCTTCTCATTTGAATTCTAATGATGAAATATGAGTTATTTTTGTTTTCGACTTAGAGTGTATAGTTTCAACACTGAAACTAATTATGGCACCTAGGGTTCTTCAAACCCTAAAATCCTCTCCAAAAACTCTCTAAGAACTATTTTCTCAAAAACAAGAGTGAATGAATGAGGAGAGTCTCCTCACTTTTTCTCTTTTATAAAATTATGACCATTTTCGCCACCATTTTACCTATTTAACTTTTATAAAGTCACTTTATAATATTTTCGCTTTGTAAAGTTAAGGAGACTTTTCACTTGCCTAGGAAATGTTCCCTTTTTACCCCTTAGAATTTATAATGCTTCCTTAGGAAAATTAGTTCCCCTTTTTAAATCCCCCCTCCCCCCCACTTTAGCTTACGGAAACCATGTTAGGCTTGCAGACTCCATCATAAGCTTCTTAAGTGGTCGAGGATATTACATTTTCATTGAGTTTTCTCCAAGCTTCTAGAACTCCTTTTAATTTTATTTTCTTAATGAAGAGTCACTTTTTCTCCCCAATTGATTTTTTTCCCCCTTATAATAAAAATATTTTTTTCCCATTTTTATTAATCATACTTGATCCCTTTTTTGTTTAATAATATCAAAATTGGGTAAATTTATTTTGGGTCTCCTAGATAATTTTTCCTTATCTCTATCCTAAAGGAGACAATCAGGAAAGTAGAAACAATGGTTGCTAGCTCAAGAAATAGGGGGCATCACAATCTCCCCTAACCAAAATTTCTTGTTGTCAAGCAATTTGAGTTTGGGATTTCGCAATATCTATTCACCGTCCCATGTAGCATCTTCTGAAGGCAAATATTTCCACCATATAAGATATTCTTTCATTATTTTTCTCCTTAGCCTTCTCTATCTCTCCTCCATAATCTCCTCGGTAATTAGTACCAAATGTTACTCCTCATACAAGGGAGGTAGCTCAGATGAAGTAACAATCTGCTGCCCAATTGCCTTCTTCAAGCAATACACATGGAAAAAAGTATGCATCTTGCTTCCTTATGGAGGCTCCAACTCATAGGCCACTTCTCCTACTCTCTCAATAATTCGATAAGTTCCATAAAACTGCGGCTTAAGCTTCTTTGCGCCCTTCAAATTGAGGGAAGACTGCCTATATGGCTACAAGCGCAAGTAAATTGTATCTCCCACCTTAAAAATCCTCTCTATCCAATATTAATATGCATATAACTTCTACTGGTTTTGAGTTTTGCAAAGGTTTTCCTTGAGTGCCTTAAGGATATCCTGGTACTCCTCGACCTAATCTCTAACCGTTGGGGCCCGAATATCATCGAAAACCATGTCAGCAAAGGATAATGCAACATAGTCATAAAACACTTTAAACGGTGACATCCCAATCAACACGTGGTACAAAGTGTTGTAGCAGTTCTTATTGGAATTTAGCTATAAAAATGAATTCCTTAACATGATAATTATTTGTGAGCATTATTATAATTCTTCTTAGTTTATTAATATTCTTCTTCATCAAGCAATTACCATTAGAATCCAAGGAAATAAAACAAGAGACAAATGACACCAGAGATTAGGCTCCAAGTCAGGGAAAAACCCCACCAAGGGGGAAAATCCATAAATTCTTTCCTTATAGAGTCATAGAAAAATCCAATTCAATATAACTTATGCATCCCAAGTGCCAAGTCAACCCTCCATTGAACAACATTTTCCTTCATAATTATATCCATAGATCTCTTCATAGGTATTGTCATCAAATCCTCCATAGATTACCATAGGAGACAACATATTGTCAGAAATATGCACCATAGAAAGGCCCGAAGTTCATCATAGGTCCACATTACAGATAACCTAAATTTCTTAACATAAATTATTACAGAGAGCCCAAATCTCTACTAAAAAACGATCATAGATAGCTTGAAATTTTCTTCAGAGATGACGACAAAGAGCTCAAATAATTACAGATAAGGTTCATATGAGTTCAATAGAGAAGCACAAAGAGAGACACTTGAAATCCTTTTTTCCATAAAGATTCATACTTTCTATATAAGATCCGTTATCTCTAAATTGGTCCTAATGGGTTGCTCCACTAGACAACTTAGAGTAACTCTTTCAAACCAATTTTTGACTGAGGATTAGCCTCTTCAGCTTGAGAGGGCTCTCTCAATTCAGCTAATGATTTGCTCAATTAGGACTTAAAATAGTTGGCTAACTCTATGAGTGTCTTAGTGTATTTGATTTGCAGGTGAAAAATGGGAAAGATTTCACTACCATTGGGTTCATGGAGTCAATAAAGAGGAATTCAATGACAAGTATATCTACTTATGGAAACTGAGGCTTTTTCTGTTTCAATGAAAGGACAACATTAGCACATGGAGATAATCAATAACTCAACGCTAAAAGGAAGTCAGAGCATGCATAACATGAATTATGAGTAATTTAACATCAAGATACTGGACGTAAGATAAAAGGAAACACATAAACTCGTTGAAACATCTCAAGAATATCAGGTGAAGCAGAAACACAATCAATGTCTGTCTATTACTGATATAACAAATTTACAATAGCAGTAGTGTCAAAAGCATTCTCCAACCCTTTCTCATTCGATTTCCTGTCTATAAATAGACGTCTTTTTCTTACATAGGATCTGCCCAGCTGGCTAGATCATTGAACCATGACTTTGAAACCTAATCATAACTAAAAACTACATTTCTGGAACAGAAAAAGACACCTAGTCTCTAAATACTTACTCTTCTAATATGACTTTACTTTACATTTATTTCATCCACTTCTCTAGTAGTGGGACAATTACATGGATAAGGACGAGATGCTCGAGTGGCGTTCTCCATCACTAAGACATGAATGTACCCCAATCTTTAAGAAACAACAGTCCTATTTTTTAGGAAAAGAAAAAACTATTTAGAACTTTGTCTTCATGTTGATTTGGATGAGTGACACACCTGCCAAGTAATGGATCTCTACTGGGATGGCCCACTATTTGCTTGGATGTCTCTAGATGGCTGATTTTCCTTCCACATGCTATTCAAACGTTCAAAACTCTCAAAAAACATTTCGCTGCAAAAACAATGACTTTAGTCAGTTTCGTAGCGAAATTTTGTAGCATGTCCACTTCTACCATTTAACCTCCTTTTCCGCCTCCTCTGCTAATCACAATGTGTTTTTCAAGTCATAATAGCTAAATACCATCAATTTCCCTCCTTGGATCTCCATCAAACTGATTTTTTAAATAAAAAACAATCTTCAGAAATTTCGTAGCGAATTTCAGCCCTCAAGCCTAGACCTCACTACGAAACTGCCTGATCTGGCTGAAACTGCATATTTGGCAATTTTCTTCAAAAACTCAGTTTCTAAACCAAAATTGGTGTTACCTGCAAGCTTTAAACTTAAACAACAATATTTTATATCAACTCCTTAGTCCTTGAGTACTTCATCTTCAACAACAACAGGTTGTACCTCACCACCTTCCTTAGAGGAAGACTTCTCTTTAGAATCTTCTTGGCATTTGACAAAGTTTTATCATACTTGTCCAACTGCTTCTTCATCTATTTCTCAAAATCTGCCATTAGTTGTCTGTCTACCTTGGCCTCTTTTAATTCCAACTTGAATTCAACTACTTCTTCCCTGGCCTCTCTTAATTTCTCTTGCAAAATTTTTACTTCAATATTTTCCTCAACATGTTCTTTTCCTTTCCTTTGCACAAAGACCTCTTCTACTGCTAGAGATAGGTCTATGATGTTCTCTGGCTGCTTGCCTTCACTAATCTTTTATTCTCTTTTGCTTTCCATGGCATCTTTTGCAAGATGTGACCTGGTCATTGGCTTCCTCGGCTGGAAAATGAAACCAACATCCTCTCCTGCAAAATCCACATTTTTTATGGACTTACCGTTCTGCTTTTTCCTTCTATCTCCTTCAATGTCTTCTATCTGTACAAGTGGACATTCTTCAATGTCTATTGCCTGGAGGATGCCTTCAAGATTTCCCTTGGCAATGGTTTGAATCCTTGTTACCCTTCTGCTGTTGTGTTTATGAATTCTTTGTTTTTGTCTTGCAGGTGATGGCTGAGGGATATTAGTCTTTGGCAGAGGTTCAACTTCAATGTCCATTGGTTTCACAGGAGACTGCGCTCGTTCTTCATTAATTTCTTCTATTACAGCTGGATATGGAGTATTCTTTGGCTTTGAAATATTTTTTGGTGTCACCGAGTCTACTTCATATCCACTCAAGAAAAGAAAAGAAGCCCAATCTATGTTTAACCTTTTTAATTCCTCCAGTACTAACAATTTGATTAGGCCATGGTGAAAAACTGATGGTTCACTAACCTCAGCTTTGGCGTGGACCTTATCTGACATCTTCCCCAAACTTATAAATAAAAAGAAAGGTATTTCAAGTGGTTGCTTACCAACGAAATGCAGGAGGAGTCTGAAATGATAAGAGTAAACCATGTGAAACCTCCCTTCGCAGGTAAAATACTTTTGGACCACCAACAACAGTTTTGCATAATTTTATTTCATATAACCCTTGGGCATGCCATTTGTGATGTCAGCTCCTCTGTGCTCTTGTTTGAGAAATTATTCACAGCTTTGCAATTTGAATTTAGTTTTGAACCATTCCTTACCACCTCTAGGTATTTTTATAGCTTGAGAGATGGCATCAGGTGACACTATGAGGTTCAATACACCAACCTTTGAGGCTGTCCCTTTGAAATTTGCTGCAAAGTATTTGGATATCTGGGCATGAAAACCTTGTAGCTTCTGACAAAACAGTAGGAAACCTACCTTCCTGAAGGCCTCCATATCATTGGGATCTTCATTCAACAATTTAAAATCCATAGGTTCGTACCTCACACAGTAAAATCCTTTGTTTACTTCTTCTTTGATGCCATTTGCTTCTTTATACTCTCGCTGCCTCCTTGCTTGTGACAACTGCAGAATCAAAACTAGATAACAACCTGTTTTGCGTGGTAAACCAGCTCTTGAAAAGTGACACTGAGATGCTTTCCATGCAATATTTTGGACGATGAATGAAAAAGAGGAGCTTACGGGCAAAGTTTAAAAAGTAATTCGACAACTTAAGGGAGGATGATGACACATGTGACCACAAAAGGAAATGATTACAGAAAACAAGATATTGCATGCTTAGTGATTATGATAACTAATTTTCTGACCTGACCTCTGTCTTTAGCCATCGAAAGCTTGACATCTCACACTGCTTTGTCATTTTCTGCAGAAAAACCCAGTTTCTTAGTGAAAATAGTTAAATTGCTGACAGATCCGCTATGAAACTGTCAGGCAATTTCGTAGCGAAATCTGTGGTTTTGCCATACAATTCGCTATGAAACAGTGAAAAACTGGCAAGTGGATTATTATTTTTTAATTTGAAAGCATAGGAGTGAAAACTAAATGATATGGGATGGATTTGACTAATATGAAAAGGCTCAAGGTGGGTTTAGACTTAGGGTAAACCTTACCACATGTGTTTATTTTTTATAAATTTCATGAATTTGACCATGAAACAACATGGAACCTAGGTGAATGACATGTAAGACCCTATCAATGAAAATTTTAAGACTAATGAGTGATAACTGTGGCTCCACTAGGGATGGTGTGCCCCTGTGGTACAACAAATAACATGTAGTTCTAGTGCCTTCTTTTGATGAAAACAAAACTTTTGAAATTCATAAAGCCTTCTTCAAACTCTTATGGCCTTCTCCTCGGGCTCAAGCTTGATGATGAGCTTATCTTTATTAGGAAACCATCATAAAAAAATTTAAATATATACAATGGAGTGAAATTCAGTAAAAAAACTTAGGAGTAGTGTTTTAGAAACCTGCCATTGACAGGTCCTCCTGCACACAGCTGTCCATCCATTTCCTGAAGCAGATAAGTGTTGTTGCCATGATATGCAGCTACCACAAAGGGTCCCTTCCAGATATTCTCAAATTTTCCATGCTTCCCCTTTTCTTCAATTTTGGCTTCCCATTTCAAAACTACATCTTGAAGCTGGAAATTTTCCTCTTTAACCTTTCTGTCAAATGTTTTCTTCACTTTGTGTTGTGATTGTTGATGGTTGTTATATACCTCTTCTTCTTTTTCTTGCAAAGCTATAAGATGGTTATCCTTCTCTGAATAGCATTTGGCTCCTCTTCAAGTCCTTGCAGCAACTTCATTACTGGAACTCCCAAAAAAGTGGGAAAAATAACTTCAACTCCATACACTAATTCATAAGGGGATGTGCCAATGGATCACTTTGTACATAATATATCAGCCCAAAGAGCATATTTCAACTTCAAATGCCATGATCTCTTGTTTTCTTGCAACACCTTTTGGATAATCCTCACTATACTGTTATTGGATGATTATGCAAGGCCATTACCTTGGGGGTAATAGGATGTTGAATGTCCAAGTGTAATATGATATTGCTGAAAAAAATAATTAAATTTTTGGATTTAAAATCTTATGCATTGTCAGTAATAATCTTCGTAGGACAACCAAACCTGACAAAATATTGTTCTCCAAGAATTGAATGATGATTGAATCAATGGCCTGCCTTGTTGGGATTGCTTCAATCCATTTAGTGAAATAATCTGTGGCTGTCAAAATCCAACGATGCTACCCTGAAGATGTTGGTTGTATTTCGCCAATGAAATCCAACCCCCATTGTTGGAAAGGCGCTTCAACATATATTGGCATAAAAGGTAAAGGAATCAACTTCTTCTTACCATAAAAAAATTGGCATTCATGGCATGCAACGATCTTGTTGAAGATATCCTTAAACATAGTAGGCCAATAATAGCCTGCTCTAAGTATTTTGTTGGCTGTGGTTTTCCAGTAATGGTGTCCTCCAAAATATCCCTTATGGAACTCTTCAATGACCTTTTCAGCTTCATCTTCCTGCAAAAAATTCAAGAGGATCCCACCGATATCTTTCCAATACAAATTCTTATTCACAATACAATATCTTAATGACTTCAGATTTAAAAGCCTTGATTTAGACTTGGTCAAATATGGAGGAGCATTGTGATGATGTAAGACAAAGATTATATCTCTATACCATTCACACAAGATGAATTTCTCTTCCATAGGTACCAACTTTTCCTCTTCTTCTGTCAGCTCTGAAATTTCTACAATGAAGCTCATGTCAAGACATTCAAAGTTGGACTGTGCCATTAGTTTTGCTAACCCTTGTCCCTTCACCAACTTTGTAGGCTTGATTTCTATGTCGTACTCCAACAAAGTATCTATCCATTTCCCTCGTTTGCCATTAAGATCAGCTTGTGTCAAAATATCTTTAACCACAATGTTAGGTACAAATGCAATGACATGAGAATGTAAAATATAAATTTTGAAGTCTTTAAGAGCTTTGAAAAAGCATATGCCTGTTTTTCCAAAATATTATACTTCAAATCAAAGTTGGCAAGAGTTCTGCTAAAAAATGAAATACGCTGTTCAGTACCTTGTTGTCATTTCTGCAATAAAACTCCAACAATGGTGTTTTCAAAAGCAAATGTGAAAACCAGAAATTCACTAGAGAAATTCAGACTAATAAGCACTCGGGCTTGAGTGAGGGCTTTCTTTATATCTTCAAATGATTGCTTAGCCTCAACAGTCCACTTAATATCAACTGTCTTCTTTAACATCTTGGTAATATCTTTGACAATCTCATCGAAGTTTGGGATGAACCTTCTAACAAAATTTACCTTTCCAAGAAAAGAATGATTTTCCTTCTTATTCCTTGGCAGGTCTATCTTCTGAATTGAATTAACTCTATTATGATCAATATTTATCCCATATTTTGATATGATATGTCCAAGCAATTTCCCAGAAGTCAGAGAAAAAATAATTTTAGTGGGATTAAGAGAGATACCAAATTTTCTGCATTTATGCAGAATTTTCTCCAAATGTTTCAAGTGATCCTCCTCCTTTCTTGAAAACACAGTTATGCCATCCAAGTAGACCACAACTGATTTGTCTTTCTCCTCAACAAAGGCAAAATCCATTGCTCTTTGAAAAGTCGCTCCTACATTCATCAAACCAAAAGGAATATTGGCATACACGAATGTTCCCCATGGCGTGGTAAAGGCAGTCTTCCCCTGATCTTCTGGATGTACCAATATCTCGTTATAACCTAAAAATCCATCCAACATGGACATTCTTTGAGAGGCAACAATATTTTGCAAAATCTAATCCATCTTGGGAAGAGGATAATTGTCCTTCAAAAAAGCCTTGTTCAGATTTCTAAAATCAATATAGATTTTGATCTCACCACTCTTCTTTCTGACAGGTACCAGTTTAGCAAGCCATTTTGAAAACCTTATAGGAACAATGATCTTTGCATCAAAAAGTTTCTTAATCTCTTTCTTAATCAAAGGCACAAGAAAAGGATTAATTCTTCTCAATTTTTGTTTGAAAGGTTTCTCATTCTCATTGATATGAATAGTATGTTGTATAATACTAGGATCATACCTTTTCAGATCAGCATAGCTACATGCAAAAACATCAATGTATTTCTTCATCATCTCCACATACTTCTGCCTCATCTCCATAGAAAGGAACTTAGAAAGTTTGACCATTTTAGGCGCTGTTGTTGTACCAAGATTTAAAAACATCATTTTGATCAAAAAAAATTTCAAGAGGAATAAGGCCCTTTGGTATACAATTGTTTTTCAGCTGCAAGACTTCATAATTGACTTTGGTTTCAACAAACATATTTCGTTGATCCACTTGTATGTTTTCAAACTCCTCATTTAACTCTAGGAAATTTCGAACTTGCTGGTCATTCTCAAACACTTGCAAATGAATGATATTATCAGGAATTTATGGCTTATGCTAGACCTCAACCTCATACTTCTCAGTAGAATGTGTAGGGATGACAAACAAACTTGCAGAGACAGCTAAAAAATTAGCCACTGAATTTTGGTCTCTAGTTTTGACAATGAAGGCATATTCTTGAAATTTTCAAGCATTTCCATGATCAGATTTCTGTAAGCCCTCATCCTTACATCCTTGGTTTGGTATGATCCTTCAACTTGTTTGATCACTAACTCTGAATCACCACACACTGATATCTTCTTGGCACCTAGTCTCTTCAAATTTTCTAAACCCAAAAACAAAGATTCATATTCTACCATATTGTTGGTGCAATCAAAGTTAAGTTTAAAGGAGTAAAACTTACTTTCATCATCAGGAGCAGTGATCCATATGCCTGCTCCAGCCCCTTCTCTTCCAGCAGAGCCATCAAAGTGAAAAAGCCACCAACCCTCTACTTTTTCTTCAACACATTCCTGATTTTCTATTTTTCCTTCAATTTTTGCTTCACCATTTAACTCATTAAATAAAATTGATGATCCTAATTCTGTCTCAACAACATAAATTGGAAAATTTTGGGGCTTATCTTTACTGCTCACCATGTAGGCCATCCTACTTTCCCTATACAATCTTCTTTTCTCAACAAAAAACAGGAATGGTGGCATATGTCATATCCATCTACATAGTACTTTTGATTTTAGCTGCCCAAGATCTAGATAAGAGCATGCCAAACTTTGGAGGGATGTTAGCTACCACTATGTCCATCACCATTGTTTTAGCTGGCACTTGTGACAAATCTAGCACAAAATCTTTGATAAGACCTATGCATTGAACTCTCTTGGAGTCAAAAGAAAACAGATCTTTATAAGGTCTAGTTCCAAATTCATCCTCTCCATGATTACCTTAGGCATAAGGTTGTGGGAAGCCCCGCATCGTGCAAAGTCATATCATGAATATGTAGACTCACATAAAAGGGAGGGACCTCTTCATTCTATTCATCTTCCACCCTTGGTCCTAGGAAAATGGTACGATGGTCTTCTTGTAGATTAAGGATATCTGAAGGTCCTGGTTGAGAATTCAACATCTTGACAATTTTGCTTCTGTATTCATTGACCTTGATAATTTCTCCAAAGGGGACAAGAATCTTAATTTTAGAGATCTCATTCTCTAGACTGAATGTAGATGTGGCTTTTCCAACTTCTTTCGCAGGACGTGGAGGTGGTAGGTCCTTCTTTGGCTCAGCTGTTTTAGGAAAATCCTTCTTTGGATGGGTTTTGTTTTTGGTGATGGGAACATTTCTATTTCTTAGATTGTATTGTTTTTTCATTTCAAATATGGCATGTTGATAACCCTTTAGGTAATCAGATTGTCCCTCATATTTTTTCAAATCATGACTAGACTCATTGTTAGTTTTGGGCAACTAGGTCCAAACTCCATGTTGTACTACTTAGATGATGATGCCAATATTTTTGTTGGATTCCTCTTTCGGAGAGGTGCAAGATCGATCTAAAAATCATCTTGATCGCATGAGCAAAACATTTATTTTGAATTTATTCCACTTATGTGTAAGGTCGGCCATAATTGTAATGTAGGCTTAGAGCCCCAACATATGTGTCACACACCCTCACAGATGGATATATATTAGATAGACTTGGAGTTCATTTCATCATCCACTCATCACACGCTTCTCTCGTGTCTGATTGGTTCGATCATCATTTGGAAGCTTCTCTTCTCACACGTGGGAAAACAAAAACTAGGATTTCAGTTCAGATCTATCTAGGGTTTCAGTGCAGCTTTGACCAACGTTGGCTTTGGTCAACGCTTGGTCCATTTGACCTCAAACTCTCCCAAAATTACGATTTCTACAGTCCGCATTTTTTGGCACAAAAACCAAGGCTAGACGTTGACCTTTGACTTGATGTGTTGACTTTTTGTTGCTATTGTTTTGGGTTGACCGTTGACTGGACAACGTTGACTTTCGTTGACTTTGGGTTGACTTTTGTGGAGCTGTCTTGAGGGTTGTGTGAGACTTCTGGCTGGATGACCGTGAGGAGACTTTGCTGGTTGAAGCATCTTGTTGACCGCCGTAACACACCACAACACATATTTTGTTGATCAGGTTAAGTGTATTTTTGGCTTGTCTTCCATTGATCTATTGGTATGTTCTATCAGAATTTTACTTTCATGTTTATGCGATTGCTATTTGGTATCAGGTTTAAAGTAAAATTGCATCAAGCATAGAACATCTTCGAAAATTTACATGGTATTAGAGCTAAGGTGAAGACAAAGCCCAAGTTTGTATTGAGAAAAATCACCAAAGAATTAACATTTGTCAAGGACCCATGGGTACCTCAAATTATAATGGCTTCGACGCTGATGATAAGTTGACAAAGAAGTCTGAATATCAAGCTTGGAAAATGTCTTTGGACTTGGTCTTCGAAAATCAAGAGGTCATGGACTATGAGTAGGGTAAAATCCAAGAGCCTCCATCATCTACACCTGTTGCCACAAAGACGAAGTATAGAAAAGGAGAAATAAAAGCTAAGCTGATCATGTAGGATTCCATCCAGAAAGTCTGGTTGCTTACATATCTGAGCTGGGCATATTTAGGGAGATGTATCATAAGTTGGTCAATATGTTCAGGGCCAATGCAAATCAAGTTCTTTTCTTTAAGAGCCAATTGAAGAATCTCAAGAAAGGCAGTGATGAATCCATTCAACCCTACTTTATGAAGTTGACTGAAATCAGGAATAACCTTCTTGCCATTGGGGAAACAATAGTTGATCGAGAAATGGTTCCCACCGCACTTGGAGGTCTCCCCTCTGAATGGCATGTATTCATTACTACCATTCTCAATAATAATGTGATTCCTGATTTTGACGAAGTATTGTCGAGATGCACTCAAGAGGAAACAAGAATGATGGAATATGAAAATGAAGGTAATGTTGTCTTCACCTCTCGTGCTAAGAAGAAGAACAATGGTGGTCCGAGGAACCATGGAAGAGTAGGGACCCAATGAAAGAAAGGAAGATCTTACACATGTAACAAGTTTGGCCACTATGCTAGATAATGCCCTAATAGAAGGGATTCTCATGGGGATGGTGGCAACAACAACAAGAGGAATGGAAATCAAAGAAACAACAGGTTCAAAGGAAAGAGGAATGCTCCCTCTGGTCGTAATGGAAATGGGAAACCCTTCAAAAGGTCAAGAAATTCCAGGTATGAGGAATCTAATGTTGTTGATGATAAAAGAAATGAATTCATTCTTGTATCTGCCCTCTCTGCTGCATCTCCACCCGACACCTTGGATGTATGGTTGATTGATAGTGGTGCTTCAAGGCACCTCACTGGGTTTAAAGAAGCTCTCTCTGATTTGATTGAGAGGGATACTAATTTGAAAATGATCCTTGGACATTATGCCACCTATCCCGTGAAAGGGACAGGGACTGTGACCCTCCATCTATCTCAAGGTCAAGTCCTCTGTTTGCAAGATGTATTGTATGTACCTGATTTGAAGAAGAACCTTGTGTCTATTTTGTCCATGGAAGACCTAGGTTTCAAGGTAGCATTCGTCGATGGAAAGGTACACATCTGGAAGAAGAGTTTCAAGGAAGCTCTCACTATTGGCTTTAGAGTTGATACACTCTACCAGGTTGGAGGAAGTCCATTAGGGGCTATGACATGTGATACAATTCGTCAAACCAAACAATGGCACCTGAGGTTTGGAAACCTTCATTACAAAGCCCTTCCTGAAGCAAGGAAGGTGGTGACAGGGATGCCCGAATTCAAAAAATGATCATGAAGGTATATGTCAGGGTTGTGCCGAAGGAAAGCATAGAAGGGGACCTTTCCCCTCAAGTGTCACAAAGACATCTTATATCTTGCAATTGATACATTCTGATCTATCTGGTATGCTGCCCGTGACATCTTTGGGAGGATGTTCTTATTACATGAAGTTTATAGATGACTTCTCTCGCAAGACCTGGATATACTTCTTGAAGAAGAAGGATGAAGCATTCATGTGGTTTCGTACTTTCAAAGCCTTGGTGGAAAATCAAACATGGAAGAAGATCATGATTTTGAGGATCAATAATGGCACTGAATATGAGACGAACAAGTTCAATAAATTTTACAGAGAAGTTGGCCTTAAGAGGGGCACCACAACTGTGTATACTCCTAAGAAAAATGGTGTTGTTGAAAGAAAGAACAGGACCATTGTGGAAGCTGCCCATGCCATGCTATGTGACCAAGGTCTTCTGAAGTTTCTATGGGGAGAAGCTACGAACACTGCTGTGTACATACAAAATCAATGCCCACATTCCGCTCTGGACTCCAAAACTCCAGAAGAAGTCTTCTCTGGTAAGAAAATTGATGCTTCTCATTTTAGAGTGTTTGGTTGTCCCGTTTACTTTCATGTGCCGAAAGAGAAGAGAAGCAAGCTGGATGCTTCTGAGAAGAAGGGAATGTTTGTGGGCTACAGTGAAACTTTGAAGGCTTATAGAGTCTATGTGTATGGTCAAAGAGAAGTGGAGATTCGCCACGATGTTACCTTTGATGAAGATGCTTCCCTCAGGAACGTGATAAATATTCCAAGCTCTGAGGAAGATTATGATGTAAGATTAGGGAATCAGGAAGAGTCGAAGGATGAGATGATGCTCGATGTTGAAGGACTGATGGACCCCATTGATCCACCTCTTTCAATGAAGAGAAGACCCTCATGGCTCTAAGATACTCTCGAATATGTCGAGAGACATATGGCCCCAAGGGGGACATTCCGTGAAAGCAAGAAGCCAAATAGATACCAAGGGTATCTAGCAGCCATGAGTACAATCGTACAATCTGAGCCTGGATATTTTGAAGAATCCATAAAGAATCAAGTCTGGAAGGATGTTATGCATGAAGAGTACAAGTCCATTATGAAGAATGATGTCTGGGATGTGGTTCCGAGACTGGAGGACAACGCTGTTGTCACCTCGAAATGGCTCTATAAGATCAAGCATGGATCTGATGGTAGTGCTGAAAAGTTCAAGGCAAGATTCGTTGCCCGAGGCTTCTCTCAAAAGGAAGGCATAGAATATGATGATATATTTGCACCTGTGGCCCGCTATACCACCATCTGATCTATTATTTCCCTTTATGCTACGCAAGTATGGAGTCTTCATCAGATGGATGTGAAGACCGCTTTTCTGCATGGTTCGATAAAGGAATAGGTGTATGTGGAGAAACCTATGGGGTTCAAAGTCCAGGATAGAGACTCTCATGTATGTAGGTTGAACAAATCCCTCTATGGGTTGAAGCAAGCCCCCAGGGCTTGGTACGAGAGGATAGATAGCTACTTGATGAAGCTGGGCTTCACTCGAAGTAATGTTGATCCAAACCTTTACTTCAAGGTTGATAGGGAAAAGCCTCTCATTCCGATTCTCTATGTGGACGATCTCTTCCTGACAGGTGTTGACCCTCTCATTCATCAGTGTAAGAGCAAGGTCACTTCTAAGTTTGAGATGAAAGACCTAGAACCGATGCATTACTTCCTAGGCTTGGAGGTCTGGCAGAGACATGGCAAAATTTTCCTCTCTCAAGGAAAATACATTGTGAAGCTGCTGGAAAGATTTGGAATGGTGGACTATAAGTCCATGTCGACACCAATGGAGCTCAAATTTAAGAAGTTGAGTGGAAATGATGTTGGGCCCGTGCTAGCAAATCCTACTGAGTATCGACAACTCGTAGGGGCCCTGATGTTCTTAGTGAACACCCGTCCAGGCGTATGTTTTACAGTGAACACTTTCAGTCAACAAATGGTTGATCCTCATCGCATTCACTGGGTTGGTGCCAAGAACATGTTGAGATATCTTCGGGGCACGATAAACCATGGGATGAGATACACTACTGGGAGTTTGAGACTCCATGGATATACTGAGGCCGATTGGGATGGCAGTGTGGTGGATCGCAAGAGCACATCTGGATGTTGCTTCACACTTGGGTTTGCTTCAATAACTTGGATGAGCAGGAAGCAGAAGTTGGTGGCTTTGAGCACCGCTGAGGCCGAATACATTGCAGTGAGTATGGCATGTTGTGAAGCTATTTGGTTGCGAAATCTCTTCAGTGAGTTGTTCGGACATGTGATAGACACCATCGTTATCCTTTCTGATAACCAGAGTGGGATTCGTTTGTCAGAGAATCCCGTGTTCCTCTATCAATGAAAGCATATTGATATTAGGTACCACTTTATCCGGGATATGGTACAACGAGGTGCTGTAAGGCTCGATCATATAGGAACTGATGAGCATGTCACAGATATTCTCACAAAGCCCTTGGGGAAGGTCAAGTTCCTAACCTTCCGTGAGAATCTTGGAATCATGGAACGACCCTATTCTGAGGGTCCTGTTGGACGATGAGCTCTGGGAGCTCCAGGGGGCTTTGGGGATAGCTTCTTGGAGCTATAAGAAACCACAGGGCTAGGCTTACCGAACTTTGTTGGTGTGCTTCCGCCCCACCTTGAAGATATTTAGTTGGTTCACCTCTCTTTGATCTGTGCCCCGTATGCATCCTACCCATGGAGTCCCAAAATCATGGGAAGTACCTCTCATCTTGGCTAATGAGGTGGGAAATGTGGATAGAGACCGGTGGACACATCAGAGATTGTTGTACTCTCTATGTCTAGGATGGCACGTGTCCAACCACTTGATCTGGGATCAAGCCTAGTGAGGTTTCATACCTCCAACTGACTTCAGGTTAGTTAAACTAACTTCGAGTTAGTATGAGACTCCTTTGACTCCTATAGAGGTTTCATACCTCTGAGCTGACTTCAGGTCAGCCAGGAGTGATGTCTTTGTGACTCGCCATTTGAAATAAAGAAGCCAACAAAGCAAGTTACGACGGGATGATACACAATGTTTGGATGGCACAGGTGGATGGAGTTCTCCCTAGTTAATAGGGAGTGTTAATTTTGGGCAACTAGGTCCAAAATCCATGTTGTACTGCTCATATGATGATTTCAATATTTTTATTGGATTCCTCTTTTGGAGAGGTGCAAGATTGATCTAAATATCATCTTGATCGGATGAGCAAAAAATTTGTTTTGAATTTATTCCACTTATGTGTAAGGTCGGCCATAATTGTAATGTAGGCTTGGAGCCCCAACATATGTGTCACACACCATCACAGATGGATATATATTAGACAAACTTGGAGTTCATTTCATCATCCAATCATCACACACTTCTCTCTTGTGTCTGATTGGTTCGATCATCATTTGGAGGCTTCTCTTCTCACACGTGGGAAAACAACAACTAGGGTTTTGGTTCAGATCTATCTAGGGTTTCAGCGCAACTTTGACCAGTGTTGACTTTGGTCAATGCTTGGTCCATTTGACCTCAAACTCTCCCAAAATTCTGATTTCTGCAATCCGCATTTTTTGGCACAAAAACTGAGGCTAGACGTTGATCGTTGACTTGACAACGTTGACTTTCATTGACTTTGGGTTGAATTTTGTGGGGCTGTCTTGAGGGTTGTGTGACACTTCTAGTTGGCTAACTGTGAGGAGACTTTTCTAGTTGAAGCATCCTATTGACCACCGTAACGCACCACAACAAATATTTTGCTGATCAAGTTAAGTGTATTTTTGGCTTGTCTTCTATCGATATATTGGTATGTTCTATCAACATTTTACTTTCATGTTTATGCGATTGCTATTTGGTATCGGGTTTAAAGTAAAACTGCATCAAGCATAGAACATCTTTGAAAATTTACACTCATCATGCTCTTAGTCAGAAACATCCCAGACATATCTTCATCTAGACAGTGGATAATATCTTCTTGAAACTCAGGTTGAGCTTCCTCTTCATCAAGCAATTTTTGTTGGAAGGGAGGCCTCACTTGTGGGTCAGGCTGATTTCTGTTTTCTCTTTGTCTTTGTTGATTTTGAGGCCTCCTAAATTGTGGATTTCTAATCTGTGGATCATGCTGTGCAAGAAGTAAGGGAGTGGCTCCAAGAACAAGTCTATCCATGAGTTTTTCCATAGTCTTCAACATAGAATCAAATTAGCATCTGAGGATGAAATTTTTTCTTATTCCTTCAATTTGGATTTTCCCATCTTAGAACTCTTGCCAACTATCATGTTTACTTCCACCTTTACTGCATCATTCTGCATTTCTGCTAGAGAAGCAGACTCTCTTTCCCTAAGCAGGATGGTAAAATCATAATCAAATGCGTCTGCATAGTGTAATTGAGAAACTCCTGGAGGAGGTTTAATATGAGCAGGTATGGAGTTATAAACTTTGTTAAACCTCTTAGAGAAGTCTTGGAAATATTCATCTAAGGCTTTTTTCAAATCATTGTATTCTGTCAGGGCTTGCACTGGATTCACCTTACTCCCCCACTTGGTCAAAAAACTATCTTCTAGCTGGTCCCAATTTTGCAAACTTGCTGGAGCTAGGGCCTTAAACCATTTTCTTACTTCGCCAGTGAAACTCTGGGAAAATAATCTCATTTTTACATCTTCATGGTCTACCTCCTCTCTATCAATCAAATCATTGAATTGATCCACATGTTCCTCAACTGATATATCCTCTTCACTCCCAAATGTTTTAATTCTAATTGAGTATCCATTTGGGAGGTCATGAAGAACAACATGGAGGAAAAGTGGAGCATACCTTGCAGGTCCTACATGCAGTATTCCCAATTAGCAACAGCTAATTGGAAATATTAATTTTTGACTACTTTACTTTAATAAAGTTAAGTTAGAAATAAAGTGGGTGAAGAGGGATACTTAACTCACACTTAGGATAAAAGCATTTCCTAAAGTCACTTGGAGACATGATTATTTCGTAGCGTGGGGCCTAGAGGACGAAGTGGCAGCGTGGAGGATATGTCACTGTGGGAAGCGTGGGCCCAAGTCAGTGTAGAGCTATAGGGACAACGTGGCTCAAGGAGACATCGCAGTTGGTGGTGGGTCCTAGGTGAGAGCAAGGCTCTCCAAACATAAAAAGGGAGAGAGGCTCCTCATTTGGACCATTCTATTATGCATCTATGTTATTTGTCTTTTGACATTGAGCACGCTTTTGCTGTTGAGCAAAGTCTGCAAGTGTTGTTCAGCACATCGGCTGCCTCCATGCGGAGATCCCAACCTCAGCCCCGGGGGACTTCGAGTGCCCGCTCGGGCGAAGAGTTCTATCCTTGATTTACCGGAGAGAGTTGGAGCAGCCATAGTTGGGATTACTCACTTGTAGAGGCAGTGCAGGCAGTGAGAGGGAGGACACAATCTTTGGAGGAGGAGATTCCGGATTGAGGGCTTATCAGGGGATTCAACTCGAGAGAGTTGGAAAGGGGTCAACCCTTCCCTATAACATCATTTTGGTAGAGTTGGAGGCCATCTTTTGCAATAGATCATTCAGGGCCAGCGTTTATCATTGGGACAACATGGTACCTCAAGGAGGTCAATTTCAGAGGTCATCCATTTTCGGAAAGTTCTCTGGGCTTTTCTGGGTATTGGGTGGAGAGGCCATTCCCAAAGTTTCACAATTTTTCGAGGTGGGGAGCAGCCCCAAAGAGTTAGTTTATTCTATTAGTAGCTACAACACGGCAGCAACACCAACAACTTGGAGATTACGCAGTCATTGAGGGAGCACCCATTTCATGATATATTCTGAGAGTATTTCTACGCTTGCCTAGTGCAAGCCAAGGTGCCATCATTCTGATCACCTTTGTACTCATTTTATCTTTCAGTACTTAATAAAATGGCTCAGCGTTCTCCATATTGTGTCTTGTTCATGTGATGTCTCTCTAGTTGCTGTAGTTTCTTGTTTATGTGCTTTATATTGCTGTTTATTTCTATTTGGAATATTACACTACATGAGGAGGAGGGACAATTCCAACCATGATGACAGGAACTGTGGTATGGGGAAGGACAACATATGAGATTGATTTTTGATTTTTTGGGAAAACAATAGGTGAAGATGAGCTATTAGGAGGTGGTGTAGATGGTATTTGTCTAGATATATATGAACTCCACTCAAGAAAAGGTATACTAGATTTTGTTTTCAACAAGAACTCAAATGGATATAATTCTTTTAAATTTTCAAAATACTCCCTCTCTAACAATAGCTCTGATGTCACTCTTTTCTAGAATTCTTCTTTTTCTTCTTTAGATACTAGGGATGATGTGTCAATACCTATTCTTTGCAGGTCTAGTATTATATCAATCAGTTCATTTTCAGTCTTAGACCTAAACAAAACTTCTTCAATTTTATCATCAAATTGCCTATCTTCAGGACTTCGAATAATTTTAGAGGACAAAGCTCTTGAATGTGATGGAATCCCTGAATTTGAAGAGATGCTTCCAATGCCTATGAGAATCCTCTCTGGATTATCCACAATTGTAGGTGGGTTAGGATCTGGATTGAACCTTGTGAATATTTTTCTCGAAGCCACCTTTGAGCATGAAAATTTCTAGTGGAGTCACCAAAGTAGTTTCTGCAGCCTCGAAATGTTCTGGGCTCCTCCTACCTCCAAGAGTTCAGCTTCATTGTTTGAGCACAAACATCGGGAAATATGTCTTCAGACTCGCGGTCGACGCACCAAAATGTTATCTCTAAATTGGTCCTGATGGGCTGCTCCACCAAACAACTTAGAGTAACTCTTTCAAACCAACTTTTCACTGAGGATTAGCCTCTTTAGCCTGAGAGGGCTCTCTCAATTTAGCTAATGATTTTCTTAATTAGGACTTAAAACAGATGCCTAACTCTGTGAGTGTCTTAGTGTATTTGATTTGCAGGTGAAAAATGGGAAATATTTCACTACCCTTGGGTTCATGGAGTCAGTAAAGAGGAATTCAATGACAAGTATATTTGCTTATGGAAACTGAGGCTTTTTCTATTTCAATGAAAGGACAACATTAACACATGGAGATAATCAATAGCTCAATGCTAAAAGGAATTTAGAGCATGCATAACATGAATTCTGAGTAATTTAACATCAAGATACTGGAAGAAAGATAAAAGGAAACACATAAACTCATTGAAACATCTCGACAATATTAGGTGAAGCAGAGGCACAGTCACTATTTGTCTATTACTGATATAAAAGATTCACAATAGTAGTACTGTCAAAAGCATTCTCCAACTCTTTCTCATTCGATTTCCTGTCTATAAATAGAACTCTTTTGTTACATAGGATCTACCCAGCTGGCTAGATCATCGAACCATGACTTTGACACCTAATCATAACTAAAAACTACATTTTTGGAACAGAAAAATACGCCTAGTCTCTAAAGACTTACTCTTCTAATAGGACTCTACTTCACATTTATTTCATCCACTTCTCTAGTAGTGGGAAAATTACATGGATAAGGATGAGATGCTCGAGTGACATTCTCCATCACTAAGACATGAATGTACCCCAATATTTAAGAAACAACAGTCCTATTTTTTAGGAAAAGATAAACACTATTTAGAACTTTGTCTTCATGCTGATTTGGATGAGTGACACATCTGCCAAGTAATGGATCTCTGCTGGGATGGCCCACTATCTACTTGGATGTCTCCAAATGGCTGGTTGTCCTTCCACATGCTATTCAAACCTTCACAACTCTCAAAAAACATTTCGCCGCAAAAACAGAGTGACCTCAAGCAGTTTTGTAGAGAAATTTTGTAGCATGTCCACTTCTGCCATATAACCTCCTTTTCTTTCTCCTCTGCTAATCAAAATGTGTTTTTCAAGTCATAATAGCTAAATACCATCAATTGCCCTCCTTGGATCTCCATCAAACTAATTTTTTAAATAAAAAGCACTTCAGAATTTTCGTAGCAAATTTCGGCCCTCAAGCCTGGACCTCGCTACGAAAGTGCCTGATCTAGCTGAAAGTGCAGATTTGGAAATTTTCTTCAAAACCTCAGTTTCTAAACCAAAATTGGTATTACCTGCAAGCTGTAAACTTAAACAAAAATATTTTAGACCAACTCCTTAGTCCTTGGGTACTTCATCTTCAGCAACAATAGGTTGTACCTCAGGTTCATCTACCAATCTAATCTTCAACCCTCTTTTCTTCAGTTCTTCTTGGATCATGTTCATCTGGTCTTCCAACTCTTTAACCTGCCCTTTGAGCTTTTTTCTCTCAGACTGTAACCACATATTCCTTTTCCTTTTGTTTTTCACCACCTTCCTCAGAGGAAGACTTCTCCTCAACATCTTCTTGGCATTTAACAAAGTTTTATCATACTTGTCCAACTGCTCCTTCATATCTTTCTCAAAATCTGCCATTAGCTGTATGTCTACCTTGGCCTCTTTTAATTCCAACTTGACTTCAACTACTTCTTCCCTGGCCTCTCTTAATTTCTCTTGCAAAATTTGCACTTCAGTCTTTTCCTCAACATGTTCTTTTCCTTTCCTTTGTACAAAGACCTCTTCTGCTGCTAGAGATAGGTCTATGATGTTCTCTGGCTGCTTGCCTTCACTAATCTTTTCTGCTCTTTTGCTTTCCATGGCATATTTTGCAAGTTGTGCCCTGGGCATTGGCTTCCTTGGTTGGAAAATGAAACAAACATCCTCTCCTGCAAAATCCAACTTTTTGAGAGACTTACCTTTCTGCATTTTCCTTCCATCTCCTTCAATGTCTTCTTCCTGTACAATTGGGGATTCTTTAATGTCTATTGCCTGGAGGATGTCTTCAAGATTTCCCTTGGAAAGGGTTTGAATCCTTATTACCCTTCTATTGTTGTGTTTACTAATTCTCTGTTTTTGTCTTGCAGGTGATGGCCGGGGGATATCATTCTCTGGCAGAGGTTCAACTTCAATGTCCATTGGTTCTACAGGAGACTACCCTCCTTCATTAATTTCTTTGATTACAGCTGGAGATAGAGTACTCTTTGGTTTTGAAATATTTTTCGGTGTCACTAAGTCTACTTCATATCCACTCAAGAAAAGAAAAGAAGCCCAATCTATGTTTAACCTTTTTAATTCCTCCAATACTAACAATTTGATCAGGCCATGGTGAAAAACTGATGTTTCACTACCCTCATCTTTGGCCTGGACCTTATCTGACATCTTCCCCAAACTTCTAAATAAAAATAAAGGTAGGTCAAGTGGTTGCTTACCAACGAAATGTAGGAGTCTGAAATGATAAGAGTAGACCGTGTGAAACCTCCCTTCGCAGGTAAAATACTTTTGGACCACCAACAACAATTTTGCATAATTTTCTTTCACATAACCCCTGGGGATGCCATTTGTCATGTCAACTCCTCCATGCTTTTGTTTGAGAAAATTCTTTATAGCTTTTCCTTATGAATTTAGTACCTTTGAAGCATTCCTCACCACCTCTGGGTATTTATGTAGCTTGAGAGATGGCATTGGGTGACACTGTGAGGTTCAATACACCAACCTTTGAGGCTGTCCCTGTGAAATTTGTTGCAAAGTCTTTGGATATCTGGGCATGAAAACCTTGCAGCTTCTGAAAAAATTGTAGGCAACCAACCTTCCTAAAGGCCTCCATAACATTGGGATCTTCATTCAACAATTTCAAATCCATAGGCTTGTACCTCACACAGTAACCTCCTTTGTTTACTTTCTTCTTTGATCCCATTTTCTTCTTTATACTCTCGTTGCCTCCTTGCTTGTGACACTTGCAGAATCAAAACCAGACAACAACCTGTTTTGCGAGGTGAACTAACTCTCCAAAAGTGACACTAAGATGCTTTCCATGCAAGATTTTGGACGATGAATGACAAATGGGAGCTTACGGGCAAAGTTTAAAAAGTAATTCGACAACTTGAGGGAGGATGATGACACATGTGACCACAAAAGGCAATGATTACATAAAATATGATCATGCATGCTTAGTGATTATGATAACTAATTTGCTGACCTCACCTCTGTCTTTAGCCATTGAAAACTTTACATCTCACAATGCACTTTCATTTTCTGCAGAAAAACCCAGTTTCGTAGTGAAAATAGTTAAACTGCTAACATATCCGCTATAGAATTGTTAGGCAGTTTCGTAGCGAAATCTGTTGTTTTGCCATACAATTCACTACGAAACGGTGAAAAACTGACAAGTGGATTATTTTTTTAATTTGAAATCATGGGAGGGAAAAATAAATGATATGGGATGGGTTTGACTGACATGACAAGGCTCAAGATGGGTTTAGACCTAGGCTAAACCTTACCACATGTGTGTGCTTTTTTTTATTTATAAATTTCATGAATTTGACTATGAAACAACATGGAACCTAGGTGAATGACATGTAAGACCCTATCAATGAAAATGTTAAGACTAATGAGTGATAACAAGATCCACGAATTATCTGCCAAATGAAGGAGCACACTTCCCAATATATAGTAGTTTTATGTTCAATAGTGTGCTTCATGGGGTTGAGATGGCTTGTCTCCTAGGAGGGTCAAATTGGAAAATTGGAGGACAAATTAAGAAATATAAATTTCCAATTTTCCTTTTCTTTCATGTGTCCAAATGGGATATACAAAATCATTTTTCTTTTTATATTGATAAAGGTTTTCTTCAATCAATTATGAAGACATAACCTAGTTATAATCTCTAACACTCCCTCTTAAGTAGGGAGGTATTTTGTTGATGGTGTTGGATTCCTCCAACATACAGGGGGTATCCTCGATGTGAAGTCTCATTTAGAACTCACAGAGTTTGGCGTAGGAGCCCCATCTAGATATAAGGTTCGACCACTGCTGCAAGTGATTTTAAAGGAATTCCTTGGCTACAAAAACATACACAAATTATCATGTGCATAAATTTGGGGTAGCAAGTCTGTAAGCTTTATGAGGCATCAAGTGTAAGGTGTAAAAAGAGCTTCCCTGCAAGAGAGAGAAGAAATGAGCCTCTAATAGAAAAGTATTAGTACTATCCTAAGAGAGACACACGAGAGAAATTACGAAAGAATCGTTGATTAACCTGCAAATTATTTCATAAGATAACAACGATCATGTAAACACATAACAACACCCATTCAACAAGATTCATATCTAATGCAACGAAATAGTTCATTTATTTTAGTATGTGTAACCATAACATATGCCACAAACATCTAAAGAATAGTCTTATGATATTTATGATACATGCATGAAAGAGTGTTGGCTCCAAGAGATTCTAATAATTAATGAAAGATCTGATTACACTATTACATTGATGAAACACTAACTCCCATAGCAGAAAATGAAGCTACAACTTGCTTCTCCAAAAGAATGATCTTCTCCCTTATGCACCACTAGAGAAGCCAAATCCAAATATCTAAAAGTCGAAGCTCTTTTCTTGAGTTATGAGGGATTATTTATAAAACATGCTAATGACCTTTGAGCTTCCTCATGACTCTTTGACTTCCACAGCCTATGTATTTCTATGTGACCCTTCACATTCCACATATTTCTCTTAGAATTATTTTACAATAAACTTCTTATTCATAAAATACAAATTAGATCAAAATTGTGCTATATAGGACAAAACTATAATAAGACAACATTCCTCATATAGGAGAAAGAGATAAATTAGTAGAATGAACATGGAGTTCATTTGTGATGTAGGGGTGACATGCTATGAACTCTGTTGCGATTACTTTAACTTTGATTGACAACACTACAACATATCACATCTTCACCTCCGATGCATATGATAATATGGATTTGGAGTTTGATTGTATGGTATTCCATAGCTAGGATAATTTCATGTGAACTTTAGTTGTCCCAATTGCATATTGTAAAATAACGTTCTTGGTGATCTCTTAGCCTTCTTGATTTGTTTCTTAATTTATTCAACAAACTCTTTTATCTCCCGCATGATGAAATCCTTGCCTCTTATTTATCCAAGTGAACTCACATAAGACATCTCATGTTTATGTGCCAGGGAATCTAAACCATTATGTAATCAAACATAAGCAACTATGGTGTGGTCGCTTGTTCACTAAGGTGGGTGTAATTCTAAATATGGAGTCTTAACTTTGTTTTTTCCACGTGAGCATCCAATCTATCCTTGTTGACCAACTTTTCAAGAACATCAAGATACTTGATGCCCCAATATTGCATCAAATCTGTAGCTCTGCTTGTAACCTTTAGAAGCTTCAGGATCTCTTGATATTTCTTATGAATTTGGACCAAGGGTGCCACCACCTCATGTAAGAGAATCATCTCATTGTATAGTTGCTTCATGGTGTCTTCCATCGGCTTGAACTCTTCATATATGGCTAATCGTAGTTCCATCATACTAATACTAGTACAATCTCCTTGGCTAGATGATCAACTTCTTGTTTTGCAGTGACTAGCTCTTTTTGCAATCGTGCATTCTCACTCATAAGATACGTATTATCTTGCGTCGTTGTTTCAAAAACCACATTCGCCGCCACGACTGCTCGAGGATTTCTCTGGTATTAGATGCTATCACCTTCTCTGTGGATATGGAGTCTGGATGAATAAGAGCATTTGGGACGTGCATTCACATTTTTTGTACAATCCTTGCCTTTAGCTAGTTGAAGGTAAAACTAGATACATCCATAACCTTGCCATCAGGTGGAGGAACAATTCCCATTTTAGTAAATGGGAGATGGCCACTAATGAGAGGAGGTTCTGACTGAATGCTAGTTTTAGTTGTAATTGGTTCAATGACATCCTCCTCCTCCAACTCTACTTCCATTTCACGAGCCATATATTCTTCATCCATTATCTCTACAACTTCCTCCTGTTTTTTCCACCTTCCTTCTTCCTGTAACTGCTTCAGTTGTCCCTTTTTCTCTATTCTTGTCCTTTCCTCTTTTTCTTTCTATTGTTGTCCAAGAAAGTCATCTTGCTTCATCTTTTCTTCTTCTTCCTCCCTTTGTTTCCTTTGTTCCTCTGCCTCAATTACACCTTTGCACATTAGATCAACCTTGAAATTTCTATTGCTTTCTACCATTGGCTCTTTCTTTAGCCTCTTTTTAGGTGATACAGTCTCAACTTGGGCAGTTGCTTCCTGTCAGAAATCCTCCATTTGTACATTTGGTACCTGTGAAACTTGGGAGGGACCTAGCTCGTCTCTTGGTCGATTCTTTATCAATGCATTGTACCAATTCTTGATTTTTTCATCTTCTGGAATGGTTATAGATCCATACGACCAATTGTACTATATTGTCACAATGTTGTTTGCAAAATTTTCTAGGATCATATATATGAAAACTCATCGTTCCAAAATGGAGGTGCCTGAGTTCTTCAATTTAAGCATCATTTTCCTTAAGACTATTGAAATTATGAAGACCAATCCGTAAAGGAAAAGAGGGCCAAGGGGCCTTCTTCCTCCTTTGGAGCTATGCAAACACGCCATTTTTCAACTAATAGGTTACCTCTTGCACGACCGCCTTATTGTTCACATATCTAGGCATAAAGTGAGGGGTTGTCTGACACCCAAAACATCTGATGTATGTGCCCTGCGGTGAATCAAACCAGTATGCAATATCATAAAGTGCTTCCTTCACCTAATCTGACATGCAGGGAGGTTATGTCTCAAATATAATCTTGTAGACAAGAAATGTTCAACCAATTGTGTATATACTCCTCAAAAACTGCATTCTGATAACAGTCTGCAGTGGAAGTAGACAAGCAACTTCTCTTGAGGGATTCAATTCCATTTCATCCCAAGGAATTTATAGTGGGCACAAATACCATCCAATAGATAAGCAACCATGTAGAATTCTAGTGCTTATTTGGCTTGTAATGTTGTCTTTCCCTATTGTATGTGAAGTCGCAGTTCGTAGGAGAGAATATCAACCCAATTGAAGACTTTACCTCTTGAGACAAATAGGTTGAGAAAGTAAATCCCATTCTCTTCAAATTATTATGCATTCTTCCTTCCATGTAATCTGTAGCACATCACCATGAGATACTAGTAAACCTTCTCAAAGATTTGGTCTAGTAAACTACACTTGGTCTCTAGCGAAATTTTGCAGGCTCTTGGCACCAAGTTTTGATAACTTATTTGGTATCAAGATTTTCCCAAGTCGCATAAAACTGTGTTTGCATACTACCTGGGAGTTGCAATATTTTAGTAAGAATGTATCTCATGTGGATGGTATGTGTAAATCTCATTCTCGCTTTCACTGTTAAGGACCAAATTCTTGTTATCCATGTGTAACAGGATCCTTTCGATAACTTATGCATAAGGCATCACTAGGAATCTGCATGCAACTTTATGTATCCCGGACCTCTTGATATTTAAGTACACTTCCCTGTCTTCCAAGTCTTTTGGGAATTGCTTTTGCATGAAAGCATCTTTGATGTCCTTCCATGAGACCTTCAAAAAATTTCCAATGAAGCACTTGTGTATGAGAGAATAGGGACAATTGGCTTAATAATTTCCACTGCCTCCTTAGTACTAGCTTCTGAAATTTCCTTGGAAAAAGATTGACAGGTGGTAGGAGGCATTGTCTCGACAGCGTATAAGAGTGATGTATTTTGTGTCTATAGAACCTGCAAGTAGAGATTCACTCACGATGAACAACAATTAGTTTCAAGGAATCCCCTAACTATCACATGCAAACTATTCAAAAGACAATGATTGAGGATAAGAATGGGAAAGTTTGAAGCACAAGCCTATCAAAAGAAAGATAAGGTAGCTTGAATAGCCACTAGGAGTGCACAGTGTGACAAAGCAAAGAGAGAGGGCACATGTTGGGAAAAAAGTTGACAAAGGCGGCCTGACTGAGGCTTAATAATGCGCTATGCGCTCTTGGATAAAGAAAGAGAAATTGCTTGGGTGTTAGGTGTAGTCATAGTGTACAAGGAGGGGCACATTATTGCTTGGAGGTGTGCAATGCGACAGAGAAAGTCAATGAGGGTGCAAGGCATAATGACAGTGGAAAAAATCACACCTAACGAACCTCGCATGTAAAGCTTCTAAATCTGCGACGAACAAGGGTGTTGTTTCAAGGAACCCTATGTTTGATTTTCATCTAACAACTTTACTGCTACAGGAAGTGGTGTGAAAGTTCCGTAAGTCATTTGTTCAAGAACCACCATCTCCCCCCAGCGCACATACTCAGGATCCCTGTGAGGTTTTGGACTGCAAGCCCAATGAGTGTGATGAAATGTTTTCTCCTCATCCTCCACCCTTTGGTCCCTCCAATCCTCTGAATTACGAGTTTGTGCGTTCCTCTATTCCAAATCCTTCCCTTGACGTTCATGAGGATCAGGTGTTGGATGGAGTTGTTGTGCAGCCAAACTACGATTTCATTTGCGATGAGTATGTGGCAAAGCCCATTATCGAATAAGAATCTACGATGAAGGATGACTCTCTACCTTCCGCAACTCTTTCGCATTATCCTAACACTGTCAACGATTCTGTCATTCGATTGAATCATGTGAAATTTCAATTTCTGATATTGTTAATACTTCCAATCATTCACAAAATTCGTGGAATGTCAGTTTTTCATTTAAATGTGGAGAGGATGAATTTTTTTATCATTGATCTTCCCAACATCTCATCATACCTTTCTGGGAACATAGAGGGTGAAAATTCTCGCTTTCCATCTTCCCCTCTATATGATTCATCAGATCATTTGGATACCTCTGTTTGTGATCTTGAACTTTATGATCATGGCTGTCGTGACCTTTTCATTCATTCAACTGGTCACGATTCTGATTTTCCTGTTATTCATTTTTCCAAGCTACTGATCTTTGGCGATCTACCTTCCAATGAGTTGGACCTTCCACGAGTTGTCGAGGCACTTGAACCCGAGTTGATGGTTATGTCAGGTTCTCTTAGCCTTGAGTCATTTCCACCTCTGATCAGAAGAGTGTTGAATCTGTTGAGGGTCCTCATCACTCCATTGCACATATTGAAAATCCTTATGATTTACAATTTTCACATCATCCATCTGTTTTTCGCGATCCTATCGCTCAATCATTGGAGGAGTCGTACTTGGCGAGTACTGTGGAAAAACGAAATTTTATTTCTTTCTTTATTTTTTCTCGCTTTCATGGTTCGAAAGTTTGTGCTTGTAAGTCTTCGGCTCGCGATGTGTCATGACACCATAATACATCCGCGAAATTCTTTCCATGTGCTTTTCGCCATTTCTTTTCTGCGTGCGCATTCAAACTTCAAACGTTTTAGTTTACAATGTCTTATTTTTCTTGTATATCTTTCTTGACATGTATTCCCTCACCTACGTAGGCCTACCAATGCACCGGTGGCTGCATTGGAAATATCACTTTACATGAGTTGGCCTACATTCTGCTTAGGTTAGGAGTAGGAGTATTGTTTTTTTTCGTTGTTCTTTGCTTTGATTTGCGTTCACTCGTTGTTTGTTTTCAATTTTTCTTCTTTCCTTTGTTTGTTTTCAGTCTTAGGCTAGTTTTCACGTGAAACCATGTTTGGATTTTGAAGCAAGCATGGTGAAATCCAAGAGGAAAGTTGTTCTTCTACAAACACTTGGTTTTATGGATATTCCCTCTCTTTGCAAAAATCTTGTTTTTTTGTTTTGTTTTGGTTGATGATACTCAACTGGAAAATACGTTTCTTATCGGAGAGAGTCATGGTGAAATCACAATGTTTGGGTTTTCACTGGTCCCGCCTACTTTAATCAGTTCTTATGGATTCAATTAATCCTTGTCACTCTAGTCTAGTAGAGTAAGGAGGGGAGGAAAACCTTAACAAGTATGTGAGAGGTCTACATAGACATACTTCTCTAAAGGAACAACCTCTTATGCTCTAAATAAGTCGGGATCCCTCTTTTGCCCCATGAAATAAATAAGTGCCTATGCACAGTTCTTTGAAAAATGAAAAAATGAAATAAAGGGCAAAAGAAGAGAAAGGCTTCCTGCACATTCAGGTGAAACAAACAACTCCATTGGGGTACTGTGCAGGCTCACTGGTAGCAGAGCAATGTTTGTGTTTCAGAAGTGACTCCGTTGGGGTACTGTCCAGGCTTGCTGGCAGCGGAGCAACACTAGAGATGAAAATAAAGACTCTGACATTTTTCTTTACTTGTGCATCTAAATACTCCTCATCCCCAATTGAAACAACTTAGTGTGACTTGGCTTGGTTAGTGTTCCCCCGATGAAGAGGATGGAAGGGTCTATGTCTTTAACTCGGACTAAGTTTGGGAGTTGTGATAATCAATGAAATGGACAATACGTCCGGAAGGGTGAGACTCGGTTTTACATGAAAACAAGATTCATTCAAAGAGCTGAAGTTCTACTAGTGTGTCGCCAATGTTGTAGTGGCTACAACCACCCTCCAAAATTTTGCTATTGCTTAGATTTTGGAGCCTAACTTCCCTTCACACGAGCATAACTTGCATTGCTATCAGGTATCTATGCTTTGATTGATGTTTATCTTTCTGTTCTTCTTGTGTTCATTTGCTTATCCACTTAGCAATTTTTCTAAGTCACAAGTTGACCTCTTGCCTAAGTCTTGCACAACAAATCTAGGTTTGCCTCCAGAAATTGTGCAATTCATGAAGCCAGTCTTATCCTTGATGATCAGAATTGCGCAATCATGACTGGCAACCCAACCTTGAGCTTGGGAACTGTGAGTCATGACAGGAAATCCAACACTGAGCCCAAAAATTACGCAATCACTCAATAAGCTGAGAAATTGCGCAGTACCCAACTCCCCCAGAGCTACGCAATCCTTCCTGGTGAGGTGCATGGCGAATTTTCCCGGAAAAAGCAAAAAAGGAAAAAAACGAAAAAAGCATCCCTAAAATCTAGGGATCTAGTTTTAGTAACCTGAAGGAAGCACACTTGCTATTTTGGAAACTACCGCCAAGTGTCACTTTTCCCTTGATTTGTGGCATGCAAGTCATAAACCCTAATTTCTCAATTCTATTTAATTGACGCCCCTAGAGCTCATTCTCACATTCGATCTTGGAGCTCTAGCATTCGCAAGCAGATGAAGGAACCTTCAACACGATTGTTGTCGCTTTTTGTTGTTTGGTTTGCATAAGTATTGTTTTGCTTGTTTCTTTGCATGCATGTTGGCATTTTAACATGCTTTAGCCTATAGAAGTGTTGTTTCAAGCTTTCGTTTTCCTTTCACAAGCGTCGCATCGGTTTTTTCACTTTTGCACCGATGGTCATCATTGCGACGACTCTCCTCACCGATCTTGTTCACTTCTGGTTTGTTTAGTTTCTACACTTGATTTGTTTTGTTTTATCAACACTTAGTCAGATCTGCACTCATTCCTTCACCATCTCTTAGATCTACTTGTTTTTCACACTTCCCTTGCGCAAATCTTCCTTCCCCTTGTTCAGAATTCACTTTGCCCAGCTGGGCATTACGTAAACTGGAAGCTCAAGCCTCAAGCTTGGACTCTAGAACTATGCAATGCAAAATATTGGCTAGCCTTACTGTGTAGTGCCAAGCCTCAGTAAACAACATTGGCCACTGAGACTGCGCAATGCACAGTCTCTCTAGGCTCACTGCACAAGCTGAACTGCGCATTGAGCAATCTCAAGCCACCAGCTTCGACATTGAATATTGGGACTGCACAACGCGAAATTTCCCCAAAATCTTCCCATCAAAATTGCGGAATCCTTCCTTTTAGTTGCCCGATGTGTTGCATGAACATGTCCTGAAAGTAGTTTTTCTTATATTTGACATTTGCTTGCCATCAATGTTTTTCCTGTCCCACAGGTACAATAGTTGTTGAGCATCATGCAATCAGGGCTTTACAAGGTTGCATGCATGTATCCAACCTTCCCATGTGCGAATGTGATTAGCTAGGCTGTCTCAAACATCAATGTAGAAACCATGACATTGAAAAACACCAGCGGGAAGAAGCTTGCTACATTCTTGGCAGCTGACTTCAAGCAAATGTATCATCTTCCTGCGCCAATCAAGAACATGGACTCATTGTTCTATGCCACTCACAACTACACAAACACAAGAGATATCATCAAGGGTTGGGTGAAGGAGCCAACAAAGTTTAGACAAACAACCACCCATATGTACAAGACAAGAGCACTTAGGAAGGTCTACCAGCTTTTGGTCATACAAGCTTGCAAAATCTATGGCCAATCAAACCTAAAGACCTTTCCTGAGGGATGGGCTATCTTGTTACCAGGTAGTGAATGAGGGTAAGACGTTCAAGTGGTCAGACCTATTGGCTCATCAACTAAGAGTCCATGTGACAAAAGCTTGCAATCCACCCAAGGATGAGCAATCACGCTTATACATGTCTGCATAATCATTGGATGCGATCGGTGCGTAGAATCGATTCCTTGGCATGAATTGGACAGGGACATCGAGAGACATTGTCGTACATATCTATTGCAAGCTACTCTCGTATTGTAGTCATCGCAGGGTCATGGAACAACTTATTGATCACTTCATCATCCCGCTTCACAGGCTCATCTTTCAAGAGGAACCACCCTGCATGTCATGTGAAACTATGGAGGCGATATTAGAGATTGCTGATTGGTTCACCTTACTGGTGGCACATTGATCATAGTATTCAATGAGAAGAAGGCACCACATCTTTTACCGAGATATGCCATCGAAAAGCTGGTCATGCAAGAGGTAGCCTATCACCTCTCCACAAGATTGTCAGCATTACTACATAAGACGAAGAAGGCACCATGACCAACTCTTCCTTTGTAGGTCAGATTATTCGAGATCAAGAATCTTAAGATTGCAGATGTCGAAGGGAAATCCATCGTCAAATTCGAGTTCGGCACAAAGAGTTCCAATCTGTATGATCTGAGGGGAATTTGCAAACAACACTATGTGAGAGAATACTTCAATTGGGTCAGCGGGATATATCAGTGGTCAGAGGAGGAACCATGGAAGATCTGTTATAACTCCTCTACAACTCATGAGAAAATCATTACGACTGGGACTTCTCAAGCTGTTTCGTAGGCATCAACAATTCTAGAAGTAGCAACAACAACAGGGAGGAGTCTGGCACGTGAGAAAGGAAAGAGGAAGGTAGCAGACAATACAAAAGAGGACCAAAGCTAGAAAATGAAAGAAGATCCTCTCACTAATAAAGTAGCTTTGGCGATCGAAGCGAAGAGGGGACAAAGGCAGCAAAGAGCAGAGTGGAGGAAGAGAGAGAAGCAATCCTTAGAAGAAGCAGTGCATAGAGCATAACAAGATTTGAAGGAAGAACAAGAGCTTAAAAGAAGAGAACAAGAGGAGAGACAAAAGAAAGAAGAGGATGAAAGGCAAGGTGCCATGACAGAAGAGACGACACCAATATAGGTTGAAGAACAAGTACAAGATCAACTGGCAGTAGGAGTAATCAGACATATGTAAGAACAAAAGTTTTCTCAAGAGCTTGAATAGTTGATTGAAATCACATACATGGAATTGGGACTGGAGCCGCTAAATGAAGATGTCGACCCAATGCCCTATGCACCTCAGGTCACCGTTCAGACTCCACCTCCTCCAGCTGTAGAGAAAGCACCGAGTGAGGAATGGGAGGTAGTTCCCCTTGATGATGATGCAGTCATGGATGTGTACAATCTATCATTTGATGAGTTGCAAAAGAATATTGTACAAGTGCGAAGAAAACACTTCTCAGATGATCATGCATCAACTGTGTTCATGAGAGAAAGGGTGATCGTGGCAGACACCATCAGGAATCTGAATGCCATTGCCGACGCCAACTGGGCCTTCACAAGAGTAGCCAGATCTAACACCCAGTGCTTGGTGGACGAGAACAAGCAGTTAGCGCAGAACATACAAGCACTTTGGCAAGAGAATGAACAACTCCGTGCAGCAGAGCAACGTACAATGTCTGCACAAGTCTACCACGAGGAGATAAGAGCAGCGATGCTGAAGTATCCGCACTTGGAGACACTATGAAGGATCTTTATGAGGAGTTGGTAACTGTGCATAAGGAATTTTTCCAACTGAAAGACTTGCTACAATAGAGTAGAGAGTTTGTCAGGATCCTCAGGGATATACAGACTTCCATCACTGTCGTGCATGAGTGGACAATGCGATACAATGTTGTGCCGCTTACATTGGAAAAGAAGATGAAGCCACAAGCAGAGTTAGAGAAAACCAGAGTTCGGATGCTAATCCAGAACAATAATCAACTCTCCTCATTCATCGGAAGTATTCATGCCACATAGGGATGGATATACAACAACTTGGATTTCATGGTGAGAACCCACCAGATCCCATCAATTGGTACACTTACCGAGGCTAAATGCAAACGACAAGTCTGATAGGAGATTGATCAGTACCTGAAGCAGCTGGAGTAGATGGCCACCCAGGAGGACATGGAGATCAACAAACAGACTTTGCATACCCGCATTGGTGGCATGGTTCAGATGAAGACGATGCTGCACCTGATTGAAGAAGAAGCGAAGAATGATTCCAAGAGATTGTACTTGGATGGATTGGAAGCAAGAGTTCGCTTCCAGCCTAACACTATCTCGCGATTAGGGGAGACCATCACAAAATACCAAGCTTGGCACGAGTACGTGACCAAGAGACACCAAGTCCAAGATGCCTGACTTGAGTTCACCCCAACACTAGCATCATAGTATTTTGTCTTGTTAGGCTGTCAAGTTGTCTCTACCGTATTTTGTCTTATGTGTGTACGAGTGGAAATTGCAATATTATTTGTAATTATTATATGATTGAAATTCCATGTGTCCATGATGTGATGTGAAGAGGCATATGTAATGTGAGGAGTCATGAGGGGAGTCCAAGAGTCATAAAGGGGGCATGCCAAGAGTCACCCCCCTTTGTTATAAATACATCCTCATAACTCTTGTAAAGGGCTTTTGGATAGGCTTAGGCTTAGAAAAGGCTTGGGAGTTTTGTGTCAGCCTTGGCTTCTCCATAGCGTAGAGGGAGTATACTTCTTTGGGAAGAGTAGGTGTTGTTGACTTCACGTTCCACTATTGGGGCAAGTGGTTCATCATGTTGTATGTATGAATGGAACTTTCACTTATATATAATCAGAGCCGACACGTATTCATGCATATATTGTAAATGTAGTTGGACTATTCTGGTTATGTTAGCAATGTATGTTGTTTAACTTACACAAATGCTTATGAACTACTTCGTTTGCATTTGTACGAATCTTCTTGAACGCGTGCTCATGTTTTAATCCATCACCTTTAGCTTGTGGACTATTCTGGTTATGTTTGTAATGTATGTTTTTTAACTTACGCATATGCTTATGAACTACTTTGTTTGCATTTGTACGAATCTTGTTGAATGCGTGCTCATGCTTTAATCCATCACCTTTAGCTTGTGGACTATTTCGCTTGTTAGTTTGTGAGATGTCTTTTCAGCTTATGTGTTCCTTTCAAGCTACGTACTATTATATGCTTCCAAGCGGTGCACTTCCTTTCCCCTTTGCTGTTAGAACTATTCATTCATCATATTGCATAGGGTCACACACTTGCTTTAACCAAAGACATCGTACGCCACTATGCGTTTTGCAACCCAAGGCATATCATTAAACACCCCACTGTTGGGACTCTTGCTCCAAACGGTGTGAGGTCTAATTGGGACTTCATATCAGGGAGATGAACATTGGCGGGTCCAACACCATCAACAACTTACAATGCTAATAAATGATGTGTCTGAAAAAATTCATGTACCCCCACTGATGGAGGGGTAATAGGCCCCATAGTCATGATCTTGCTAGAAGAGGTTATTTAAGAAACCCATTTGTACAAAATTACCACCATGTACATTTAACTTTTATATTAATACACAAAGGAAGCATTGCTAAAAGAAAGGAAATATTACGTGGGGTGGGAACAAAAAATGAGAAAGTTCATCTACACAACCAAATCATTTCTTGTCTACATTAATTGTCAAAGGAAACAATTTATCAAAAAATTGCAACATTAAGTTGCGTAGCAACATTGAAATGCTAAGTTTATCCATAAAACCAAATCATTCATACCTAACATGTAAAGATTTGATAATTTTTTTTATCTAGAATAAGTTGAGCATGTAAATAAATTCAGATATGTACTTGTTCCACATGTTAATGAATTTATCAGGTGAAAGACACCAATATTTCCACAGTTACTAAAGATCCTAATTTTTGGACACAAATTAAACATTCACTAACTATATGATGGAGTCCAAACTTATGCTTCTTAGTAGGCACACTGATGCCATATTAAGAACATATCCTCAAGAAAGTTGTTCCATGAAATTCAATTCTTGATGACAAGTCTCTAGTACCTAAGCCATTCTATGTTGAGAAAACTAGGGAAATTATATTAGGTATGATTTCTCTTTTCTTTTATAATTTCTTGTGATGTTCTTTACTTTAACTTGATGTACTTATGATTTGCTTCTTCTTCTTTTAATTATTAAAGTGTTCTTATCATCAAACAACTAACAAAACATAAAGATCAATAAAAAAATGGACATAAGATGTAGGCTGCTAGCTACGGCCAAAGCCTCTCCTAGAGGAAAACCCATAAGAAATTCTTCTTTTCTTATAGAATCTTCAAATGATGAATTCCAAGAACTTTTAGACCTAAGATTGAGACCCCTCCAAGACCAAGTCAACCTTATTTTTGATGAGCTTCTCTTTCACAAAGTCAACCCAAGTCAAATCTTCTTTATTTGCACAACTTAGACCCTGCAACAAATTTTCGGCCTTCACTGAAGGTTTGCACTATTTGGCCCTCTTGCAACTGCTGCAACTTCACACGTGTGGGAGAAAGAGGCTAATTTTGGCCTCCTTTTCTTGGCTTGCTTCTTCCTTCTAGACTAGTAGACCATCAAATGAGCTTCCTTACTTCTGATTTTAGGTCCTTGAGAGACTAGAAACTTCGTCCTTGTAGCTACAGAAATGCTAGCTTGTTCTTCGCACATGTGAGGGAAATAGACACAAAAACTTCAAATTTCGACTTTTCTTGTTGTCTTCTAGTTCTTCATCAACCTTCGCTTGCCCTTTTACTTCTTTCTTCTAGTGATTGAATTTCCTTGGATTGTGTTCTTCAAACGAGGTCAAATGCTTCTTATATATAGGCTTCCTTGGAGTACGAATAGCCCTAAATAGGGTCGACTTCTTCTCTACAGGCGAACTTGGTATTAGAGGGATATTTTTGACATATTTGACTCAAAAATAATTCTTTTGACTTGATAGAAGATGTCCAATAGGGTCTATTATATATGACACAGACTCTTTTTGACTTCTTGACTCTATGACAAAACCTAGAAGCACACAATGGATGCTTTGACCTAAAACAAATTGACTTTGAGCATGAAAACCCATGCTTTATAAAATAATAGTAATATTTTTTCTCTTTTTACATCAAATATAAAATCAAGAGTACATAAGATATTATGAAGACTGAATCTAGTTACGCATTTCAACATTCTATTCTTCAGTCTTCAGATTAACCGAGGACAACAGTATGACTATATACCATATAGGTGAATATAGGTGAATATATGATACAAAAGATCATTGATCTATGACTACCGGTTTGAGCTAGTGAAATTAATTGTTGAAACTAAAAATCTCATTGTTGAAACTAAAAATCTCATAACGCAGTTTCGGGACATTCTCCTTCTCCCTTCAATCATATACCATTTATCTGATAATTTTACCCCATTGATGTGAATACCGAAGGACAAAAGCTGGTTCAACAAACACATATGGTCTAAAGTTCTTCTTTCTCTTAATAAATACTAGTTCACAAAAGCAAACATAACGCTTTCATATAAAGCAAATTATATTTTCTAAATTCGAACGCAATGTAGTAAACTCTTAAATTTACATTCAAAAAAAAAAGGAAAGGCCTATCGGAATAATAAAAAAATAGGACACTGCAAGCATATTCATATGAGCAGTTATTCTAAACATGAATTATAATAACAGAAATGTGTTCAGATATTAAGAAGTTCGTAGAATATTTAATCCTCCCATTCTTCCTCTTCACTAAGCTCCTCATTTCTCTGTGCAATGTATGCATGCAAATTGGAAATCTGAAACAGAAAAACAAATGCTAATTATTTCGATTTCAACTACACCAAATTAAACATGCTAACAAACGTAGAGTAAATAATAAGTGTCTAACACCATACGTCAAAGAACTTACAATATAAATGATTAATCTTATAATACAAGTAACTTACCGGAAGTGTGGAATTGGCACTACAAACCAGAACAAGCAGATCAATTTAATACATTTTCAAATAAAGAAATATTTGTCTAGGAAAAGAGCAATTTACGAGTTACAGCCAGACAGTTTATTGCATATTGTTCATAGATATAGTAAGTTGCCAAAATTGCATTCCACCGCTATAATAAATGTCTCAGATAGGAAAATGAGTGTCTAGATGACTGCATTGACAAGAAATTACCTGTTTGTTGAAGGGTTTGTAGCATCCGAGGCTGCCTTTTGTTTACCAGATTCATGCATCATCTACCATTTATAGTAACATTTTATGAGTTCACAAGCACAAAAACAGTAATCTACTCTAGTAAAGCACAAAGTAATGCTCTAATGTACACACAAAGTGAATAAAGACCTCTTTATAATATCAAGAGGTACAAGGCTACATTGTTGCATTATAATTACCCCCTTAAAATTTTGATGCGGTACATGAGAAGAATTATGTCGCGAGTGTAACAATTTAAGTCTTTGAATAATAGGTAACGCCATACTACTTTCTTGGATTATAAAAGACGAGGGGACACTTCCAGATATCGAGTTGTAGTAAAGTGACACAACAACAACCCAAAGGAAGAATAGCCCCACCGTAATTCCCAAAATGTGTTAAACAAGTTTAATGCTAGCAGCACTCTGTGTGATAAACCATCAGCAACAAATCAGAAACATATATTTCGTCGCCAACACAGCACAGCACTGTATGATACTAATATCCCTAGGCAAGCTACTATGTGGTGGACAACAGCCTCTGCTGAAAAATTAAATAGCAATCCAAACGTGAGAGAACTAGCAAAATTAGCATAACCACAACAACATGTTAGAAAATCGGAAAGGCAGAAAGATTTTCTTTTGTTGATAATTACTTGTGATTTCCTTGAGTTCTTATTATCTTTTTTCTGTTCTTTTATCTTAGTTCATCAAGCAATTACCAAAACCAAAACACAAAAATCAAGGACACCAGATGTAGGCACTCATCCAGGGCTAAAACCCTTATGTAGGGGAAAACCCAGTCAAGAACTCTTTCTTCAGTGATTCAAAATGAAATAGACCAAGACATTAGACCTACAGACCTTCCTCCTCCACCAAGTCAGCCTTCCAATGAGATACAACAACCTTTAATAGTCTCTTCTTGTCCAGCAGCTATAGCCCAGCATCAACCCAGAAATTTTGGCCCCAACTTCACCAGCAGCTTCAGAATTTCGGCCTCCCCAGCAACTGCAGAATTTCGGCCCCTAGCAGCAATCCAGAACTTCGTACGTGTGAGATAAGAGAGAGGAAAAACTCGACTTTTCTTGCTTGATAAGGTCCTCCTTCTTCGATAGTTGTCTTCCTCAGCAATTCACACTCTTTCTAGCCCCAGAAGTTGCAGATTGAACTTGTTGAGCGTGTGTGACAAATGAGATCAAGTTGCTGCTTTTGTATAGGAGTTTCTGCCCCTCTGTTTAGGCCAACTTGTCCAGTTTGAGGCCGACTTGGTGGAGGAGGCCTAGAAGACCTATTTTACATTAAAATAAATTTCTTTCTTGACAAATAAAGCCCAAGAAGGATCTGTTACAATATGGCATGGACAAGAACACTTGACATAAACCCTAGAAGCCTTCAATGGAGGCTTTGACCTAAAAACAATTGACCCAAGCATGAAACCCATGCTTTAAGAATTCAATTTTTTTTTTTTGACAAATATATTTCATTATGACAATTATGAAGATCGACACTAGTTACATTCTTCAACAATCCCTCTTAACTAGGGAGGTACTCATAATTACATATATTTATAGAGGTGCATGGAAGATCTCCAAAATGAACTATGAAGAGTTCTAGAACACTCAATGTTGTGGACTAGATGTTGAGAATTTAGAGGGTTGGTGATTAATTCAAATTCTCTTCTTGATAATTACTTGTGAACTTACTTTTGTTACTTATGTCTCTTCTTCTTTAGCTTATTTAGTATTTCATCAAGTCAATTATCAAAATACACGAGACACAAAAATTATGCTCATAGAGCCAGGGAAAAACCTCTCCCTCTTGGAGAGGAAAACCCGTGAGGAATTCTTCTTATAGATCTTCAAATGACAAGTACCATGACCAAGACTCAGACCCTTGACCTAGGAATACCTCCAAGACCTTGCCAATGCTTCTTTATATGCTCACAACGTTGATCTTTCTTTTTTGCATCAACTTGCACTGACCTGCACCACCACTAGAGAACTCGGTCTCTAATTATATCTTCCTTCATTTAGTCTTCAGTTATACTTCTTCTTGTTTCACTTGAGATATATTGCTTTCCTTTTGTGTATTGAAGATAGGAAGATAAATCATAGATTTACCTTCCTTCTACCGTTATAATATTATATTAGACTTCATTCTTTTAACTTTGATGCTTCTTGTCTCACTGAATCATCCGCACTTCTTATCTCACTTAGACAACAGGTGTATACATTACTAGATTGACCATACTACTGTCAGCAACTTCCTCATCTAGATCCACATTCACTAACTCAAAACAATCCTTGAAACAGATCACCACTTTAAACTTGATCACTGCCTTTTTAACTCACACTTTATTCAGACTTTATCAAGCTGTAGGATCTCAGATATATCCACACTGAATTCTATCCTTAGCCTACACTTTTATCTTCTTTGAAATACGCATCAACTACAGATGTATTCACATTCTATTTCAGAGCAATCCGCAATCTGCTTAGTGCCGAATGAGCCGCATGTCCTAGATATATATATGGCACAGTTCCTCCTTTTAGGCTGACCTTACACCTAGTTTGTAGGCCAACTTCATCACTGTATAGAGGCCGACTTGGAGAGCATAATTTCTAGCGTTATTGAGGTGAAGATGAAGGCTATCATTAGCCATTCCTTTAAGGATTCATGACAAGGTCTTGGAGCATATTTTGATGACTAGACTCTTCGTATACATGACACTTAATTATACTTGTAACCAAAAGAAAACCCTAATAAACATCAAGAAGTATATTGACCTATAATAAAAATCTTGCTCATGAAACCCATGAAGCAAGTACAACAAAAATACATTTTATTATCTGTCTTCTTCTTTACATAAACACATAATTACATAGTCAATATGAAGACCGATCCTAGTTACACTTTTCAACACTCCCTCTTAACTAGGGAGGTATTCATATAGGTACATGGTCACTTTCAAACTGAAGAATCTCATAAGAAGAATCGGATTGGTAATCGCATCTGTATAGCATCATATCAATCAACATTGTCCTAGTGCAAGGTCTTGACTAACAGCCCCATCTCTCACGAGACAATGGGCTACAATGCTGGTGAAACACATGACTTATAGACACCATAGTCATTGTCTCTCCAAGGTACATACTCCACCCAAGTGTTCCCAAAGTATGACCTTCTTGGACTATTCTTCTCTTGGATTGCTAGCCTTCAAAGAATATCGGTCCCCGACTACTCTTATCTTGAATGCCCCATCACATTCTCAAAGAGTATTGAATGCCAGATGATTACCCAATCCTCCATTCTATCTTCCTGAGTGAAGACCAGAATAATGTGTCTATCTCTCCCTCTCAGCTGGGGAGGATCTATTCCACAAGGGAATGTACTCATTTCTGTATAAGGAATGTACCTAAGTTCATTCTTAGGAATTACCTAGTTTCTTCCAAGTAAGAAACTTATCACCAGGCTCCTTCTCAACCAGGGACCTGCAACAACAATGGTGAGAATTCTTGCCCTCGATGTCATGGATTTCGATATTGAGGAATCTTCAACTTTAGCTCCATAGGGCACAGATCATCCATCACTTTCATCCATGAGTCATGTAATTTACCAGAAAGTGATTCATCAGACTTTCTCATCTGGTCCACCTTTATGCCATGCTGTTTTACTTCGAACCATCTCCAAGGATATTACATCCTTTCACATGATTGGCAACCCTGCATAAATTCATCCAGATAAACATATACATATGAACTTTTAAATCAAAAGTTACCTTAGTGATGATATTTCACCATGACATATTCCTGTAGGCATCAACATCCTTTATTCAGATTGACACATCTCCTCATGATATGTCTTGTCAAGGGTCTTCTTCTTTACCAAACTTCTATCGGAGTCTACATATCCTCCAGGAGATATTCCAATCACATCTTCTTGGCTTCTGGAGGATAACTGCCTCTTGACATGGTTGCACTTCATGATCTCTTCCCTTTTGCACATCTTCATTCCCGGGAACATCCAATTTTCAGTTCCTTGTTCATATACAACCACCTCATATTCCATATGAGGATATATTATGTTGATTTCATCTCCCATAGATCATACTTCTAAATATAGAAGTCCATTACCTGCAACCATATGACATGACTTCACAACATCTAGTGTCAGCATATATATATACACCTCATACTTTTTTCCTTTGAGTCATCCTGTAGCAATTTCACTAGAATGAAGAGCTTCATTCCCTTGACCTGCTTCATCAATATGTCATCACATCCCAAAATTCTGTAGCATAGAATTCTTGATGAAACCATTTTGCTTTCTTTCTAATCAGTGAATTCATAGAGAACTCCATTAGAAAATGTCAGCACCAGTTTCCATGATGACCCTTGATTTTGATGACTGCCTCCCATCAGTATTGTTATTAGTGAGGTTTTCCAGGAGCTGTTTCACCAAGAGCTCCTATCATGATGCTATTAATATACATTACTTCCTATCATACTAACCAACAGAAATCACTTAAATAAGAAGATGATCTTAATCATAATAGAGATCTTTCACTTCTTCTTTCTCAGATCTCTTAACATCAGGTTCTACCCTTTCATTTATGACATGGGCTTCTTCCTTTTTCCTCTTGTCCTTTCCAGATTTAGGACAATCTCTTTTATAATACCCAAGTTTATTGCATCCAAAGCATCGTACTTTGTCCATATTTCTTATTTTATTCTGAGGACCAAATTTTCCGAATCTTCCTTTCTTCCTGGACATGGCTGCAAAGGCTTGATTCCCTTCACTTGATCCTGTATCAGCTTTGGCTTTCAATCTTGTTTCCTCTATTTTGCATAGAGACCATAAATCATGGAATGGTGTGGCTTCTTTCTTCCCGTATAAACTTGAAGTGAAGTTTCCCCATTCTTCTGGTAGAGCATTCAGCACCACTGTAGTCATCTCAATGTCAGACATTACTTCTCCCAGTTCCTGCAATTGATCTCTTATTTCAGAAATCCTCATAAAGTATGAAGTGATTCCTTCTTCTCTTGACAATTTCATTTTGTATAGTTCTTGTCTCAGAGAGATTGCTTCTCCTGCAGTACTCACAGAGAATAACTCCACAAGTTTCTCATATATTTCTTTTGCAAACTTTAGTTTTGATACATAGGGAATGAGTGAGTCCTTCATGGATTCTATGAGAATCCTTTGGGCTCTAATTTCTCCCTTCATGTACTTGGCATGAGCCAGAGTATCTTCTTTTGGGCGTTGAATTGTAGATCCTTTGATGTAGTCCATAAATTCATCTTCAATTAAATTCAAATCTATCCTCTTCTTCCATGAACTAAAGTTTGATGACCCAACAAGCTTGTTGCTCTCTTTACAATAAGTCATCTTTACAGATTTAAGGTCGATCATACATACTTACTTGAGTAGAGTGGCTTGCAGCTTCCTTGATGATGATGAAGATGAAGTCAGGAGCTTCTTCTAAGATTGAAAACTCCAATGTAGGTGATCTTCAATCCTTGATGATAAAGGATATCTTCAAAAGATGATGTCTTCTTCTAACAATGTCTTGAATGTAAATCTTTGATGGCAAAGATTATTTTCTTGAAGGAGTTGATCGTTTGAATGAGATAGAAAATATTTCTTGAAATAGCTTGAGAGTCTTCCTTGCAACTGATTTGACTTTTCAACCCAAAATTTGATTTTCGCTTCCTGGAGTGTCTTCTTTGTCAAGTAGCCCTTGTGTTCAACACCTTAGCTCTGATACCATGTTGAGAATTTAGAGCGCTGGTGATTAATTCAAATTCTTTTCTTGATAATTACTTGTGAACTTAATTGAGTTACTTATGTCTTCTCTTCTTTAGCTTATTTAGTCTTTCATCAAGTCAATTATCAAAATACACAAGACACAAAATTTAGGCTCCTAGAGCCAGGGCAAAACCTCCCCCTCTCGGAGAGGAAAACGTGTAAGGAATTCTTCTTATAGATCTTCAAATGACAAGTACCATGACCAAGACTCAACCCCTTGACCTAGGAATGCCTCAGGGACCTTGTCAATGCTTCTTTATATGCTCACAACGATGTTCTTTCTCTTCTGCACCAACTTGCACTGATTTGCACCACCACTAGAGAACTCAGTCTCTAATTATATCTTCCTTGATTTAGTCTTCGGTTATACTTCTTCTTGTTTCACTTGAGATACATTGCTTATACCTTCCTTCTACCCTTATATTATTATATCAGACTTCAGCCTTTTAACTTTGATGCTTCTTGTCTCACTGAATCATCCGCACTTCTTATCTCACTTAGACAACAGGTGTATACATTACTAGATTGACCATACTACTGTCAGTAGCTTCCTCATCCAAATCCACATTCACTGACTCAAAACAATCCTTGAAACAGATCTACACTTTAAACTTGATCACTGTCATTTTAACTCTCACTTTATTCAGACTTTATCAAGCTGTAGGATCTCAGATATATCTGCATTGAATTTTGTCCGTAACCCACACTTTTATCTTCTCTGAAATCCGCATCAACTACAGATGTATTCACATTCTATTTCAGAGCAATCCACAATCTTCTTAGTGCCAAATGAGCCGCAGGTCTTGGATATATATATGGCATAGTTCCTCCCTTTTAGGCCGACCTTACAACCAGTTTGTAGGCCGACTTCATCACTATATAGAGGCCGACTTGAAGAGCATAAGTTCCAGCGTGAATGAGGTGAGGATGAAGGCTGTCATTAGCCATTCCTTCAAGGATTCATGACAAAGACTTGGAGCATATACTGATGACTAGACTCTTCGTATACATTACACTTAATTATACTTGTAACCAGAAGACAACCCTAATAGACATCAAGAAGAAGTCTATTGACTTATAATAAAAATCTTGCTCATGAAACCCATGAAGCAAGTACAACAAAAATACATTTTATTATCTTTGTCTTCTTCTTTACATAAATACATAATTACATAGTCAATATGAAGACTGATGCTAGTTACAATTTTCAACACTAGAAACCTGACCAGCGTAATCTATATAGGTGGGACTAAGATGGACTCAAGCTTTCAACTAGTCTAGGTACCATCAGGTTTACTTTCTAACCATCAAACAAGTGATCTAGGCACGTATTCAAGGTCAGAGTTCTAGGACCAATGCCACTCTCCCTCTTCGGGATCTAGACATTAACACATAGGCCAACCAAAAGTCCTCCCAAGCATCCACCATTAGATGCTTCAACTCTCCCTATCAAACTAGATATATCTATTTGTCCAAGCATGCTTCCAGAGTGTTCAACCTTTTTATGGAGAGATTTACCTGTACAAACACAAATCCCAATCAATCAACAATAAACTTTCAAATATAAGTAAACACAAACATTTTGGCTCCTAAATCAATCTGATGCTACTTTCATCATCAAGTTATCCATATTCAATTTGTCGGAAGCTTTCTTCTTCTTTCATTTCTTTAGCAACACCAAATACTTCTTTAGATCTTCTCAAGTCTTTCATTTGCAACTTCATGAACATTTATTGATAGTACTTTTTCTGACTTCAAAATATTCACTGTCATAATGTTCCCTCCCTCTCAACTAGAGAGGCTCCCTCTTAATGTAGGGAAATCAACCAGTTCCTTCTTCCATAACATCAAAAAACCTTTTACAGCTTCATTCCTTCTTACGGAATCAAGGTCATATTAACTTCCTTCACCATGCTTACCAATATTATCAAGTCAAATTTATTTACAAATATCTTCAATATCTTGAAGATTATGTACCTACACAACTTAAACAAAAAGTAAAACCAAAAACAAATATACAAAAGCATGAAGTTAGTCATGTCAATACTATAATGGAAGCATTAGACTTTAGACATCAAACAACTAAACCTGGTTAGGTTCATGAGACACGACTTTTTACATGCTAGAAATCAACTTCTTGCTAGGGTTTTGTCATAAAACCTAGACTTCATCATCAAGACTTCGAGCAACTCAATCAAGATATCAGTTTCATTATATCTAGGGCCTCAATATTACTGGTAGAGATATATGACAAACTCTTCTATGATATTGCAAACCCTAGAATCCATCTTCGAGACAAAAAGCCTTAGATATCAACAATTCAACTAGATAACAATTCTACTATGCATCTAAGGTTTCAACTACTAGGGTTTATTGCAAACCCTAGATTTTTATCAAAACTAAACCATATCGGAAAACAATATCATCATACCATAGAATATTAATCTCTACTATGTTTTTGTTACATACCCTAGAATTCACAAACTAAAACATGAACATTAACAATTAGGACAACATACTCGCATATAAAAATATAAGATGCATGCTAGGTCCCTATAATACTAGTATCTCCCCTTATTGTTATTGTTAGTGCAGCCCCCTTATTGTTAGTGTTGTGCCCATGTAGTCCCCTATTGCTATTGTTGCGCCCTTACATTATTATTGTTATGTCGGCTATGATTATATTGTGACCCCTTAGACTCCTATATATAGAAATGAGGTTTTGTCATTTGAATCATCCAAGAATTGTTCATTGATGTAATGTAAAGGAGGTTGCCCCCTCGAAGAGGTTTATTTCTAAGTCGTCGATCTATCTTTTTTTCTATTTTGTGAGCTGGTTTCATAACATTTGAAATCAAAGCTTTGGGATTCTAGGGTTTCATTGCTGCAAACATGGCATCGTGGCATTTTCGCTATAACTTTTTTTCTACGATGGTTCAGAAGATGAAATTTTTACCACACGAAGCAGAAATCTTGAGGAACTTTGTGTAAAAAATTCAGATCTTAGTTCGCTATATTTTCGGAGATATGATATGAGGAACTTATGGTTTTTGCAGGCACCATATTTTCATCTCAAACAGGTGACCGAGGGAAAATTGTCATAACTTTCATTTCATGAATCGGATTGGGATTCTGTAAAAAGTGGCCAAAAGTGCACGAATGCAGTTTCTTGTGTATCAATTTCAGGGGCGAAGGTCAAAACAATGACACGTGGCATGCCGTATAAGTTCACTCTACTAAACTAGTTCATAATTAGGTCATTGTGGGAGATTGGGCATAACTTTACCTTGAAGAATCCAAATTAGGTCTGACATGTGGCATTGGAAAGATGACTCATAGCGCTACCATAGGGCCAAAGTTCAGATCTTGGAGATACGGAATTATAGAGTTAAAACTATTTAAAGATCAAGCTCCTAAAAGCAAGTAAAAGGTGTATTTAAAAAAAAAAATTGCATATCTTTTGATTGAGAAATCAGTTTGAAGTAATTCCAAGGGCGTATTGAAGCATAGATATCTGCAGTGGGTTCTAAAATGCTTCCAAAAAAGAATTTTACACACATTAAGCCCTTGGAAAACTCTACTATGACGCATGAAGAGGAAGAATTACAGCATGATACCTCAAAATTACAAGACCAAGTGCAACAAATTTCGCTCTCACATAGAACAAACAAAAAATGAACTAAAAGGTGACATGGATGGTTAAAAGAAGACATGGAAGCTAAGATAGATGGTTTGAAGAATGGCATGGAAGATAAGATCGATGGTATAAAAGATAACATGGAAGATTTAAAGAAAGACATGGAAGGTTTAAAGGAAGGTTTGACAAAGTTGCTACAAGAAAATCTTCCTAACGGCGAAAAGATAGTAGAGGAAACTCATGATGAGAACAAAAGAAATGTTAATCATGATTTCATAGACTCTAACGTTGGATTGAAGACCCACCATATTCCAAAGATCGATATGAGGAAGTTTGATGGCAAGGATCTCGTAACATGGATACTATAGATGGAACAATATTGTGATCTCCATAATGTGCAAAACACACAAAAGGTACGCATTGCAACTTTATATTTAGAACCCAATACATTTGTATGGTATCGATGACTTTGCTCTCATAAACAAATTGTCACTTGGTCAATTTTTACGGAGGAAATGATAGCACATTATGAGGATACAAAGGGAAACACCTTCTTTAGCCAATTGATAAATCTCAAACAAAAGGGTTCAATGGTGGAGCACATTGAGGACTTCAAAAAATTGAATATAAGAGTGAGTGATATTTCAGAGGAGCACAAGATTGATGTCTTTGTAGGGACTTTAAAGGATAACATCCAACATGAGGTTCGCCTTTCAAAACCTGATTCATTGGAGAAGGCATTTAGGTTCGCAAGAAAAATTGAAAGCAAAATTATGGCGACAAGGAAGCCTACCACTCACAACTATAAATATGGAAGTGTTTCTACTCCTAAACTTCCACAACCTACAACGTTGAAACAACAATTGGAAGAAAAAAGAGCAAAAGGGCTTTGCTACAGTTGTGATAGCAAATACACTAAATGCCATAAGTGTGTTGAGAAGAAATTATTTTACATAGATTGTGAAGAGGAGGAAGAAAGGGAACAAGAAACTTCAAAAGAAGAGGATATAAACTAGGAACCAACCCTAGAGAAAGAAGAAATGAATATGACCATATCTTGTAATGCATTAGTAGGAATTACCACTCCTCAAACTCTCAAGATAGAAGGACATATCAAGAAGAAAAATGTAATAGTGATGATTGATTCGGGTAGTACCCATAATTTTATTCATTGTAAGGTAGCCAAGGAATTGAATTGCTTCCTATACCTAGCACCAAAGTGTCAAGTAATGGTTGCAAATGGTGGAACTATAAATTGCTCTGGGAAGTGCCATAATATCAAGCTAACCATAGGGGAATATGAATTGAATAATCCAATGCTCTCCATTCCAATGGGTGGTGTTGATGTTGTACTAGGAGTCCAATGGTTAAAATCTTTGGGGACGATAGTTTTTAATTTTCAATAACTTTTCTTGATTTTTTTTTGGGAAGGAAAGGAAGTTGAATTACGGGGTATCGCAAGGAAGTCGAGAAAGATAATCAACTCTAATGTCATGACAAAGCTTCTAAAGAAAGAACAACGAGGCATAATTGCACAATTATGCTCACTAGAGGTTCAAACATCAAAATCATCTATTTCTCCACATCTCCAAAAAGTCTTGGACAATCATTCCAAGGTTTTTGAGACTCCCAAAGGACTCCCACCTATTCATGATCATGATCATGCTATTCATTTGATTCCAAGAAGTGTTCCTCCAAACATCAGGCCTTACAGATATCCTTATGCCCAAAAGAGTGAGACTGAACGTATGGTTGCAGAAATGCTAGAGGCTGATATAATTCAACCTAGGCAAAGTTCTATCTTTTCTCCAGTAGTATTGGTGCACATGAAGGATGGATCATGACATATGTGTCTGGATTATAGGGAACTCAACAAGCTCACTATTAAAGATAAATTTCCCATCCCCGTCATTGATGAATTATTGGATGAATTACATGGAGCAATTTACTTCACGAAGCTGGATCTTTGTTCTGGATATCATTAAATTAGAATGAAAACTGAAGACATTCCGAAAACAACATTCAAAACTCATGAGGGTCATTATAAATTTGTGGTCATGCCTTTTGGCCTTATTAATGCACCTTCCACATTTCAAGGTTTGATGAATTCCATTTTCAAACCCACCCTTAGAAAATTTGTGTTAGTATTTTTTGATGATATATTAATCTACAACAAGTCTTGGAAGGATCGTGTTCAACATGTTGACAAGGTGCTCAAAGAGAAACAATTATATGCAAAAACCTCCAAATGTTTCTTTGGAGTACAAGAGGTGGAATATTTGGGTCATATTGTATCTCATGAGGGTGTAGGTAGACCCTAACAAAATTAAATCCATTAAGGAATGGAAAATCCCCACAACCATAAAGCATCTTCGAGGATTTCTAGGGTTAACAAGGTATTATCGCAATTTGGTTAAGAATTATGGGAGAATATCGACACTTCTAACATCATTACTGAAGAAAGATCCATTTTCTTGGACTCCAGAAGCAACTAAGGCCTTTGAACATCTTAAAGAGGCAAAGTGCCAAGAACTGGTCTTAGCTATGCCAGACTTCACAAAAACCTTTATTGTGGAATGTGATGCCTCGAGAAATGGAATTGGTGCGGTTTTAATGCAAGAAGGAAGACCCATTGCTTTTGAAAGTCGTCCAATCAAAGAAAAGTATTTACAGAAACCTATTTATGAGAAGGGAATGTTAGCAATACTACATGAACTAAAGTAATGGCGACCTTACCTAATGGAAAGACACTTCAAGGTAAAAACAGATCATGATAGTCTTCAATACTTTCTGAAACAAAGATTACCTTCAAAAGAGCAACAAAAATGGGTCACAAAGATGTTGGATTATGACTTTGAAATCATCTACAAAAAAGGGAAGCAAAATGTTGAAGCAAATGCACTCTCAAGAAAGGATGAGGATGTGGACGAATTGCTTTGTGCCATTTGTGGAAGGATGTGGAAGCATTGCTTTGGATAATCGAAACAAGGATGAATGGAAGAGTGATGAAGACGTGTGGTCACTCATTCAAAAGTTACAACATGATCCCAATACATCTGAAACATTTAGATGGAAAAATGATTCATTATGGTACAAAGATCGCTTATATCTTTGTAAGAAATCCCAACTCAAACAAAATATTTTTTTGGAATTGCACACCTCTCCCTTAAGAGGGCACTTAGGATTTTTAAAAACTTACCATAGGGTCAAGTTTGTGATGGCCTTAAATCTGATATTCAAAACTTTGTGGCGGAGTGTTTGGTTTGCAAACAAAATAAAGTTGAGACAATTAATACCCCCAGGTCTGTTACAACCTTTATCCATTCCAAGTCAACGTTGAGCGGAAGTTTCAATGGATTTTATCACAGGTTTACCCAAGTCCAAAGGAAAGACTGTCATCTTGGTGGTAGTTGATAGACTTACCAAGTATGCACACTTTTGTGCATTATCTCATCCATTTAAAGCCAACACAATTGCTACTACATTTATGGAAACAATTCAAAAGCTACATGGAAACCCAAAGATTATTGTAAGCGACAAAGATCCCATTTTTACAAGAAATTTTTGGGCAGAATTATTTTCTTGTTTGGATACTCAATTAGCTCATAGCTCATCAGATCATCCTCAATCTGATGGGCAAACTAGGATAGTGAATAAATGTTTGGAAGGATATCTTCGTTTAGCACATTATCGATAGCAGACCTGATAGGTTAATTAATTTCTTAGATTTTGAATGGTATTATAACACTTCCTTCCACTCTTTTCTGTATATGTGACTATGGCACCCAACTGATATCATCCACCATCCATCACATCATCTTTAAGAGAAAATTCTAAGGTTCAAGCAGTAGAATATCACATCGAGCATCAACAACAAGTTCTCCAACTCTTAAATGATAACCTCACCTTGGCGCAAAATCGAATGAAACAACAAGCATATCAAGATCGCAGGGAAACAAGTTTTGATGTAGGTGATTGGGTATTTTTACGGCTACAACCATACAAACAAATGTCCTTCAAGCAAGCTAAGAAGGATAATAAATTATCACCAAAGTATTATGGTCCCTACAAGGTGTTGCAAAAGATTGATACTATGGCATACAAATTGGAACTTCCTGCATCTTCCCGAGTGCACCTAGTTTTCCATGTTTCATGCTTAAAGAAGGTTATAGGTGACAAGCTCCCAATTCAAACAGTATTGCCAGAACTTGACGAGGAAGGAAAAATCATATTGGAACCTGAAACAATCATGGAAAGAAAAACTCGACAACTACGAAATCAGTGCATTTCAGAGTATCTCATCAAGTGGAAGAGCTTACATGCTGACGATTCAACATGGGAGGAGGAGAATTTTATATAGAAGCATCCAGAACTACTCAAGTGTTGAGGACAACACCTTTTTGAAGGATAGGGGCATGCTAGGTCCCTATGATACTAGTATCTCCCCATAGTGTTATTGTTAGTGTAGCCCTCTTATTGTTGTTGTTGTGGCCATGTAGTCCCTATTGCTATTGTTGTGCCCTTACATTATTATTGTTATGTTGGCTAGGATTATATTGTGACCCCTTGGACACCTATATATAGAAATGAGGCTTTGTCATTTGAATCATCCAAGAATTGTTCAATTTATGTAATGTAAAGGAGGTTTCCCCCTCGAAGAGGCTTATTTCTAAGTCATTGATCTATCTTTTCTTCTATTTTGTGAGCTAGTTTCATAACAATGCATTTCACATCAATATCTACTAAGTAAACCCAAGACAGAAACATCAATATATCAAAGTTAGAAATACAAGAATTTTCTTCTAGGCAAGGGTTTTAATCAAACATACGAACATACACCTAGGGTTTCATTCCTAGGATCTTGCTATAGATATTACACAGGTTTAGTTCATAAACTCTAAATTGCCAAACCCTAAAGATCTAGGGTTTCAATACATGACTTAGATATTAACAAAAAACCCTAAAGGGCTAGGGTTTCTATCATAACAATACCAACACATCAAAAGAATAGGAATTCTAGATTTCATCAACAACCCTAAGTAGACTAGGGTTTCATAATATTGACATACCCTTAGCAATAAGAGGCTAGGGTTTTATAGTGAACCCTAAGAGTTAGGGTTACACAAGAATTATCAAATAATATCATGAGGTTAGATTCAATCTAATGATTAATCACCCTAACAAGAATCTTTGTGATTCAAAACCTTAGACATAACGATGTCAATAATGTAAAACAAATTTCAAAAAGAGGAATGATCGTACCTTTTACATGAAGAGAACTTTATAACAAAGCTTATAGTCTAAGACATACACTTGAGTTGTTTCTTAACAAACCTTGTAGGACATCAATTCTTGAAGCGCTTATTTTGCAACAAAACTTCTTCCATGCTTCAAGTCTATCCTTTGAAGTCTCCTCTATAATCCTTGAGCATTCATCAAGCTTTCCTAACCAAGGGAAAAAAAGGGTTATTAGCATACAACACAAACATAAAAGGATGAAACAAAGAATAAGATACTTATCTTTTCCTTGTTGGTTTTGGCCCTCCTGGCTTGGATTGCGCAATCTGCTGGGGAGATCTATCTGCTTCTTACGCAGCTCTTTGATCCTAACTTCACCAACGCTGGATCTACGGATTTGTTCTTCTGTTCTTCCCATAGTATTAAAAACCGACTGGCTTGACCGAAAATCGGTCAAACTGGCCGGTTCATTAGCTGACCGAGTCAAACTGGTAGAAAAACGGGGTTCAACCCTCCTCTTCGCCAAAAAGACAGGTCCAATCGGTGCTAACTGGCCGGTTTAGGATGGAACCGACCGGTTTATGGTCAAACCAGCTAGTTCCATCCTAAACCGGCTGGTTCATTGCCAGGCCAACTATGGACCCCCCACATAATGCAATTTTTTGAGTTTTGGAGCTTTTTTGAGGGAAATTTAGGGTTGTTTTCCTCCAAAAAAATCCCCTCTAAGAAAATCATGCCTACTCTCTCATTTTCCTGATACACCCTGTTGGAAATTAATGGTAATGTTAAATTATTAAAGTAAACATCCTTTTACTAAAATTAATCCTTGGCAATTAATCCTTTTACTATGAAATGACTCAGGATGTTTAAGAGTGGTTTCGACCTCATTGGATTTCATATAGAGAAACTATAATTTTAGATTTCACTCAAAATCCAGCAGACTTAATGGTTTTCAGGGTTTCATGGTTTTGGGGGTTTGCAATGTATCCATTTGATTCTATCATGTGTAAGGGTATGAGATTGGCATTTGATTAAGAGCATGAAGTCCTTTAAGAACCTTGATGTTGGTGGTAGTGATTGTTGAACTTTGTTGATGTTGGTGGTATTGATTGTTGAACTCCCCTGCTATGGCCTTAACAAGAATGTACCCTTCACTCAAAGGAAAACAATTGGTTAGGCATGCTAATCTTTTTCTACCGCATTTTAAGGTTGAGGAGATGAATCCTTCAATCAAACCAAGATCATTGGTTAGGCATGTTAAACTTTTTCATTTCTATCATGTTATAAGGTTGAGCAATCCAAGTCTGAAGACTTTGAGCTAGATGATGTTTATGTATCTCTTGTTGATGATCCCATTTCTAGTAGCGATGAATCAATGATGATTTTCATGAGACCATGTTGCTCAGTGATTTATAGTTTTGATGTCTATTTTTGCTACTACTACTACTATTAAAGTTGTAGAGGAGTTTTAGAAGTCCTCAAACTCTGAGTCATATTATTTATGTAGCTCATGTTGATGATCCCTTTGTCTAGTAGTGGTGATGATTTTGATCAAGAAAAGAAGTGATCATGTTGTTGATCACTAATATGTAGTCTTGTATTAGGCCAATGACCTCATAGCTTATAGCATTGTTTTAGGACTTTATGGTCCATTTGGAGCCTCATTGCTTATGTATTTTTCGATGATATGTATTGCACTCAGTGCCATTTTAATATATTCACCTTTATTGGTATATAAATGAGCAAACTTTGCATATTTTGTCTCTATTGGTTTGGAATCATGGTTGCAAATCTTAAAAATAGTTTTTTTATTAAAAAATGATTATTTAATGTATTTTTTTAAAAACTGGTTCATTTAGACATGACTAGTACCGGTTAGACTGGTTCCGGTCCGGTTATTGGTTCATTAGGTCCACCGGTCCAATCACCGGTTCCGGTTTTTAATACTATGGTTCCTCCTACACTCAGCTATACAGGCTTTGATACCATGTGAAAACTTCTAGATCTGGAATCCTATTGCAGCAATTGGTATTAACTCTTCTAACTGATAAATTAATTATTTAGTTTATTGCTATGACAACATCGAATTAAACACACTGCAACCTTCACTAAATAAACTATGGAAAGAGATACAAGTGCAAAAACAAAACTGAACAAGAAGAAATCATAAACACATCTGACACAGTTTTTTTTGGACTAAAGTCCCTAGAAAAACCCAATGCGGGAAAACCGATGCAGTAGCTGAGGGTGTATATTATGCAATAAATTTCTGAGTACAATTCTATGATTGAAAAATCTGTGAAATCATGTAGAGAAACTGGCAAGAAAGACCTTGTGAGACAAACTTCACTCCTCCATGAGAATCCGACACTGATCAACACCCTAACCTAGATGCCCTGCGCTTCCTCTGCACAGTCTTTGCCTCACAACTATGGCCGTCTCCTGTCTCTGTGCTGGTCTCTATGCTGGATGCAAACTGGGGCCTTCTGGCCTTCGGAAAATCTCTTCGGGATCGAGCACTGACCCAACGCTGCCTCGTCAACAGAAATACGACTTCCTCTCAGGCTCTGCGCAGTGCCTGTGTAGCCTCTGCGTCACTGGCTCTACGCTGCCTCTATGGCTCTCACTTTTTCCTTTGTTATGCACTCTCCAAATCAGGAATGCTTCCAATCAGAATTACTACCCCTCTCTAAGTAGAATCTCTATATCAAAGTTTCCTCGGAGCACTGCTCACTGTTCCCTGAAATTTTTGAGACTTAGGGCACATCTGATGCTACCAAAAATCAACAACTTATAGCAAGAAGAGAGAATACTTTGTCTAGACCTTGCTGGCCTTGGGAAGAGCTGCCTTGCTCTAGGAAGGTATTAGGAGCAGGCTGGATTAGGATCTTTGAGGAAGATGCACTGCCGAAATTGCATGGTCGAAGTTGCAGGACAAGTTGCAGTATTGAAGCTAGTGGTCAACGCTGCAATATTGAAGCTGGTTAGTGTAGAATCAAGGAAGGACTTGAGGAAGGGTTGACTTGGTACTAGGAGAAGGACTTGGTCTAGGGTTTAGGTCTTTATATCTCATTCGAAGCAAATTCTAAGAGAAGAGTTTTCGGGTTTTCCCCTTGGAAGGATTTTACCTTGGCTGAGAGCCTAATATTTGTGTCCCTTATTGTTGTTGTTACTTTCCTTGATATTGTTTGATGAAAATATCTAACTAAAGAACATAAAGAATATAATTAAGATTCACATCAAGGTTAAAGGAAAATAAGATGAATAACTGCCATTGTCCATTTTCGAACATGGAATCAGAGCTAAGGTGAACAAGGAAGGCAACTGGAAGGACACTAGAAGGAGTTAATTGCCAAGGGGAAGGAAAAGGAAGCTCTTCAAGAAGAAGCTGATTGTCAAATCATTTGAGAAAAAGACTCAAGGAAGGAGGGTTTCTACAAGGAGATCAAGTCTACATCAAGCTCGCATAAAAGGAAGATCTGAAAGGAATACCTCAAGAAGAGTGTTGATCTCTCTCTGGAAGAAGGTCTATTTAAAAGGCATCAAGGATCTTGGAAGTTGTTGTTGGAAGAATCCTAGGAAACATCTTTCAAAGGCATTGGTGAAGACTCTTAAAGGATCTTTAAGGCATCAAGAAGGTTGAAGACATCATCATCTTGGTCATCAAGTAAGTATCACATTATTACATCATATCTGAATCTACGGGTCATATGGGTTCTTTCTGCAAGGAAAGTAATAAGCTCATTGGAGCGTCAAATTATCTAGCATGGAAGAAAAGGGTTGACTTGATACTCACAAAACAAGAAGTAATTGAATATGCTACTGGGGAAATTACTGAACTGAGCAAAGACAAGACACAAGAACTAGAAAAGTACAAGAAACGGGAAGTAAGGGCTCATAGGATCATTGTTGAATCCATTAGAGATTCTCTTGTTCCATTTGTTGCAAATTTGAAACTTCCAAGGCTATGTATGACAAGCTAGTGATTTTGTACTCTGTAAGTACATCAGGACAAAAGATGTCTTTGCAGAATAAGCTGTATAAAATGAAGAAGTCAAAGGATGAGGATACAGTATCCCTTCTCATGAAAGTCTCTCAGCTAAGAGACCATCTGCAAGGACTCAAGGAAATAATTTTTTATTTGGAAGTAACCATTTGTGCACTAAATGCATTGCCACCAGAGTGGAGCAGCGTTGCAACAAGCATCTACTCCAAGAAAGATTCAACTCCCTTTGATGATTTGTGGGTGCAGTGCATATTGGAAGAATCAAGGATCAAGCCTTTCTAGCCCAAGTAAAGAAGCTAAAGAAGGGAAAGTTTGGAAAGTCCATGAAGAAAGACATGTCCAAGGTTCAATGCTTTAAGTGTAATTAGTTTGGACAGTTTAAGAAGGACCGTCCAAGCCAACAAAACAACAAGAGGAAGGAAAGAAGTGAGGCTCACATAGCTGAAGAAACAAGAGAACCAAAGAAGAAGTCGGAGAACGAAGAAGCGAATGATATTTAATATTGAAGAAGGCACTTTGGCTATCAAGTTCTCTATGAAGGTTGTTCTTTCATTTAGGATGGTCTACATTATGTAGAGCATCATAGAGAGAAGCATATGATAGTGGTATGTTTAGAATTTACATGATTGAGCTGCTTTGTAGAGATCATCTAGATAGATAGATAGACCATTTTTTCATTATGTTGATCCAAGAATTATCTAACATTATGTTAGAGGTTGTCATCTTGCTTAAGTATATGAATATATGATGCTGGAAAAGAATAGGATTTGACTTACTTTAATATGTATAAAGAATTTAAGCCTTTCTCTAGAATATATATAGTAATAATTAACATCTAGTAGTCGTCGAAAGAAAAGTTGTAACTTGGTAATCAAGTTCGATCCTTGGGCACTTTAATGCATGAAGTAAGTTTCAAGTGGAGATGGTCAATGAGGATGTTGATGAGAAGCTCATCATGGTGAGGTAAGTCTAATTTGTTTATTTTACTACCTGGAAGAATGTTGCAGGAACACATGATGATAGTTGATGTTGAAAAGTGTAACTAGGATTAGTCTTCATATTGACTATGTAATTATGTATTTATGTAAAGAAGAAGAAAAAGATAATAAAAAGTATTTTTTGTTATGCTTGCTTCATGGGTTTCATGAGCAAGGTTTTATAATAGGTCAATAGACTTCTTCTTGATGTCTATTAGGATTTGCCTTCTGGTTATAAATGTAATTAGGAATCATGTATATGAAGAGTCTAGTCAGATAAATATGCCTCAAGACCTTGGCATTCAATCATGGAGAAATGGCTCAAGATAACCCTCAAGTCAACCTCCTTCACGCTAGAATATAAACCCTACAATTCGGCTCTATAACCATATAATAGGTTGGCTAAATTACAGGTGGCAACAACTACATATACCCTATAGGTTCTATGCAGAAAAGACATAATTTGGACAAGTTTTTATGTGAAAAAGTGCGAGCTTCAAGGTTGTCTTCAACAGAATTAAGTGTTGTTCAAACATTGTTAAAGTGCGAATTAGTTTGAAGTAAGAAGTGCAGATGTTTTTGTGACAACACAACGTGGTGAAGTCTGAGATAAATGTGAAGTTAGGACAACGTTCAACCATGTTAAGGTGTTGTGTTAAGGTGCGGATTAGAGTGATGAAGAAGACCGTGTTAAAGTGTGGATAAGGGTTGCGCTCTATTGTGCTAAGGTGCGGATTAAGGAGTTGTGTTAAGGTGCGGATTAAGGGTTGCATTCATCTGTGTCAAGGTACGAATTAAGGGATGCGTTCAACTGTGTTAAGGGCTGCATGTAAAAGAATAGGTACAGGAATATGTACCTCTGCCTTGAACATAAGAGTTAGACAACAAGAAGCCATGAAGGATCCAAGGGGAAGGAGGAATTGAAGATTAGAAACCAAGCTCTCTAAGGTTGGTGCTGAACAGTGCTAGTTGGTGCAGGAAGGTGCAAGAAAGAAGGGTAATCTCAAGGAGTCATTGAAGACGAAGTGACAAGGTCTTGAAGGCATAAAAGGTATAGGGTATGTGTCATGGTTATGGTACTTGTCATCTGAAAGTCTATAAGAAGATTTCTCGTGGGTTTTCCTCTCCAAGAGGGAGAGGTTTTTCCCTGGCTCGAAGAGCCTAATTTTGCATCTCTTGTAGTTTTGGTAATTGACTTGATGAAAGACTTAATAAGCTAAGAAGAGAAGACATACGTAAAAGAAGTAAGTTCACAAGTGATTATCAAGTAGAGAATTTGAATTAATCACCGTTCTCCCAAATTCTCAACAGTTGAGACAAGTTCAACTATATGGATGGAAATGTATGAGGAATGTTGAGGAAAGCTCAATATCTAGTACTTGGAAACTATGAAGTCAATATGAGTCCATCTCGGATTGAAAGGGTGTTGATTTTTGTAGCATCAGAATTTGTTCCAAGTCTCAAAATTTGTAAGGAGGCTTGGACATCAGTATTCCAAAGAACCCATAAACCGTTTGTGGAAATTCCACTTGGTTTATGTTTTATTAAAATAATTAATTATTTTAATGGAGACCTTAAGTCTAAACTTAGGGAAATTAAATAATTAATGGGTGGTAATAAAACAGAGTGTGAATCTTCTAGAGAACAAAGATGAAGTCAATTTTTAATCTTAGCCATTGATTAGATTTCTAATCTGGGTTGTTGATTCATCAATGAGAAGATTATAAAAGAAGACTTGAGGGTCATTTGGAAAGCAAGCCGGGCATACACTCAGTAACCTGAAGGAAGTCGATTCTGAAGGAATATGATTTGATTTTAGAGGGAGAGTTGTAGGGCAGAAGAAGCAGAGGGAGTCAGCAGTGACAAAGGTTGAGGAAAGAAAGACACAGAAGGTCGTAGAAGGCAACGCATAGAGCTCACATAGGCACTCCGTGGAGAGACACAAAGAGGGATGCAAAAGGAAGCTATGAGTCTTTCGAGTGTTAGAAATTCTCCAGAGGGTTCGTGAGAATTTATCTCAGGTGTTTTCTAAAGAAGTTTGCTAGTCTTTTCCTTGTAAAGAATTTCATTGCTGAAGAATAATATATAAACCCTCATTTGCTGCATTGGTTTTCCTGCATTGGGTTTTATCGGAGACAATTGTCCAAAAATAAGTGTGTATATGTGATTGATTCTTATGCTTGCATTTCTTACTCTTCTATTCTCTGCATATACTTGAGTGAATGTTGCAGTAGTATTTATTTCGAAATTTACTGGAAGAATTCTGTAAATAACTTATTGGAAATAAGTAGGAGAAATAAATCTATCACTGTAGAAGTATTTTCAGGATTGAAATTTTCACATGGTATCAAAACAAAGATGAGTATCTGGAGTAGAGAACCGACGATGGAACGTAGTTCAGATTTTGCTGCAGCAGCAACTCGGAAGGGTTCACGCAGTTCTCCAGAGAAGAAGGAAAGCATGAAAGAACAGATGATGGATCACGACGTTTCTGTTCTGGCATCTAGATTGGAAGAAGAATTTGCTTGTGTGTCAAGCTCTCCTTCTCCTGAGATCTGGTATATTGACAGTGGGGCTTCTGCTCACATGAAGGGAGTGTGAGAATGTTTCTCAAGCTACCAAGAAGAGTTGATGAAATTTAAAATCACCATGGGCAATAAGTCGAAATGTACCCCTGTTGAAAAAGGTACCATAGTGTTTCAAACAAAAGCTGGTAATAAGGTTCGGGCCACCAATGTGTTGCATGTGCTTGGTTTGGGGATGGATTTACTATCTGGGTCGCAGCTTCAAAACAAAGGTTATGATGTTTACTTCATTGGCAATAGAGTATACGTCAAACATCCAAGTTGTAAGAAGAAGGCATAAATCGAAGTCGGGAGCAATAAACTCTACAAATTACAGCTCGAATCCCCAATGGCACTGATAGGCAACATTGATGAGAAGGATTTGAATGAGATATGGCATAGGAGAATGGGGCACTTGCACCATGGGGCGTTAAGAATTCTCAAGAAGACTGTCACGGGAGTTCCAGAATTGAGCACCAAGCGAGACGATGTCTGTAGAGGGTGCGTATTTGGAAAGTATGCCAAGGAAGCATACCATAGAAGCAACAATAGGGTTAAGAGTGTGTTGGGCTTATAATACTCGGACATCTGCGAACCAATGTCCACTAGAGCTCTTAGTGGTGCCGAATATTTCGTCACCTTTATTGATGACCATTCCAGGAAGAGTTGGATCTACTTTCTAAAGACCAAGGATGAAGTCTTTGATAAATTCAAGGAGTTTAAAGCTCTGGTGGAGAATCTGTCAGGAAAACGGATAAAGAAACTGTAATCAGACAATAGTGGAGAATACATTGATAAATACTTCACAAAGTTCTGTGCAAGGGAAGGCATCAAAAGAGAGTGGACCGCTCTGTATAATCTAGAGCAGAATGGAATTGCAGAAAGAAAGAATAGAACTATTGTCGAGGATGCAAGCGCAATGTTGTATGATCAAGACATGCCCAAATTCCTGTGGGCTAAAGCTTGTAATACAACTGTCTACGTACAGAACAGGATTCCTCACAATGCATTGGGTAGGATCACTCTAGAAAGTATCTTCATTGGCAGCAAGACTGAAGTGAGCCACTTTAGGATCTTTGGCATTGCGGCATATTGTCATGTGCCCTAAGAGAAGAGAAAAGGAAGAAATTGAATAAGACCGCGGAAAAGGGATATCTGGTGGGATATAAAAAGAACGCAAAGGATTATCGCATTTACATTCCTGAGAGCAGGAAGATTGTAGTACAACGAGATGTGAAGTTCATGGAGGCAAGGGCCTTCAGGAAATCCTGGGAGGTGCCTTCTGCTACGCAGTCTGAGGAGGATCCACTGGTCCAACCACAACGACCTGAAGAGGGTAATACGAGTGCCTCTCCAAGTCATGGGGATCCAAGGGATACATCTCCCGAGGACTTGTAGGAAGGATAGCAAGTAGATCCACCCACTACTAGTGGTAGGACGAGCAGGGAATTACGACAAATTCTAAGGGACGCATAAGAGTTTGTTGGAGCCCCCAGAAATAAGAGGCAGCACATGCAACCTGAAAGGTACCAAGCATTGGTAGCGCAGGTTGGGGAACCCTTTAGTTTTCAAGGGGCAACTCAACACCAGGTATGGGTCGATGTGATGGTGGAAGAATACAACTCCATCATGACGAATGATGCCTAGGAAGTGGTTCCCAAGCCTCAGGACAGATCAGTTGTAGGTTTGAGATAGATCTACAAGATCAAATATGCTGCAGATGGCAACTTTGAGAAATTTAAAGCCAAGTTTGTGGCTAAGGTGTGCGCTCAGAAGGAAGGGATAGACTATGAAGAGACCTTCGTCCTAGTAGCCCGATATACTTCTATTAGATCCGTGACATCCCTTGTTGCGCAGATGGGAAGGGAGATTCACCAGATGGACGTCAAGATTGTGAAAATTTCTGAATATTACTTTATGCAGAAACCCTACTGTTAGATCTGGTTATACTCCTCCTACTTAATCAAGTTATTAATGTTGAAACTTCAAATTAACATCGAAGTAAACAAATAACATAATTTCACCGATTCAGATCTAAAATAGAATACATGCACACAGACAAAGTGACACACAAGATTTTCTGGACAACTGTCCCTGGAAAAACCAAATGCGGGAAAACCGATATGCTGGCTGCTGGATGTTTTATATTATTAAGTAGTTTCTGAATACAACAAATCTGGGCACCTTACTGGTTAACCCGACAGAGAAAAAATAGATTTGTAGCTAACCTGTTGTTATGGAGATTGAAAACTTGATTGATCCACACCCTCAAATGGGATTTACAGGACTCAGCCACTTTCTGCCTCTAGAAACCCTAACGCTGCCCCTGAAGCTTCTGCGTCAGCCCTGCTAGCCTCTACGCGCCTCTGAGATGACCTGGAGAGGGTTGCATAACCCCAGACTGGGTGACGCAGTCCCTACGCCGCCCTGGCTAGCCTCTGCATAACCTTGGAGGTCTCTTGTTGGCTCAGTGCTGCCCTTTCTAGGCCTGTGTAGCCCTCTGCAGTGCGTAGTTGTTGCAGCTGCCCCGACTCCTCTGCGCTGCTCCTGGTTGCTGCCTCCCTGCCCCTTGCTGATTCTTGGCACTAGGATCAGATCATCCCCTTAGCCAATACTACCCCTCTCCGCAGCTAAAACACCTCTGAAAATTCTTAGCAAACCCGTCCTAGAATTTCAACTTAGTCTCAGTGCTCTGCCTTTGTGTGTGTGTTCTCCAACTGACCCCGAGCCTTTCCTTTATACTTTCTCGTTGGGAAACCAATGGCCATGATCTAATCTTGAATTGATGGCTAAGATTAAAAGAAAGCTTGATCCGTGTGACTTGAGTCATTTCCATAACATGTTTTAATTAATTACCTTTAATATTTTAATTTTCCTAAGTTAGACTTAGGGTCCTTAATTAAAAATATTAATTAATTAATTATCTCCCAAACTAGATGGAATTTCCCGAATCCCTTTCTGGGTCTTGGAGGTCTCATGTACTCTAGTCTCTCCACAAATTTTGGAAGCTAGAGCACATTCGATGCTACCCCAACGCTCAAGGAAACTCAACACTCCTTAGCGAGGAATGTGCTCTAGTACAACGTTGCTTCACCCCGAAGCTCTGCACTGATCTCTGGTGTCGATCTCTGCGTTGATGTTGGACCTGTTGTCCTTCATCACTGCGCGGTTGCTGCCATTTTGTACTGCTGCCCATGATGCCACATCTTTACTGCGGCTCCCTCTCAATCTGTTGCATCGTGCTGCCAACTGCTACACTGCAACTTCAATTGTTAAGAGAAACAATTGAAACACCTGCCCAATCTTTGACAGACAAGTTAGTTGGGTTGCATCCTCATCACTGAAGCTCCATAGGCTGCTGCTCTGTGTTGTCATCTGGAGGATGATGCACAACTACAACTCTGCACTGCATAAGCAGACTCCCTCTGCGCTGCTAAAGTCACATCAGCCCCTGTGTTGCTGCAGCATCTGCATTGTGCTGCTTCTTTCAGCCTTTAGCTTCGCCTCTGCTCCATCTGTGATTCTCTACACCAACTGCTCCACTTGTCCCGCTACCGTCTTAAGGCTCCCGTAGCTCGGATGTGATCCAAGGGATGAGCTGCTCAAGGATCTCGCCATCATTCTGTAGCTGCTCTACAGATCCATGTCGCCCCACTTTCGTGGTTCATGAGCACTAATGGCTACGTCATCTTCTAAACCATCGTCCGCCACAACAGCCTTGGAAGTAGAAGCTTCCTTGTCCTTCTTCTTCGGAGGACAATTGTTGGCGAAATGTCCTAGTTCGCCGCATTGGAAACACTTGATCTTGGATAGATCACGCTTCTTCTTCTGAGGACAATTGCTGGCGAAATGTCCTAGTTCGCCGCATTGGAAACACTTGATCTTGGATAGATCATGCTTCTTCTTCCCTTGCTACCTCTTTAATGCCAAGGCTGCATCTTCTTACTCTTCCTTCTTCACCTTACTTGATCCTGTGCTGTACTGCCTCTTGGTGAATCGAAAGAGTTCTTATCGACGAAGGATTGCCTACATACTGTCCCAGTTGGGAAGGTTTACTCTGCCCAAGACACTTTGTACAAAAGTTTCCCAGTCCTCTGTGACTGCATTGGGTGCAGTCCTTTCCATCACATCATCCACCACCTTTGCTCCCATGGCAGATAAATGATCTTTGATCGCCTGTAATCTGAAAAAGAAGGTCTCAATTTCTTCTACCTTGGCCATCATGAATGACCGCAGCTGATTCTCTAGAAGCATTCTCCTCTGGACTGATTTTCCCTCATATGGGGCAGTTAAGGCTTTCCATGTCTCCTGAGCCGTTTTATTGACGGCTATGTGTCGAACTATATGATCCTTAACCCCATCCATTATGAAGCATTTGGCATGTGCCGCAACTTCCTCATGCTTCGCTAGGAGAGCAACATCGGTTGCCGTGGCCAGTTCTTTTTCTGCATGGTCCCTTAGACCGTATGCCTCCATGACTACTGGGATTTTCGCCTTCCAGACTGCAAAGTTGGACAGACCATCCAACCTGTCTTGATCACGTAGTCTGTGAGGTGCCATCTGCTTAGTAAATCTGTCAGAATTCCTCTTCTCTATGCCAGACATTTGGATCTAGGGGACTTGGTGAAACAGGCACCCTCTGCTCCCTCTAACAACTGACCTCCTCTCCTGGAAGTCTGCCAAATCAAACGAATCAGCTCTCTTTGATCCTATGATCGATCTGCACATTTCTTTGGCTGGAAACCCTCTGACAAGATGTTCTCCTCCCGCTCTTTGTCACCTAGTGCTTAGGCTAAATTCTGAATCTTCAGAAATGTAACCCCACCAGCAACTTCTTAAGCTCTGCAACACTGCTTCCGACACTTTGAAACAACAATGTCTTCAGATCTGCGTCACCCTAGTTGCCCTCTGCATGAGTAGACAGTGCCAATGCTGTCTTTGCGTTGCCTCTGTGCATTAAGTACGTGGGCCCGCGTGGAGACTGCGTAGGACTGCGTCACTCTGGCCTCTACGTGGCTCTGCACCCTCTGCTGTTGCGCTGTCCCTTCTGGTCCGACTTTCTGCGGCTGCTACTGCTTTCTGCAGCAAGGATTCTTCAGTCTCCTGCTGGTGATCTTGCTAGATCTGCAATTGCTCTGATACCATGTGAAAATTTCTGAATATTACTTTATGCAAAAACCCTACTGTTAGATCTGGTTATACTTCTCCTACTTAATCAAGTTATTAATGCTGAAACTTCAGATTAACATTGAAGTAAACACATAAAAGAATTTCGCTGATTCAGATCTAAAACAGAATACATGCACACAGACAAAGTGACACACAAGATTTTCTGGACAAATGTCCCTGGAAAAACCCAATGCAAGAAAACCGAACTTCTGGTTGTTGGAGGGTTTATATTATTAAGTAGTTTATGAATACAACAAATCTAGGAACCTTACTAGTTAACCCGACAGAGAAAAAATAGATCTGTAGCTAACCTGCTGTTCTGGAGACTGAAAACTTGATTGATCCACACCCTCAAACGAGATTTACAGGACTCAGCCACTTTCTGCCTCTAGAAACCCCAACGCCTCCCCTGAAGCCTCTGCGTCAGCCCTACTAACCTCTGCGCTGACCTGGAGAGGGTTGCGTAACCCCATACTGGGTGACGCGGTCCCTACCCTGCCCTGAATGGCCTCTGTGTAACCCTGGAGGTCTCTTGCTAGCTCAACACTTCCCGTTCTGGGCCTGCGTAGCAGTTGAAGCCCTCTGTGCTACGCAACTGCTGCCCCTACTCCTCTGCGCTGCTCCTGGTTGCTGCCTCTCTGCCTCTTGTTGATTCTTGGTACTGGGATCAGATCATCCCCTTAGCCAATACTACCCCTCTCCGCAGCTGAAACACTTTTGAAAATTCTTAGCAAACCTGCCCTAGAATTTCAGCTTAGTCTCAATGCTCTGCCTTTGTGTGTGTGTTCTCCAACTGACCTCAAGCCTTTCCTTTATACTTTTTCGTTGGGAAACCAATGACCATGATCTAATATTGAATCGATGGCTAAGATTAAAAGAAAGATTGATCCGTGTGACTTGAGTCATTTCCATCACATGTTTAATTAATTACCTTTAATATTTTAATTTTCCTAAGTTAGACTTAGGGTCCTTAATTAAAAACATTAATTAATTAATTATCTCCCAAACTGGATGGAATTTCCCAAATCCCTTTCTGGGTCTTGGAGATCTCATGTACTCTAGTCCCTCCACAAATTTTGGGAGCTAGAGCACATTCGATGCTACCTCAACACTCAAGAAAACTCAACACTCCCTCTTAGCGAGGAATGTGCTCTAGTACAACGTTGCTTCACCCCGAAGCTCTGCACTGATCTCTACTTTGTTTAGGAAGCTCATAGGTTCTCTGATGTATCTGGTCAACATGAAACCAGACATCTATTATGCTATCAATACTCTCAGTCAGTTCATGGTGGAACCAAAGAGGGCTCATTGGGCGGTAGCCAAACATGTTCTCAGATATCTACAAGGAACAGTCGAGCTTGGACAGAAATATACTTGAGGCAATGACATCAGGTTGAGTGGGTTCACTGCAACAGATTGGGCTGGGAGCCCAGTAGATCGGAAATGTACCAGTGGGTATTGTTTTAGTGTTGGATCATGAATGACCTCCTGGTGCAGCAGAAAACATAAATCCGTGGCTCTGAGCTCCGCAGAGGCTGAATATATGGCAGTAAGCACGACTTCGTGTGAGTCCATATGGCTTCAGAAATTGCTTGTGAACTTACTCAAAGAAAAGATGGAGGCGACCCGCATTCTATGTGATAATCAAAGTTGCATCAAGCTATCTGAAAATCCTGTGTTTCATGATCGATCGAAGCACATTGACATCAGGGGTCACTTCATCAGACACTGTGTCCAACGCAGAGTTGTACAATTGCAGTACACTCCTATAGGAGAACAAGTGGCGGATATTCTCACGAAAGCTTTGGGGAAGACTAAGTTTGTCTATTTCAGAGAAAAGATGGGGATGATCAATCAGAGGGAGCTACAACACATATGAGGCAATGACAATGACAATGTGACGGGAAGCAGTACAGAAGGCATCAGCACAGCAGATGAGGGGAAGCAGCTAGGCATCAACAGCACAGAGGATGCTTCAAGACAAAGCAACATGCAACAAGCATATTGCTAGAACACTTTCCTTGCTAAGAGGAAGTGTTGATTTTTGTATCATCGAAAAGTGTTCCAAGTCTCAAAATTTGTAAGGAGGCTTAAACATCAATATTCCAAAGAACCCAGAATCCGTTTGTGGAAATTCCACTCAGTTTATGTTTTATTAAAATAGTTAATTATTTTAATGGAGACCCTAAGTCTAAACTTAGGGAAATTAAATAATTGATGAGTATTAATAAAACAGAATGTGAATCTTCTAGAGAACAAAGATCAAGTCCAGTTTTAATCTAAGCCATTAATTAGACTTCTAATGTGGGTCGTTGATACATCAATGAAAAGATTATAAAAGAAGACTTGAGGGTCATTTGGAAAGCAAGCCGAGCATACACTCAGTAACCCGAAGGAAGTCGATTCTAAAGGAATAGAATTCGATTTTAGAGGGGGAGTTGCAGGGAAGAATAAGCAGAGGGAGTCAGCAGTGACAAGGGTCAAGGAAAGGACGCAGAAGGTCGAAGAAGGAAGCACAAAGAGCTCACGTAGAGCGACGCAGTCTCATGTAGGCACTGCGTAGAGAGACACGTAGAGGGACATAGAAGGAAGCTGTGAGTCTTTTGAGTGTCAAAATTTCTCCAGAGGGTTCGTGGGAATTTATCTCAAGTGTTTTCTAAAGAAGTCTGTCAGTCTTTTCCTTGTAAAGAATTTCATTGCTGAAGAATAATATATAAACCCTCATCTGCTGCACCGGTTTTCCCACATTGGGTTTTTCTGGGGACAATTGTCCAAAAATAAGTGTGTATATGTGATTGATTCTTATGCTTGTATTTCTTACTCTTATATTCTTTGCATATACTTGAGTGAATGGTGCAATAGTATTTATTTCGAAATTTACAGGAAGAATTTTGTAAATAACTTATTTGAAATAATAAGTAGGAGAAATAAATTTGTCACTGCATAAGTATTTTCAGGATTGAAATTTTCACAAAGGGTAGTTGTGCGAGAAGATAACAGTGAAATTCTTCTTCAAATGCAACAACTGGAAGTTATTCTTCTAACTAGTTAATTATTAAGCAGGTTATTTGCTACAACAAACAACGAATTATTCACAGTGCAAATCTTCACAAATAAAATATGATGCGGAAATAAAATGTTGGAAACTAAGAAATATAGAGCACACACAATAAATATGACACAACTATTTTTGGACAATTGTCCCCTAAAAAAGTGAATGTGGGAACACTGGTGCAATACAATCTATGGATGCCCCAACTGGCTATCCAATCCAAGAGAAAAACTAGCAAAATCAACTGAGGGAAATTGAACCTCCTCCACAAGCAATCCTGACTCAATCTAGCCACTTGAACTGGCTAACTTGGACCCCTCTGCACAACTTCTGCATAACCCTTGTGCAGTCACTCACACGCACTGCCCGAATTTGCCACGAATCTACCGTTGATTGACTGTTGTTGCTTTGAGATGAATTCCTCACCCCTCTGGAAAATTATTTCGACCTTCGGTGACTGAATCCTCCCCCTGCTCATCCAAATCGAACTGCCTTCTTGAGCTACTCCACAATCCCTCGCAACCTCTTGGAGGAATAACTCGACTTCCTCTCTTGAATCTTTGGAACTAGAATCCTCCTTTGGAATCATTGCCTCTACCCCTCTGTGTCTCTTCTGGCTCGAACTCTCTTCCTTTGCTCAACCTACCAACGAACTCGCACTATTGGCTTCTCTCTCATGTGTCTTTCTCCAACCCATCAATCTCCTCTTATAATCTCTCGTTGGCTCACCAATGACCATGATTAAATCCTCATCAACGACGAAGGTCATCTTTGAGTCGATCCATGTGATTTTCTAGAGAATTCTCATCTTTCTCAATTAATTCCAATTAATTAATTGATTTCCCTAAGTTAGAATTAGGCATTTTTAAGTATCAATCAATTGATTTAATTGAGATGTCTCTAGGTGGAATTTCTGGAAACAATTTCTAGTTTATGGAGATCTCATGTGTTTTAGCCTCTCCAAAAAGTTTGAGAGTAGAATACATGTTTGATGCCACAAAAAATCAACACTCCCTCTTAGCAAGGAAGGTGTTCTCTTTATCTCGTAACACCATCTCTCATACATGTTGTTGATGTCTGGCAACTGCCACTAACTGCCACTACCTGCCAACCACTGCACAACTCTGATTCATTTTTCACTTTGATCTAAATCACCCTGCATTGTACAACTGTACTGTTGCCATCTTTGCCATTGCGCTGCAATTGATCCCATGTTGTTGCTCTACAACTACTGCAATTGAGAACGGAACTCCTATTCCTACTACTGAAAAGGTTTCTCCACTATACTCATATGTTTTCTGAGATAGATTTACTTAACTCTCCCTAGAGCTTTCGTGAGTATATTTGCAACTTTCTCTTCTGTGCGAACATATTGTAGTTGGACTGCTCCACGCTGCACACAATCTTTGATGAAGTGGCATCGAATGTCTAATATGTTTCGACCTATCATGAAACACTGGATTTTCAGAGAGCCTGATGCAACTCTTGCCTCCATCCTCTGACCTTACAGGCTCATCAACGACATCTGAGGCCATATAGCTTCACACTGTGTTGTGCTAGCTGTCATATACTTTGCTTCTATAGAGACTTGTGCTACTGACTTCTGGTTCCTGCTGCACCAAGAAACTATCCCTGATCAAACACTAAAGCAATACCTTTAAGTGCACTCCATGTCCATTGTACTGCCTGCCCAATCTGCATCTGTGAATCCACATAGTCTGACACCATCACCTCAAGTATACCTCAATCCATACTCGACTGTGCCACGCAAATATCTCAGAATGTGACCTGTTGTTGTCCAATGCACTCTCTTTAGTCCCACCATAAACTAACTGAGAGTGTTGACTGCGAAGCAGATATTTGGTCTAGTGTTTACCATATACATGAGGGAAGCAACCCAACTAGTAGTTTGAAGTTTGCAGCAGCAGTATTTGTGGGCAGAGCCACGCAGAGCCATTTGCAGAGGGTCATTCCAGCTTGGTTTGAGATAGATTTCAGCCTGCCTTGAGCAGGCCTAGGTGCACCTATTCCAGCACCATTCATGTACTCATTTCCAGTATTAATAAAATGGCTCAAATTATGTTTTTGGCTCCAGTTTTCATGTGTTAATGGTGTGATTTAATTTGCTATAATTTTTATTCTATTGCTGCTTTATATTATTGTTATTTTCCAATTTTGGATATTACACTTCACCACTGCCTGCTAGAATGTAATATTCCGAATGGGAAATAAACAACAATACAAAGCAACATAACAAAAACTACAACTAATAGAGAAACACCATGAAAATCACTGCAAACATTTTAGGAAATCTGAGCCATTTTATTATAAATATGGAAATAGGGAATGAGTACAAGAAGGTGATCAGAATGATGGCACCTTGGCTTGCTCAACACAAGCTGAAATAACTCTCAAGACCCTGCTATGAATGGCTGCTTCTCCTCTGGACTGCGTTACTCCTTGCGATGCTACTTCTAGCTGGAATGGAGCTACTCTTTGGGGTTGTTCCCCTGCTCAGAAAATTATGGAACTCCGGCTATGAACTCTCCTCCAAAAACCTGAAAAAACCCAGGAAGGAATTCTGGAAAGGTTGACCTCGGACTCTGACCCCCTTGGGAAAATTATGCACTCCTGGTGAGTACGCTGCCCTCTGATGTGAATGGTTGGAAATGCTGGCCTCAATCTGCTCCAAAAGACAACTTGTGAAGGGTTGATCCCCTCACACTTCTCTCAGACTAAAATTACTGAAGATCCCTCACTCCTGAAGCTGCCCTCCTCGAAAACGGCATAACCTCTATGAGAGATTGCGATGTCTAGTGACTATGTAACTCCTGGATGGATAGCTCTGCGTGATCTGCTCTGGAAACTCAAGGTAAAGCTCCCAACCTGAGCGGGCACTCGAAGTCCCCCGAGGCTGAGGTTGGGATCTACGCTCTGAGACACCCGTGTGCTGAACAACACTTGTAGACTTAGCTAAACAACGTAAGCGTGCTCAATAACAGTTAGACATAAATTCAGAAGATGCATAATAGAATGAATGAGAAGCTAGCCTCTCCCTCCTTTTATGCTTAATACCCTAACTCTCCCTTGGACCCCACTATGTTGCGCTATCCTCCTTTGCCACGTTGCCCTGCCTACTCTGCGTTGTCATGGTCCACGCTGCCACTGGGCTGCCTGGCCCATGCTGCCTTTGTGTTGTCCCTCTCCTTGCGTTGTCACTTGGTCCCCATGGGCCCCACGCTGAAATTGGAATGTTGGCTAAGTGACTTTAGGGAGTTTATTTCTCCTAAGTTGGGTTATGGGTCCCAGTAGTCTTTTTATTTATGGCTGAACATTAAAAAAGAAAAATCTGAGCAAAATTTAATATCGCCAATTAGTTGCTGCTAATTGGGAATATTACAGTCCTCCCAGCCAAAATGTTGCTTGTCCTCAAGCAACTGCAAAGATGGATGATGCAGGATCTTCTCACTCTCCCAAGTGGCATCCTCATCTAGAAGATTCCTCCATCTCACCAAATACTCCTTGACCGTCTTGCTTCGTTGTTGTCTCCCCTGGGTGTCTAAAATGGCTTCTGGCTGTAACACCAAATGCCCCTCATCATCTGTAGGTGGAAGGTCCTCTGTTGCAGTCACCTGCTGCCCCAATCCCTTCTTCAGGCAGGATACATGGAAAATGTTATGTATCCTACTCCCTGCTGGCAACTCCAACTCATAAGCAAACTCTCCTACTCGACAGATCACCCTATAAGGTCTATAGAAGCGGGGCTTGAGCTTCTCGACCCCTTTCTGCTTCAACGTAGACTATCAGTAAGGTCGAAGTCGGAGGTAGAACAAGTCACCTATCTCAAACTGTCTCTCTACCCGCCCTTTATCTGCATACAACTTCTGTTGGTTCTGCGTTGTGGCTAAGTTGTCCTTAAGAGCCCGGAGTATATCTTGGCTCTCTTGGATCCAGTCCTTGGCCCTGCGGGCCTTGCTAGCTCCAAACATAACATCAACAAAAGTTAGAGCATGATATCCATACAAAGCATAAAATGGAGACATACCGATAGACAAGTGGAAAGTAGTGTTGTAGCAGTATTCTGCCAAGTGTAGCCAATGCAACCATGCCTTTCGTTGCCCCGTGACATAGTTCCACAAGTAGCCTTCCAGCCACTTGTTCACTATCTCTGTCTGCCCATCCCTCTGAGGGTGATAGCTGGTACTAGGTGTTAAATCTCGTACCCACCAAACATAAGAGCTCTTGCCAAAAGCTGCCCATGAAATGACTGTCCCTGTTAAGAAGACCATGTAATCTGAAAACATCACGGAAGAATAATTCAAACACCAGTGCAGCTGTGTACTGTGATGAAATGGCGAAAAAATGGGCATACAATGTTAGTCGATCAACGACCACAAAGATGCAATCCTTGCCCTGCACCGCGGGCAACTCAGTAATGAAATCCATAGAAATTCTTTCCCACTTTCCTTCCGGAATGGGAAGCGATTGTAGCAATTCAGCTGGGTGGCTCATCTCCCCTGTGTTCCTTTGACACACTTCGCACTCCCTGACATGCCGGAGTACATCCTCCTTGAGGCCTCTCCAAGAGAACCTCTCCCTGATGGCCCAGTAGGTCTTTGTGAATCCTTGGTGGCCTGATAGTGGAGAATTGTGGGATGCATGCAATATCTTCTCCTTGAGCTGGGAATCCCCAGTCAAGAAGATCCTGTCTCAGTAATAGATGACCTTATCCATCAGCCTGTACCTGTCATTAGAAATTTGTCCGTGCAGTACTCACAAGAAAAACGGTCTTTGGAGTACTCCACCAACAGTTGAGCCCTCTAATCTGCATCTAGGCTCATTAAGGACATCGTTGCTGGTCTGCGTGACAAGGCATCTGCAACCACGTTGTTCTTCCCTTTGACATACTCAATATCAAAGTGGTAGGCCTGAATCTTACTAACCCACTTTTGTTGCCTCTCCTGCAACTGCTTCTGCTTAAGAAAAAACTGGAGGCTGTTGTGATCAATGCTCACCCGAAACATGTTGCCTACCAGATATTGCCGAAACATGGCCAATACATGCATAATGGCCAGCATCTCCTTATCATATATCGGATACAACCTTTCATGCGACAGTAGCTTCCAGCTCTCGAAAGCTATAGGGTGTCCCCCCTGCATCAACACTGTGCCTACTCCCTCCCCCCGAAGCATTACACTCCAGAATGAAGGGCTGCATGAAGGCCGACAAAGCCAATACCAGACAACTGCTCATCACCTCCTTGAGCCTGTCAAAATCCCTCTGCGCAGTATCATTCCATCCAAACACCCCCTTCTTGGTGAGATTTATGAGGGGTGCAACAAGTTGGGAAAATCCCTTGACAAATTTTCTATAGTAGGTGCAGATGCCTACAAATCCCCGGAGCTTTGTCACATTCCTCGGTTCCGGCCAATCTCGGATGGCCCGAATCTTCTCCTCATGGCCTCTCACTCTATCCACACCAATGATATGACCGAAATAGAGCATCTCTGTAAACCCAAACTCGCACTTGGAGAGCTTCGCATAGAAATGTTGCTCCCCCAAAATATGCAGTACAGCCTCAATGTGCTGCAAGTGCTCCTCCCAAGTGCAGTTGTATATGAGGATGTCTTCAAAGAACACCAGCACAAACTTCCTCAACTGACCACGGAAGATGTGGTTCATACAAGACAGAAAGGTGGCTGGTGCGTTGGTTAGCCCAAAGGGCATCACCAAAAACTCGAAATGGCCATAGTGGCACCTGAATGCAGTCTTGGGGACATCCTGGTTCCTCACCTTGATCTGATGGTACCCCGACCTTAGATCGATCTTGGAGAAGAACTTCGATCCCCTTAGCTCATCAATCAACTCGTCAATCCTGGGGATGGGGTACTGGTTCGTCATGGTCTTTTTGTTGAGTGCCTTGTAGTCGATGCACATCTACAATGTGCCATCCTTCTTCACCAGAACAACAGAAGAAGAAAACGGGCTAGTACTGGGCCGGATGTGTCCTAGTGCTAAGAGCTCATGGATAGCTCTCTCAATCTCATCCCTGTAGGCCTTGGGGTGCCTATAGGGGGTGGTGATCATAGCTTGAATCCCCTGCTCCAACTCAATAGTAAGCTCAAACCCCCAATCCGGTGGCTGCCCCGGTGGTATGTCCCCAAAAACTGTGGAGTATCTGTCCAATATCGATTGCACATCGGGGTGTACTAACTGCCCTGTGGCTCCTGCCTCTGAAATACGCAATTCTACTGCCCACTCTATGTCCCCCTTCCAGAAGTCTGCCTCCATCCGGTGTGCTGAAACTGTTTGCGGAGGGTATGTGTGCACGCCTCTAATCATCACATGCTTCACACCCTTCTTGTCTGTTAACTCCATCTCCAGTGTCTCCCAATCTGTGGTGACCTTACACAGCATAATCAGCCACTGCACTCCCAATACCACATTGGTATCTGGGATGTCAACCACAAAGAAGTGGTTTGTCATCGTGTACGTCCCCATGGTCACTATCAATGCCGAAACATACCTCATACACTGCATGGTTCTGGCGCCCAGAACCAACACTGAGAAGCCATCAAAACTCTCTGTCAGTATGCCCCTCCTCTCTACTAGCTGGGCATCAATGAAGTTATGAGTGGCCCCGCTATCTACCAGAACTTAAACACGTTGTCTCTGCACAATGCCTCAGACACGCAGTGTCAAATACTTCGGAACTCCTTGCAGAGATGCAAGGACTCCTCCTATGGGTGTGTTGACCACACTTTGTCAATGACCCCATAGCAGTACACCCCCATTTTTTCAAATGGGATTCATCATGTTCGACATGGTCGCGCCATTCAGATTCCATCATCATTCGACAATTTTATGAATAATGTAAACCCATTCTGCATGTTTATGATGTATGTAACAACCTAGGTAAGCTTAGTATGTTGGTGACGATTTCTATCCTAGGAGGTTTTTTGTCTCACTGATTTACTTGTGTTTTTCGACACAAGTGATCGGCAGAGTTTTTCCCTCCAGCCTCACCCCAAAGCTAGGGTGGATTTTGTCATCAACATGCTAAGTGAGTCCTAGTGTTTTCTACCGAGTCCTTGTAAAAGTAGTTTGGGAATAATCCTAGCTAGTTGGCTAGATTATTTTATTACAAGCTACTTGGTCTACTAGATCATGTTTTGAGTCGCAGAATTGGGTACCTATTTGAGGGTCTATACGAATGGGTATTCCCCCTTCATGTGTCTAAATGTATTTATCTTATGTAAAGAGAGTTGGAAAAAATAATTAAAATCCCCTCTCAGTCAGTTAATTAAAATTTCTGGTCAAATTAATTAAAAATCTTAAGCCAGAATTTTAATTAATTTTAGGTCCTAGGTGAGTATAAAATCCTTCAAAGGCAAAATTCGTTGGTCCTTAAAAAATGAATTTTTAAAGGCCCCAAGCCAAGGGAATATTGAAAATTTCAAGAAATTTTGGATCCTTGGGCCTAGGTGGTTAAGTCAAAGTCAAAATTTTGGGGTAATTAACTCAAAAACAGTATTTTTGAGTTAATTAAAATGGATTTAAATCATAAATTCGTTTTTTCTTCAAATTTATAATTTCGACGGTCCAGATTAAAAGATGATCAAATATTTTCGACGGTCGAGATTATTTTGACATGGATCAACCGAACTAGCCGTTGGAGATTTTGTCCTATAAATTAGAGGTCTTGATGTGACATTTGCATCCAATCTTTGAATCATGCACTTGTCTTGGAAGCTCTTGTGATTCCTTTTGATCAATAAAGCATAAAGACTTTGGGGTTACAAACTTTGGTGTTTCTTTTTCCAGATCTATGTGGTGATTTATCTCTAAACTCTGCTACTTTATTTTTGCATTTTTATGGTTGATGGCCTTCATGGATTAATCTGCATATAGGTATCTTGTGCATTTTCTGGGTTCATAAAATGACATTTTTTATTTAACGGAAAAACTAGTTATCTATTTTTCTGAAAGGTCTCATGTTTATTTTCTTAAATCTCTGTCAATCTAAATTTCAGATCTAAGTGTGCAGAGAATATTTTTTTAAAAGGTTTGAGCGTCTGGGGAAGTCTTCAGTTGGACCAGCGGACTCTCAGATTTCGTAAATCTGAAAAAGCCCATTGTTTCTAATTTCTCAAAGTTATCTTACGAAATTGTGGTTTTGCAGAGTCTTCTAGGACTTGTGCCTCTCTTTAAAATTTCAAATTTCTAAAAATTGTGCTGATAAGGGTTCAAATCTGGCCATGAGGGCCTCAGATCTATAAATTAGCTTGTAAATTTGTATATTTGCTCTAGGCTGTAAGGGTTTCATAATTTTTTGTGCATACAGTTTTGGGATCTGTTCTTGTTTTGCAGGTTGTAAGGTTTTCTCAGATTTTTTTTTAAAGATCTTGCCTCAAAATCTCTACTGTTGGCAGATCTCCATAATATTCGATTTAAAGAGCATCAGAAATCTGAGTTTTGACGGGAAGAAATTTAAGTTTGTTGGGCGAATTTTGAATGTACTGGGTTTTCCTCTTCTGCCCTCAACCTCCTTTACTCTGCCGTCCAATCTGCATAAACGTTGTCCATCCGTCCTCAAACCTGCCCTCGATTTCTTTCTGTCGTCCCTCTCTCCTTACCGTCGACCCTTTCCTGCATACAAATTCCCTTCTTCACTAGCCATCGACTCCATCGTTCCTTTCCCTTTGCCTTGACCTTTCTTTCCTTACCGTCCTCCATTACAGTCTTCGACCCTCCTCACGCTGCAGCAGTTTATTCCTTGTCGCCGTCGCCGTCAAACCTATCTGCTCGCCGTCCAAGCCTCCATCCTTCACGCCGTCGTGCCCCCGTCCAGCTCACCTGCACGTAAACACAAACACACATATTAAAAAGATTAAAATTGTATATGCGTTAAAGCCTTTGGCTCAGATTCTTTTTTTTGAGGTTTAGATTTATTTTGTTGTTGGATTTTAATAAAGTTGGGGTCGCGTTTAGTTTAGGAGTTAGGTTTTAAATAGATTTCGATTTTTAATTGGTTTAGTTTTAATTTAGTTTCGGTGTATTTTCTTTTAAAATTCAATTTTTGTATAGTAAGGTTTAGTTAGGTTCTAGTTTTAACTTTAAAATTTGATTTTTGTTATTTAAATTTTAGTTTTAGATTTAATTTAGTTTAAGTTTAATTTAGTTTTAGTTTTGATTTGTTTAGTTTTAGCTTGTAGTTTTAGATTTAGGATTTTAAAATTTAAAATTTTTGTTTTAGGATTAGAAAATACAAAAAATATAAAAAAATTCTAAAAAATCCTATAGTCAAATAAGCTTTTAAAATCTTATTCTAAGTTTGACTATAGGAGCATTTCTAATTTCTGGATTGGGATATTTGAAACATCATAAATTCAGGAACATTGCAAGCATCTGGCATTTTAATTTAATGGTCATCTCATGATTTATTGCTGGGGGCATAAGTATTTTAATAAATGGTTGTGGTGCTTTCTATTGAATATCATTGTGGTCATTTGTGTTTTCATAGCAGCAGTTATACATCAATTACTTGGCTTTAATTGCATAACGGAATCTTTTAACTCCATAAGGCACTGGTTTTAATATAATTGATCTGTGAAATCTCGTTAATCTTATCAAATACTTGGTTATTTGACTGTGTCTCCTGAGTTGGTTGATTCTCAACCAATTCTGTTTCTTCATTTCTGTTAGGGTCTACCTCCCTTAGCTTGCAAGGAGACAACTTAGATAGAGAGATTGGGGATCAGGGTGACAGCCCCCGATCTGAGCCATTGTCGCGGTGCCTAGACGATCTGTGCGACAACAGGGTGCAAACGCTGCCCCTTCTGCTCCTGGGGAAGGTGGTGGTGGATGATCTCCTGCTATAGCGTTGGCCTCCCCCTCTATCTCCTCATAAGCATCTTCTTCTCCCTCACTGTCAAAGAAGACCTCGATGTAATGTGCCTTCCCTGCAGCACATCGATGACCCAGTGCCCATGGCTCTTGGCATGTGAAGCATAGTTTCCTCCGTCTCAAGTCCCTCTAAGTGTCATCGTCCAAAGGCCCTCAGCCCTGGTTCCCCTTCGGTGGTGGAACTCTCGTGTCTTTCCCCTTCGGCTGAAATGCCGGTCTCTGGGGGAAAGGAGCTTTGGTCCTGGGCAAAGCATCCTGCAAGTCCCTTGTCCTCCCGACTGCATCTTGAAGTGTAGCAGGCCTAGTGGACCTTACTAACCCACGCAGAGGCTCTGCTAACCCATCAATAAACATGTAAATCCTCCTAGCTGCGGACAAGTCTAGCACCATTACTAAAAGTCTCAAGAACGCATAAATGTAAGCTTCTGGGTTCTTGGTCTGTTTGAGCTTGGTCAGCTCGACAAATTGCTCTTCCGGATCCTTCCAGTCAAACCTCTCCACCAATCTCCGGGTGAACACTGCATATGCTATCACTGCTAAGTGACCCAGCATGGACATCCCATGGAACCACCAGTCATGGGCTTCCCCCTCAAGGTGCAGCGCTGCCACCTTGATGGCCTTCAGCTCCGCCATCTGGTTTAGTTGAAAGTAAATGTCCAGCTTTTCTACCCAAGCTTTTGCTGAACATTTAGATGACCTGTCATAAGTTGGCAAGAAAAATTTGCCCATGGTACGTTGTAGCTGACCTCCCTGCGTGTACCCACCTCCTCTATTCTGGTTGCAGGGTTTGTTGTTGTTCTTCAGATGGCAGAAATCATGGAAAGAGAGAGCCTCACCAAACTCTTGCTCGTATGACTGATACTCTGCAAAATAGTCCCCGTAATGAGCCATCTCCGGCTCCTGGGGTCCTCCCGTCCCGTCCCTGCAGTCAAGAATGTGGGCATAGTGGAACGTGGGGGAGTGCGTAGCACCACCTGTTGTGCTGTGTTCTACTCCTGTGTGCGATGGGAAGTTCCAGGCCCTTCTCCGATGTGAAATCCCCTTTGGGTCTTACGCTGTCTGTTCTCCCCAACAATCTTCTGACCCATCTCCTCTATTTTTCTAGAGTCCCTGTACAGACTTCAGGAGGAGATTACCGAACTCATCATCATCTACTTCTTCTACGATGGGTATTTCCTCCTCTGTGTCCTCTATTGGAACGCAGTCCCCTTCACCAAATATGGGCTCGAGCCTCCGCTCTCTGCTCCTGTACCACTGCTTTCGGTAGGTGATGTATTCTTTGTCTCTGAATGGCATAGACTGATCTGCTCCACAGGCTGAGCTAAGTCTATGAGCTCTGATACCACTGTAATATTTCGAATAGGAAATAAACATCAATACAAAGCAACATAAACAAAAACTACAGCTAATAGAGAAACACCATGAAAAGAACTGCAAACATTTCAGGAAAGTTGAGCCATTTTATTATAAATCTAAAAATAGGGAATGAGTACAAGAAGGTGATCAAAATGATGGCACCTTGGCTTGCTCAAGGAAAGTTGAAATAACTCTCAAGACCCTGCCATAAATGGTTGCTTCTCCTCTGGATTGCATAACTCTCTGAGTTACTACTGTTGCTGGAAAATGTTGCTTCTGGATGGAATGGAGCTGCTCTTTGGGGCTGCTTGTCGCACAAAATGTCTAGGCACCGCGACAACGGCTTAGATAAGGGGATGTCACCCTGATCCCCAATCTCTCTGTTTAAGTTGTCTCCTTATAGCAGACTAAGGGGGGTAGACCCTATGGAAATGGAATGAAGGAGAACTAGTTGGGAACCAAGCAGTTCGAGAGACAGTTAAACGACCAAATACTTGTAGACGATCTAGCAAAATTAAAAGATTTGATTGAATTTGAAAGATTGATACCAGTGCCTTATGGAGTCAACTATCTTGCTAACAATTTAGTACCAAGTACTTGATGAAAAACTGCTTCTATGCAATGCTAACTTATAATGTAGAATGCAAGGAAAATGATTTGAAGGGGCGAGATAAAGCAAGCTTCGAAGATGAGAGGTGATGTTAAAAGCCTAAAGCATTTAGATTACAAATAATTTGATCTAACCACTAAGTACTTAAGCGAGAGTGCCAATTTATGAAGATGCCAAAACATTACTCAATTAAAAGATATAAAGATCTACAATAGAGCTCTCAAAATCAGATATCAATCACACTTACTTGAAAGAATTTTCCAAACATTAATATTCAATAAATATCCAAATTCAAGTAAATGAAACAAGAGCTAATTAAACATTAAACGATTTTAATCGATAGAAAACGTTCCAAAACTCAAATGCCAATGATCATCAACGTTATTTGAAGCATAAGAAAGTAATTAACACTTAAATCTTAAAAATTATTCATCAGGATATACCATGAAATGTCGATGCCAAATAAAGACTTTGTCAAACAATTTTATGGATTAAATCATATTCTAAAATAATGCAAATCCAAAAATTGATTTTTCTCCTATAGTTAAACTTAGGATATTTAAAAAATTAAATTGCGTCAACTATAGAAATCATTCCACAATATAAATATCTTGCCCAACCTAAAATGGCTCAGAACCACAATCTATCTTCAAAAAAAAAAAAAATACAAATTTTATATACATCAAAAAAAAAAAAAATTAAACTATAGACTAAAGTTAAAAGTTAAATGAAAATATATCTTTGATTTTTTAATTTTTTAAAGTTGAAATTAATTTTTTTTTTTTTTAAACTTTTGAATAGTTTTCTAAAAGTTAATAAAGTAAAAAAAAAATTCAAAACTTGAAATGTTAATAAAAACACTTATACAAGTTTAAAAAAATTAAATGTTAAAAATTTTAAAATATCAAAAAGTTCAAACCTAAAAAAAAATTTAAAATCAAAGGTCATATAGTTAAAGTCGAATGTTATGCAATTTTCTTTTATGCGTTGAGTTAGGCTTCTGCGTAGGTCTAAAAGGAGGTAGCCGCAAATGAAGAGGAAAAGACACAATAGAGTTAGGGCCGGCAAGATGAGGGAAGGAGTTCACGCAAGCAACTGACAGCGGGATTGTGAGGCAAGGGCAGAGAAGAAAGGGTGAGCAGACAACGTAAGGAAAATGCGGGAGCGAGAGATGGACGCGGAAGAGAGGCTAGTAGCGTTGAGAATGAGGGAGAATGCGGAGAGGAGATGCAGTGAAAAGGGGAGAGCGTGGAGGAGCGAATGGAGAAGGGACGCTGGCAGGAATGAACGCAGATGCAAGGCAACTGGAACGGGGAAGCGGAATGCGTGAAAGAAGCAACGAATGAGGGAGCTGCAGGTAGCTGTTGCAGGCAAGGAAGAAGGGACTGCGTGAGAGGTGGAAAGGGAGGACACAGGGATTGAAGGGTAGCAAGGAAAAACACAATAGGGAACATGTAGAGAGAAAACAACAATAGAACGCAGCAGCAACTCACAAGTGGAAAACGCAAGCACAACTGGTCACTTAAAAAAATTTCGAAGTTTTTCTTCTTCCAACAACTTATTTTATCCAGAAATTCAAATATGACAATTTTTAACTTGGATATCTTTTCATAAATCTTGATCTTGAGACGGATCTTACCCTCAGGGCCTAGATCTGTCTTAGATTCGAAAAATAATTTCTCTGAAAACCCTCAAATGTCACTTGCACAAAACTAGAAACCAAAACCCAGAAACCTCCAACAGATATACAAAAATGTAAAATGAAATCCCAATTCTGAGTTCAAAATCAGAAAACTAAAAAATTTCTAAATATTTACACTAAAAATACAGATCTATACAATGTATTTAAAGATCTATGCACAAGAGTTGCACATCTTTCAGATCTGAGGAGTACAAGTCTCAGTTCGCTCACAGATCTGAAGATTTAAGGCTTTTACTAGCCAGATCTAACTTTAAATTCAATAAAATTTAAGATAAATTTTTAATTTAGGCACAAGCCCTTGAAAAGCCCTACAAAAATAGAATTTAAGATAAGCCCGAGGAATTAGATCCGGAGGGCTCTTCAGAGCTTATTTCCTTGGGAGTCAGTTGGTCCAGCCGAGGACTTCCCCAAGCACCCAATTCTAAATCCAAAAGATTTCTGCACACTTAGAGTTAAACTGTTAAATCAATAGAGAAATAAGATAAAAAATAAAATTTTCAAGAGTCAGAGATTCCTGCTAACTCAATCCAATTAATATTCTTACCCTAAATGCAGTAACCTAAGCAAGATACTTGTGCAATAGATTACTCTACAAGAGCCATTAATCAAAAATTCATTGAAATAATTACCAGCAAAATATAAAGAGCAAGTTTACCATAAAATGCCGAAGAGGAACACGATCATCACATAAAACCCCAAATACTTTGTTTTATTCTAGAATAGTATAGGAGAGCTTCAAGAGCAAGTACACGATGAAAAGATCGGATGAAACATCAGACTGACACTGACCTCTAATTTATAGGTAAAATCTCCAACGGCTAGTTCGCTTGATCCTCGTCAAAGTAATCTCGAACGTCGAAAAGGATTTGATTATCTTTTAATCTCGTCCGTCGAAATTATAATTTTTTGAGGAATTGCGAATTTTTCAATTAATTCCCTTTCAATTAACTCAAAAATAATATTTTTGAGTTAATTACCTCAAGAAATTGACTTTGACTTAACTACCAAGGCCCAAGGGTCCAAAATTTCTCAAAATATTCAATATTCCCTTGGCTTGGGACTTTTAAAAATTTATTTTGTAAGGACCCACGAATTTTTCCTTTGAAGAATTTAATTTGACCTGAAACATAAAATTAATTAAATTTCTTGCTTAGGATTTTTAATTTAATTTGGCCAAAATATTTAATTAATTGACTCATGAGAGGATTGATTCTTTTTCCAACCCTCTTTACATAAGATTAATACATTAAACCATGAGGGGAACACCCATTTGCAACAGACCCTCAATAAGCTACCCAATTCTGCGACTCAAAATATGATCTAGTAGACCTAGCAATCTGTAATAAAATGATCTAGCCAATTAGCTAAGATCATTCCCAGATTACTTTACAAACACTCGATAAAAAACACTAGGACTCACTTAGTATCTTGACGACAAAATCGACCCTAGCTTTGGGGTGAGGTTGGAGGGGAAAAACTCTGTCGATCGTTTGTGTAGAGACACAAATGGATCAGTGAGACGAAAAACCTCCTAGGATAGAAATCGTCAACAAAATACTAGGCTTAACTAGGTTGTTACATACATGATGGTCTTACTGAGATCATTTACATTATAGATATGCGAACGGGTTTACATCTTTTACAAAACTGTCGATTGAATGATGAAATATGAATGGCACGAACACTGGAACATGATAGATCCCTTTTGCGAAAAAAAGGAGTGTACTGCTATGGGGTTGTTGACAAAGAGTGGTCAACAAGGTTTTTCCCCTGCTCATAAAATTATGAAACTCCGGCTATGAACTCGCCTCCAAAAACCCAGAAAAACCCAGGAAAGAATTTCGAAAAGGCTGACCCCGAAATCTGAGCCCTGGGGAAAATTACGCACCCTTGGTGAGTACGTTGGCCTCTGATGTGAATGGCTGGAAATGCTGGCCTCAATCTGCTCCAAAAGACAACTTATGAAGGGCTGATCCCCTCACACTTCTTCCGAACTGAAACTACTGAAGATCCCTCACTCCCAAAGCTGCCCTCCAAAACTGCGTAACCTCTGTGAGAGACTGCGTAACTCCTGGATGGATAGCTATGTGTGATCTGCTCTAGAAACTCAATGTAAAGCTCCTCACTTGAGCGAGCACTTGAAGTCCCTCGAAGCTGAGGTTGGGATCTCCACTCGAAGACACCTGTGTGCTGAACAACACTTGAAGACTTATCTAAACAGCGTAAGCGTGCTCAATATCTGTTAGACAGAAATTCAGAAGATGCATAATAGAATGAATGAGAAGCTAGCCTCTCCCTCCTTTCATGCTTGAGAACCTAACTCTCCCTTGGGCCCCACTATGCTGCGTTGTCCTCCTTTTCCATGCTGCCCTAAATTATCTGTGTTGTTTTGGCCTACGCTACCACTGGGTTGCCTGGCCCATGCTGCCTCTACGATGTCCCTCTCCCTGCGCTATCACTTGGTCCCCCTGTGCCCCATGCTGAAATTGGAATGTTGACTAAGTGACTTTAGGGAGTTTATTTCTCCTAAGTTGAGTTATGGGTCCCAATACCCTTTTTATTTATGGCTGAACATTAGAAAAGCAAAATCTGAGCAAAATTTAATATTGCCAATTAGCTGCTGCTAATTGGGAATATTACATAGAACTACTACTGGGCACTGCGAATTTTCCTGCCACCCGCACTAGAAAATCGACGACTCCTCTCAACAGTTCGAACTACCTGGCCAACTTCTCCGTAGATCCTGAAGAAATTATATCGCTACTCCTTCTGAGCTATGAATTTCTCCCTCTTCATCTCTGAGTCTCTAATCATTCAAACTTGCTTTGGTACTAAGTGAATTTCTCCTTGAAATGCATCAATTGGAAATTATTCTTCTAACTAGTTAATTATTAACCAGTTTCTTTGCTACAACAAACAACGAATAATTCACATTATAAATCTTCACAAATAAAATACGCTATAGAAATAAAATGTTGGAAACTAAGAAATATAGAGCACACACAATAATTATGACAATTATTTTTGGACAATTGTCCCTTGAAAAATCCAATGTGAGAAAATCGATGCAATAAATGATGGTTTTATTATTATGTAGCAGCGAAATTTTGAGTACAATCTATGGATGCCCCACCTAGATATCCAATTTGAGAGAAATACCGGCAAAATCAACCAGGGTTGCGGGGAAGCTTCGTACCCCCTTCGCTCCCGCTCCGGAAACTCGCTCCGTGCGGGAGCGTTTCGGAAGCGCTAGGAAACACGCTTCCGAAAACGCTTCCTGTCGGGATCGTTTTTCGGGAGCGCGTTTCCGACCTGAAAAAACGCTCCCTGTTTTTTCGGAAGCGTTTCAGGGAGCGTTCGGAAGCGAACGCTCCCGAAACGCTTCCGACGTTAAAAAAACGCTTCGGGAGCGTTTTTTAAACGCGGGAAGCGTTTCGGGAGCGTTCGCTTCCGAACGCTCCCCAGCAGGAAAAACGCTCCCCGCCGCGCGGAAATTTTTTTATGAAAAATTTCCGATTTTTTATAAAAAGGGGGGGGGGGGGTTTCATTTTCAGTTATTGTTTGTTAGTTGAGAAGTGAAAGTGAGTGAGAAGGAGAGCCGAGAGCGCAAGGTTTGGTTGACAGCAATCAGGAGAGCAAGGAGCAAAGCCGACAGGAGAGCAAGGAGCAAGGCTGACAGGAGGATTGCAAGAAAGAGGTAGGCCTTCTAATCCAATTTTGTATTTTCTAAGATGAATTTGTAGATTGTTAAATGGTTTGAAAATGAAAACTTGAATTTTGCTTGAATGTTGCGTTTTATTGGATTTAAAACTTTTAAAATGAGTTGTTTTTTTCCTATGTTGCATTTCCTATTCCCATTTGGCATTTTTCTATTTGTTTTGCAGGCTAGATTCTAGAAACTTGAAACTTGTTTCCATCATGGCTATATGGCTAGGAATTTTCCTCATGTTGGTTCCTTTCTGTGTGATAATGGTGTTGGAGAGTGCTAGAAGAAAGAGACAAATCAGAGAAGAGGAGGATGAAGAGGAGGGTTATGGTGGATCTGAAGAAAATCCTGAAGAGGAGGATTATGCTGAGGAGGAAGTGGGGAGTGGAGACCCTGAGAACCTAGAATCCCCAACTAAACAAGACCAATATCCTTTGGGGAAATATGTTCAGAAACAAGAAGGAGGGAAAGGTGGTGGAACCACTAAATTTATTTGCCCCCATTGCAATAAACAATACCATGGTTCATACACCCATCTGAGAAGGCACCTTTGTGGGATAATGCCAGGAGATGGAACTAAAAATTTTGGAATCAAAGTTTGTACTTCTATGGCAGCACCACAGAGAGAGATATATAGGAAGGAAGAGGGGGTTGCCATACAAAGATCATCTAAAAGATCTAAGGGTATCGCTGATTCAGGCCCAACACATTCAACTTCCACCCATGCCAGTGGTTTCGGAAGCAGTGGCACTGGATTAAGGCGTAGAACCATATCCGATTTCCTAGACGAAGGGTGTAGGAATGATGTGGATTCAAAAGTTTACCGGTTTCTATATGCATGTGGGGTGCCATTCAATGTTCTTCGCTCACCTTATTGGCATGTAATGGTTTCTGCCATTAATGATGCCCCCAAAGGATACAAAAGCCCTGGGTATGACAAGGCCAGAACCGTGGGTCTTGATCATGAAAGAGCTAAAATAAACAATTCTTTGGCTAGAATGACAGGTTCGTGGAATGAGCATGGGTTGTCCATTGTCTCTGATAGATGGACCAATGTAAAAGGAAAACCATTGATAAATGTTTTGGTTGTGTCGGTTAGTGGTGCAGTGTTCCTGGCAGCTTATGATTATTCAGATAAATTCAAAACCGGCATTAACATTGCAGAACCATTACTTGAAATAATTGAAAAGACTGGGCCATACAATGTGATACAGGTCATCACTGATAATGCTGCTAACTGTAAGGCAGCAGGAGCAATCGTTGAGGATAAATACCCCAACATTTTTTGGTCTGGGTGTTTGGTTCACACAATGAACCTTTTGATGCATGATATCATAAAAAACAAACAACCTCAGTTCAAATGGCTTGGTGATTTGTACAAGAGAGGTAAGAAAATGATCAAATTTATTACAAATCAGAGCAATACCCATGGGCTTTTCCGTACTCACTCCAAATTGGAGTTGTTGAAAATAGGAAAAACTAGATTTGCTAGTTATTACCTCACCTTCAGGCGCCTTTTGAAGGTAAGAGAGTCATTGGCTGCAATGGTATCAAGCCCACACTGGCAAGTATTAAAGGACAGGGCGGCAACAGTGGTTGACAGGCAAAGTTTTGAACATGTGGAGGAGACCGCCCTTGACCCTCAGCTTTGGGCACGTATGAGGGAAATTGTGAGTTTTACCAAGCCCATTTATAACATGATTCGCTTTGCAGATACTGATAAACGAGTGATTGGAGAGGTTTATGAGCAGATGGATAGCATGTTGGGGCAAATAAAAGATATTGTTAAGGATAATGATCCCATTTTGTATGCTATGATTCATGATTGTGTGTGTGCACGGTGGAATAAACTCAATGTTCCACTACATGCTTTGGCATATATCCTTACGCCAAAATATTACTCTCCATCTTGGTTGGGCCAACCTGCACCTGGAGGTGGGGTTAGTGTGAAACCTCACACAGATCCAGAGGTACAAGAAGGGTACATGAAGGCATTGGACAAATTGGTACCTGACAGGGAAGAGTGTGCTAAATTGCGCCTTGAATTAGGCAAATACTTCAGTTGCACTGCTAACTTTGGTTCATTCCATGCAATGGAAGACAGGGACAGATTCGATGCTCTCACATGGTGGGACGCATATGGCGGCATGGGACTTTTGCCAAAGTTGGCTAAAAAAGTTCTCTCACAAGTTGTGAACACTTCTTCTGCAGAGAGGTGTTGGAGCACCTACAACTTTATACACAATGTGAGAAGAAACAAGCTGAATGAAAACCGAGCTGAAAGCTTGGTTTATGTGCATTATAACTTGAGGTTGCTCAGCCATTACTGTGATCGGGCAAATGAGGATCAATCATACAGAGTCTGGGACAACAACCCAGAGGATGATAATTTGGAGGACGGCACGTTACATCTGGAAGAATTGGAAGCAGAACTTTTTAGGGATGATGATGAAGCATCAGCAGCACCGCCACACACAGGGCCAGTCCCACCATCTACTGGTAGCAGTGCGGGTGCCAGTGCCAGTGCCAGTGCCACTCCTCGATATCACACTATTGTTCCTTTGCAGATCCAGCCTCCACCTTCTAGTCGTGGTCGTGGTACTCTCGAGAGTACTAGAAGACCAACATTTCCTCGTGGCTCACAAAAATTAGACATTTCTCGTGGGCGTGGCAAGGGGCCAGCCAGATAAAATATATTTGTTGTTTACTTTTTTCTATTTGTTGTTGACAGTTGAACAGTTGAAACTTGACTTGCTACTGATTTCATATATTTAAATTTTTAATGAAGTTGGCATTTATAAGTTTACTGTTTACAAGTCATTATGAATTATGAATTATGAATATGATGCTTCATGAAAGTTATATGGTGATCAATGAATCAATGATGATAAATGTTATATAATATCAATGATGATAAATGTTATATATTGAATTTTAAAATCAATGAATCAATGATGATAAATGTTATATATCAATGATGATAAATGTATATTGAATTTTGAAATCAATGAATCAATGATGATAAATGTTATAATATATATATATCAATGATGATAAATGTATATTGAATTTTGAAATCAATGAATCAATGATGATAAATGTTAGATATTGAAATTTGAAATCAATGATGATAAATGTTATATATTGAATTTTGAAAGCTTGAAACCTTCATATTGATGATTTGCGAGACTCAAGAGTCAATATGTTGTATGCTTCCAACTCGTGGGCGTGGTTGATGAAGATTATAACTTCTAGATGATTGATTTTATATGATTCAATCTATGTTTTTATGTTTTTTATGTCTAATTCATCATTCTACATGTTTTTGTTGACATATATGCATCAAAATATAAAAAATATAAAAAATATTAAAATATATATATATATATATATATATATATAAAAACGATATATATATATATATATAAAGCGCTCGGCCTTTCACTGGGACCGGAAACTTTTTAAAAATGGCTCGCGCCGCTCCGCTCAGCTCAGCTAAGTAACCTTGAAATCAACTAAGGGGAATTTACCCTCCACAAACAATCCTGGCTCAGTCTGGCCACTCGAACTGGCTAACTCAAACCCCTCTGTGTAGCCTCTATGCACGCCTTGCACAATCAGTCACACACATTGCCTGGATCTGCCATGAATCTGCCTCTGACTCACCGCTGCTGCTCTGAGATGAATTCTCCGACTCTCTAGAAAATTATCCAAACCTCCAGCAACTAAATCCTCCTCTTGCTCATCCAAATCGCATTGCCTTCTTGAGGCTATTACACAATCCCTGCGCAACCTCCTAGAGAAATAATTTGGCCACATCTCCTGACTCTCCGGAACTGGAATCTTCCTATGAATTCACATTGTCTTTTCCCCTTTGCGTGCCTTCTGACTCGAACTCTCTTCCTTTACTCAACCTCTGAAGCTCGATAGCTCGATCTTCCAAGGAACTCGCACTACTGGCTTCTCTCTCGTGTGTCTTTCTCCAACCCCATCGATCTCCTCTTATAATCTCTCGTTGGCTCACCAACAACTATTATTATATCCTCATCAATGACTAAGATCATTTCTGAGTCAATCCATGTGAGTTTCTAGAGAATTTTCACCTTCCTCAATTAATTCCCATTAATTAATCGATTTCCCTAAGTTAGACTTAGGCATTCTTAATTATCGATCAATTAATTAATTGAGCCATCTCTAGGTTCTAGAAACAATTTCTGGGTTATGGAGAATTCATGTGTTTTAGCCTCTTCACAAAGTTTGAGACTAGAACCCCTGTTTGATGCTACAAAAAATCAACAATAGCCTAAAGGTCAAAGGAGATCACTTTCATGAGGAAGCTATGATCACAATTTGGGAAGGCTCAATGCAATGCCTTCATGTCAAAGATGAAAAAGATGAGCAAGAGAGATGACCTGGATCATGTCACAAGAACAAAGAGCAGAGATGGCTCCATGATACTACAAGAGAAAGAAAGAGACACAGAAGAAAGAGGCAGAGCCATGTAGCTATGAAGAACTGGTAGTTGATACTCTGAATAAGACAAGCTATGAGGCTTGTGGTGTTGACTTCCCAAGTAGAAAGGAAGTCGAAAATATCCTCAGGATTTAAGAGGGAGCAAAGGAGTCTCCTAAAAAAGGAGCAAGGTTATATTCTCAAGATTGAAGGAGAATAGGGATGTCCTCTCGGATTGAGGAGTGATGTTGGAAATCACACGTGCATTCTCCTCTTCAAGTGATGAAGAGAGAATGGCGAAGGATTGGATAAGCATTTGTGGTTTCCTTGAGGATATAACATCCAAGAAAGAAAAGGTACTAACACTCTTTGAGAATGTGACAAGCATTCAACAGAAGAGTGGGCAAAGAGGACGGATATTCTTTAAAGACTCAGGTATGGAGATCCAAGATAAGAATAGTCCTAAAAGGACATATCTTGTAGACATCCGGTTGGGGTATGTGCCTTGTAGAGGTAGTGCGATATCACACATAAAGCCTCCCAGCATAATGCTCTTGAATGAAGAAGAGCTTTTCTAGTTAGGTCTTGAAGACAATGTTGGTCATAATGATGATGCTTACAGTTGCCTTATCAATCCGAATCTTCTTATGAGAACCAAGGTTGTTGGGAATCGTCCCCCCTCGATCTCGATCCCAACAGGCGATCCGTTCGAGACCGCTCTAGAGCGTGCTTCCGAGCCTGAATAAACAGTCCATGTTTTCTTGGGAGTGTTTTAGGGAGTGCTCAAGAGTGAATGCTCCACGAGTGCTCCCTCCATTAAAAAAACGATTCGGGAGCGTTTTTTAAATAGAGAGACCCGAACGCTCCCCGATGCGGAAAAAAAAATCGGACAGCAAATTTTTCCAAATTTTTTTGGGAGGGAGGGGGGGTTGGGTAATAAAAAGCCCTCCCCTCCTCATTGTTGTTTTCGTTGTTTGTTTGAGAGCAAGAGAGCGAGCTTGAGAGTTTGAGAGCAAGGAGCAAGTTGCAAGAGAGCAAGAGGAGAGAGAAAGGAGCTTGAAGAGAGCAACAAGGACGATTGAAGTAGTCAGGACTCAGGACAAAGAGGTAGGACTCTCTAATCTAGTTTTTTTTTTTCTATATTGCATTTTTTAGTTGTTCAAAAATGAAAACTTGAATTTTTTCTCAATGTTGCATTTTAGTGTGTTGAAAAGTGAAAAATTGAATTGTTTTTTTTCTATGTTGCATTTTTTCCTATTCCCATTTGGCATTCCTCCATTTTTTTTGCAGGCTAGAAACTTGAAACTTGAAACATCATGGCTATATGGCTAGGGATTTTCTTCATGTTGGTTACTTTCTTTGTAATAATGGTGTTGGAGAGTAGAAGAAAGAAGCATTAGAAAAGAGGAGGATGAAGAAGTGGGTTATAGTGGATTTGATGAAAATCCTGAAGAGGAGTATGCTGAGGAGGAAGGGGAGAGTGGAGAACATGAGGCCACAGAGACCCCAACTAAACAAGTCCAAAATCAAACACCATTGTGGAAATATGTTCAGAGGCAGGAAGGAGGGAAAGCTGGTGGAACCACTAAATTTCTTTGTCCCCATTGCAATAAAGATTACACAGGTTCATACACCCGTGCCAGAAGGCACCTTTTTGGGAAAATGCCAGGGGATGGAGAGAAAAATCTAGGAATCAAAATTTGGGTAAGTGTGCCAGCAATAGAGAGATAGAAATACAGAAAGGAAGAGGAGGTTGCCCTACATAGATCTAAAAGATCTAGGAGTTTTATTGATTCTTATACACCATCAGGTCCATCACATCATGGACAAAGAAGTCCATCAACTTCCACCCATGGCAGTGGATATGGAGGCACACCTGGACCAAACATCTCCTTAAGGCATAGAACCATATCCGATTTTCTTGACGAAGGGTGTAGGAATGATGTGGATTCAAAAAATTTCCCGTTTCTCTATGCATGTGGTGTGCCATTCAATGTTCTTCGCTCACCTTGTTGGCATGAAATGGTTTCTGCCATTAATGATGCCCCCAAAGGATACAAAAGCCCTGGGTATGACAAGGCCAGAACCGTGGGACTTGATCATGAAAAAGCTAAAATAAGTAATTCTTTGAATAGAATGACAAATTCTTGGAATGAGCATGGGGTGTCCATTGTATCTGATGCATGGACCAATGTAAAAGGAAAGCCATTGATAAGTGTTTTGACTGTGTCTATTAGTGGTGCAATATTCGTTTCAGCATATGATTATTCAGACAAATTCAAGACCGGCATTAACATTGCAGCAATGTTTTGAAAATCGCGATAGGGATTAAATCGGCGAGGGGAAAAAATCGTAAAAATCGAGAAAAATCGGGACAAAATCGACACATACAAAAATATTCATTTTTTTTGAATTTTTTTAATATCTTAAGCACCCACAACATAAAATAAATGCATTGACACATAAATATGAAAAAAAAACTAATATATAAGATGTGTAATATCAAGTCTAGTGCTACATCACACATAATAGTGAATCATGTCCTGAATACTAAGTCTTGAGTCTCAACTCAACCTCAAAATATCAACAAAAAATATAAGAATGTATCTCATATCACGAGTCATAATGTTATATACAAAAGAATGCACCAAATAACCTATACTATTGATTTCCTCTGCCCCTCTTGCAAGAAAATGTAACAGCTTTCCCTCTAAACGAAGAAGCTGGCGGGGCTGGCAATGGACTCTGTTGTGCTCCAGATCCTGAAGCACCAAGAGCTAAAGGAGGCAGACCACGTTCTCTACCGGTAGCAGGGGTAGGTGGTGTCACCTCCTCCTCCTGTTGTTGCTCCTCCTCCTCCTCCTCCTCCTCCTCATGAAACTCATCATTGAATCATCGCTACTAGAAATTGGATCATCAACAAGAGATACATAAACATCATCTAGCTCAAAGTCTTCAGACTTGGATTGCTCAACCTTATAACATGATATAAATTGAAAAAGTTTAACATGCCTAACCAATGATTTTGGTTTGAGTGAAGGGTTCATCTCCTCAGCCTTAAAATGCGGTAGAAAAAGATTAACATACCTAACTAGTTATTTTCCTTTGAGTGAAGGGTACATTCTTGTTAAGGCCACGGTAGGGGAGTTCAACAATCAATACCACCAACATCAACAAAGTTCAACAATCAATGCCACCAACATCAAGGTTCTTAAAGGACTTTATGCTCTTGATCAAATGCCAATCTCATACCCTTACACATAATAGAATCAAATGGAAACAATGCAAATCCCCAAACCATGAAACCTTGAAAACCATTAACTCTGTTGAATTTTGAGTGAAATCTAAAATTCTAGTTTCTCCATATGAAATCCAATGAGGTCGAAACCACTCTTAAACATCCCGAGTCATTTCATGGCAATGTTAAAAATTTAAGTAAAAGGATGACAAAAAAATGACAAAAAAAAAAATCGATTTTTGAACTTATAGGGTTGTTGTTTGATGGGGATTTTTTCCAAAAAATCATGATTTTTTGGCGATTTTTTCAAATCCAAAAAATCGCCGATTAAATCAGCCTTCCGAAAAAATCGCGATTTTCGCTTCTTTGCATTGCAGAACCATTATTTGAAACAATTGAAAGTATTGGGCCATACAATGTCATCCAAGTCATCACTAATAATGTTGCTAATTGTAAGGCAACGGGAGCAATTATTGAGGATAAATACCCCAACATATTTTGGTATGGGTGTTTGGTTCACACAATTAACCTTTTGATGCATGATATAATTAAAAACAAACAACCTCTTATAAATGGCTTGGTGATTTGTACAAGAGAGGTAAAAAAAATGATAAAATTTATTACAAATCATAACAATACTCACTCAAAATTGGAGTTGTTGAAGATAACAAATACTAGATTTGCTAGCTATTATCTCACCTTCAGGCGCCTTTTGAAGGTAAGAGAGTCATTGGCAGCCATGGTATCAAGTCCACACTAGTAGGTAGTAAAGGACAGGGCAGCAACAATAGTTGACAGGCAAGGTTTTGAACAGGTGGAGGAGACCACCCTTGATCCTTTGTTTTGGGCATGTGTGAGGGAAATTTTGAATTTAACCAAGCCCATTTATCACATGATTCGCTTTTCAGATACAAATAAACTAATGATTGGGGAGGTGTATGAGCAGATGGATAGCATATTGGGGCAAATAAAAGATGTTGTTAAGGAAAATGATCCCAACTTGTATGCAATGATTCATGACTGTGTGTGTGCACGGTGGAATAAACTTAATGTTTCACTACATGCCTTGGCATATATCCTTATGCCAAAATACTATTCTCCATCTTGGTTGGGCCAACCTGCACCTGGAGGTTGGGTTAAGATCAAACCTCACATAGATCCAGGGGTACAAGAGGGATACATGAACACATTAGACAAGTTGGTCCTCGACAGAGAGGAGTGTGTTAGATTGCACCTTGAATTAAGCAGATACTTCAGTTGCACTGGTAACTTTGGTTCTTTCCATGCAATGGAAGACAAAGACATATTTGATGCTCTCACATGGTGGGAAGCATATGGCGGCATGGGACTTTTGCCAAAGTTGGCAAAAAAAGTTCTCTCACAAGTTGTAAATACTTCTTCTGCAGAGAGGTGTTGGAGCACCTACAGCTTCATACATAAAGTGAGAAGAAACAGGTTGAATGAAAACCGAGGAGAAAGATTGGTTTATGTGCATTACAACTTGAGGTTGTTGAGCCATTACTGTGATCGGGCATATGAGGATCAATCATATAAAGTTTGGGACAACAACCCAAAGGATGATAATTTGGAGGACGACACTGTACATATGGAAGAATTGGAAGCATAAATTTTGAGGGATGATGATGAAGCAACAACAGCCATGCCACTGCCACACACAGGGCCAGTCCCACCATCCAGTAGTAGTGCAGTTGCCAGTGCCAGTGTTCGATTTCCAGCTATTGTTCCTTCACAGATTCAGCCTCCACCTACATCCTCACGTTGCCCTCCGCCTTCTAGTTATGGTCGTGGTACTCCTAAGAGTACTAGAAGACCACCATTGCCTCGTGGTTATCCCAAATTAGACATTTCTCATGGACGTGGCAAGGGGCCAGCCAATAGATAAAATAGATTTTTTGTTTACCAGTGTTTTCTATTTTCTAGTAGTTTTAAACTTTTATAACTGTTGAACAGTTGAAACTTGACTCTTTCATATTTATTATGATAATTTTTGTAAACAATATATGAAAATTTGAGTTTGAAGTTTGAATTTGAAAGGTGAAACTTTGAAGTTGGCATTTATAAGTTTATAAGTCATTATGAATTATGAATATGATGCTTCATGAAAGTTCATTTCGTTTCATTTTATAACGTTTCATTTCATGTTAAATATTCTTTGTTTTAATGGCTATTGGTTACACTTAGCTTACAAGTACAACTATGGTGATCAATGAATCAATGATGATAAATGCTATATATCAATGATGATAAATGTTATATATTGAATTTTGAAATCAATGAATCAATGATGATAAATGATATATATCAATGATGATAAGTGTTATATATTGAAGCTTGAAATCAATGAATCAATGATGATAAATGTTATATATTGAATTTTGAAATCAATGAATCAATGATGATAAATGATATATATCAATGATGATAAGTGTTATATATTGAAACTTGAAATCAATGAATCAAGGATGATAAATGTTATATATTCAATTTTGAAAGCTTGAAACTTTAAGATTGATGATTCATGAGACTCAAGAGTCAATATGTTGTATGTTTCCAACTTGTGGGCATGGTTGATGAAGATTATAACTTCCAGATGATTGATGTTATATGGCTCAATCTATGTTTTTATGTTTTTTATGTCTAATTCATCATTCTACATGCTTTTGTTGACATATATGCATCAAAATATAAAAAAAATATAAAAATTATATATATTAAAAAAAACGCTCCCCGAAATGCTCTGGACCGAGAGCTTTTGAAAATGGTGCTCTCACTCCCGCTCCCGCTCTCAAGTAACCATGATGAGAACTCTTCAGTATGACAATGATGTTGTATTGGTTGTATAATTATGAATACCTCCGTAGTTAAGAGGGAGTGTTGAAAATGCAACTAGTTTTTGTCTTCATAATTATCGTTGTACTCATTTCAATATGTATCCTATGTAATAAACAAGAGAGGAAATGAAAAAGTTATTATTATTAAAGCATGGGTTTCATGCTCATTATTGATGGTCTTTTAGGTAAAAGCATGTTCTTCGTGCTTCTAGGGTTTGTTAGGTCTTAGGATTTATTGTCATGAGTCAAAGGAGTCAACATCATGTTTACAAGATCCTTCCGAGAAAAATGTAATTGTAAAATGAATTATTTTTTAGGCTAGAAAGTCTTGGAAATTCCAAAAGTAGGAGGGAATTCAACCTCTTAAGAAGGAAATATAAAGAAGTAGTTTGACCTCATTTAGCACTCACTCACTCCACAAGTTCGATTTATCAAGAGTTTGATCTATAGCTCCGAAACTGGAAGAAGGAGAGCAAAGGTCTAAGTGAAGAAAGAAGTACAAACAAATCTTGTTTTTAGGCTTTATTATCTCTCTCACATGTGCAAAATTCTAGGGTTTCTGGGATACAGGAAGAGGCCAAAGTTGTGTTGAAATTTGGTATCGGAGGACAGGTGGTTCCCTAAGGCTTTGATCTTTGGCCTAGGGAAAAGTGTCCAAAAGAATTTAATTTTTCTCCTAAAGTGACTTTATAATTTTTATAAAGTCAAATCTAATTTTAAAGTGACTTTAAGTGATAAAGTTACTAAAGTGACTTTATAAAGTTATAAAGTCAAATCTAATTTAAAAGTGACTTTAAGTGATAAAGTTACTAAAGTCTAATTTTAAAGTGACTTTAATAAAGTCAATGTGAAATTAGAAAGTGAAAAGTGACTTTGGAAATAAATAACCAAGTGGGTCTTTATTAAAGTGAGGTGAATTAAAAAATAGAAAGTGAGATTTAAATGAGTATTTAATCTCAACCCTAGATCTAAAGCTATCTCAGCCATTAGATTTAGGGATTCCTCAAAAGTCACTTAGGGTTAGGTTAGGTTAAAGGAGGAAGAGGAGGAAAAAGGTCATTCATTCTTTCATGAGCAGATTGAGAGAGGAGAGCAAGAGAGCAAGGGAGCATTTCGGGCAAGGAGGAGAAGGGAGGCGCAGCTCTTTGGCACACATTCCAAAGCAGCATTTCAGCAAGGCCGTACAGCAGGTCGTATAGCAAGATTGGGCACATAAATCGAGGCAGCAGAGGGCTGTTCCGTACAGCAAAGTTCTGTTGTGTTTTTGGCACAAAAATCGAGATTTTGGACAACAGTGTTTATTGATGTTTGCACAGATTTTGAGGAGGCCGTACAGCTGCATTTATTGCAGATTTCTGGGCACGAAAATCAAGCAAGACGTACAACATTTATTGCTGTTCTGTTTTTGTTGTTTGCACATTTTCCGAGGCGGTGGTTAAGCACAGAAAACGAGATAAGTTGTAAAGTCTGTTTGCTGATTTTTTTGCTGAATATTTCTCTCACTGTAAAAAGCATTTTCTAGAAATAAGGAGGAGCTTTCGAACTGGTTTTTCCCAAGAGTTGTAGGGGGTTTTTCCAGGGTCATGTTGACAAAAAATATATGTGTCAAAATGTGTGAATAACTATTTTATGTGTGCTGATATTTATTTTTGCATTTTCCAGCATTCTGTAATTTTTCCAGAATTTGTGTTTTCAGCGAAATTTATTTTCCAACTTGTTAAATGTATGGATATGGGAAAGGGCATTTAACTATTTTGGAGTAATAAGGTGAAACTGAAAACTGGGGTGGGAAAACAGAAATTTCTACATGGTATCGGAGCTTGAGCGCTGAAAGAGCAGTTTGGGACAGCAAGGAGAAAAATACAGCCTGCTGATTTTTCACTCAGAAAATTCCAGCAAGCTGATTTTTTTCACAAACATAATTTTTACCTTTACTACAGCAGTGCTATTTTTCAGTTTTAGGACAGCAGGATGTCTTTGGGACTGAGGGTGGAGGATAGGTTCGATGGGCATACCAATTACAGTGTTTGGAAGGAGAGAATGCAGAGTATCTTTGAGGAGGTGGAAGTCTGGGACATAATGGTGCATACCACACAGAACCCTGTAAATGTGCCTACTGATGCTACTCATTTGGTAGCATATAATAAAAAGAACAACAAGGGTAAGAGACTGATTATAGATGGAATCAAAGACCATTGCATTCCTCATGTGAGAGGAAAGAGAAATGCTCATGAGATGTGGACAACATTGACCAACCTCTACCAGAGTACCAATGAGAACCGAAAAATGGTCCTGAAGGAGAAGTTGAAGAACATTAAGATGGGTAAGACTGATAGTGCAGCTGGATATCTCACAAAGATTACTAATGTGAGAGATGAGTTGGCAGCGATTGGAGAGGCCATTCCACCCACTGAGTTGGTGCGGATTGCAGTGAATGGCCTCCCCAGTTCATGGATGAACTTTGCTTATGGGGTTTGTGCACGTGAGACCCTTCCCACATGGGAGAGGTTTTGGGATGATTGCATTCAGACAGAGATCAAGAAAGGTCAGCTTGGGGCAACCAAGCCAGTTGAGCAGGATGAGGATGTAGCACTGTTGGCAGGACGCAAGAAAGGCAAAGGGAAGAAGCAAGCTTCCACAAGCAATGGTGGGGGCAAAGGCAAAGGCAAAGGTAAAGGTAAACAGGATAACACACAGAAGGACTATTCCAAGGTGAAGTGTTGGAATTGTCAGAAGATGGGACACTATGCAGTTGTGTGTCTGGAGAAAAAGAAGAAGAAGTGGAAGAACCAGAGTATGGCAGCTTCAGCAGAGGTTGAGGACTTTGCAGATCGCTTTGACCGGGAGTTTGGGTTCATTGCATGTGAGTCTTCTAGTGCAGGATTACCTGCCACACAGGTTCAGAGGGAGCATGCATTTCCCTCGATTAGCGGAGCATCTTCGGGTATCTGGTATGTGGACAATGGGGCTTCACGTCATATGACAGGAGTCCGTGAGTACTTCTCAGAGCTTTCAGAGAGTGGCACTGATATAGAGGTAGTACTCGATGATGACAGAGTTGTTAGAGCAGTCGGTGTGGGAACATTGACATTTCAGAGGGAGTCTAAACCTCCCTTGAAAGTGTCAAATGTTCTTTATGTGCCAGGGATGAGGAAGAACCTCATATCTGTCTCAGCTTTGGAGGACAGAGGATATGAGGTACTGTTCAGGGGAGGACAGGTGTTGATGTATCCCAGGGGCACTCCAGCTGATTCAGCTAGAGTGATAGGTGTACGCCATGCAAAGGTGTACAGGTTTGCATTCCAGCCCCTTTTGGCATTGAGCGGTAGTACCGACAGCAGAGCTAGCAGTTCTGAGTTGTGTGAGATTTGGCACCGCAGGATGGGGCACATGTATCAAGTTTGCCAAATCCCCTTTTCCCAGCAGTGACAACAGAGCGACTGGGATACTTGATTTGATTCATTCCGATGTGAGCGGTCGGATGTCTCATGTTTCCTTGAGTGGATATGAGTACTATGTGTTATTCATTGATGATCACTCAAGGAGGACCTGGATTTATTTCTTGAAGACCAAGAGTGAGGTCTTCAAGTGGTTTCAGGAGTTCAGAGCTCTTGTGGAGACACAGACAGGTCGGAAGATCAAGTCCCTGAGGTCGGACAATGGGGGAGAGTACACCCTTGGAGAATTTGTTGACTATTGTGCGGAGGCAGGCATTAGGAGGCAGTTCACTGTTCCTTACAACCCCCAGCAAAACGGGGTTGCGGAGAGGAAGAACAGATCCATCGGAGGGGCTGCCAAAGCCATGTTACATGATCAGGGGTTGCCATTGTTTTTGTGGGCAGAGGCCTGCAACACAGCTGTTTATTTGCAGAACAGGAGTCCGCATCGTGCCTTGGGGCACATGACTCTAGAGGAGGCTTTTTCTGGGAAGAAGCCTGATATTGGTCATCTTCGTATCTTTGGGTGCATCACATACTCCTACATACCCAAGGAGAAGAGGACCAAACTAGAGCCCACCGCAGAGAAGGGTATCTTTGTGGGCTATAGTTAGACCTCCAAGGCCTTTCGGATTTACATTCCTGCGTAGAGGAAAGTTGTTGTCAGGCGGGATGTGAAGTTCGAGGAGGACGGGGCCTTTAGGAGGTCACGGGAGTTAGAGTATCTAGATCAGCCAGACCCTTAGCAGCAGTTGAGTCAGTCACAGGGATCCAGTGGGCAGGGATCAGGAGGATCCGGAGGTACATCTATGACGATGTCAGGTCCGTCAGTGAGCAGTGGCTCACAGAGTCAGAGGGGTGGTGCTTCGGGCAGCATGCAGAGCAGTCCGCAGAGCAGTTCACTAGGGAGTCCACTGATGGACAGTTCACACGGTACCTCAGCTTCTACAGGTTCAGGTGCAGGCAGGAGGACAGCAGACAGACAGTCAGGAGTTCAGGCTCCTGATGATGATGAGGAGGAGTTTCATTCTCCAATGGGAGAAGTATGCTCAGGGAAGAGGAAGCCCAAGTGGCTTCGGGACACCCTGAGAGATGCCACATCTGTTGCTGAGCCTAAGAGGCCGGTCAGAGAGAGCAGACCACCTGAGAGGTTTTGTAGCTATATGGCAATGGCTACCAGCATCCTTGACTCTGAGCCTTCTAGCTATGAGGAGGCAGCTAGCCAGTAGGTCTGGAGAGAGGCCATGCGGGAGGAGTATTCTTCTATCATGAAGAATGATGTTTGGGAGGTGGTGCCGAGGCCTGAGGGCAAATCCGTGGTTACTTCCAGATGGCTTTACAAGGTAAAGCATGCTGCAGATGGCGGCATTGAGAAATTCAAAGCGAGGTTTGTGGCTAGAGGGTTCTCCCAGGTAGAGGGAGTTGATTATGAGGAGACCTTCGCTCCCGTGGCTCGATATACTTCGATTCGCTCCATTATATCGATAGCAGCAGAGATGGGTTGGAAGATCCACCGGATGGATGTGAAGACCGCATTTCTCAATGGCTTCATACAGGAGGAGGTGTACATTGAGCAGCCACAGGGCTTTGAGGTGCATGGGAAGGAGTCCCATGTGTGCAGACTGAAGAAGGCCCTTTATGGCCTGAAGCAAGCTCCGAGAGCTTGGTACTCCAAGATAGATACTTACTTGCAAAAGATGGGTTTCACAAAGAGTGAGGCGGATCCAAACCTTTACTATATTGTGATAGGTGAGGAGCCTCTCATTCTGGTGCTGTATGTGGATGACTTAGTCATTACAGGTGCAGAGAGACTCATAGAGAACTGCAAGAGAGATCTTGCGGTGGAGTTTGAGATGAAGGACATCGGCTTGATGCATTACTTTTTGGGTTTGGAGGTGTGGCAGGAGGAGGGGCATTTCTTCCTGGGGCAGGGGAAGTATATTGTGGATATCCTTAGCAGATTCCACATGGAGGAGTGTAAACCCATGTCGACACCGATGATCACCAACTGGAAGAAGCTTCATGCTTCGGATTCCGAGTTGGTGGATCCCACATTGTACAGACAGCTGATTGGTTCCTTGATGTATTTGGTCAACACTAGACCAGATATTTGTTTTGTAGTCAACACGATGAGTCAGTTTATGTGTGAGCCTAGGAAGGTTCACTGGGTGGCTGTAAAACACATTTTGCGGTACTTGCAGGGGACAATGGATTATGGTCTGGACTACACGCAGGGGGATGTAGTGAGATTGGCAGGTTACACTGATTCTGATTGGGCAGGTTGTGCTTCTGATAGGAAGAGCACTTCAGGGTGCTGTTTTGGGTTGGGTTCAGCAGTAGTGTCATGGTTCAGCCGAAAGCAGCAGTCAGTAGCATTGAGTTCAGCGGAAGCAGAGTATATGGCAGCCAGTCTAGCTAGTTGTGAGGCCATCTGGCTTCGCAAGATGTTGTTTGGCTTATTTGGTCAGCCATTAAGACCTTTAGTGATTTACTGTGATAATCAGAGTTGCATTAAACTCACAGAGAATCCAGTATTTCATGACAGGTCAAAGCGTATCGGGATCAAATATCATTTCATCAGAGACTATGTTCAGAAAGGAGCTGTGAAGCTTGAGTAGATTCCCACTGATGAGCAGGTTGCAGATATTCTTACCAAAGCCTTACCATGGGGCAAGCATGTCTACTTCAAAGACAAGATGGGTGTGGTGAGGATCACCTTCTTCGGTAAGAGGGAGTGTTGAAATTTGGTACTGGAGGACAGGTGGTTCCCTAAGGCTTTGATCTTTGGCCTAGGGAAAAGTGTCCAAAAGAATTTAATTTTTCTCCTAAAGTGACTTTATAATTTTTATAAAGTCAAATCTAATTTTAAGGTGACTTTAAGTGATAAAGTTACTAAAGTGACTTTATAAAGTTATAAAGTCAAATCTAATTTAAAAGTGACTTTAAGTGATAAAGTTACTAAAGTCTAATTTGAAAGTGACTTTAATAAAGTCAATGTAAAATTAGAAAGGAAAAGTGACTTTGGAAATAAATGACTAAGTGGGTCTTTATTAAAGTGGGGTGAATTAAAAAATAGAAAGTGAGATTTAAATGAGCATTTAATCTCAGCCCTAAATCTCAATCTATTTCAGCCATTGGATTTAGGGATTTCCCAAAAGTCACTTAAGGTTAGGTTAAAGGAGGAAAAGGAGGAAAAGATCATTCATTCTTTCATGAGCAGATTGAGAGGAGAGCAAGAGAGCAAGGGAGATTTCTGGGCAGTGAGGAGAAGGAGGCAGCAACTTGGCACACATTCCAAAGCAGCATTTCAGCAAGGACGTACAACAAGTCGTACAACAAGATTGGGCACAGAAATCGAGGCAGCAGAGGGTTGTTCCGTACAGCAAAGTTCTGCTGTGTTTTTGGCACAAAAATCGAGATTTTGGACAGCAGTATTTATTGTTGTTTGCACAGATTTTGAGGAGGCCGTACAATTGCATTTATTGCATATTTTTGGGCACGAAAATCGAGGAGGACGTACAACATTTATTGCTGTTCTGTTTTTGCTGTTTGCACATTTTTCGAGGCAGTGGTTAAGCACGGAAAACGAGATAAGTTGTAAAGTCTGTTTGCTGATTTTTTTGCTGAATATTTCTCTCACTGTAAAAAGCATTTTCCAGAAATAAGGAGGAGCTTTCGAACTAGTTTTCCCCAAGAGTTGTAGGGGGTTTTTCCAGGGTCATGTTGACCAAAAATATATGTGTCAAAATGTGTGAATGACTGTTTTATGTGTGTTGATATTTATTTCTGCATTTTCCAGTAGTCTGTAATTTTTCCAGAATTTGTGTTTTCAGCAAAATTTATTTTCCAGCTTGTTAAATGTATGGATATGGGAAAGGGCATTTAACTATTTTGGAGTAATAAGGTGAAACTGAAAACCGGGGTGGGAAAACAGAAATTTCTACAAGTTGCAGGTTTGAATTGCAGGAGGACGAAGTGCAATAACTTGTAGTTGGAAGACAAGTTGCAGTATTGAAGCTGACAGGTCGAAGTTGCAATATTGAAGCTGGTTGGTGCAAAATCAGGGATGGACTTGAGGAAGGGCTGACTTGGTGGTAGGAGGACTTGGTCTAGGGTTTGGGTTTGTCTATCTCATTTGAAGCAAATTCTAAGGAGAGAAGAGTTTCTGGGTTCACCCCTTGGAGGGGTTTTTCCCTGGCTGAGAGCCTAATATCTGTGTCTGTTATTATTTTTGTCACTGTTCTTGACATTGTTTGATAAAAAAATCTAACTAAATAACATAAAGAAGATAATTAAGATTCACAAGTAAGTATCAAGGTTAAAGGAAAATAAGATGAATAGTTGCCACTTTCCGTTTTCCAACACTACTAACCCCTCGATGAATAACATGATTAGCCTCTACTCTGAGATATCAAAGACCATCACTGCTAACCTATGAAACTCTACCATATATTCCTCAGCACTTCCTATTTGTCTTAGGTTAGCCATCTCCCAGAAGTGAAATTTAGGGTCCTTCCAGTCAAATCTCTCAATAAGTCTCCTCGAGAACTTAGTGTAGGATGTGATGATAACATGTCCCAACATAACCAACCCGTGGTACCACCACTCCTACTCATCTTCATCTAAGTGTAGAGTGGTGAATTGAATAACATTTGTCTCTCGCATGGGGTTCAAATGGAGGTAGGTGTCTAGCTTTTGCATCCATGCCCTAACCGAACTTCTGGCTGATCCATCGAAGCTTGGAAGTGTAATATTCCTTGCCAGCTTTTGCATATCCTGATTCTGATTCTATTGGCTGCCTCTAAATGATGTTCCAACTCTTGATGTGTGCTTCTCCTTTAAATGAAAAAAGTCTCTAAAGGTTAAAACCCCCATGATCCTGGGGTCCAACACATCATACTCGTCAATCCCATTTGCAAAGGACCTCATCAAGTCTGCAAAAGTGTTTGGCTCTCTCTCCCTCTGTGGTTCATCCAAAATGTGAGGCATGGTAGGGTGGCTAGTCTGACCATATGTGTGGGTGTTGTTATGTTGTATTGTGTGTGCATGTGCATGGCTCCCCTCTCCTATTATGGAGCCACCTTCTCCATTGTTGAGTTGCCCCTACTGGTTTTGTATTTGCATCCCCATCATCTGTTGCATCATTTCTAAAACCTATTGATTCCACCTCATCAATTGTTGGTTCTGCCTCGTCAACTCCTCTAAAGATTCATTTTGACCATTTTGTCTAGTTTGCTCGTTGCCTTCCTAGTTCTCCATGTGCTCCCTGGCATGGTCAAGCTCTATATCTAGGAATAAATCGAGTTCTCCTCTACCACGACCTCTTCCTTTACCTCTGCCTCTGGCTCTGTGAAATAATACTCCTTGGTACCTGGGTGGTATCACCTGCTATTCTGCCCACAGCTATCCAAGGACATGCTCTGATACCATTGCAATATTCCAACTAGGGAATCACAGTGAAAATCAAGAACATGAACTAAGCTACCACAATAAAATTTTAAAATATTCATGCACAATCAGTAAACCAAGAAATCTGGGCAAGAAATCTGAGCCATTTTATTTAGACTGTTGGAAATTGGGTACAATAGAGTAAGAGCAATAGAACCTAGGGTTTCTACCGCAAGAAATGCAAAACCCAAGTGGAAATGTGTAGGCCCAAATGCTGGAAATGGCCCAAAAAGGTAACTCGCACTGCCCAGAAAATTCTGCAACTATGACTGGAATGAAACTGAAGTTTCTTCCCTCAGAACTGCTCAGAAAATTTTGCTAGTTTATCTCTAATCTCCTTGCCCTAAACCCACAAAAAACCATAAATGGTTTGTTTTAATTCTACCGGGTGACCCCAAAAAGTGTGAATTGTTCTCCCTGTTCTTCGCACTGCTGAAGATGATTTGCTCAGTCCTTCCCAAATCCATTGTTGAAGAGCCACCAAATTACACACAAATTCTTCCTTGGAAATTGGCTTTTCCTCCATCCCAAACTCTTCTGGAAACAAGTTGCCCCTTACTCTTGCAAAAGCTTCAGCCAGTGAGCTCTGTGCACTGCAAAAATGAAGGAAATTCAGCCCTCCAAAATCTTGTTCTTCCAACCCTGCAAAAGGGTACTAAAATCTCGGTCTCAAGGCAAAGAAGCCTCCTTCAAAGCATGAATCTCCAATCCAACTCCAATTGTTGCAAACTATATGTCACAAACGGCCTCCGCACCCAAGGAGAGCACAAAACCGGGTAAAATCCAACGATAAAGCTCAAGAGAAGCCCTGAAATGGACTCCAATTTTCCTCACTAGAGTGACTCTCGAAGTTTTCCGAAATTGGGGTGGAATTTCCACTTTGAATCCCTGTGCCTAGCAACACTCCTCTTTTTGTGCTCAACAACTCCAAGAGAGTTCGATTTTCATAAGATAGATATGCAAAAAAAGATGCAAAATGGCAGCTTACTTGTGATATTTATAAGTGCTGCTCTCCTCTCCCTTGTGGGCCCCAAACTCCACTAGTTCGCACCTCCTTTCTTCTCTCTTATCTCGTCTAGTGTGAATTCCTCATGTGGTTCGAACTTCTCCTTTTCGTGGCCCCCACATTCCACTAGCAAACTAGCTTTCCTTTTAGTCTAATGTGCATAGCCTGCCTTTCTCCAAAAATCAAGTGGGGTCTACTCAAATCACTTTTCCTAAGTCCATTAGTTATCAAAATGTCAAAAGTGCAAAAATGAGATATACTTAGAAAAAAATTATTTAGTGGGGATATCACAAATTCCATGAGGGAAAATCTATTGAAAAAAAATCATAATGGAGGATTAGTATGACATTTTGGGCAAGACAAAATTTTTGCTCTATTAAATTATTTTTATTTTTTGCCAAGTATGAGAGCTGATATGAAGAGATTTGTTAAGAGATGTAGGTTATGCCAACAAGCCAACAAAAAGAGCAAAAATGCAGGTTTGAATCAACCATATCCTACTTCTAGACCATGGGATTCTATAAGTATGGACGGTGTTGGGATTACCCAAAACCCAGAGGGGTAATGATTCCATTTATAATGCAAATAATATTGCAAATTTATTTCTAAAAGAAGTGATTAGATTGCATGGGTTTCCGAAGAGCATTGTTTTTGATAGAGACATGAAGTTTGTAGATCAATTTTGGAGAAATCCATGGAGAAAGTTAGGAACTAACCTCAATTTTAGTTCATCATACCACCCACATATGGATGGACAAATAGAAGTGGTAAACAGAAGTTTGGGAAATATGTTGAGGACTTTGGTAAATGAACATTCCAAACAGTGAGATTAGATATTTGCAGAAGCGGAATTTGCTTATAATGATTCAACTAATAAAATCACAGGGTTAAGTCCATTCCAAATTTTGTATGGAATGCATCCTAGAGGAATTTAGGAAGACAAGAATTGAGAAGTGCTGACAGTGAAGATTTTGCAGTAAGTATGAAGGAATTACAAGAAGGAGCCAAGCAACAACTACAGGATATCAACCAGTAGAAAGCAGATATGAGAAGAAGGAAGCCAAATTTTGAAGCTGGGGATTTAGTTATGGCATACCTTAGAAAGGAAAAAATTTCTACAGGGAGATATAATAAACTAAAATTCAAGAAGAATGGCCCATGTAAAGTATCGAGGATTTTTTTTCAAATGCTTATCAAATTGAACTTCCAAATGATATTGGGATTTCATTGATTTTCAATGTTGCAGATCTGTATCCCTATAAGAAAGAGGAGAAAATCACAAAAGATGAACCTGAGAAAGTTCATAAAATTGAAGGGAAAAGTCAAATACCTAAAGTAGCACGAATGGAAGTTGAAGCAGTATTGGATAAGAAGGTGGTGAAAAGAGCTAGAGATAAAGAATATTTGTAGTATTTGGTCTTAGATAAAGAATACAACGCCACCACCATATTAACGCCCTTCGATAAGTTCTCCATTATTCATTATCGCTCCCTTTCACCATATACCGCCCCTTCCAATTTTTAATATCATTCCATTTTTTTACCACAGAACCCTCCACAATTCAATACCGCTTCCCCTCAGTCATAATACCCCCCCCACCATACTTTCAATACAATTTTTCTTCAAACACAAAAAATATATATATATATATATATTTTTGGTGCAGAATTCAGTCTTTTTTTTTAGCAAAGAGTTTTTGTCCCCTTTAATTGAAGATTTTCCAGAATTGAAGATTTTCTAGCAAAATTTTCCCAGAATTGGAGATTTTCTAGCAAAATTTTTCCTCTTCAAAAGAATTTTTTCCAGCAAACTAATGCATTCTCTCATATCTATTGTTGGGGTGGTTCTCTCCAGCAAAGAGAACTATCTTGAATGGTCTCGGAAGATTAAACACACACTCATTTTTAATGAGTTTTGGAAAGGAATCTGTGAAGGACAAGAAGAAAATCCACCAGCAAAGCCCACTTCAGACAAGGAGCTCGCCATTTGGGAAAACAAGAACTGCAAGGCCTATGCCTTGATTGCAGCTTCCGTAAATGAAGAGGTGAGTCGCCATATTTCATCATTCTCAAATGCCTATGATGCCTTGAGCAAGCTAAAAGAACTCTATGACTCACATTCAGAATTAGAAAATGTTCAATTGATGATTAAGCTGTTCAGTCTTGAAATGAGGAATGATGATACCCTTTCTTTAGCTTCAGAAGTAAGATCTATAATGCATGACATTGAAAGCACTGGTGTAAAAATGGACATACCTCTCATAGCATATGTTAAGGCATTATATCCGACTTACTCACATTATCTTGAGTCTTTGCAAGCAAGTGGAAATCTTGAGCATATCACCTTTGATAAACTTGAGAAAAAGTTTGCGGAAAGAGAGAAAGCTTTTGGGAAGATGACAGTCCCTTCATCTTCCGAAGAGGCTGCATACTTGGCACATAGAGAAAAGAGTCATACTCCAGATTCATCCAGAGGAAGAGGTGGCAGAAGAGGAAGAGGAAGAAGAAACTTCACCGAAAGGGGGGGCAGACAATCTGACAAATCCAATCTTCATTGCACATGGTGCAATAAAGATGGACATGATGCATCCAAATGCAGAACACCTTGGGAGAAAATTGAGCAGAAAAGAAATCAAGACAAAGGTAAAACTAATGACAAAGACAAAGGTAAAGCACTTGAATCCGCTCATTATGTTCTAGCACATTGTAACAATGGAGTAATTGAAGACTTATTTGATGTTTCATTTACTTCATGGAGAGATGATTGGTTGCTAGATTCGGGAGCAACATGTCACATGACATTTAGAAAAGATTTTTTTGAAGAATTCACTGACAAAGTTGATGGAGCAGTATATTTCGTAGATAAATCCAAACTCAAGCCATCAGGGCTTGGCACAGTCAGGCTTAAGTTGCCTGGTCTTCCAGATCATATTCTACATGAGGTTCTATACCTCCCTGAGTTGAGGAGAAACTTGCTATCCTTGGTCCAAATCCGCCAGCAAGGACACTCCATTCACTTGTTTGATGGCAAGGCAGAGGTCAGAAAAGCATCAGATCACTCACTTGTCATGGAGGGAATAGAAGAAGGAAGACTCTTGAAGCTGAAAGGTTCATCTGCTCATGCTCAAAACTTTGCATTTAGTTCACATCATGATGAAGGTACATTCCCATCAAGTCTTTTATGGCATGCTAGATTTGGACATTTAAACTATGAAAGCCTTCGTTTGTTGAAGAAAAATGGTGTTAATGGACTGCCTACAATTCCTAGAAAACCTAAGGAATGTGATGCTTGTATTCTAGGAAAGCGTAGAAAACAGCCATTTCATGATTCACACTCCAGAGCACATAGAAAACTTGAGCTTGTTCATTTAGATTTATGTGGCCCTATGCCTATTTCTTCTGCAAATGGAAATAAATACATGATGACATTTATTGATGACTACACCAAAATGTGTTGGATTTACTTATTGAAGAACAAGTCTGATGCTTTTCAAACATTCAAGAATTTTCATGCATGGATAGAAAATGATGCACAAACTCATATTGGCTCTCTACGTACTGATAATGGAAAAGAATACACTTCAAACGAATTTGAAAATTATCTTCGTCAACATGAAATCAAACATCAAACAACTGTGCCATATAATCCCCAACAGAACGGTGTAGCTGAAAGAATGAATAGAACTATCTTAAATATGGTTCGTTCCATGTTATTTTTCAATAATGTAAAATTGATGTTTTGGGCTGATGCAATTCTATGTGTTGTTTACATAAAGAATAGGTGTCCTTATAGTTCAATTAGAAACAAAACTCCTTTTGAAATGTGGCATGGCCACATTCCTTCGGTAAAGCATTTCGGGGTCTTTGGGTCTACCTGTTATGCCTTGATACCCAAGGGTCAAAGGAACAAACTTGGTGCTAGAAGTAGAAAATGTATCTTCTTGGGGTACTCCAATACCTCCAAAGGGTATCGTCTCTATGATGAAGCAAATAAGAAGTTTGTGATAGCAAGAGATGTCATATTCCTTGAATCTTCCAAGAGTGACAAGGTTGTTGAGCGGCAACTTGATCGCCTGGATAGATTCACACATGCAAAGTCTTTCCAAGAATTTGATAATGAGATTCCACATCTTGAAGGGGGATTTCTGATATTGAATCAAACTGTGGAATCATGTCCTGAAGCACTCTCTCCCCCACATGAAGAAACAACCACGGATGACACATTGAATGATGTGATTGACAGAATTGGGAGATTGAATCTTGAATCAATCCCAACTCAGTCAAATGACCAGCCTGGGCCATCTCGGAAAGGTCCTCCCAAATGGCTGACAAAGACACTGGAGGATGTTCATCCTGATGAGGTTGGAAAAACAGGAACAAGAAGTTCCACTCAAAAAATCGAAGGTGATGTAGATAATTCTGATTCCCCTGTTGATATGGATATTGCTTATAACTGTGAATTGAGTTTGTCTACAAATCATGAACCAACTTCCTTCAAAGAAGCCGCTTCTCATGATGAATGGAAAGAAGCGATGCAGAAGGAGTATGATGCCTTGATAAAGAATGGCACTTGGAAGTTGGTTGATCCGCCTTTGGGAACAAAACCAATTGGCTGTAAGTGGGTCTACAAGAACAAGTACAAAGCAGACGGCTCACTTGACAAGCACAAGGCTAGGCTTGTGGCAAAAGGATTCGCACAGAAGGAAGGAATTGATTATGAAGAAACATTTGCTCCCACGGCAAAATGGACCACCATCCGGACTCTCTTTGCCTTAGCAGCTCAGAGTGGATGGAAAGTCCATCAGATGGATGTAAAAACAGCCTTCTTGAATGGAGATCTAAAGGAGAAAGTTTATATGTCCCAGCCAGAAGGATTTGTTGTAAAGGGTCAAGAACACAAAGTTTGCAAACTTGTAAAATCCTTGTATGGCCTCAAGCAAGCACCACGAGCCTGGTATGAGAAATTAACCGAGCATCTTCTGAAACTTGACTTCAAACATTTTGATCTTGATGATGCAACTTTGTTTGTTAAGAAAGTTGGAAAAACAATTGTATATCTTGTGGTGTATGTAGATGATCTTTTGATAACAGGGAACAATGAGAGCTATATTGCATCCATGAAGAAAGAATTGAAGAAAGGTTTTGAAATGACTGATTTGGGTCATGTTCATTACTATCTGGGTGTTGAAGTAATTCAACATCCTAAATTTATATTTCTTACACAAAAGAAGTACATTGGAGATCTCTTGAACAAGTTTGGCATGGATGAATGTAATCCCTTAACCACTCCAATGGAACAAAACTTGAAGGAATTTGAGGATGCAACTAAGTATAGACAGCTTATAGGAAGTCTTATCTACCTGACCACCACCAGACCTGACATTTCATTTGCTATTGGAATCCTCTCAAGGTTCATGCAAAAACCTTGTGAAGGACATTGGTCTATTGCAAAAAGAGTGTTAAGGTACTTGAAGGGGACTCAAGACTTTGGACTCAAATATACACAGGTAGGCGACTTCAGCTTGATCGGATACTCTAATTCAGACTTTGATGGCGACAAAGAAACAGGGGTGTCTACTACAGGTTACACCATGAGTCTTGGATCAGGAGCTGTCTCATGGAGATCACGCAAACAGTCAGTTCCAGCAGATTCCACGACCGAGGCAGAATATGTGGCAGCAGCTGAAGCAACAAAGGAAATTGTGTGGCTCCGGAAAAATCCTGGAAGATTTGCAAATGAAACAAATGTATTCCACTCCACTCATGATCGACAACACTTCTGCAATAAAGTTGGCCAAGAACCCAAAGTTCCATGATCGAACAAAGCACATCAATAAAAAGTACCATCTAATTCGACATCATGTTCAGGCCAAAACCATCCATCTACATCATTGTTCCACAAATGAGAAAATTGCTGATATCTTCACCAAAGCACTTGGAAGAGAAAAGTTTGAAAAGTTCAGATCGATGCTTGGGCTCACCAACATCCCTTCGGATTAAAGGGGGAAATGTTGACACCTAATCCTATGGGTTGGGTGTGGATATGTAATATTGTATAATAAATAATATGAGGAAATAAGGAAGGCCAAGAGTCATTGGGAGATGAATCCCAAAAGCCTCACCTCCATGTATAAATACATGTACATTCTTCAGCTAAGACACATTCTGATTTGCGGAGTTACCTCCTGGTTTGACAAAGTAGAAGAATCAACTAGTTGAAGATTCAACATGGATGATAGCAATAGAAATAGCTCAATATAGTAGAAATGAAGAGCTCATGGGACAGAGCCTATGAACAAGCTCTTATTTCCTTGGGAGTCTGATGCAGGAGCAACTCTTCCAATCGAGTCAAACAATTGAATTCAGAAGGATCTTATGATTTACGAGAGGAAGTTGGATTCCCCATAGTCATTTCAAGTTGTAATTTTATTATTTTCCTAAGATGTAATAGTTTCAAAAGGATTTGGTTTGTTTTGAGAGTTTGATGAATATATCATCCTTGCCATGTAATAAGACAAATAAGTCTATTTTAGCCGTACCATTACAAAAGCTACGAGACATTAGAGGTTTGTTTCGATATTTCTAAACTTTAAAAATTTGAATAAAATCTATTAGATCAAAAAGCTTAGTTTTTATAAAGATCCTGCGTGATCGCATAGGAGAGAGGAAGTGAGAATGATAGTGTAATGTGATGCACAGAGGAGTGATCATGAAATCCTTGTAACCCTTTTGAAGAATTGTTAATAAAATTGCAAAACTTGGAATATCTCCCAGTTGCAATCGTATTTGTGAAAATTTTCTCTATGAAACTGATTTTTGTGTTCATGTTATTGCATAATTTGGGTGGAGAAAGCAAAATAGTATAAATCATGCGTCTATCAAAGATTGTTGAGAGGATGGAGGTCAACTCGTAAATTCAAGGTTTTGAAGAAAAGTTCCCATATTGGATTGGGATTTGCCATGAGTTTGTTTTAATTAGAAATAATGAAACCTGACACCCAAAATGTCAATTGACAAGGAAAGAATGTGCTACTTAACATTCTATCAGTATTGGGACAGAACCACATCAGGACTTTGAGAAGGAAGGTGTTTCCCAATCTCCCGAAACCTCGAAATCTATGACATCCTGGCATCCCAATCATCCAATATCCTGATATCCCAATCCCCAACAGTTCAAGGTTCCAACTGCAAGGCTTCAATATTAAATTGGACTGAAACTCTAAGACATGCATTAAAACTCCCTGATACCCCGACACCCAATAAACGAGGGAATAGGCTTCAGCTGACGACAACATTTTTGTTTACTGGGACATGAAATTGTCTTTCTATTGGGAGAAACTCATATCGGGCATTTTACGATAGTGTTCCACTGGTGTGGTCAAGTCCAAAATCTTGATACATCAAAACCTGATAACTGGTGGTGCGAGTTATCAGAAGAGCATTTGTCACTTGCTATTTCATCTATACCGAAAAATTCTGAGTCAAACTAATTGCCGATATCCCGATCGGCTGACATCCCGATATGTCTAGTAACGGAGCATGAAGGTAAGTCTAATAACAGGAATTGGTTTTAGCAAGTATATGGAAAGGTTTGTAGGCACCATGAACGCATGCTAAGGAGCAATAGACTGAGACAGATTTTGAGAGAGAGGCAGTGAGCACAATAAAAGATCCTAGTTACATCATCAAACTACTCCCTTGCCTGGTGCCAGTGATTTGTTAAGGGACATTGTCTGGTCTATAGTAACTTCAACTAGGGTATGCTCATTGATGTATGTTATTCTGGGTTATATGTTTTTGCTCATGCTTTGGATATCTTCATTCGCAACACAACCTGTTTTGTAAAATGTTAATTTAACGAAGTTTAAAGGAAGTATTTTGTCAAACAATTAGACTAATGGTAAAAAAGCTTGCATTTTCCATAGAATGTATCTTTTCAGCTAATGTCCTCATTAACAAATACAAGTGATTGAAAATTTAGCATTCTGATTCTACAGATTTCCCCACTGTGAATCCAACATTATCTTTGAAGAAAATAGCAATCCTAATATCTGTTTTACTTTTCTTAAAGTTTACTGGAGTTATTCATGAAGTACGTGCATTGTTTTTAAACTCAAAGCATCACCTTCCATCCTTCAATGCAAATAGTTGGGCCTTTCAGAGAGCAACAAGTAATCCCCTTTGAACTCTCTTTTTAAAAGACGGAAAACCTGATTTTATAGTTCCTACCATCTTTACATTTTCTGATGTGTGTATCTCATTGTCCTCTTTGCATGTAACATATCTAATAAATTAATACTGATAATTTTTTGGTCTAATGGTTCTTTTTATGCTAGCTGCTGATTGTGAGTTAAAATCTCATAGTCACACTAGAACATCAATCAGCCAAAAAGCTTCAATTATTACATTTTACATTCTAATGAAAAGCACATACCTGCTCTTTATCATGAGCAGCACCTTGCATTGAAAGCCTTCTCATTTTCAGTGAAGTTGCCATTTCAGCAAGAAGATTAACTGCCTGCAACAACACAATCAGTAAATTGCAGTTTATGGAATATATATCTTATTTTCTAATGGTTTGTGCAAATTGTCATGACATTGTTGAAGCTACAAAATAATGTAACTAAGCTATCCAAAGGTTCTAAAATCGGGAAACAAGGGGGCAGGATTCTATACGACAGGGGAATAACCCTCAACTCTAATGAGATGGCAAAAGCATATTTTTAAAAATTTAAATTTACAAATGTTTTTCGAAAAATTCAAAAAATCTACAAAATATAAAAATCAAATTGACAAATCTGATACATTAAAATGCATGAAACTGAACATCAAATTAGACCATTCACCATTAATCTTAGATAGCATTTTCATTTTTAATGTCAAATTAAAGAAAAATACTAAATGGCAATCACAATGTACAGGTGTCCCTGGTACTTCTATAAAATATATTGATTGTACCATGTGTGTAAGTAGATCTGCATTGTACTTAGGTATGTTCCCAACATCATTCAAGGATGGGCAACCTAGGGATTGTGGGAAACACAAATAATCAATGTTGCAAACATTGGCATTAGGATAAAATCAACAAGGGTCTTGTTACCCACCAAAATGGATAACCCTATAGGAGAAAACTTTTCTCCTATTCTTTACAACCAGCCAGCCAGCCACATAGCTAGCAGCCCCTAGCAGCCACCATTAGCTGATGGTATGCCATTATATCTCCGCCACTTGCATCAACCATATGCTTCTCACCCATCCGGCATAAGCACATGGATGAAGGCAGGCTTCCTCTCAAAAGATATTTTAATCAATTCACAATCGGGTGCTTATGCTTATTTGTTTTTGGGCATTTCATATGGATGATGGGGTGATCTAGAGAAAGGATGGGTTTTGACTGTGATCTTGTTCTCTCACCTTAAATGGGAGGTTAATCTTCAATCCTAGTCCAATGGGTCCTCCCCTAATGGCCCAATGGGTATAGGAAGGGCACTACATGGGAGCCTTGATTGAGAGTGCAGTTCCATTTATCCCTACATCATACTTAACACTTTCCATTACATATTACATGTCCATAACTCACCTCCATTCTTCGGGTTCAATTGACCATTGGTTCTTTGGGATTTGGCACGCATACATCCACTTGCCGAGGTAGGGTGTGGAAACTTTGCCCTAGGAGGTTGATGCAGCTAAAAGAAATAGAAAGAGCATATCATGGTGTAATATCCCCAATGGGATACTTTGCAGAAATTTCACTGAACCAAAATTACTCCATAAAAATTTCCATTTATTTTAATAGAACATCGCCATGTAAATATATAACCAAGGTCCAATAGCATACGGCAAAATAACAACAAAATGAGCAGGAACAATCTCAAATTTTATTATAATAGAAACTAGGGTTTACATGCTGATACAACAAAATAGCTGAGATGGGAAACTGGCCTCAAGAATCTACTCCACTGCTATGTTGGCCCTCCAAACTGAACTAAACTGCACCGCTAAGCTCTCCTGTGAATTATGGATGAATTCACAAATGGAAGGTGGGTGCCCACCCAACCTCACTGAATCACCCGGGGGTTTCCGTCCTGAGGCCACTGCTGAAGTAGAGAACCAGGTTCTCAACCTCTCATATAAGAAGAAATATCAAATCCAAGATTTCCTCTCATGGCCTCCTCCTCCTCCTTTTACAAATTTGATGGACGCCTCTAGAAGCTCCTATTTTATTATTATTTTAATCATCGAGCACACTTCCCTCAATTAAAATATCTTTTTAATGTGGGAAAACGATAAATTGGCCACCATACTCTCTCCAACCACTGAAAGTCACTTCTCAACATCCCATGCTATAGATCTTCTCGTTCTGGTTCCAACGAGCTATTACACTGGGGTGTTCCATCAATTAATATTCCCGAAATGCCGCCTCGACCATAATTAATGAAGTTAGGTGACAGGTCCCATAATAATGCAATTTTTTGAAAGTTGTCAGAATGCAACGTAACGAAAGGAAAACTGTGTAGGTGATGGAATATGCCAAGCGAATGCCATCGGACCCCATAAAAACTCCTCAAAACACCCTCGGAACCCTTGATGACATAAACATGCTCCCATGATTTGGCCATCTCGTGCCCTGGAAATCCACCCTGACTACACTATAGAGGAAAATAAAAATGGGGATATGACAAATCCTCCTGCCCAAGATTGTTTTCCCACTATCTCTAAAATAGCCTCCGTCATTTGAATGGAAATTCCATGCTCTACCAGTCCATTCGTCACCTGCAAAATTGCCCTGTCAGGTCCCAATGCCTCCTGATGACCAATATCTGCAAATACTACCACCTTCGTGGTTGCTCGTGCATCTGCCTAGTCCCCATCAATGGCTGCCTCGAAGGATCTCTGCTCATCCTCCTCCATGGGCTCAACATGAGCCACTATCTAATGTCACCATTTTTATTTTCCTCCATAGTACAACAAAGGTGGATTTCCAGGAGAGGGGATGGCCAGGCCATGGGAGCACGTTCATATTATCAGGGTTTCCGAGGGAGTTTTGAGGAGATTTTACGGGATCTGATGGCATTCACTTGGCATATTTCAGCATCCACACAATTTGTCTATCGTTTCGTCGCATTCCAACAACTTCCCAAAATTAGCATTATTATGGAGCCTAAATTAATTAATTATGCTCGAGGTGGCATTCTGGGAAGATTATTTGATGGAACATCTCAATGTAATAGCTTGTTGGAACCGGAATGAGAAGATCTTTATGATGGGATGTTGAGAAGTGACTTATAGTGGTCGGAGAGAGCAGGGTTGCGGGGAAGCTTCAAACCCCCTTCGTTCCCGTTTCCGAAACGCGCTCCGTGCGGGAGCGTTTTGGAAACGCTTGGAAACGCGCTCCCGAAAACGCTTCCTGAGGGGAGCGTTTTCGGGAGCGCGTTTTCGAACCTGTTAAAACGCTCCCTGCCTTTTCGGGAGCGTTTCAAGAAGCGCTCGGGAGCGAACGCTCCCTGAGCGCTTCCAACGTTTAAAAAACGCTTCGGGAGCGTTTTTTAAACGCCGGAAGCAATCGGGGAGCGTTCGCTCCCGAACGCTCCCCGGAACAAAAAATGCTTCCCGCCGCGCGCAAATTTTTTGAAGTGAAAAATCGAATTGTTTATAATTGGGGTGGGGTTTCATTTTGGTTTTTATTGTTTGTTGAGTGTTGAGAGAGGGAGCAAGAAGAGTTGTGGAGAGCAAGGAAGGAGAGCAAGAAGAGACAAGGAGAGCAAGGAGCAAGGCAACAGGAGGATTGCAAGAAAGAGGTAGGCCTTCTAATCCAATTTTGTATTTTCTAGGATGAATTTGTAAGTTGTTAAATTGTTTAAAAATGAAAACTTGAATTTTTCTTGAATGTTGCATTTTATTAAATTTAAAACTTAAAAAATGAATTGTTTTTTTTCCTAGGTTGCATTTCCTATTCCCATTTGGCATTTTTCCATTTGTTTTGCAGGCTAGAAACTTGAAACTTGTTTCCATCATGGCTATATGGATTTTTCTCATGTTGGTTCCTTTCTTTGTGATAATGGTGTTGGAGAGTGCTAGAAGAAAGATGCAAATCAGAGAAGAGGAGGATGAAGAGGAGGGTTATGGTGGATTTGAAGAAAATCCTGAAGAGGAGGAGGATTATGCTGAGGAGGAAGTGGGGAGTGGAGAACCTGAGGACACAGATTCCCCAACTAAACGAGACAAAACTCAGACACCTTTGTGGAAATATGTTCAGAAAATGGAAGGAGGGAGAGGTGGTGGAACCACTAAATTTATTTGCCCCCATTGCAATAAACAATACCATGGTTCATACACCCGTGCGAGAAGGCACCTTTGTGGGAATATGCCAGGGAATGGACATAAAAATATTGGAATCAAAGTTTGTCCTTTTGTGCCAGCACCACAGAGAGAGATATATAGGAAGGAAGAGGGTGCTGCCCTACAGAGATCATCTAAAAGATCTACGGGTTTCGTTGAGTCAGGCCCAACACGTCATGGACAAACAAGTTCAACTTCCACCCATGCCAGTGGTTTTGGAGGCAGTGGCACTGGATTAAGGCATAGAACCATATCCGATTACCTGGACGAAGGGTGTAGGAATGATGTGGATTCAAAAGTTTACCGGTTTCTATATGCATGTGGGGTGCCATTCAATGTTCTTCGCTCACCTTATTGGCATGAAATGGTTTCTGCCATTAATGATGCCCCCAAAGGATACAAAAGCCCTAGGTATGACAAGGCCAGAACCGTGGGTCTTGATCATGAAAAAGCTAAAATAAACAATTCTTTGGCTAGAATGACAAGTTCGTGGAATGAGCATGGGCTGTCCATTGTCTCTAATGGATGGACCAATGTAAAAGGAAAACCATTGATAAGTGTTTTGGCTGTGTCGGTTAGTGGTGCAATCTTCCTGGCAGCATATGATTATTCGGACAAATTCAAAACCAACATTAACATTGCAGAACCATTACTTGATATAATTGAAAAGACTGGGCCATACAATGTCATACAAGTCATCACTGATAATGCTGCTAACTGTAAGGCAGCAAGAGCAATTATTGAGGATAGATACCCCAACATTTTTTGGTCTGGGTGTTTGGTTCACACAATGAACCTTTTGATGCATGATATCATCAAAAACAAACAACCTCAATTCAAATGGCTTGGTGATTTGTACAAAAGAGGTAAACAAATGATAAAATTTATTCCAAATCATAGCAATACCCATGGGCTTTTCCGTACTCACTCCAAATTGGAATTGTTGAAGATAGCAAAAACTAGATTTGCTAGCTATTACCTCACCTTCAAACGCCTTTTGAAGGTAAGAGAGTCATTGGCTGCAATGGTATCAAGCCCACACTGGCAGCTATTAAAGGACAGGGCAGCAACAATAGTTGACAGGCAAGGTTTCGAACATGTGGAGGAGACCGCCCTTGACCCTCTGTTTTGGGCACGTGTGAGGGAAATTTTGAATTTTACCAAGCCCATTTAAAACATGATTCACTTTGCAAATACTGATAAACCAGTGATTGGAGAGGTTTATGAGCAGATGGATAGCATGTTGGGGCAAATAAAAGATATTGTTAAGGATAATGATCCCAACTTGTATGCTATGATTCATGACTGTGTGTGTGCACGGTGGAATAAACTCAATGTTCCACTACATGCTTTGGCATATATCCTTACGCCAAAATATTACTCTCCACCTTGGTTGGGCCAACCTGCACCTGGAGGTGCGGTTAGGGTGAAACCTCACACAGATCCAGAGGTACAAGAGGGGTACATGAAGGCATTGGACAAGTTGGTACCCGACAGGGAAGAGTGTGCTAAATTGCACCTTGAATTAGGCAAATACTTCAGTTGCATTGCTAACTTTGGTTCTTTCCATGCAATGGAAGACAGGGACAGATTTGATGCTCTCACATGGTGGGAAGCATATGGCGGCATGGGACTTTTGCCAAAGTTGGCTAAAAAAGTTCTCTCACAGGTTGTGAACACTTCTTCTGCAGAGAGGTGTTGGAGCACCTACAACTTTATACACAATGTGAGAAGAAACAGGCTGAATGAAAACCGAGCTGAAAGCTTGGTTTATGTGCATTATAACTTGAGGTTGTTGAGCCATTACTGTGATCGGGCAAATGAGGATCAATCATACAGAGTCTGGGACAACAACCCAGAGGATGATAATTTGGAGGACGGCACGTTACATCTGGAATAATTGGAACAGAACTTTATAGGGATGATGATGAAGCATCAGCAACACCGCCACACATAGGGCCAGTCCCACCATCTACTGGTAGTAGTGCCAGTGCCAGTGCCACTCCTCGATATCACACTATTGTGTAGAAATTTTCTGTTTCCCACCCCGGTTTTCAGTTTCACCTTATTTCTCCAAATAGTTAAATGCCCTTTCCCATATCCTTACATTCAACAAACTAGAAAATAATTTTTTTGCTGAAAACAAAAATTCTGGAAAATTTACAGAATGCTGGAAAATGCAGAAATAAAAATCAGCAAGCATAAAACAGCCATTCAACACATTTAACACTGATATTTTTGGTCAACATGACCCTGGAAAAACCCCCTACAACTCTTGGGGAAAACCAGTTTGAAGGCTTCTCTTTTATTTTTCTGAATATTGCTTTTTACAATCAAATAGGAAAAACTCAGAAAAAATTCCAGCAACCAATTTACAGACTTATCTCGATTTCCGTGCTTGCACACCGCCTCGGAAATTGTGCCAAATCAGCAACAACAGAAAACAGAAAATTTACAGCACCTTAGGACAGCATTAAATGTTGTACGACCACCTCGGGAAGCGTGCCAGAACAGCCGTACTTTGTTGTACGGACTGTACAGATTTTGTACAGCAACCTCTCTCGAAATTCATGCCAAAAAACAGAGCTGTAGTTGTTGTCCTCTTCCTCGGTTTTTTTGCCGCAAATGACAGCCACCCTCTTCCTTGAAAAACGTGCCTGATTTTTGTGCCTTGGAGTGCGTGCTTGCTATTGTACCCTCTTCCTCGATTTCTGTGCCTCCTCACTTAGAAACACTACCTCTCCTTTGCTGTACGGATTTTCTGCCTCGGTATGTGTGCCAATAAATGCTGTTGTACCTTTGCTGAAATCTCTTCACTGCTGCCCTCCTTCTTCTCACTACTCAGAAAAATCTCCAGCTCTCCTTCTCTCCTTCTCCCAATCTGCTCATGAAAGAATGAATGACCTTTTCCCTCCTTTTCCTCCTTTAACCTAACCCTAAGTGACTTTTGGGGAATCCTTAAATCCAATGGCTGAAATAGAATGAGATCTAGGGCTGAGATTAAATGCTCATTTAAATCTCACTTTCTATTTTTTAATTCACCCCACTTTAATAAAGACCCACTTAGTCATTTCTTTCCAAAGTCACTTTTCCTTTCTAATTTTAAAATGACTTTATTAAAGTCACTTTAAAATTAGACTTTAGTAACTTTATCACTTAAAGTCAATTTTAAATTAGATTTGACTTTATAAAAATTATAAAGTCACTTTAGGAGAAAAATTAAATTCTTTTGGACACTTTTCCCTAGGCCAAAGATCAAAGCCTTGGGGAACCACCTGTCCTCCGGTAACCAAATTTCAACACTCCCTCTTACGGAGGAAGGTGTTCCTCACCACACCCATCTTGTCTCTGAAGTAGACATGCTTGCCCCGTGGTAAGGCTTTAGTAAGAATATCTGCAACCTGCTCATCAGTGGGAATATACTCAAGCTTCACAGCTCCTTTCTGAACATAGTCTCTGATGAAATGATACTTGATCCCGATATGCTTTGACCTGTCATGAAATACTGGATTCTCCGTGAGTTTAATGCAACTCTGATTATCACAGTAAATCACTGAAGGTCTCAACGGCTGACCAAATAAGCCAAACAACATCTTGCGAACCCAGATGGCCTCACAACTAGCTAGACTGGCTGCCATATACTCTGCTTCCGCTGAACTCAATGCTACTGACTGCTGCTTTCGGCTGAACCATGACACAACTGCCGAACCCAACCCAAAACAGCACCCTGAAGTGCTCTTCCTATCAGAAGCACAACCTGCCCAATCAGAATCAGTGTAACCTGGCAATCTCACTCCATCCCCCTGCCTGTAGTCCAGACCATAATCCACTGTCCCCTGCAAGTATCGCAAAATGTGTTTTGCAGCCACCCAGTGAACCTTCCTAGGCTCACACATAAAGTGACTCATCGTGTTGACTGCAAAACAAATATCTGGTCTAGTGTTGACCAAATACATCAAGGAACCAATCAGCTGTCTGTACAATGTGGGATCCACCAACTCGGAATCCGAAGCATGAAGCTTCTTCCGGTTGGTGATCATCGGTGTCGACATGGGTCTACAATCCTCCATGTGGAATCTGCCAAGGATGTCCACAATATACTTCCCCTGTCCCAGGAAGAAATGCCCCTCCTCTGCCTGCACCTCTAGGCAAAAAGTAATGCATCAAGCCGCCCGATGTCCTTCCTTGTCAAACTCCGCCGGGGGATCTCACCCCACGGTACTCCCTGAGTCTCTACGCACATGTGACCCAAGTCTGTCCATATAGCACGAGAATGAGAGCTCCTCACCTATCACAGCAAATACAACGTTCGGATCACTCACTCTTTGCTGAAACCCATCTCACGCAAGTATGTATCATCTGCAGATACCAAGCTCTTGAGGCTTGCTTCGAACGCAAAGAACCTTCTTCGATCTTGCATACTGCTAGGACTCCTTCCCCGCACCTCAAAGCCACAGGCTGCTCCAATCACACCTCTGTCTGTCTTTCTGGAAGCCATTGAAATGCGGTCTTGCATCAAATAAGGCGGGTCCCAGCTATCCTGCTCCTCGATATAATGGAGCGAATCGAAGTATATCAAGCCACGGGAGCGAAGGTCTCCTCATAATCAACTCCCTCTACCTGGGAGAACACTCTAGCCACAAACCTCGCTTTGAATTTCTCAATGTTGCCATCTACAGCATGATTTACCTTGTAAAGCCATCTGGAAATAACCACGGATTTTCCCTCAGGCCTCGGCACCACCTCCCAAACATCATTCTTCATGATAGAAGAATACTCCTCCTGCATGGCCTCTCTCCAGACCTGCTGGCTAGCTGCCTCCACATAGCTAGAAGGCTCGGAGTCAAGGATGTTGGTAGCCATTGCCATATAGCTACAAAACCTCTCAGGTGGTCTGCTCTCTCTGACCGGCCTCTTAGGCTCAGCAACAGATGTGGCATCTCTCAAGGTGTCCTGAAGCCACTTGGGCTTCCTCTTCCATGAGCACACTTCTCCCGCTGGAGAATAAAACTCCTCCTCCTCAACATCAGGAGCCTGAACTCCTGACTGTCTGTCTGCTGTCCTCCTGCCTGCACCTGAACCTGTAGATGCTGAGGTACCGTGTGAACTGTCCATCGGTGGACTCCCCAGTGAACTGCTCTGTGGACTGCTCTGCGTGCTGCCCATAGCACCACCCCTCTGACTCTGCGAGCCACTCCCCACTGACGGACCTGACATCGTCATAGATGTACCTCCGGATCCTCCTGATCCCTGCCCACTGGATCCCTGTGACTGACTCAACTGCTGCTGAGGGTCTGGCTGATCCAGATACTCTAACTCTCGTGACCTCCTAAAGGCCCTATCCTCCTCGAACTTCACATCCCGCCTGACAACAACTTTCCTCTGTGCGGGAATATAAATCCGAAAGGCCTTTGAGGTCTCACTGTAGCCCACAAAGATACCCTTCTCTGCAATGGGCTCTAGTTTGGTCCTCTTCTCCTTGGGTATGTAGGAGTATGTGATACACCCAAGATACGAAGATGACCAATATCGAGGGCTTCTTCCCGGAAAAAGCTACCTCTCCCAGTCATGTGCCCCAAGGCACGATGCGGACTCTGACACGCAAATAAACAAGCGTAATTGCGGACGCTGCCTAAAAACAATGGCAACCCCGGTCATCGCAACATGCCTTCTTTGGCGGCGCCTTCGTTCATTACGGTTCTTCTCTCCCCTTCGTTCTGCTGGGGGTTGTAAGGAACAATGAACTCCCTCTTAATGCCTACCTTCGTACAATAGTCAAAAAACTCTCCAAGGGTGTACTCTTCCCCATTGTCCGACCTCAGGGACTTGATCTTCTGACCTGTCTATGTCTCCACAAGAGCTCTGAACTCTTGAAACCGCTTGAAGACCTCATTCTTGGTCTTCAAGAAATAAATCCAGGTCCTCCTAGAGTGATCATAAATGAATAAAAAATAGTACTCATATCCACTCAAGGAAACATGAGACATCCAACCGCTCACATTGGAATGAATCAAATCAAGTATCCCAGTCGCTCTGTTGTCACTGCTGGGAAAAGGGGATTTGGCAAACTTGCCCATCGCACATCCTCTGCAAGTATCAAAGTGATCGATCTTCGAAATCGTATACTGTGGTGATCTCTGAGTCCTCTGGCTCTGACCATATGGCCCATCCTGCGGTGCCAAATCTCACACAGCTCATAACTGCTAGCTCTGCTGTCGATACTACTACTCAATGCCAAAAGGGGCTGAAATGCAAACTTGTACACCTTTGCATGGCGTACACCTATCACTCTAGCTGAATCAGCTGGAGCGCCCCTGGGATATATCAACACCTGTCCTCCCCTGAACAGTATCTCATATCCTCTATCCTCCAAAGTTGAGACGGATATGAGGTTCTTCCTCATCCCTGGTACATAAAGAACATCTGACACCTTCAAGGGAGGTTTAGACTCCCTCTGAAATGTCAGTGTTCCCACACCGACTGCTCTAACAACTCTGTCATCACCGAGTACTACCTCTATATCAGTGCCACTCTCTGAAAGCTCTGAGAAGTACTCACGGACTCCTGTCATGTGACGTGAAGCCCCACTGTCCACATACCAGATACCCGAAGATGCTTCGCTAATCGAGGGAAATGCATGCTCCCTCTGAACCTGTGTGGCAGGTAATCCTGCACTAGAAGACTCACACGCAATGAACCCAAACTCCCGATCAAAGCGATCTGCAAAGTCCTCAACCTTTGCTGAAGCTGCCATGCTCTGGTTCTTCCCCTTCTTCTTCTTCTTCTCCAGACACACAACTGCATAGTGTCCCATCTTCTGACAATTCCAACACTTCACCTTGGAATAGTCCTTATGTGTGTTATCCTGTTTACCTTTACCTTTGCCTTTTCCCCCACCATTGCTTGTGGAAGCCTGCTTCTTCCCTTTGCCTTTCTTGCGTCCTGCCAACAGTGCTACATCCTCATCCTGCTCAACTGGCTTGGCTGCCCCAAGCTGACCTTTCCTGATCTCTGTTTGAATGCAATCATCCCAAAACCTTTCCCATGTGGGAAGGGTCTCACGTGCACAAACCCCATCAGCAAAGTTCATCCATGAACTGGGGAGGCCATTCACTGCAATCCGCACCAACTCGGTGGGTGGAATGACCTCTCTGACGACATAGCCTCATCTCATTGACAATCTTTATGAGATATCCAGCTGCACTATCAATCTTACCCATCTGAATGGTCTTCAACTTCTTTAGGACCATTTTCCGGTTCTCATTGGTACTTTGGTAGAGATTGGACAATGCTGTCCACATCTCATGAGCATTTCTCTTTCCTCTCACATGAGGAATGCAATGGTCTTTGAATCCGTCTAAAATCAGTCTCTTACCCTTGTTGTTCTTCCTATTATATGTTGCCAACTAAATAGCATTAGTAGGCACATTAACAGGCTGTTGTGTGGTATGAACCATGATATCCCAGACTTCTGCCTCCTCAAAGATAATCTGCATTCTCTCTTTCCAAACGCTGTAATTGGTATGCCCATCCAAACTATCCTCCACCCTCAATCCCAATGACATCCTGCTGTCCTAAAACTGAAAAATAGCACTGCTGTAGTAAAGATAAAAATTCGGTTTGTGAAAAATCAACTTGCTGGAATTTTCTGAGTGAAAAATCAATGAAATTTGTATTTTTCTTCTTGTATCTGGCTACAATTAGCACTCAAGCTACGATACTGTATTTAGAAATTTTATTTCCCACCACAGTTTTGATTTCTGTATTTCTCCAAATAGTTAAATGCAATTTCCCATATCCTTACATTCAACAAACTGGAAAATAAATTTTTTGCTGAAAACACAAATTCTGGAAAATTTACAGAAAGCTGGAAAATGCAGAAATAAAAATCAGCAAGCTTAAAACAGTAATTCACACATTTTAACACAGATATTTTTAGTCAACATGACCCTGGAGAAACCTCCCACAACTCTTGGGGAAAACCAGTTCGAAAGCTTCTCTTTTATTTTTTGAATATTGCTTTTTACAGTGAAACAGGAAAAACTCAGAAAAAAATTCCAGCAACCAATTTACAGACTTATCTCCATTTCCGTGCTTGCACACCGCCTCGGAAATTGTGCCAAATCAGCAACAACAGAAAACATAAAATTTACAGCACCTTAGGACAACATTAAATGTTGTACGTCCACCTCGAGAAGCGTGTCGAAACAGCAGTACTTTGTTGTATACACTGTACAGATTTTGTACAACCTCTCTCGAAATCCGTGCCAAAAATAGAGTTGGTTTTTGTGCCAAAAATGACAGCCACCCTCTTTCTTGAAAAACGTGCCTGATTTTTGTGCCTTGGAGTGCGTGCTTGCTGTTGTACCCTCTTCCTCGATTTCTGTGCCTCCTCACTTGGAAACACTTCCTCTCCTTTGTTGTACAGATTTTCTTCCTCGGTATGTGTGCCAATAAATGTTGTTGTACCTTTGCTGAAATATCTTCACTGCTACTCTCCTTCTCACTGCTCAGAAAAATCTCCAGCTCTCCTTCTCTCCTTCTCCCAATCTGCTCATGAAATAATGAATGACCTTTTCCCTCATTTTCCTCCTTTAACGGTTTAACCTAACCCTAAGTGACTTTTAGGGAATCCCTAAATCCAATGGCTGAGATAGTTTTAGATCTAGGGCTGTGATTAAATGCTCATTTAAATCTCACTTTCTATTTTTTAATTCACCCCACTTTAATAAAGACTCACTTAGTCATTTATTTCCGAAGTCACTTTTCCTTTCTAATTTTACATTGACTTTATTAAAGTCACTTTAAAATTAAACTTTAGTAACTTTATCACTTAAAGTCACTTTTAAGTTAGACTTTAGTAACTTTATCACTTGAAGTCACTTTTAAATTAGATTTGACTTTATAAAAATTATAAAGTCTCTTTAGGAGAAAAATTAAATTCTTTTGGACACTTTTCCCTAGGCCAAAGATCAAAGCCTTGGGGAACCACCTGTCCTCCGGTAACCAAATTTCAACATATTGTTCCTTTGCAGATCCAGCCTCCACCTTCTAGTCGTGGTCGTGGTACTCCTGAGAGTACTAGAAGACCAACATTTCCTCGTGGCTCACAAAAATTAGCCATTTCTCGTGGGCGTGGCAAGGGGCCAGCCAGATAAAATAGATTTGTTGTTTACTAGTCTTTTCTATTTGTTGTTGACAGTTGAACAGTTGAAACTTGACTCTTTCTGATTTCATATATTTAATGACAATTTAAGTTTGAAGTTTGAATTTGAAAGGGGAAACTTTGAAGTTGGCATTTATAAGTTTACTGTTTACAAGTCATTATGAATTATGAATATGATGCTTCATGAAAGTTATATGGTGATCAATGAATCAATGATGATAAATGTTATATATTGAATTTTGAAATCAATGAATCAATGATGATAAATGATATATATCAATGATGATAAATGTTATATATCAATGATAATAAATGTATATTGAATTTTGAAATCAATGAATCAATGATGATAAATGTTAGATATTGAAATTTGAAATCAATGATGATAAATGTTATATATTGAATTTTGAAAGCTTGAAACCTTCAGATTGATGATTTGCGAGACTCAAGAGTCAATATGTTGTATGCTTCCAACTCGTGGACGTGGTTGATGAAGATTATAACTTCAAGATGATTGATGTTATATGATTCAATCTATGTTTTTATGTTTTTTATGTCTAATTCATCATTCTACATGTTTTTGTTGACATATATGCATCAAAATATTAAAAAAAAAAAAATATATATATATATATATATATATAAACGCTCTCGAAAACGCTCCAGACCAGAAGCTTCTAAAAATGGCGCTTCCGCTCCCAAGTAGCCTTGGGAGAGAGTATGGTGGGCGATTTACCATTTTCCTTAATTAAAAATGACTTTAATTAGTCATTTAATTAAAGGAAAAATAATTAATTCGAGGAAAAAGCCCAAAAGTGACTTAAGTGAAATAGAATTAAATTAAAAAGTCACTAAGATAAAGTCAATGGAGGATCTTCTAAAATAATAATAATATAATAAAATAAGATGCTTCTAGAGGCTTGGAGATCTATCCATCAGATCTATAAAAGGGAAGATGGAGGTCAATTGGAGATATCTTGGATTTGATCATTGTTTTGTGTGAGAGGTTTGAGAACTTGGTTCTCTACTTCAGTAGTAGCCCCAGGACAGAAACCCTCTGGTGATTCAGTGAGAGTGGGCGAGTGCCCATCTCTTCCCTTGGTAGATCCATTTAGGATTCACAAGTTGCAGTTTATTGATTTTCAGTTTGTTTTGGAGGCCATTTGCAGCATTATTGTAGATCTATTTCAGACTGTTGACCACACTTTGTCAATGACCCCATAGCAGTACACCCCCATTTTTTCAAATGGGATTCGTCATGATCGACATGGTTGCGCCATTCAGATTCCATCATCCAGATTTCATCGACAGTTGACATTGTCATAAATGATGTAAACCCATTCTGCATGTAATGATGTAAATGATCTAAGTAAGACCGTCCATGTATGTAACAACCTAGGTAAGCCTAGTATGTTGTTGATGACTTCCATCTTAGGAGGTTTTTTGTCTCACTGATTCACGAAAGTGATCGGCAGAGTTTTTCCCTCCAGCCTCACCCCAAAGCTAGGGTGGATTTTGTCATCAACATACTAAGTGAGTCCTAGTGTTTCTATCGAGTCCTTGTAAAAGTAGTTTGAGCTACTTGGTCTACTAGATCATATTTGAGTCGCAGAATTGGGTATTTATTTGAGGGTCTATACGAATGAGTTTTCCCCCTTCATGTATGTAAATGTATTATCTCATGTAAAAGAGGGTTGGAAAAAATAATTATAATCCCCTCTTAGTCAATTAATTAAATTTTCTGGTCAATTAATTAATAAAATCCTAAACCAGAAATTTAATTAATTTAGGGTCTTAAATTAGGATTAAATCTTTAAAGGCAAAATTTGTGGGTCCTTGGAAAATGATTTTGAAAGCCCCAGGCCAAGGGAATATTGAGAATTTTAAGAAATTTTGGACCCTTGGGCCTTGGTGGTTAAGTCAAAGTCAAAATTTTGGGGTAATTAACTCAAAAATAATATTTTTGAGTTAATTAAAATTGAATTAAATGATAAATTCGTTTTTTTCCCAAAATTTTAATTTCAACGCTCCGGATTAAAAGATAATTAAATCTTTTGGACGGTTGAGATTATTTTGACGAGGATCATCCAAACTAGCCATTAGAGATCTTGTCCTATAAATTTAGAGGTCTTTGTCAGTATTGAATCATCCGATCTCAGAATCGTGCACTTGCTCTTAGAAGCTCTTGTAAACTTTTTTGAGGAATAAAGCTAAAGACTTTGGGGTTACAAATCTGGATGTTCCTTCTCAGATCTATGTGGTGAATTGTCTCTAAACTCTGCTACTTTGTTTCTTGTATTTTATGGTTGATGGCCTTCATAGATTAATCTACATACAGGTATCTTGTGCAGTTTTCTGGGTTTATAAAATAACATTCTGATTTTTCTGCAAAGGTCTCATGTTGTTTTCTTAAATCTTTATCGATCTAAGATTCAGATCTAAGTGTGCAGGGAATTTTTTTTTTAGATTGGGCGTTTGGGGAAGTCTTCAATTGGACCAGCCGACTCTCAATAAACATAAATCTGATAAGCTCTTTATTTGTTAAATTCCAGGTCTGTCTTACGATATTTGTGATTTTGCAGGGTTTCAAGGGCTTGTGCCTCTCATTTAAAAATTTTAATTTCTAAACTGTGCTAGAAAAGTTCAAATCTGGTCGTGAGGGCCTCAGATTTGTAAATAAATTTGTAAGTTTGTAATTTTATTCAGGCTACAGGGTTTTTCTCATGATGTTTTGCTGGCAGATCTAAATGTGAATTGTTGTAGAGATAATTTCAAGCATATTTAAATCTGTATTCTAAAGGAAAATATGAGTTATCATTTACCGGGAAAGAGGGATTTTCGTAAATACTGGTGCAACCTAAGCTAAAAACGCTTGCTGTCCATCTTTCTTTTTTTTTGCTGAGCCATCGACCTTCCTCATCTTAGCATCTCCACCCTCTTCATTTCGTCCAGCATTCCATTGCCTTTTCTCACGCCACTATCTTCCTTTCCATCGCTCTTCTTTCCTTTTGAGCCCACCGTCCCATTCATTCTCTGCATACCTCAGCTCTCCGCCCATCATTTTGTTCTGCCGTCCAGCATCATTTTTCAATACCGCTGCGTTACAGCTCTTCATCGCCAAGCTCGATCTCTGTCTGCCGTCCAAGCCGTCTCCGCTGCCTCAAACCTCAATCTGCAAGCACACAAACGAAAACAAACGGAAGTTCGTGAATATGCGTCGATTTTTTTTAGCTGGTTTTGAGTTTTAATAAATTTCATTTCATTAACATTTGTTTTAATTTTTAGTTTAGATTTAATTTTATTCAGTTTTAGATTTGGATTGTAATTCGACTTTAGCGTAAGTTAGATTTTAAATTTCGATTTTTATTTTAGTTCAAGTTTAGTCGTAGATTGTAATGTTTGTTAGATTTTTGTTTTTTTTTTAATTTTCTTTTAGATTTAAATGTTTTAATTGTTCGTTTTAAATTTAATTTAGTTTAACTTTTGTTAGATTAGACCTTGTTTTAGAATTAGATTTTAGCTTTGTATTTAGTAGATTTTAGACTTCAAATTTTTGTTTTAGTTTGACTCTTAGTTTCAGATTTTTGGGTTTAGTTTTAGTTTAGAGTGCTAATTTGGATATAAATTTTTTTTGAAAAAATAAAAATAAAAAAATAAAAAAATAAATCGTAAAATATAAAATTCAAAAAATATTTTAAATTTTTAGAGTTTGTTTAGTTCTAAGTTTCATTTTTAAGTTTTGATTTCATGAAAAATAAAACAAAAAATAATAAAAAATTATAAAAATTCTCAAAAATATCTTTGATAGTCAAATGAGCTTTTGAAATTTTATCTTAAGAGTGACTATATAAAATCTTTGATTTGTCTGGATCGAAATTAATTGAAGCATTTTAAATCCTGGCATTTTCATCTTATTGTTTCATGGTTGTAGTGTCTTTCATTGAATATCATTGTGATCAATCGTGTTTCAATAAGCAGCAGTTAATCGTCACTTACTTGTTTGTAATTGCATAACGGGATTTTGTTTGACTCCACTGGGCACTGGTCTTAAACGTGAAATCTAATTTAGATCTGTGGAATCTCGTTTATTTTATCAAGTATTTGATGTCTTAGTTGTGTCTCCTGGATTCTTCATCGTCATTTCTAATAGGGTCTACCCCCCTTAGCTTGCAAGGAGACAGCTTAAATAGAGAGATTGGGTATAAAGGTGACAACCCCCAATCTGAGCCGTTGTCGTGGTGCCTGGACAATCTATGCGACAACACAGACCATTACTTCAGCCAGTTCCAGTTTGTTGTTCCATCATTTTCTATATTAATAAAATAAGGCTAAGATCTTCTGCATGTTTATATTGCCTATTATTCAGTTGCAAATTCTATTTTCCATTTTTTTCGTAAATATCGTTGTTTATGTTGTGCCAATTGTTTACGGCGTTGACGGCTTAAATTTCCAAAGCTATTTTTCCTGGCAATCTTTTGTTTATGGATGGAAAATTTATCTGAAGAATTTCTGAGATAAAATTTCAAGGGCGTTCCAAATTTTTGGCATTTGGGACATTACACACTAGCCGCTTCTCCAAAAACGACCGATCACACATACTGTGCTCCATTGTTTGTTGCACATGTTGACTTATCGAACATGGATGTATATCTGGGTTGTCGTCAACCTCTCTACAGGTCTGCTCAAGCTCCTCTATGTGCTCACTATGCTGGATTGCCACTAATAGCTCACCACCCTGGTCTCCTCCCTGCATGGGAATAATGTTGAGATTTTGGGGTAGCATTGAATGTTCTCTAGCTCTGAAATTTTGTGGAGGAGCTGGAGTACATGAGATCTCCAAGACCCAAAAAGTGTTTGGAGAAATTCCATCTGGTTTGATAGTTATTATTTTTAATTAAGGACCCTAAGTCTAACTTAGGAAAATTAAAAGATTAAAATTTAAATTAAGTATGTGATAAGAATGTTCTAAGTGACGTGGATCAAGCATCTTCTAATCTTAGCCGTTGATTAGAGATTAGATCATGGCCGTTGGTTTGCCAATGAGAAAAGTATAAGAGAAGGGCTTGGGGTCAGTTGGAGAAGACACACAATAGAGGGTACAATGAGCTAAGTTGAAATTCTAGGGCGGGGTTTGCTAAGAATTTTGAAGCGAGTTTGCAGTGCAATGACGGACAAAGATTGGCAAGGGATGATTTGATCCGAGGACAAGAATACAATAGCGGCAGAGAGGAAGTGTACCAGGCAGTGCAGAGGCCAGCCAAAGATACGCAGATCAGCCAGAGCCACGCAGAAGGCAGTGCAGAGGCAACAACAACCCTTCAAGGATGACGCAGACCCAGCCAGGGCAGCGCAGGGACAGCGTAAGCCCAGAGACGCTGACGCAGGCCCATCCAGGACAGCGCAGAGCCTGACGCAAACGACTGAGGCACAACGTTGGGGTTTCCGGTGGGCCAGAAAGGGCTCGAGTTCTGTAAATCCCGTTTGAGGGTGTGAATTAGCCATATTTTTTGTCTCCGAGTGAAAGAGGTACTACTGCCGTGTTATTTCCCTGTAGGGTGAACCATTTTGGTGCTCGTATATTGTAGTATTCAGATTCTGCATAATAATAAAACCCTAGAGATCTAGCTGCACCGATTTTCCTGCATTGGGTTTTTCCAAGGACATTTGTCCGAAAAATCTATCACTTTGTCATGTGTGCGTGATGTTCAGTAAATGATCTGTAAATGTGTAGGTTGCAGTTGTATTTACTTTGCTGATTTTACTGAATAATTCAGAAAATTAACTTGTAATTTAAATCAAGTAGGAAAAGTAAATCAAGACACTGAAGTAGGATTTTTGTTTAGAAATTTTCATAAATAATATGTTGCTTATCAAACATATCCGCTAGATGGCTACTGCCATCATCCCCGCATGCATGTTGATGCTCTTCAGAAGAATCCTCATCTGGATGGTCAAAATGAGTCTCCCCCTGATCTATCTCTGTTATCCCCTCTGTATCACTCAAGCATGAATGGTCAGGTCCCCAAGGTTCCTTGCAGATGAAGCAAAGACCCGTTCTCCTTCACTCATTCCTGCTGCATGTCCCATCAACTCTCAGTTGCTCCTCCCTGGTCAACTGCCTCCTGAGAAGATTTATGTTCAACTCAACCAACCTTTCAGCTAGCTCATAAGCAGTAGGTGAGACCAACTGTTCTCTCCTCCAAATGGACAACAATCGAGACTGCAACTCCCGACAAATGGCATCATGGCCTCTCATACATGATGACAAGATGGATTGCAGGTGTGTTTTGACTGAGTCAGGATGATGTGTCCTAACGTTGAAAAAATATTGGAACATTTCCAAGATCAAGTCATCACACTCTAGGTCAAATGTGATTTCATAAGTCCTAGTCATGGCCATAATTTCCAAAACCTGAAGCTTCTTCCCAAATGGAAGACCCACGAAGTTATCTAAGTCTCGCAAGGTTCCTACCATCAGCTCAAAGACTCTCCTCATAACATCATCATTGTAAGGAGCTGTAGGGGCATTCTGCATCATGATACTACTAAGACAAGAAGCAACTGGAAGTGTGGCCCCCTCACAAGGGTACTCCAAAAACTTGGGTTTTATTAAAGCTAGCATGGCAGGTTTCAAAGCCCACATCAACTTCTTCCCCTCTAACTGGTCTATCTGGGAAAGGAGTTCATTCAGTACTTCTAGTTTGAAAAGGGCTTTCATTGTGACTCTCATGTGTTTCAAATCTATTCCAAGTGCAATGATTTTGTGTCCAATCTTCGGCTTCTTCTGCAAATCCCTTGGTTGCTCATGGTTAAGAATGGCATGGATCTCTTTTGAGAAAGGTTTGTTTCCCAATGTCATTTTCTAATGAATATTGCAGCCCATTGAGGGACTGTTGTGTTGGTCCATGAGATGTTTTAAATACTCCATTATTACAAGGCTTGTGGCAATAGTGGCATACGAGAAAGCTACAGTAATTCAATACTGGACATTAACAAGCTAAGGGCCCTTTGTACATGATGGTTATACCCATCCTACTTCTGCATGTACAATGCAATAGGCAACAATATTTCAAATAACCCTAGAACAAGAGATGTTCAGACTATACTTCAACAATACATACTCTGAGTTTAGTGTGCCTTTAAATGAGAGACTTCATCATACAAGTGAAAGGTCCAATTTTGTAGGTGTTTTCCTTTTATTCAACTCAGATAAAAATTTTAGTGACAATGGTAGTGCTTTGTAAGGCAAGGGTTTGATTATAAACACGGAGAAAAGGCAATGTTGGCACAAATGTATCAGACAGTGAATCTTGGCATATCATCTATTTAATTTACTATCAAATAACACACAGTGAGCAAGGGATTTTAGAGAACCTCATAGAGCAGTAGCCATACAAGTTTGTATGTCAATTCCAATCAATGCCAGTACACTTCCTCCAACAAACGACAATTCTCACAATTGGTGCATATATAAATATGGGCTCGGGAATATGTTAATTTCTGGTAGAATCAGATGTGCTCTAAGTCTCAAATTTCGCAGGGAGGCTTAGGCACATGTATTCCAAAGAACCCAGAAAGTGTTTTGGAAATTCCACTCATAGTATGTTTAATGGAAATAATTAATTATTTTTAATGGGACCTGTTGTCTCACAGAATGTCTAGGCATTGCGACAATGACTCAGATCGGGGGTTGTCACCCTGATCCCAAATCTCTCTATTTAAGTTCTCCTTGCAAACTAAGGGGGGTAGACCCTAACAAAATGAAGAAGGAGAACTGGCTGGAAACCAATCAATTTAGGAGACATAGTCAAACAACCAAGTACTTGTTAAGATTTAACGAGATTTCAACATATTCAATTAGATTAAAAGTTTGAGACCAGTGCCTTATGGAGTCAAATTATCCCGATACGAAATTAATATCAAGTAGCTGATAAATAACTGCTGCTAAAAAGGGCAACTATCCTGCTATGAAAATACCAATTCACCACCACAGTATTCAATTCTTCAATTAAATGTTCAATTTATCAAACTGGAAGATAAGCCTTTTTCAACAATGCGATTTAACATTCGATTAAACACTTTCATAATCCTTCAATATTATGCATTAACAATGTCCGATCTAGGAAATAAAGACATGCAATTTATCATCACTTGAAATATTCTCAAAGTTGACTAGGCAATTAATATCAGTTTCAAGCAATTGAAACCATAGTTACAGCCAATTAAACAACAATCAATCCCAATAGATGCTAAGCATGAAAAATTACTTCGAACCGAGTGCAAGCTTTAAACAATTTAAACTCTGAAAAGATGTTATCATGAAAGGACCATCGAATTCAAAGGATAAACATTTCCAACAATTCCGAATTAAAATGATATTCTTGGCAATTCCAATCCAGAAATTTAAATTTATCCTATATTCAAACTTCAGATATTAAAATTAAAGTTTCACATTTGACTATGAAATAATTTAGATTTTTCAACCTAAGACCACTTGCAAACAATAAAAACTTTAAAACAAAATTTCCTAATGTTAAAAGTTCAAAAAAAAATAATTCTTTTTCAATTTTAAATTTATTTATTTATTTATTTTTGAATTTTAAATTTTAAATCTTTACAAAAATTTGTAGGAATTTAAAGGGTAAGTTCCTTAGATCAAAAACCAAAGGTCACCGCTCACAAACAGATCACAAATCAGTACACCAGTATTATCACGTGGTTAAAACCCTCGAAGAGGGAAACAATCCACGGCCTAAGCCAACACGGCCACTTCAGGCAATTTATTAATATAAATTAAAGATTACATATGTTTCTCTCATAAATGGTTACAAGACAAATGACCTTCCATGCTCTTTAAATAGAGATCATGGACCAATCGGGTGTTAATCCATGGATCAAGTGTCGTTAATACCGAGGAGAGAGTGAACCGTCAGATCACTACAAATCGTGACCATCAAATTATAAGTTACAAATGTACATAGTAAAGAAACACACTTTACCTAAATCTACACTAGACTAAGTTATTCTTAACCTAGGTTGCAGGGAAGCTTCAAACCCCCTTCGCTCCCGTTTCCGAAACTCGCTCCGTGCGGGAGCGTTTCGGAAACGGGAGCGAAACGCGCTCCCGAAAACGCTTCCTGAGGGGAGCATTTTCGAGAGCGCGTTTCCGAACCTGTTAAAACGCTCCCTGTTTTTTCGGGAGCGTTTCAGGAAGCGCTCGGAAGCGAACGCTCCGTGAGCGCTTCCAACGTTTAAAAAATGCTTCGGGAGCGTTTTTTAAACGTCGGAAGCACTCGGAGAGCATTCGCTCCCGAATGCTTCGCGGAAAAAAAAAAGTTTCCCGCCGCGCGGAAATTTTTATAGGGGAAAAATCGAATTGTTTAAAAGGGGGGGGGGTTCATTTTAGTTTTTATCGTTTGTTAACTGTTGAGAGAGCAAGAGCAAGAGTTGAGAGAGCAAGAGTTGAAGGAGAGCGAGAGCAAGAGTTGAAGGAAAGCAAGTGCCAAGGAAGGAGAGCAAGGAAGTAAGGCAACAGAGAATCAAGAAAAGAGGTAGGCCTTCTAATCCAATTTTGTATTTTCTAGGATGAATTTGTAGATTGTTAAATTGTTTGAAAATGAAAACTTGAATTTTTCTTGAATGTTGCATTTTATTGGATTTAAAACTTTAAAAATGAATTGTTTTTTTTTCCTATGTTGCATTTCCTATTCCCATTTGGCATTTTTCCATTTGTTTTGCAGGCTAGATTCTAGAAACTTGAAACTTGTTTCCATCATGGCTATATGGCTAGGAATTTTCCTCATGTTGGTTCCTTTCTTTGTGATAATGGTGTTGGAGAGTGCTAGAAGAAAGAGGCAAATCAGAGAAGAGGAGGATGAAGAGGAGGGTTATGGTGGATCTGAAGAAAATCCTGAGGAGAAGGAGGATTATGTTGAGGAGGAAGTGGGGAGTGGAGACCCTGAGAACATAGAATCCCCAACTAAACAAGACCAATATCCTTTGTGGAAATATGTTCAGAAACAAGAAGGAGGGAAAGGTGGTGGAACCACTAAATTTATTTGCCCCCATTGCAATAAACAATACCATGGTTCATACACCCGTCTGAGAAGGCACCTTTGTGGGATAATGCCAGGAGATGGAACTAAAAATCTTGGAATCAAAGTTTGTACTTATGTGCCAGCACCATAGAGAGAAATATATAGGAAGGAAGAGGGGGTTGCCCTACAGAGATCATCTAAAAGATCTAGGGGTTTCGTTGATTCAGGCCCAACACATCATGGACAAACAAGTTCAACTTCCACCCATGCCAATGGTTTTGGAGGCAGTGGCATTGGATTAAGGCGTAGAACCATATCCGATTTCCTAGACGAAGGGTGTAGGAATGAGGTGGATTCAAAAGTTTACCGGTTTCTATATGCATGTGGGGTGCCATTCAATGTTCTTCGCTCACCTTATTGGCATGAAATGGTTTCTGCCATTAATGATGCCCCCAAAGGATACAAAAGCCCTGGGTATGACAAGGCCAAAACCGTGGGTCTTGATCATGAAAGAGCTAAAATAAACAATTCTTTGGCTAGAATGACAAGTTCGTGGAATGAGCATGGGCTGTCCATTGTCTCTGATGGATGGACCAATGTCAAAGGAAAACCATTGATAAATGTTTTGGCTGTGTCGGTTAGTGGTGCAGTCTTCCTGGCAGCTTATGATTATTCAGATAAATTCAAAACCGACATTAACATTGCAGAACCATTACATGATATAATTGAAAAGACTGGGCCATACAATGTGATACAGGTCATCACTGATAATGCTGCTAACTGTAAGGCAGCAGGAGCAATTGTTGAGGATAAATACCCCAACATTTTTTGGTCTGGGTGTTTGGTTCACACAATGAACCTTTTGATGCATGATATCATAAAAAACAAACAACCTCAATTCAAATGGCTTGGTGATTTGTACAAGAGAGGTAAAAAATGATCAAATTTATTACAAATCATAGCAATACCCATGGGCTTTTCCGTACTCACTCCAAATTGGAGTTGTTGAAAATAGGAAAAACTAGATTTGCTAGCTATTACCTCACCTTCAAGCGCCTTTTGAAGGTAAGAGAGTCATTGGCTGCAATGGTATCAAGCCCACACTGGCAGCTATTAAAGGACAGGGCGGCAACAATAGTTGACAGGCAAGGTTTCGAACATGTGGAGGAGACCGCCCTTGACCCTCAGTTTTGGGCACGTATGAGGGAAATTGTGAGTTTTACCAAGCCCATTTATAACATGATTCGCTTTGCAGATACTGATAACTCAGTGATTGGAGAGGCTTATGAGCAGATGGATAGCATGTTGGGGCAAATAAAAGATATTGTTAAGGATAATGATCCCAACTTGTATGCTATGATTCATGACCGTGTGTGTGCACGGTGGAATAAACTCAATGTTCCACTACATGCTTTGGCATATATCCTTACGCCAAAATATTACTCTCCATCTTGGTTGGGCCAACCTGCACCTGGAGGTGGGGTTAGGGTGAAACCTCAAACAGATCCAGAGGTACAAGAAGGGTACATGAAGGCATTGGACAAATTGGTACCTGACAGGGAAGAGTGTGCTAGATTGCGCCTTGAATTAGGCAAATACTTCAGTTGCACTGCTAACTTTGGTTCATTCCATGCAATGGAAGACAGAGACAGATTCGATGCTCTCACATGGTGGGAAGCATATGGCGGCATGGGACTTTTGCCAAAGTTGGCTAAAAAAGTTCTCTCACAAGTTGTGAACACTTCTTCTGCAGAGAGGTGTTGGAGCACCTACAACTTTATACACAATGTGAGAAGAAACAGGCTGAATGAAAACCGAGCTGAAAGCTTGGTTTATGTGCATTATAACTTGAGGTTGTTGAGCCATTACCGTGATCGGGCAAATGAGGATCAATCATACAGAGTCTGGGACAACAACCCAGAGGATGATAATTTGGAGGACGGCACGTTACATCTGGAAGAATTGGAAGCAGAACTTTATAGGGATGATGATGAAGCATCAGCAGCACTGCCACACACAAGGCCAGTCCCACCATCTACTGGTAGCAGTGCAGGTGCCAGTGCCAGTGCCAGTGCCACTCCTCGATATCACACTGTTGTTCCTTTGCAGATCCAGCCTCCACCTTCTAGTCGTGGTCGTGGTACTCCTGAGACTCGAGAGTACTAGAAGACCAACATTTCCTCGTGGCTCACAAAAATTAGACATTTCTCATGGGCGTGGCAAGGGACCAGCCAGATAAAATATATTTGTTGTTTACTATTTTCTATTTGTTGTTGACAGTTGAACAGTTGAAACTTGACTCTTTCTGATTTCATATATTTAATGACAATTTAAGTTTGAAGTTTGAATTTGAAAGGTGAAACTTTGAAGTTGGCATTTATAAGTTTACAAGTCATTATGAATTATGAATATGATGCTTCATGAAAGTTATATGGTGATCAATGAATCAATGATGATAAATGTATATTGAATTTTGAAATCAATGAATCAATAATGATAAATGTTAGATATTGAAATTTGAAATCAATGATGATAAATGTTATATATCAATGATGATAAATGTTATATATTGAATTTTGAAAGCTTGAAACCTTCTATTGATGATTTGCGAGACTCAAGAGTCAATATGTTGTCTGCTTCCAACTCGTGGGCGTGGTTGACAAAGATTATAACTTCTAGATGATTGATGTTATAAGATTCAATCTATGTTTTTATGTTTTTTATGTCTAATTCATCATTCTACATGTTTTTGTTGACATATATGCATCAAAATATAAAAAATATTAAAAATATTAAAAATATATATATATATATATATATATATATATATAAACGCTCCCGAAAACACTCCGGACCCGAAAACTTTTAAAAATGGCGCTCCGCGCTTCGCTCCCGCTCTCGCTTCCAAGTAACCTTGGTCTATCTCTATCATCCTTGTCTCCTCTTGAGTGCATCTTGTCAACAATTCATCAAAATCAAGAATTATATTATTATTGAGAATAGTGGTATTGAATACATACCATGCCCGGGGAAGTCCTCCAAGAGCAATGAGAGTGAGCTCTCGATTAGCTATGACCTCTCCAATAGCTAATTCCATCATATCTGTCTCCTCTTGGCACATCTTATTAACAATTCATCCAAAATCAGAATTATATTATTGTGTGAAATAGTGAGTATGTACATACCATGCAGGAAGTCTCAAGAGCGATAGTGAGCTCTAGGTGTGACAAACTCAATAGCTAAGAGATCATTCTTGATTTCGGTGAGCCTCATGAAGTAGGATTGGATGGACTCTCCCTTGTCCATATTGATGTCCTTCAACTTGTTATTCAAAAAGAGAATTTGATTAGCATTGCTAGCCCTGAACATGCTAACCAACTTATCATACATCTCCTTAGATGTGCCCAGCTCGGAGATATAAGAAACCATGTGCTTGTGAATATAATCCTTAATGATCTTCTTCGCTTTGACCTCTCCTTTCTTATACTTTGTTTTAGTGGCAGACGATGCATTTGATGGAGGCTCGGTGATCTTTCCTTGCACATATCCATTACTTCTTGTTCCTCCAAAGTCATATCCAAGGACATTTTCCAAGCATTATAATCAGATTTATCATTGAGCTTGTCATCAAATTTGAAGTATCATGAGGAAGCCATTGACCCTTGTCCTTGTCTAATCAACTTTCAGTGATTGCTCTTCTCACTCATGATTAGGCTTTGTCTTCACCTCAGCTCTGATACCATGTTAATTTTAGTTAACGATGGTATGTTCTATGCTTAGAGCAATTTACTTCAATCTTTCTTATTAGCCCAATTCACTTTCTTGTTTAGAAATCACACTAACATTGACGGTAAATGCTAATAAAACATAAACAAATATCCAAAAGACAAGCCAAGACAAGAGGACACTATAATTTAGCAGATGTCAAGGAAAAACCCCAATGTGGGGGAAAACCCTTTGATCAAATCTTCTTATTATTTTTCAAATTCAACAGAGATAGAAAGTAGAATTTTCAGCAATCAAGAGGATGCCCTAGCTAGCAAATTCAGCACTGGTCAAACCAGCAATATGCCTCCCAATGGAGCTCAATCAAAGCCAGTCAAACTCAACTTCAAGAAACAGTCAAAAAGTCAACCCAAAATAGTCCGCAAATTCTCGATCAAACCTGGTCAACGTTGTAGTCAAAGCCTGTGGTCAAGCAGCCCAGAACTTCTCAATTTCCGTGCCACCAAACTCGGCTTCCCAAACTCAGATTATGTCCCAAAAATCGAAAACAAAATATGTGAGTTGACCCAAGGTAAACGTTGGTCAACGTTGCTGCAGAAACCCTTAAACAATTCGAAAATCACAGCTGCCCTTTCACACGTGCGAAGGAGAGAGAATGTGTTCTATGTGAAAATTCGTGTTACACGAAAATCCTACTACGGCAACTGATGGAAAGTCTTCTATTGGTTATTTACTTAACAATTTATTTACTGTATTCTACAAGCAAATATCGAAATCCATTCAATACAGCCTACACAATTAAACTGCGGAAGAAATACAAGTGCAGAAAAAAAATCTGACACACATATATCACACAACCATCCAACACAATTGTTTTTGGACTAATGTCCCTGGAAAAACCCAATGCGGGAAAACCAAAGCTGCAGATCATAGGGTTTATGTTATTATGCAGTAAATTCTAAGTACAAATCTATGATTGACGAGATTGTCAAAACATACAGCAAAACTGAAAGAAGAGATCTCGTGAGACAAACCTCACTCCTCCACGGGAAACTGGCACTAATTTGCACTAAGGCTGGATTGCCCTGTGCTGCCTCTGTGTAGTGACTGCATCACAACTCGGTTGCCCTTCTGCCTCTGCACTGGTCTCATTGCTGACTGGAAATTGAGCCTCCAAAAAATCTCTCCGAGGTCTGACACTGGCTCTATGTTGTCTCCTCTACAGGAAAACGTCTTTCCCACTTGCTCTGCGCAATCACTGTGTAGGCACTACGTCACTAGCTCTGCACTGAAGTTGTGGCTCTCTTTGTCTCTGCTGTTATGCAGGGAAAATTTTAGGGGCTAATATTCGCATATGGGCTAATTTTCCATGCTTTTTCCAAAAAAAAAATCGCCAATTTCCCTTCTTTTGAAAATTGATTCGCCCAAATTTTATAGTATAATAATATTTTTCCCTAAAAATTGCCAAAATTTTATATCCTAATATAAAATAATTATAAACCTAAATATTTTTACAAAAATATCATCAAAAAAATTACAATTTACATATTGGGGCAAGTAAGATTCGCCAAGGTTTCTAAACTTTAAGATAGATTTCCATCCTTAAAATTTCCCCTGTTGTTATGTACTCTTCGACTCAGGAAACCTTCCAACCAAAAATAATGCCCCTCATTGCAATCAAGGATCACTTAGATCTGATTTTCGTCCAAGCACTTGCTCCGTCAGAAAAATTTGATCTCTAGATCCTATGTGTCTCCACGAATGTGATTTCTAAATGACCCTTCAAGTCCTTATAATCTTCTTGTTGAGGATTCAACGGCCCAAATTAGATCTCTAATCAACGGCTAAGATTAACTTTTGACTTAATCCGTTTATTCTAGATCATTCTCACTCGTATTCTATTGACTTAGGGTCCCTTTAAAAATAATTAATTATTTCTATAGAATACAATCCGAGTGGAATTTCACCAAACGCTTTCTAGGTTATTTAAAATACCTGTGTCTAAGCCTCTCCACAAAATTTGAGACTTAGAGCACATCTGATGCTACCGCAAATCAACATTCTAAGGTTGTACGAACCAATGAGAAGGAGAGAGAATGTGAGATGAGATGATGTCCATGTAGAAATTTCACCCCCACTCCAGTTATCATTTTTCCTTATCATTCCATGCATATAGTTTTAAATCTGAACATGGCATAAATACTAAAATCTGGAAATGACTGAAATTTCTGAAAACACAAATTTGGAGATTTTTGCACTCGCTGAAATTGCAGAAATAAAACACATGAAAATAATGACAGCCACAAACAGAAAATAACACAGTGATTTTTGGTCAATGTGACCCTGGAAAAACCCCCTACAGCTCTTGGGGAAAACCAGTTTGAGAGCTCTTCTTTATTTCTGGAAAATGCTTTTACAAAGAAACTGAAATATACAGTAAAAATTCCAAAAACCACAAAAATAGACTTATCTTGTTTTTCGTGCTTGACTCCACCTCAGAAAATGTGCCAATCAACAAAACAGTCAAAACAAAAAAAAATTTACAGCAATAAACAGCCTTGAAATCGTGCTCGCAACTTAGTTGTACAGATTGTACGAAAATTACAGCTGTACTCTCTCCTCCAAATCCGTGCATGCTGCCTCAGAAACCGTGCCCAACAAGCTCGGAATTTGTGCCTTCAATCTGTTGTACTTCCTCCTCGATTTCTATGTTGTTTTCTCGAAAATCGTGCCATAAGCTGCTATAGGGATTCTGCCTTGAAAATTGTGCCAATAAATGTTGTACAGATTTGCTGCCTCGAAAAGCGTGCAACCTCCAACTGCTGTATGGACTGCTGAAATGTCTCCCTCCTTCAACTTCTCACGCTCAGAAATATTCTCCTTGCTCTCCTTCTCCTTCTCTCACAAGCTCATGAAAGACTGAATGATCTTTTCTCTTCTTTTCTCCTTTTACCCTAAGTGACCTTTTGGGTAACCCTAAGATCTAATGGCTAAGATAGCTTTAGATCAAGGGCTGAGAATAAATGTGCATTTAATTCTCACTTTCTATTTTTTAACTCACCCCACTTAAATAAAAACACACTTAGCCTTTTATTTCCATAGTCACTTTTTCACTTTCTAATTTTTCATTGACTTTAATAAAGTCACTTTAAAATTAGATTGTAACTTTACTACTTATAAAGTCACTTTTTAAATAAATTGACTTTACCACTTATAAAGTCACTTTAGGAGAAAGCTACAAATAAATTTGAACACTTTTCCCTAGGCCAAAGATCAAAGCCTTAGGGAACCACTTGTCCTCTGGTACCCAAATTTTAACAGTCCAAATGAAGTTTGAGTCTCTCCTTTTTATATCCATCAATGAGGGGTGGTGACACATCTTTTGGGGCTTGTGAGCCTACATAAAAATTCTAGCCGACCTTGACAATTTGCACATGTGTGAGAAATAAATTTAAAATCCAACTTCTGGTCATCGAAACAAGATGATCTTTAGATCAATCTTGCACCTCTCCGAAAGAGGAATCCAACAAAAATATCATCTTCGTCAAATGAGCAGTGCAAAGTGAAGTTTGGCCCTAGTTGAATATTTTAACAGAATGGGCTCCACGAAACCCCTGTGTCAGCCTCTATGTCAACCCTATGCAGGCACTAGAACCCTCTACCTGGAACTAGAACTGATCAAGTTGTCTGCCCAATCCAGCCTCTGAGAATGGCTCACCGGTCCCTTCCGGAAATCTTCCCAGCCTCCAGCAACTGAATCGACCATCTGTCTGGACAAATTGAACTTTGTCTCTGAAGCTTTTGCGTTGCCTCAGTAAGGAAACTTGGCCCTCCTGCAGCTAACTCTCCGAATTTGGAAAATATCCTCTGGACTCACTGTCCCTGCACCTCACTCACTACTTTGACCTCTAACTCTCTGGCAGCTAACTCCTCCTACTCTAGAAATCGATCTGCCAAGGAAAGTGAACTTCTAGTGTTCTGATGTATCTTCTCCAAGTGCCCATCGACTTCCTCTTATAATCCATTGTTGGAGCACCAACGGCCAAGATTAAAACTAAATCATTGGATAGGATTGTTGGAAATACTAAGAGGGGGGTGAATCAGTATTTCTGTTGCCAAGCACCAACTTGGACTTTGATGAGGCTTTGACCTCTAGGGCTTCGACCCTATCTTCTCAAGGCACCAACCTTGTGTTTTAGGAGCTCCTACTCCAAGGACACCAATCCTTCTTTGCTTCTTTACTGGACTATTAGTTCACAAATGCTCCATTTCACCAATTTGCACCATCTATTCTGCACCACACCAAGAATTCAACACTGAACCATGCCAAGAATTCAGTACTGCACCATGCCAAGACTTCCCTGCAATTCACAATAATTCTGGGTTCCACCGAGGCTATATTATCCACTGTTCTGGGCTCCACTAAGTCTGTAATGATCTCAGATTAATTTATTCGATACAGTTACTCCTGACAGTGGAAGAAATCTTCCTTTAATGACTCATGTGGGTATTTCTCAACCAACTGACTCCTTTCCTTGCGCGTTGGGGCCCTCCAAACAACTGTTGACTGCCACAGTTTCCCTTATTGGCCACTGATTCAGATTCCTAGGGGGAGATCAAGCTCTAAACCCCACAACCGCAGGTCTGGTTGTCTCCTTGTTCACACAGTCATAATTGGTGTCAATCCGGTGTTCACATGGATACACAAACTCTGCAAATGAATGGATCAGTTTGCATGCAGCCCAAATTAATTCTATCCATGAGGTGTCAGTGCAATTTGAACAGCAAATGGTCTTCCTTCCTCTTATATCTGATTATGGCATCCCGATCATATGTTCCCTCTCGAGACCACTAAATTCGGATCTCTGTTGAGCGCACACCCACACGGTAGGTAGATCGGTCGTTAGTTGTTTCTCAGACAACCACGAACTCCACCACGTAGCCCCAGCTCCTATTCCACTAGCATAAGCGTTAACTGAGCACCTATTAACCCCCGACAGCCATTCCAATTTTAAATGAATCTGAGTTCTAGTGGTTCTGCAATGGTACCGAGATTTCAAAGCCCAAAATGTATTCGTTCTTCTTCGTGTGTTTCTTCAGGTTCACGAGATGTGAACTGTAACCTGCTTCCTTTTTGAATTTGTAGCCGAGTTATCAAACGCTCTTTTTCTAACCGTCTCTCTGTTTTGACTTCCGTTTTTTCCTTTTATTTCGATGACTGCGTTTTTCAATCTTCAATGTCGAAATAATGGCAACACGCCGTATTTATAAAGTGTGGCCATCATATGGTCAGCCGACGTCAAAAAAAGATTAAGGCCGACTTGTATAGTGGAGTCGTTCAGTTTATAGCATTAGCATACATCGATGTATCACTTTGGACATATTTTATTAAGTAGTGCCCCATTACACGTGGTTTAGAGAAGTGTCCATTCCTTTTTTTCATTTATAATTTTCTTATTGTTTATTTTTATTATCTTATATATATATATATATATAGGATTTATAATTTAAGAATTTGGTGTATGTTTTTAGAGTTTTAGGAATTTAAAGTTTAGAGTTATATGTGCTTTTATGTGTATTTAGACAATCTCAGAGATTTAGGAGGTTTTACTAGGGTTAGGGTTAGGTCATCATGGAATTTGGGTTTTTCTCAAGGAGTTAGGGTTAGCTTGGAAAGGGTTTGCTTTATACATATGAATTATTCTTAGAGTTCCATGGGCATTGGACCAGGGCATCTTTGAAAACGAAGGCTTTAGGGAATATGCATCATCTTCATAGTGTAATGGCAACATCATGCATCACAAGAGTATTTGACATAATGCCATATTGACATCAATGACAACCTTGATTAACAATCTCCCCCTTTGTCATTGATGGCAATATTGTTGCCCTTCCAACATTCTCTCCCCCTTTGACATCAATGGCAATGGGGTGCCCATGTGCTCCCCCTATCATGCTACTCCCCCTAACATATTGTACCCCTGTCATGTTGCTTGATTTAATATGATGTAAGAGCAATGAACCCCATCCTTTGGCGAAGATACTCAAATGCTTCTCGTGGAAGGGGTTTTGTAAAGATATTCGCAATTTGCTCTTTTGAATTGACATATTCCAACCTGATATTATGTTCAGCAACTTGTTCACAGAGAAAGTGGTATTTGATTGGAATATGTTTGGTCCTTGAGTGCATCACCAGATTCTTTGACAGACTGATGGCGCTAGTATTGTCACAAAAAAGAGTAATTGGTTGCTTAGTTTCTATGTTGACATCCTTCAGGGCTTCCTTCATCCAAAGAATTTGTGTACAACAATCAGCAGCAGCTATATATTCGACTTCAGCTGTAGAAAGAGATATAGATGATTGCTTTTTGCTAAGCCAAGATACAAGACAATCTCCCATAAAGAATGCATTTCCACTAGTACTTTTTCGATCATCTAAACTTCCAGCCCAATCAGCATCAGAGTAAGTTGTCACAATAAGAGTTGAACTCTTAGGATACCAAAGACCGAAATCAGTCGTTCCTTTCAGATATCTGAGAATTCTTTTCACAACTGCTAGATGGGATTGTTTAGGACTTGACTGAAATCTTGCTACCATTCCTACTGCTTGCATAATATCTGGTCTTGTAGTAGTTAAGTATAGGAGAGCTCCAATTATTGACCTGTAAAGAGTTGCATCTATGAGAGGGGTATCATCATCTTTTCTTAATTTACAATCTGTGGTAATTGGTGTGCTCATAGGTGCATAATATTCCATTCCATATCTTTTAAGCATGTCTTTAAGATATTTTTCTTGAGATATAAACATGCCTGCAGAGGTTTGAGATATTTGTAGCCCAAGAAAGTAAGACAACTCACCAATCATTGACATCTCGAATTTTTTGGACATATTTAGAGCAAATTCATGGCTCATTTCTTCATCATTGCTAGCAAAGATTAGATCATCGACATAAACAAGAGTGATCAGAAGTTTTTCCTTGTCCATATTCATGTAGAGATTGCTACCTGCCACTCCCTTTTTGAAACCTTCTTGTTGCAGATAGTGATCCAACTTTGCATACCATGCTCTAGGGGCTTGTTTTAATCCATACAAGGCCTTTTTTAGTTTGCATACAAAGTCTTTTCCTTCAGCAAGATCAAATCCTTTTGGTTGCTCCATGTAAACTTCTTCCTTGAGATCTCCATTCAAGAATGCTGATTTTACATCCATTTGATAAACCTTGAATCCTTTTGAGCAAGTAAATGCTAAAAACATTCTTATGGCTTCCATTCGAGCTACTGGTGCAAAGGTTTCTTTGAAGTCAATTCCTTCGATTTGCGAGTATCCTTTGCAGACAAGTCTGGCTTTATTTCTGATGATTTGTCCATCTTCATTCATCTTGTTTTTGAATACCCATTTTGTTCCAATTATATTTTTATCTTTTAGGCGAGGTACCAGTTCCCAAGTCTCATTTTTTTCGATTTGAGACATTTCTTCTTCCATGGCCTTTATCCAATAAGGATCTTTTCTTGCTTGAGAAAAATTTTCAGGTTCTATTAAAGATAATAGAGCAACATCATCTTTTCTTGGGGTGTTTATCATCCTTCTTCAAGTTTGAATTCCTTCATCTATATTTCCGATGACCTGTTCTTCCGGATGATGTCTTTGAATAAACTTGATCTTAGAGGGAGTTTGTGAAGGTTCACTTTGAGGTTCTCCATTCTCCTCTTATTTTTTAGGTTCTTCTTCTTCACTTTGTTCAAAGAAGGGCTCAACTTCATGATCTTCAATTCTCTTTTTTGGAAGACCTTCATCAATATTTACATCAATACTTTCCACTATTCTTCGTAGACGATTGTTGTAACATTTGTAAGCTTTGCTCCTAGTGGAGTATCCAAGAAATATTCCTTCGTCAACTCTAGAATCAAATTTTCCTGGTGAGTCATCATTTATTTTTATGAAGCATTTGCTTCCAAAAACCCTGAAATATTTTACTGAAGCAGGTCTTCCTTTCCATAATTCATAAGGAGTCTTTTCATTATTTGGTCTTAGTTGAGTTCGATTTAAGGTATAAACTGCAGTGCCAACTGCTTCTCTCCAAAATTTTGGTTGCAAATCGGCTGCTAGTAGCATTGTCCTTGCCATTTCTTGAATGGTTCGGTTCCTTCTTTCAACTACTCCATTTTGCTGGGGTGTCCTAGCAGTAGAGAGTTCTCTTTCGATTCCATGCTCTTTAAAGAATTCATCAAATTATTTTGAGGTGAATTCTCCTCCTCTATCCATTCTAAGACATTTAATCTTAGAATATTTCTCATTCTCAATGAGAGCCTTAAGATTCTTAAAACATTCAAATGCTTCGGACTTATATTTTATGAAATATATCCACATCATTCTAGTATAGTCATCAACAAATAGAGCAAAGTACCTTTCACCTTGAAGAGCTAGAGTTCTAGTTGGCCCACACAAATCTGCATGAATGATTTCCAAAGGTTTTGATGTTGAGAACTCCTTGGTTTTGTGGCTAGTTCTAGTTTGCTTTCCATGTTGGCATGGGCCACATACAACTTGATTTGGTTTGCACATTTTTGGAATGTCCCTTACTGCGTTATTTTTGCTGATTCTGACTAGGTTGTCAAAACTTGTATGCCCCAATCGCTTGTGCCATAACCAACTTTCATCTGTTTGACTTAAGTAACATTTATCTTCTTGGATTCTACTGAGAATGTAAACATTATCTGGTGTTCTTACTCCTTTCACCACAAGCTCTCCTGAGGATGAGTCTCTTATTTCACAATTTTTTGTACTAAAGACAACATTATGTTCTTGGTCACAAATCTCGCTGACACTTAAGAGATTGTGTTTGAGCCCTTCTACCAGCAAGGTATTTTGAGCCTTTCCTAGTCTATTGACAAGGGTAGCAGTCCCTTTTCCAGTGATTTTAGCAGATCCACTTCCAAAGGATACATTTCCATTTTTCTTGTTCAATGAGATAAAATTCTTTTGGTCACCTATCATATGTCTCAAGCATCCACTATCCATGAACCAATGATTTTCTTCACTATGAGCACATAGAGCTAGGCCACATTTATCAGTTTTGAGATTTACGTTTTTAGCTTTCTCCCTTTTGAGAGGGAAATTTTGTTCATTATGATCATAATTATCACATAATGAGCAAGACGGATCAAACTTAGCCAAAGGATCAAAGGAATTGTAAGTTTTGATTTGTCCTTTCTCTTTAGGACCACGTAGTTGGTTTGTTTGATCATTCAATCTTGGTGCTTCATTCTTATGAGCCTTGCAATGCTTAGCTTGATGCCCAAAGTTTTTACAATTGTAACAATGCCCAAGAAAAATAGTTTGATACTTGTTGTAGTATCCATAGCTTGAACCAACATTCTTCCTTGGAGTTGCTCTTTCTTCAATTCTTGGTTTTGAGATGGGACTTTGCTCCTGACGAGATGACTTTTCTTCTTTTGGATGGCAAGAGAGTACATCAGCATAACTTTTGGCATTATTCTTTGTACTTGATGATTCTCCTTTGAAACCAATTCCAGACTTGTCATGTTGAGGTTTTTGAGTATTAAGAATGTTGTCAAGAGCTAGAGAGCTTTGCCAACTCCTTTTGACTTGCTCTAATTCCTTTCTTAGAGATACTATTTCAGCTTCACGTTTTTCACAGATATCATCCTTCTCTTTTAGCTTAATGTTCAAGAAGTCTTCCCTTATTTTTGCTTCCTCTCTTTCTATTTTGAGAGAAATTATCTTCTTTTGTAGATTCTCATTTTCTTCAATGGCACTCATTAGCAAACTATCCATGTTTCTTTCATCTTCTAGTTCTGAGTCATCATCATTTGTAAATGCCATGAATAACATTTCTTTGCTTCCAACATAATTACTTTCCTCATCTGATTCATCATCACTTCCTTTGTAATGACGCACATTTCTAGTTGATTTCTTTTTGATGACTACAAATTCATCTTCATCAGACTCATCTTGTTTGGAGAAGAAGTTCTTCTTATTAAACCCTTTCTTTTTGTACATCATCCTTTTAGAGTCCTTTTCATCATCACTATCATGTTTATGAGGACATTTTGCAGCGTAATGGCCTATTCTTCCACAATTGAAACAAATAAGAGGGTACTTACCTTTTAGCTTAGATCCCCTTTTTAGTCTTCGTACAAATTGAGCTAACTTGTTTTCAGTATCAGATTCATCGTTGTTGCAATTCCATCCTTTTCCTTCTTTTGTAGATCTTGAGGCTTTGAAAGTTGCTTCTTTGAAATTTGGGCTCCCTTTCCTCATCTCATAGGCAATAAGAATTCCATGAAGCTCATCCATCTTGAGAGGATCTAGGTCCTTCATTTCTTCTATGGCACTTACTTTGGAGTCAAATCTGTTAGGAAGCGATCTCAGGATTTTTTGAACAATGGTGCTTTCTTCAATATTTTCCCCTAGTCCTTTAAGAGAGTTAACCACTTCAGCTACTAATGAATTTTATTTCTAAGTGTTTTATTTCTAAAAAGAAAGGGACCCTATTTCTAAATTTTATTTCTAAAATTTAGAAAAAGGGAGGGTTGTTGTATAGTACAACAATAGGGAAACCAAATTATCTCATACTTCTTTGGCTGAGTCACAATTCATGACTTTCGTAAATTCGGAATCGCTAATTCTACTAGTGATAGAATTTAACGCTTTGGAATTAGCAATGTAAGCTTTTATTTCATCTGGATTAGTTGGAAGACCGGAGGGAGATTTGTACCCATGAAAAACAGAGTTCCATACTTCAAGGCCAAGAGACATTAGATAGTAGGACATTCTCTTTTTCCAAAAACTAAAAATTGTTCCATCAAAGATAGGCAGTTTCCTTGTTGCTTCTATGTTCTTCATTGTGCCTAAGAATAATTCTTCCAGCTGTTAGGCTGCTAATGAAGAAGCTAGCTCTGATAAAAATTGTTGGAAATACTGAGAGGGGGGTGAATCAATATTTCTTCTCAATTGTTAACTATTTCCAGTTAGATTCTTCACAATTAAAGCTAGAGAGGTGTATAATAATATTGAGGATTAATAAGAACTTAAATCCTTTTTCAAATAATTGTATGCAATAGATGAGTGAGGGCACCAACCCTTTAATAAAACATGCACCAACTTGTTTCCAACCACCAAATTGGACTTTGATGAGGCTTCAACCTCCAGGGCTTCGACCCTATCTTCTCAAGGCACCAACATTGTATTAAGGAGCTCCTACTCCAAGGGCACCAATCCTTCTTTTCTTCTTCACTGGACTATTAGTTCAAAAATGCTCCATTTCACCAATTAGCACCATCTATTCTGAACTACACTTCTTCATCAATTCTACACCACACCAAGAATTCAACACTGCACCATGCCAAGACTTCACTGCAATCCACAATAATTTCAGGTTCCACCAAGGCTATAATATCCATTGTTCTGGGCTCGACTGAGTCTGTAATGGTCTCAGATCTAAGCGATATACCAAGTCCAACCCACAACTATTTCAAATACGATCGAGACTATAATTTCACACAGATTACTGCAACTTCAGATAGATGCCACTTCAAAAAAAAAGGGTCTGAACTATAGTGAGAAGTTTGAGTCACTGAAATGAATATTTTTGTACCAATGTATGCTTGAGTGACAACCACCAAAATATCCGAGCCTCCTTTTAGACAAAACTAAATATTAATATAGTCCGAGAATGAATAATGATTACATAAATAAGGGCTGAGGTCTGCACCGATTTTGACAGGTTTGAGACTATTGCGTTTCCAAATAAGTTCGAGCCATTCTAGTTTCAAATGAATCCAAGTTCTAGTGGTTTTATAATGGTACCGAGATTTAAATGCAGTTTGAAGAGATTTCAAAGCCCAAAATATATTCATTCTTCTTCTTGTGTTTCTTCAAGTTCACAAGATGTGAATTGTAACCTGCTTCCCTTTTTGAATCTGTAGACGAGTTGAAAAAATATCAAACTCTGTTTTTATAACCACATCTCCGTTTTGACTTGAATTTTTCCTTTTATTTCGATGACTACGTTTTTAAAAATTCAATGCTGGAATAATGGAAACCAAGTCGTATTTATATAAAGTGTGGCCATCATATGGTCAGCTGACTTCGAAAGAATTAAAGCCGACTTGTATAGTGGATCCGTTAAGTTTATAGCATTATGAAACATCTAGCGTACATTTTTCATCGATGTATCACTTTGGAAATATTTTATTAAGTAATGCCCCATTATGTGTGGTTTAGAGAAGTGTTCATTCCTTTTTTTCATTTAGGATTTTCTTATTGCTTTTTATTATTATCTTATATATATATATATATATATATATATCTAGGATTTATAATTTATGAATTTGGTGTATGATTTTAGAGCTTTAGGTATTTAAGGTTTAGAGTTATATGTGATTTTATGTGTATTAGACAATCTCAGAGATTCATGAGGTTTTACTAGGGCTAGGGTTAGGTCATCATGGAATTTGGGTTTTTCTCAAGGAGTTATGTTTAGCTTGGAAAGGGTTTTCTTTATACATATGAATTATTCTTAGAGTTCCATGGGCATTAGACTATGGCATCTTGAAACTAAGGTTTTTAGGGAATATGCATCATCTTCATAGTGTAACAGAAACATCATGCATCACAAGAATATTTGACATCTTCAAATATTCCATATTGACATCAATTACAACCTTGATTAAAAATTTCTTGTATTGGAGAGGCTGGATTCAAGATTACAGCAAGCGTTGGACTTAAGGTAGGAGCATCTCCTCTTAATAAGTTGATTAATAATTCTGAATCATAATGTTCTAGAGAAAATGGTTTGCATGTGCTTGTTTTTTTCTAGATATCCCTAGGATACTAGGGAGATCATTCTTGTCTGCAAGAAGGATTTTATCCGCATAACAAAATGGAGACTCCACTGGGGAATTAATGAACTTAATTTTCTTTTTTAAATTTCAGTTTTAATTTTGAATAAATTAATTGATTTTGATTAGTTCAAAATTGGGTTGGGTAGATAACTAATCAGAATCCTTGAAAAGAAATTCTGAATTTTTATTTTTTCTGTATTTTTCCTGCCCTCCGTAGTTTTTATTTAAAGATGGTGTGGTAACCTCCGCAGTGTTTAGTTTAGAACAGTGCGCTACCCCAATGTTCTCCATTGAAACCTGCAAACTAATGGAAATTTTTTTTAAAATTAATAATTATCTTTTTAGTAGCCAGATTACCAGATTCTCTGTGTTTGCCCCAATTTGTCTTGACTGTCAAAGTCTTATGTGTGAATTTCTTTACAATCTCATCGGTCTCTGTTAAGTTAATTGGGTTTTTTGAGTTTCTTTTTTGAGAAAATATTAATTTGATTTCCTTTGGTCATTAATTTGAGGTTTGTCTCAGTCTCTTACAAATTTTACATCTTTTTTTCTTTTAATTGTGAATTTTAGTTGTTAGGTGTGAATTGTGAATTGTGAATATTTTTAAATTGTTAATAAAATTCACTAAAGTTGAATCTAATGGCAACTGTTTCAGAATTTACCAACTAAGGAACCCCTCTTAACAAGAATCACAATAATTTTCCTTGCTTTGGAAATGTTGGTCCTCCTTATATGGCTACATTTTCATTACTTGGATTTACCATAGGTTTACCGATATGGTTATTTTCAACTTTGTTGGCCTCGCATACTCATATTATTTCATCTCAACTGGATGCTTCACCTCAACGGAGTTCACCATCTCAACATCGCCAACCTCATGTTGACCCTTTACCTTCTTTTCCCAATATTTCTTCCTCCCTTTCTTCTTATTTTCTTGGTAAAATCCTTGATGCTAGTAACCAAGTGGCTAAGAAGAAGAAGAAAGGGAAGAAGAAGAAGCAAGATAAGAAAGAGGTCAACCAACCAATAATGGATATAAGTGTTAGTAATGTTGAGGAAACCTCCAACATGCATCGTAAACCCAAATTCCCTTATAATATTTGTAAGGGTGACCACTTTCTTATCAATTTTCCTGGTATCCCTAAGGTCTTGGAAGTATGGTATGAAAGATCCTATCAACTTACCGTTGATACATCAACCAGTGATTGTCAGGTTCTTGGGAAAAAGGGTAAAGTTATCTTTCCTTGTAGGTTATGTAAAGGCAGTCATCAAACTCACATTTTCCCTCACATGGATGAAGCCTCAAAACTATTGGAAAACCTTACTGTTCCACAGCAAAAACTTCCAACTAGTTACCACAAACTTTCTCCCAACCTATCGTCAACTGGCGAAGTGATTGATCAAATTCCAAGCACATTCAATCTCTTTCTTCCATTGAAGAGTGATAATCATATCACTCAGGTTGATGATCCATTATTTGATGAAGTGGTTGACTTGATTTCACATTTAGTCGATCCCACTCTCCCTCTAGAGAGTGAAATTCATACCACTCAGGTTCTTCTTGTTACATCAAATTCTTCTACGCTAGGGGACATTACACCTGTTTCCACATAACCCCCTCCAAGTACCCCAGGTATTTTCCTTTGATTGGAATATACCTATAGAACCTCATCTTCCTTCTTCCATCCCTTTCCAAATCATTGTGAAGGATTCTAGTAAGAATGTGTGTCGCACAAATATAGCTGAAGGTGCTTCTGTTACTATTTTATCCTTAACTGCTTGGAAAGATTTGGGTTCCCCTTAGCTTGTGTCTGTTACACAGAATCTATCAGCTTTTAATAGAACCATTAGTGAACCTTTAGTGATCCTTCCTAATTTTCCTATTACCTTGGAAGGTAAAACTATCTGTATTGATCTTATAGTAGCCCGAGGCCCCTTGGATTTCAATTTTCTCCTCTGGAAAGACTATGTCTATGCAATGAAAGCTGTCGTATCGACACTATTTCGTGTGATGTCTTTCCCTCACAATGGAAACATTGTGACTATAGACCAGCTTTCGTTCCTTAGTCTTGATTCGACTTCCAATAATTCGGCACCCCTGAATTTGCCTTATATGGAAGTGGTATCTACCTTGCCATGGGTCAATTATGTGGCAACTAGTCCCGTGTTTTCAATTACCGATGCAATCAAGCCTCTCATTGTTTGCTCGACTTATTTTGACTTAGATCCAGTAATTGACAAGGAAAAACCTATGGGATTATTTTAACTTTATATTATTATCTCTTTTGAGTCCCTTAACATGTGTTCCTTCCAGAGAACTGTTCTTCCATCTGATGAGGACCTCTTGGAAGCCATGATCGAGGTGTGTCCCTTGACATGTGTTTCTTCCAGTTGGAAGCCATGATCAATGTTCCCTTAAGGATAGTTCTTTTACTGTGTCAACATCATTAAAAAATGAAGCGAGTTCCCTTGAGGATAGTTATTTTACTATGTCAACCTCATTAAAAAATGAAACAGGTTCCCTTGAGGATAGTTCTTTTACTATGTCAACCTCATTAAAAGATGAAACAGGTTCCATTGAGGATAGCTCTTTTACTGTCTCAACCTCTTTAAAAAATTAAATAGGCCCCCATGAGGATAGTTCTTTTACTGTGTCAACCTCGTTAAAAAATGAAATAGGTCACCATGAGGATAGTTATTTTCCTGTGCCAACCTCGTTAAAAAATGAAACAGGTCACCCTGAGTATGGTTCTTTTCCTGTGTCAACTTCGTTAAAAAATGAATCAGGTCATGAGGATAGCTATTTTGTTGTGTCAACCTCATTAAAAAATGAAACAGGCTCCCCTGAGCATATTTTGTTTTCTTGTGTCAAGCTCGTTAAAAAATGAAACCAATTTACATGAGGATAGTTCTTTTATTGTGTCAACCTTGCTAAAAAATGAAACATGTCACCTTGAGGATAGTTCCATTTACTGTGTCAACCTTGTTAAAAAATGAATCAGGGGATGAGCATAGTTATTTTCATGTGTCAAGATCATTTAAAAAATGAAACAAATCCTCTCCTAGTCAAGTCGAGTCTTTCATCTGATCTCGTAAATGAACCTTCATTCCATACATCTATCTACTTAGTTGAATGAAATGAAGCTGGGTGGGCATGCACTCTAGCAAGTTACGCTTAGGGGGAATTAACAAAGGTATCTCAAGAAAAGTTTTCCTATCTTTCAAGCTTGTGTAAAAATGAAACTTATCTAAAGCATGAATTTTCCTTTGTTTCAAGCTTGTGTAAAAATGAAACTTACCTATCTGAAGCATGGTTTTTCCTTTGTTTCAAGCTTGTGTAAAAATTAAAAAAACCACTCTCAAGCACAATTTTCCTATGTTTCAAAGCTTGTGTAAAAATGAAACCACTCTCAAGCATAATTTTTCCTATGTTTCAAGCTTGTATAAAAATGAAGCCTATCTTGAGTCCATTTCAGTTATTATTTTCAAGACTCATTAAGATCATGAAATGGAAGCTTCATTTGAAGGGCAGAGAGTTGCAGGGATTTTCTCTTGTATAGTCTCCCTCATATCTTCTTTTTAGTCCAGAGGAGAGACTGGCTAAGCTGACTAGACCACATGGGGAGTCTTGCTGACCAGTGCAGTGGGGTGATAGGCCAATACCTCTTCCTCCTATGCTCCCGAGCAAGGGGGTACGACATAAAGCCAGTGATTACGCTCAGTGGCCAGAGGATTTATAGTCTAACCTTCAATTTCTTCTTGAGATTAATTTGCTATATTTCATTCTAGTAAAACACATGAAATGCCAACTTCTTTCTGTCTTTTCCTTCTCGTAAATTAAATTGAAAGTCGACCATCTGAGTATACTTTTATCACTTTTTCGGGCTCTATAAAATTACGAAAAAGAAAAAACCTAGAGTTCCCTTTTAATCCCTTTTCAAACTCACTAAATATGAAAATATCACCGAGTACTTGAATACTTGAACTTGTTAAATGAAATGAACATTCGTCCCTTCAGTATAAGTTTACCCCTTTTCCAGACTGAAATGGACTATTTACGAAAAAGGTATACATTGACTAATCATGGTCAATAAAGTTCTCTATTGCATTATTTTATCCTTTTTCGGGCTTGGGAGACTAAATTTACGAAAAATTACACCCATGAAGTTTTCGTAAATTTTTCTTCTAACTCCCTAAAACTGAAAAACACCGAGTTTCACCTATATTGGACTCGTTAAAACTTAACAGTAAAGGACTTGTCGATTACAAACAAGAACGAAACACTCCTTCTTAGGGTTTGATTTTAATACTAAGTTGGACTCATCTGAAGGATGGGATTATACAACAAGCAAATGTTATCCTCCTCAATATTGTCAAAAATAAAGAGGTACTTTCCAGAAATGGTGGGGAGGAAAGAGAGAAAATGAATCGAGTTGTCACACTTTGTTCCAAAAAGTAGTATACCACTCTTGAACATGACACTTTTGTCACACTCATACCTGGGTTGGGAAAATCCTTTGTCTAATAGTTAATCAAACCACATTTAAAGTCTTCAGCCCATTTCTGGGTATTACCTTTAGGTCAATTGTCACCAAACAATCTGTAGTGTCGTTATGTGTTCAAGAGAATAGTTTAATTAAACCATTCATTGCAAACATTTGTCTCCATTTGCATTGACCATCGCTGATTCATCCCTTGCAAATATTTCTTGAAAACTTGATCTAATGGTTTCGTGTCGTAGGCTTTCCTATGGTGGGTCATTTTCTATTGATGACAACTCATCATCTAGAAAGTTGATCTAGAATCCTATCAATACCTTGGGATCTACATGCTCTAATGGCAGGTTTCTCGCCTTCGATGACAAGTTGCATCATTGAACTTCAATCGAATGATTTTGTGAAGTGTTCGAATGCAAATTATTCATTCACACTTCATGGATTGTACTGAGTACTTTGAGAGCCATTGTCATTATTGGTGGTTTCTCTCACACTTGTTAACAGTTCACATCATTGACTAGTAATCAAGTGGTTTCTACCATGTTTGATTTTGACACAATCAATCACATGGATAGAATCGTACTATTTTAGGAATAAAAAATCAAGACCCTAGATGTAGTTTCTACCATACAGGTTGTGAGGAGTTTTAATATTCATGATAGAGTAGACTACTTATGACATATGGATGCGTCCATGATGTGTCTACTATTGATGTAATTCTAAAATAGTTTATGTATCAAAACATGTAGTTAGTTTTGATTTTAGTATGGGAATTCCTACCTCAACGATGATATACATATATATGTTTGCATTAAATGTTTTTACAGGTTTCGACCAATATGTCCGCAACCAAATCCTCGGAATGATAAAGCACTTCACTCTTCAAAAGTACTTCAGACTTCATGCTTTAAGGGGCAATCTGTTATACTAAAATTTGTCACCATGACATTTAGTTGTCTATATGGGTTCATTATTACCTATATTATGCTCCCTTAGAGGTACAAAACCATAAAGTTCTTAAAACCAAGTCTTGGAATTGGAGAAAAGCTCATTAAAACCCTAAAAAGCCTAACTCCACACTTTTCCTAGTTCTTACCTATGGTACCATGGTTTCTTGCTCTATAACCTGTGACACATCCCACACGTTCTGCTTATTAAACCTACAGATCCCCGTAAAAGGAAAAATAAAAGAAAAATTAAGTTCTAGAATCCCATCTAGTCGAATATTCTCTCTGCTGGAGGCTTCTAGAAGCATAATCCGATAGAGATTCATCCCTTCATTCATGAGCTCTATCCCTTCACTCACAGAGCTTATCCCTTGGTCTATGGAGCTCAAATCCCTTCATGAAAGGAATCCATCTCCTTCTTCATGGAACTGAAACTACCTCCATTTCCTTATAGATTGAGATCATGTTTCAGTCTCAAGGGTAGACTATAGAATCCTTAACATGTAGAAGAGAACTTCTGAAGAAATTATACTCTCTATACCTGGCATCATTGGTATGAGAACGATCACATACTCATATCCATGGTTTTATGCTAGTTCAGAGAGGAGAAGGCTTGTCAAAATGATGGAAAACTACTGTTCAGGAACCCAGAAGAACGTGTATGACATCAAGGCGACAAGGTTGTAAGGTTACTTCTTATCATACAAGTTAATACAAATGGATTCTATTTTCTCATTAAGTTGTTCATGTATATATTTTTGTAATTTAATTCTTGGATTCCTTGATCACTGAGATAGTTTAATGTTTATGAATTATTATATCTTTCAGGTGATTTTAATCCTTTTTCTTGTCTTTAAGTGCAGGTCTTACATGTTGAATGACCTCTTTTGGAGCAACTGGATTGAAGATTACAGCAAGCATTGGATTTAAGGTAGGAGAATATCCTCTTAATTAGTTGATTAATAATTTTGAATCATAATGGTCTAGAGAAAATGTTTTGCATTTGGTTGTTTGTTTCTAGATATCCTTAGGATACTAGAGAGGTCATTATTTTATGCAAGAAGGATTTTATCCGCATAACACCTAGATTCATACACAATGTGTCGCTTCCACAAATATGGTTGGCCTAATAATACATTGCAAACTTAAAGAGGAGAAACATTAAAAAGTACCTCATATGTGAAGGGATTGATGTTTTAGAGGAGGCGACACTACTATTTGATGAAAAGTTCTCATCTTTGGTGAAGCCACCTGACGGTGTAGGCATGAAGGTGTGTTGTTCTTGGTAGGCCCAGTTGCTTCACTACTTCTACTAAAATGAGGTTATCTTGGCTCCCACTATCGACAATGAATTGCAATGGGTAACCCTTAAGAGACGCTCCCCTATTCTCGATCTTCGGGTTCTTCCTTTTGAAGCTTGGTGGTGGCTACCATCGAACTGGGTTTTGCGTCAATGACCTTATTACCCTTTTCGGTTCCCTTGTTGGGATCTGAATTAGAATCATAGCATGCATCTATTTCTGAGTCTTCCAGCTTGACCATAAGAGCCTATTTTGCATGACATTAATTCGTGTTGTGAGTGGAATTTTTATGAAACTCACACCACTTTTCGGTGTCCTTCTTTGCCCTCTTGTCACCCTTGTATTATAACTTCGAGGAGTTCCCTTTGGGGGTCCTATCTAAGATTTATCCTTTTCTCTACTTTTGGTTCGTAGATCCAAATTCTCGCTTCTTATATTTAAATTTTTTCTTGATCTTGGCATCATATCGTTATGATGCACCAAGTGAGGAGATGTCAAGGAACTCCATTTCCTCCTAAATGTATCTGTGCAAAAAACTGTGGTACTTAAGCACCTGTTGTTTCTCTGAATCTTTAATACCCAACTTTATACGCAGGCTATGGAATAGATTCATTAGCTCATGCACATCTTCATCCCTTTCTTTCCACAACATATTCCATTGTATGTACTTGTCCTCATAGCTTTGAATGAGGTAATATTGTTCCTTGATGGAATATTGGAATGAATTCCAGGTATGTTTGACTGAAAATAGTGAGGGTTCTCTCTCACCCCCCTGTTCGCAGTAGGTTTCCCATCAGTCCTTGACATGAGGGGAAACATTGAGGAGTGAAAAGTTAGTTTTTTCCCTATTGGAAAAATCATGAACTGAAAAATATCCTTGCAACATATTTAACCATCTATCTAAAACATCTACATCTATCTTTCCTTTAAATATAGGAATGTCAAAGTTGACTTGTACCTTGAAGGAGGTGGCACCTCCAGAGTGACTGATGGGTGAAGATGAATTGCTTGTGGGCATCCTCCAAAGGATCTCGGCAAAGTTATCCATCATCACATTCCTTCGTCACTCTAGGGATTCTTCGAGAAATATTTGGAAAGGATCTCCTACTCCCCCTTCTTTCTTTTTTTCCACCATGGGAGGTCGTTGGGGTTTGCAAGGTTGGTCTTGCAAAGGTTCAACCAGTTTGAGTCGTAACTCCTTATACCCTAATCGCTCTAATTCCACTGATCCCAACTTAAATAGGAATGTAACATAATAAAAATATAAGCATAAATACATATATGCAATAGAAATAACACTTCATTTCATTAATATCAAAGAACTTAAATATGCTTACAAGCAGAATGGAAATAAACTAGCGAAGACGATGATAACTTATCTTTGAGAACATATGTGAAAACTAAATGCCTCTAAACTTTCTTACAATGCAGCTCAAAATCCCATTTATTATTGAGAAACAATGGAAAACCATAAACATCCAAAAACCTAACCCTACAAGATGAATCGCCAAATCGGTGGGCCCCGTTGGGGTAAATTTGTACATCAACTTCTCGAGGTTTTAAATTTGGCATATGATATTTGTTTGATGTGCACAATACCTCCCTAGAAACATATATATATATATATATATATATATATATATATATATATATATATATATATATATATATATATATATATATATGTATGTATATATATATGTATGTATGTATGTATGTATGTATGTATGTATGTATGTATGTATGTATGTATATGAGGACTATAACCTTATACTACAAACATCAATCAAAGACCTTTTTTCCCTATATTTCCAAAAAAACATCGTTGAGGGCCTCAAAATGACTTCAGAAGTTGAGGACCCGAAAAACTACCAAAAATAGTAAATTGCACTACAATTAAGGAAACTAAAAAACTAAAAGAAACAGTGGTGACGGTCCAACTGGAATATGTGTATGGCCACCAATATCCACCTGGATCATTAAGGTAGATCCTAGGACCATCAAGCTCTAGATGGAATTGTTGTGTGATATGATGAGTCTTATGTGCCATATCATCAGAGCTAACAAGTGTATATTTTCATTGAGGAGGGATCACTACGATGTAGCAGATACAAATTATTCATGCAATAGTGCCCCACAATATCATTATGATTAGGTTGGTGATCCTTCTTGTATTACTTCGTCTCCTCAGGATGGTCATGCATCAGATACAAAGTCTTCACTGAGGCGTAGTGCCCCATTGAATGATGACAAGGCTCATGGTGATCCTTTTGGTAGTGCTCAACCACCTGCTTCTCATTCACCTCGTAATCACCCACTACCTCATGTTTCTCCTCAGAGAGAAGACCAACCACCTCCTCCTCCACCTCAAAGTTTGACTCTTTATCAATTAGTTGATTGTCCATCATCTTCTACTACAAACCACATGCCCACTACTATTGTTGTATGAGATAGTTTATAGCATTTATTTGACTATCTATATATATATATATATATATATATATATATATATATATATATGGTTCCTTTTTTTCTGTTCATGTGGACGTACTTAATTTATATGTTGGTTTTGATGTGTATATTGTTAGGTCATGTTAGTTATGTTCATTTAATGTGCTTGTATATATATGTGTATGTCATAACAATTATTTGACAATATGAGATGTATATTCGAGTATGTGTGTGGTTATGATGTTTGATAATGCTTGTGCTTTTTTTGTATGTGATCACAATAATTATGTCCTGTTAGATTATTAGAGTCATGTGGTAGCTAATGTTATTTATGCATGCTAGAGGTGTATATAATTAAATGATGCTAGGAAATTTGAATGTGTAATTTAGATGAAGTTTATGTTTGTTAGATGGTTACCATCATAGCGTTTATTTTTAGGTAATTATATTTATTAGAGATTACGTTTTTGTGAAACTATATCAAAATTTTATATATGAAGTTACTTGAAAAACAACTCACTTTAAATAAAAAATGCAAAAATATTTTTATAAATTACAAAGTTTACCATAAATTAATAATTTCATCTATTAAATTTTCCCCTCCAAACATTTTTTTCAATGTTTCATTTAGAAAGAAAATTTAAATATAGAAATTTGAATTTAACAAAAATTAAAATATATTTATAAATTCATAAAAAGTATTACATAAATATTGGAAAGGTGAGAACAATTATAATGTATTAATTAAAAATTAAAAATAAAATCTATATATATATATATATATATATATATTAATTTTCTTAGTTAAATTTCAATAACTTTGAAATATATAAAAAGAAATATAGTTTTTTTAAAGATTGAAATTGAATTAAAAATTAAAATAAAAATAAAAAACTTTTAATGTTGTGGACAACATTCAAATCCTTATTATAAATTAAGAAATATTTTGGTTAACCAGACTTGTGAATTCCCTACTATATATGACAACAATCCAACCTTATTATAAAGTAAGAGGAGTTTATTGAAGCTTATTATTAAAATATTGAATGTTAAATAACCTTCTATTAGCCAAGTTATATGGAGTTATCTTAGAAAGAAAAAACCATTGGCATATAATTAGAGAAATCGCGAAAATTTCTCAAAATTTTGTTAATTCTTGAATCTATCATTCAAACAAAGATCACATAGTTTCACTTAATATCATCATATATTAATATTGTACAAAGCAATCTCTTGTGTTTTTGTGTTGTCTTTAGAATAGATCTTGAAATGATGCACATAGTTGCACTTAATATCACCATATATAAAATTGTACAAACCAATCTCTTGTATTTTTGTGTTGTCTTTAGAATAGATCTTGAAATGATGCCTAGAAATAACCCTGGGAGCATATCAAGTGAGCTTGAAATTTCTTTTGATTTGAGTTTTGATGTGATATTGTTGTATAATGATGTTGTTTCTAAGTTTGAGAATGCTAAGAAAGAAACTCTTATAATATGAATGTTAGGAAAAATTTTCTTGAAAAGATTATTAATAAATTATAGAAGACCTATTTTGATCTTGAAAAAATTGTACATTAATGGATTTCTAGTTTTGGGAAGTGCGAAAGCTTTTTTTTGGATCTCTTCTTACTCATGTCATCTTATATGGATGCCAAAATTTAGATTTCGATATGTCTAGAGAATCATGGAGGAATATTGAGCAAAATCAAAAGTGTTTTATAATTTATAACCTTAAAATTAGAAATAGTACACTCTATCATATCCCTATTATAAAAGCCAATCTTTCATCCATTAAGAATATAACTATGAATAGGTACCTAGTTTACAAGCACAAAACAACTAATATGAAACATAAGAGAATTCCTAATATTACTTCAAAAAATCCTATCATACTTAGATATAGCTTAATAGGGGATGGAATAAAAACATTATTGCTTGGTTAAATGGTGGATAATAACTGGAAAATGGAAGAGAATGTCACTTTAAATAATATTCATAATCTAAATAAATAAAATTACATCTAAATTTAAGGAAAAGTATTGGTGCAATAAAGAAATATAGAAAATAGAAAATTAAGATATTATGAAGAGGGGAAGAATACTAATATACAAGAGTAGAAAATAGAAAGTTAATATATTATAAAGAGGAGAGTAATACTAATCTACAAGATCAAAAGTGTTAAATTGTGGCGCCCTAAAAATATTAAAAAAAGAGAGAGAAAATTAACATAGTATAAAGTGATCAGTAGCACAGATCTAGCACATCAAAAGTATATTTATGTTATAGTTAGCTTCAAGAAGAAAATTTAAATTGTTAAAATAAAAATAAACTCTCATGAGATTTATAGTAAAATCGGTCATTCCATGATTCCTAAAACTCTATAAGATGGCAAAATTTCCCCAATTATAATACAAAGAAAATAATGAAAAAATGTATTTTCTCTTAAAATGTTTCAATTTAAAAATAAGTTTAACAATACCAAACTTTCTAGCCTGTTAACTCATCAAAATAAATATTGATAGTTGTATGTGTAGATTTTTAGTTGAATTAAACTATTTGAACACATAATCTACATTAGGTTTCCATTGTAGAGGTTGGATCCCAAGATTAAGGATTGTGGAGGCTTAAAGGGTACCTAGAGAATCCATTGGTGCAAATGAGGCTCACATATTCCCAAGGCTCAAGTACTTCATATCTTACCTATGTTGGAGCCTCAGAAGGGAAGTGGTACAACTAGAGTGACTATGAGGTAGAGATGAGGATTCAGTTCCTTGGGTTGTGTAGGCAATGGATAGCAAGCGCTAGTTGGTTGGAATTGCTTTGTAGTTGGGTACCTTGGCCTAATTTTCTTGTAGTCATGTGGGATTCAAACAAAATTTGGATTTAGGTAAACATTTTCTTTAGTGGATCCATAGCCCTATTAGAATAACTACTACTTCTGAATCATAGCTAATGCTTATGTGCAAATGTTAGATGAAGTTAAGGATGAATTTTTATGTATTTGATCGGAAGAAAGTATCTAAATAAGTCATTCTGGTCACCTATATATATATATATATATATATATATATATATATATATATATATATATATATATATATAAGAGACCATTTGTATTATATATCTAACATACATGACTAGTTTAATCTAATAGAATTCTCCTTTAAGTGTTTCTTGTTCCATGTGTCCTTGCTTTGTATTTCTTAGTATATGTTTTGCATGCATTTATTACACAATATTAAATCCAACAAGCCATATTTTAGAGGTGACTTGTTGCTAAGAGAGTTAGATCAACAAAGTTTAGGGCTAGGGTGGACATTTATGATCTATATCCAATTAGTGATACTTGTGATTTTTTTTTAGTACCATGTGGGAATTTAATTGGGTTGTGTGTTTAATTATGTTAATTTAAGTATTACTTTATCATGCATTTAATAATTATGTACAATTAATGTGTAATAGAAATTATTCATGCATAGTAATGTAATGATGCATACATTGTGTATTTCATGTAAAACATAGCATGTTTAGTAGTAGAAATTATGAATGCATATGTAACACCCCATCCCACATTTACCCTCTTTAAGAAGATATCCAGGGTAAACATGAGTTGAGAGTTACTATTACATGACCCAACATCTAGGTTCTAGTTATGGAAGTGGGGTCTACTAACCGGAAAAATAATGACACCTCTGAGGAGTATGACATCACCCAAATACCATAGAACATCTTTTGATGAGAATGCCCTAGGCTGGAACTTTATTTTTCCCAAACCTCACACGCAAGTTGCATGCATGCCAAGCTTTGCATTGGGTTGGAAGGCTCTCACCACAAACACATGCCTTCTTCCATGTGGTTGTAGCTTGAATATGTCAGTTTAGAGGGTGAAAATAACAACTCAAGTTCAAATTTTCAGGGCGCACTACATACCAACTACCCAAAACAACCCATAATTCTCCAAAGCTTAGTCTAATATGATAACAAGTCTGAATGATAATTACTAAGGCTAAATATTACTAAAAAAATTCCAAAGACATGAGAAAAAAATTCGTCAAACACATGGTAAACATAGTAATTACATGTCATGAATACATATTTTTTTAATGTATTCTTATCTTCAAGAAGGAATCATCAAGAAGGCTCAATGCCCTCTCAATTTAGCTGCAACAACACTTGGTCGCCCTTGCATTGATAAAACCATTTAATAACTTATCAAATTATGAACAAGATCCATTACAAGAGCACATAATTTAACCATTCCTATGACTAACATATAACCATAAAAAAACCATGATAAACAAACATAAAATCACCATAATAATCAACATATGTGCTCATTGATCACAATAATAAAATAACTCATATTAACATATGAAAATTCCAACCAATTCAGGACTTCCACATACCACCCGATCATCAATTGAGCTGAACCAAATATCTCTTTCATCCAATCACCCCCATTCCATATTCCAATCATGAATGTGGGATCTAATGGGATAAATCAAAACATAATCAACTAGGGCTTCCATAGGCCAAACCAACTCCACCCTCAACTACATTTATTTCACCTAACTGAGTCTAGAAATCACTAACACCAAACAAGCTTGAATGCCTCCAACTTTCTTCAACATACCGAGAGGAATTTTCCTATCTCCACCCCATCCGTCAAGAGTTCCAGGAGAAATTCCATCTTCACCCTTGACCATTAGGAATTCACTATGACCATCTCACTAGAATCTAAAGTCTAATGGCCATCCACAATGCCATCGTCGAAGAAAATCAAGGATATAGAAAGGCAAGGCTGAAAACCACTGTGAATCGAAGAAAATATCATGCCAACGAAAACAAAGAAACCAAATAGCCAACTACATGTACCATGCATCCAAATATTAATAATGAAATCACACATGCAACCTGTTACGTCGAATGTTATCCTATTGTAGCCTCTTTTCCAATCCTTTATGTGTGCTCCTTTACTTTCCTTTGTGTGTTTTCTTGCTTGTCCAAGTGCTTCATCTCTCTTCTATTAAAGCTCCATTGACGAAAGTGATCAAAAGTTAGAACTCACAAAAGTTGTCAACTATTTCTCTAATGTCTTTTTATTATTGATGTCCAGTCTCTTCCTTTCTTTTTTCCTGTTTTCTTCATTTTCCCTCATTTTCTCTCTAATTTCCCTTGCATGCATATTTGTGTCTCTTCATTTCGTTTTCTTCTATTTTCCTGTATTTCTCATATTAAATTGTTGTTTATTGTCTCTTTGCCTTTGTCAATTCCTTTGTCAATTCTCGTAGTTGTTAATTAACTACAAGTGATGTCCACTATAGTATTTTGCCCTCCATTCAACACCTTGGTTTAATTTATTTACAGAGAAAATAAACATGGGATTATTACATCATAACAATGTAATGATGCATTCACGATGTATTTCATGTAAAACATATTATATTTAGCATTATGGCATAAGTTTACAGGGAATTATATAATAATTTCATTATAATCACATGATTTTGTAGAGTTGACATGTCAAATTTTAAACTTAAACTTAAAGCTTCAATTTTACGAGGAATTATATAATAATTTCATTATAATCATGTGATTTTGTAGAGTTGACATGTCAAATTTTGAACTTAAAACTTCAGTTTTTTTCCATATCTTATATGGAGACACTCTAAGTGAAATATTCAAAATCAGTTAGATGTTCTTACATAACAACTATTATATAACATTATTATATTATTCAAGAGCTATACTTAATTTTATTGTTCTTCAATAGTTGTTTCACATTGCAACATTTATTATTATTAACTTTATCTCAAATAACTATTTGTATAATTATATTACATTATAACATTCACATAATATCAAATTGACTTTGATTAATTCTAATAAAATAAAAATAAGTATATTTAAATATGTTTCATCATATTTAATAATAATTATTCTATAAAATTAATATTCATTCACAATGTGAAATAAATAAATTAATTTCAATATGATATCGCTCTGATATCTCTTGAGTGAAATATTATATAACATTAATTACGTAATTAAGAGATTTATTTTATTATATTTATAAGCATCGTATTTTCTTTTGATTCTTCATTGTTGACAGATATTTATCATCTTAATATATGGTTTGCATACATTTCTCTTCAATTAATCACTTTAAATAGCTTTCATTGGAAAGCATCATAACATGCCGTGATAAAATTTTGTTATAATTTTTATTTTAATGTGGACGAATCTCAGGAGGGCATAACAGATACTTTGAATACAAATTTTATTTTGATGCAAACATCAAAATTTTGAATTTTCGTTGAAAGACAATGAACGTCTTTATCTGTATTTTTATGGAAAATACACGTCATGTTTGTATTTTCCAAAGTGATAAACATGAAAATATATACCTTCCATTTGTTCAAACCTCCATAAGAGTTCCATTTGTTTTGGAGTTTCTTTGAAAATGGGAAGTGACCAATTATTTTATAAATATACCGGGAAATTGGTACGAAATTTTTGGTCACACTGAATTTTAAACATCTTGTTTGTAATTCGTACGAAAGTTTCTTCTACGTTTGATCTAAAAATGCAATACATGCCCTTCATCATTGAAAATATTCAAAGAACATTTTGAAAATAGTTCGAATATAAAGAATAAATTTAAAAATAGTTACTGATTTATGTGACAGTTAACATTAGTATAGCCATTAATAACAATTTATAATTCTTTATATCATCTGGGCATAAAATTTGTTCTTTCCCAATCTCAATCCATCTAAGCAATTCCAACTCAATTCATTTAAGCAATTCCAATTTGTAAATGTACAACTCTATTATGTTATTTGTCTTTCAAGTAATAGTTAAAATAGTATCAGAGCTTGAAAAATCAAGCTATCTGTTACCCATGATCTGCCACTAAGAGCGAAAGAATTAAAACCGCCATCATTTTAAAGAGAGACACACATCTTTTCTCGTCTGCAGCCGCTGTCGTGAGCGAAGATCAAGCCCTGCCCGCTGCGGTGAGCCACCATCGCTGCGTCGGTGCAGAAGTTAGCGCGTCGTGGGGAAGTACCAATATTTAGACTCAGTTTTCCATAATAACGATTAGGTTAACTGACGCAAATTTTTGTTGGGGAAGCAGGCTGAAAGAGGCGTGGACTTTGGATTTAGGGTGAAATGCCTCCTGTAGATTTAGAGAAATAACCAAAAAAAACAGGGAGTTATTATTATGATGTAGAGTAACATAGAAAATGAGAAAAATAAGAAAAACAGAGTTATTATTATCATGTAGAGCAATAGAGATAAATAGTCATTATTTTAATGTTTTTCATGAGCAAAGGGATTATAAGGATAGATTTAATTTTTATTTTCCACTTATTTGTACATTATTTTGTTAAAAAATCTGATTTTTGGACTATTAAAATGAGAATCTGAGTGTGTCTAGCAGTTTATGGGATATTATGTAAAAAGCTTATGGAATATCATGTTGTATGGGTTTGAAAACTTTTTAAATTAGCCATTTATAAAATTATGAGCAAAATCAAAATATCAACATTGACTAAACAAAAATAAAAATGATACTATAGGGACATTGTCTTACAGTCAATAGTGCTTGGATGACACTAATAACATATAGTAAAAACCCATGGAATACTCATCCGCATCAAATTGAGTCTCATAAAATGTTAGTTGTGGATAAAGTAGCTACCATCTATATGACATGAATGTTATAATTGTCATAAAGAATAAAGTTGAAGAAATCTTAGAAGAAAATAAGTTGTAGAGTATGAACATGGTGATAATGGTGAAGCTCACCGTGGAGACTATCATGAAATTGAAGTTAATGGATATATCGATATTGTTTTTGCACTAGTAGCAAAATATGAGGAGAATTAGCATTGGAAGTTGTTGAAAGTACCACAGTGAATGTTGAATTTGATTTTGATTATAAGGGTGAATTAGTATATTTTAAGATGTGGTTTGTAAAGAAAAAATAGAAAAATGAAAACAATAATTAGAGTTGTTGAAATCATTGATGTTTTTTATCTTATAAAAATAATAAAAAATAATAGCTGAAGTACAAATAGATGTAGAAAAAGAATTAGATAAAAATGAGGAAATATTTTGGAAAAAGATTAATTGATTAAAGATGAAAAATAAGAAAAAAATGCAAAATATATAATTTAAAAAAGAAAAAAATTGTAATTAACCATAGGAAAAATAAAAATAACTGCTTAAATTGATTAAAAAAAATTGTAACCCTAGGTAAGATTTAAAGCGGTCAAGTTGTAATGAAGTACTAGGGTTTGCCACAAGGCATTTCACAAAACTTCATAAGAACAATTCGCTTGACGAAAGTACACAAAAGCTCATAGTCTCCGTCTCGTTCAAAGTTGCTTCTGCGATCTGGCAATAACTCGCAAATCACGATTCCGTGGTGTTCTTTCCTTCGTTTCACTTCAACGTTCTCAATTGTAACATGACAAAAAGAAACTAGTATATTTGAAATTGTTTTCCTTGAAATGAATTTTTGAAAGCTAGTGCTGCAGCGACCGGAAGAGAGAGATTGGATATCAGAATAAACGAAAAAAGAAATGGTAGAAATGCAGGAATCCACTCAACAACAATCGAGAAACGAAATGTTAATTTTTTTTTTTAAAGAAGGTTTCATAAATATATAAAATCTTCTTCGCACCTTCGTTACTCTCCATGTACATTACAAATCATTTTCTTTCCAAAAATATTTTTACCTATATTAAAACATGATAATTAGAAATATGATTGTATGTTGACAGAAAGGTTAAGTCGTATCAATGTTCATAAAATCCTTTTACCTATATTAAAACAAGATAAACAGAACCATAATTGTTTGTTGACATCAAGGTTAAGTCGTAACCATGTTCATAGCAACTGACAATAAGTAAATGTCGAATTCATTTTTGACCTCAGTCCTGTTCTTCGATTTCCAAATTGGACAATCTAGAGAAAGTCAACCGGATGAGAAACTTAATCCTGAATTATAATCCACTTAATTGGATATTGGAAAATAAGGTGTATTGTTTTTGGTAGCTTTACATGATATTATTATTATAAATCAATATAGATCTATTTTATGTACATATTTAATAGGGGCAGAGTAAGACCAAATTTATTTAATTTTTTTAGAATATAAAATATAATGTGTTATTTTTCATTGTTCAAATTATATTTTTGAATGCTAAATAAAATATATATAGGAGTTTTAAATAGTTTTTTATTATCAATATATTACTAGCAGTTTTTTTTGCCATCTTATCTGTTTTAAATCAAAAAAGTTGTACAAGAAAATAGCAATTGATAACTTAATTTTAAGTTAATTTTTTTTGTATTTTTTTCTCAAGTTTATAATATGTAACTACATTAGAATTGTTTAACAAAAACATTCTCCAATGTCATTAGAACCCCATGGTGGAATATTAAATACTAAATTGATTACATTATATTTTAAGGTAATCTAACTAATAGATGAGATGATATTTTAATTTACAAAAATTGAATGTCTCAAGGATCCATTTATACATAGAGTGGTTCTAAACTTCTAATAGTTAAGAATGCATGCCTTCTTGTAAAAGGTTAAAAGTTCAAATTCAAAAAGGTAGAAAATAGACATCTAGGAATCAAATCACTAGGTAAAGACATGGAATTCATATTTAAGTATAGCTTCCTTCATTTATCATAGCTATATAGCAACAACATGTGGGATTCAACTAATATAATTATCCCAACTTGCAAAAGACGAATTGAAATTTAGTTAGAGTGTAACGGTAAAAAACCCCAACTTGGAGAAAGATTCGTGGAAATTCAATTACAATATAATAGAAAAATGTGAAGTAAATCTGGTTAAAATAAATATGTGAATTAAAGATTTATTCATTACTTTATAGTTTAAATATTACTTAATATATTAAATATTAATTAAATATGTGAACTTATTATTTTTTTTACACAACTCTTACTAGTGACATGTGAGTTCAAATTGGGCAACTTAGAAGTTTATGAATACTTTCTATAAAGAAAAATAATCTTTTTGGAAAGATCTCTAATTCTATTAAAAAAAATAAGTTACTAGGGAAAATTCCTAAAACTTTAAGAAAATATGTGAACTTTCTATTTTTTTTACATACATGTCTCACTAATAACATGTGTCATTACGAAAATGAATTGATTGACAAAAAAAAAGCAAGTGTATTTGCACATGAATTGCAAATATTATATATGTATATATAAATGGAGATTAAAAAAATCCCAAATAATACATGAAATTTGAGGAGATTGAGACATTTATATATAGATAGTGCGGTTATCAATTTTAGGAATCCTTCACACTAGAAACCACTATATGATATAAGCAGTCCTGATTACATTCTTATCATAATCTTGGTGGTGAATGAAAAAAGAAAGGCAACATTTAAAAAAAAATCATATTTATATAAATCTTCGAAAAGGTAAAAAATTTACCTACCTCCTCTTTATAAATCTTAGGAAAAATCCAAAAGTTGCCTATTGAATTTTGGGATTTTTTCTAAAATTTATATAATATGAAAAAATGAAAGCAACATTTAAAAAAAAGCATATTCATATTAATCTTCGAAAAAATGAAAAAAATTAAGTAACTTCCTCTTTATGATACAAGTCCAGAGGGTACTTCACATGGACTTCCTATTTTTCATAGGTTGCGTTGACTTCTAATAATCCAGGAAGTCCATCTTCACAAGGTACGAATTCTAATGGAAAAGATAACACATTGAAGGCCGACCGCAACGTGCATTAGATTTTGAAAAAAACGATTGGCATTTAAACAAAAATACAAAGCTATAATGGAAAACTTAATTTACTCTCGTGCCACTAATTTCCCAGTTCCCACGCCTTATAAAAGGTTCATGCTGTTTCAGCTTATTCTGCTTCTTTTTTGGACCCCTTCTTCTCGTGATGCTTGTGGAAGGCAAACCCTCCTGCTCCAACGGCAATAGCTGCAGCAATCTCCTCTTCAATCTTGTGCCTGTGCGCGTGCTCTGGATCCTTCTTTGCTTCGTGCTTCTCATACTACATAAGAATAATTTGATATCAATATGTCTGTTCATTCAGAGTTTTGCATACTAAAATACAGATGAACTAATATTATCTTTAAATCTAGAACAATAAAACATTACTTTAATATCGAAATCTGACTTGATCCCTCTCCTCTGAATTAATATGGCTTTATTCCATGACAAATTCTCAGAATGCTGAAATTCCAACATAATTATTATATTCCAAAATAAAAATCAGACCCAAAGTAAAAGATTATTTTAATATGAATGCAAACGCTCCAGTGGCTACTGCTCCCAATTCACCCAAATGCTCCTCGCGCTTATGCTTCTTCTCCTCCTTCAGTGCTTTCTCATGCTCCAATTCACTAGAGTTAACATTCTCCAAAGCATAAACATCTGCAGTCTGTGTCACCTGCTCATTATCATACATCGTTTCAGAAGAAACAACCTCCCAGGCAGCAGAATTTCTTCGAATAAGGTTGTATCCTCCACATATGGTATATATCGAATATGAAGAGCTACGTGAATTAGAAAATAAAGCATATTACCAATAATGCATAAATCATATTACCTAAATTAAAAATGGAGACTCAGTGTCATTTTTGGTAAAAAGTTATGATGAAGGTATATTTCTTTGTTTTTTTGAACGATTATCTTTTATGATTTTTATGATAAAGCAATAGTATTATTTTATTTTTGGAACTATTATATTTTATGATTTTATGATTTTATGATTTTTCTGCACACCTCTTACTAGTGACATGTGTCATTATCAAAATGAATTGGTTGACGAAAAAGCACCTGTATTAATTCAAAATAGAAGGCCTATCGGCCTAATTAACGTATTATTTTTAGAACTATTTCCGTCATAATTAGATGCAATAGAATAAGGCTAGTTTGAATTTGAAAAAAAAATAATTTAAAGTCAAATTAGCCTTTATCCTAACAGCTAAGCCATTTTTACATCCTCTTAAAGTCAACCACACTAGTTGGTTTGAAACAGGTAGACAATATGCATGTAATTATTACTAGTTGTTATCGCTAGTGCTAATTTAGCCATTTCTACATCTATTTAAAATCAATCTATGGATCTCATATCTCCCCTAGTCATGATGATGAAACACACTTGTTGATTCGAAAAGCTGCTAATTTAGCCATTTTTACATCTATTTAAACTCTAAGTATGGATCTGATCTCTCACCTAGTCTTGATGACGAAACACGGTAGTTGGCTAAAAAAAAATAGACAATATTCTATTGCATGTAATTACGCCGGAGGCATTTTATTTTTGGGCTTGGGGTGAGCAAACACTGTTCACCCCAGCCAATGAGAAACATTTTTCATCGCGCATGGAGCTGGTTAAATCTTCACATTTGGCAGCAAAGTATTGGATGCGGGTGAGTTAAAGTCTTGATCGTCCACTGCCCAGGAAATCTGCATGCAGTACTCTAAATGAAATCCACGTTCAGATACGCTTCCAGGTTGTGCCAACGAGAGGCATCTCTGTCTTACCTCTAGAACATTTGTGCCTTCCTTTCTTTCCAATTGAGCAATTTGGTTGATGTTACCATCTGTTAGGAGTTCGCAAATGCCTGCTTGCATTCACCTGCGTGTTGATTTTATATGGGTGGTTGACTTCAACCTTGGTGGCACCACCATGAACGTTTTGGAGCCCTGTGAGCTTCGATCCAGGGTGATGGTAGGGAGTCTCTGGGCCATTACTTGAGGAGGCGAAAATCAAGAAAAAAATCAATCGAGAAAACTTGAATCCCAGTACAAGACTTACAATGCAGCAGAGACCGTGAAGAACTAACCACAAGAAGGCTGCTGGGGACTTGGACACGCTCTCTACTGAATGTTCGGGACTCAGCCTCAAGTTGTTTCTCCTGTTACAGTTCTGTAATGATCTCGGCTTCATTTTCTCTGTATTAGTGAGCCTTGGGCTCGATGAGTTTCACCTAATTCTGTAGCCCATGATCTCTGCTGTGCTGGGTTTCCTTCACAGTTGCCTTTTGTGTTGTTTTTTAAGAGGTTGGCGTCGCGGTAACGGGAGATCTGGACGACTAAGTGAACCTTCGAACACAACTGCTAACCAAACGCATTTTGTCTTGGTTAAGTTATGTCCACTTGACAGGTGATCCATATTTTCTAGATTAGAAGCGATCGGTAGTTGACAGGTAGAACGCATAACAGGGGCCGGCTTGTCATTTTCAAACACTGTTGATGCAGATGGAGTAATTGTTGCAACAGGTCTTCTATAATGACAAGACTTAGAAAATTATAAACAGCTACACTGTAATTGTAATTGGATCAGCCAAATGAATCGATATAAACATGTGAAATGAACAGGTATTGTAGGCGAATGCACCTAGTTGACTTTATGTACGAAAATATTTTTGTTGCAGAGGGTTTACTTACTGCAGTCCCTGTAAAGGTACCGTAATCATATGCTTCAAATTGCTGTAAGTCGTCCACAACAATCCTGTCTACAGCTCCAGTGAAAAACTCGATTTCTACTTTCGTTGTTCCCGTCCCTCTAGCTGTGTAATTTTCAATATAGAGTACAATATTTCCTTTTGCTTTGTTTGCATCTAAGCATTCTAGAACACAATTGCTGCAGAATACATTCCTTAGAATTTCCCCTCTTCATGAAAAACCTAGAAACGAAAAATACAGGCAAACATGCGAATGTGTTAAGCTACAATCCCACCGCCTCTGGTTCGCCCATCACTGCGCGTAATGTGAAAGCCTCTGGCTCCATCTCAGAGCAGGTTCTCCAACTTTAGCCCTCATTTGGTCATGTGGAGCCAGGAACTGGGCAACCATATTGCATTCACTGGAGCTCATCATCTTCAACTGAAGCTGTAAGGAGAAAATAATCTCGAGTATACTCAAGGAGCATTACAGTTTTCAAAGAAGCGAAATGGTGTCCAAGAGTTCGTTGTTGACGTGTTTACTGTTTGGTTAAAAGAGCCAGAGGAACGTGGGCCTCATGCAAAGCCGAACCATGCATGAAGTCCATTCTGATGTTTATTCAATTGAGATAAGCACGGCTAATCTTGGTACACACCTTTTGGTAATTCTGGTATCCATTCAATCGAGATCTGAGATCTGAGTCCTAGCATATTCATAGTACATGCCGTATAATTTTGACGTGCCGTAGAATTTTGGTGCCTGTTCAATTTTTCTTTTTAAAAGCGTCCAAGTATTGAGTGAATCTGAATTTCATTCTGAATAATTGGTGGTTCTCTTTTACTTGTCATGGGTAACTTGATCTGACAGATTGATGCAAAGATAATGCAAGAGGCAGAGCATTTTGTTTGATATAGTAAGTTTTTTTGTTTACTTTTCTCTTACCTTTTATGAGCAACTTGATCTACTTCCATCTATCAATTGATGAGGAAAGATAATGCAAGAAGATATGATGCACTTCCATCATGAAAGATAATGCAATAGGTAGAGAATTTTCATTTTGTTTTCTGTATTAAATATTTTGTTTGAAGCTTCTGATATGTGTTTTCAAAACTTATTAGCAAGGGGTTTGTTATGTGTTTAGCTGTTCTACAGTTTAAACTCCCTGCAAAGTTCAAATTTTATCAAATTTTATTAAGGAAATGCATTTACAAAATTAGTTTTAACTGAATTGTTGAAAAGCCATTTCATTGACTATAAGAACTGCGTATCGCAACCATACAAATATAATAAGTTGGATAGAACTTGAAATTCAGCCATTTCATTAACTATAAGAACTGCCTATCGCAACCATACAAATATAATGAGTTGGATAGAACTTGAAATTCAGTTCAGGAAGGAAGTATTATGCAAAGAGGCAGAGCATCTTAACTATCATAACCATACAAATACAATAAGTTGGATAGAACTTATTTCCATACAAATACACTAAGTTGGATAAAACTTATTTAGTTGGATAGAGTTTGATCTTCGGTTCAGATAGAACTTATTACCATACAAATACACTAAGTTGCATATAACTTCAATAAGTTGGACAGAACTTGATCTTTAGTTCAGATAGAACTTATTACCATACAAATACACTAAGTTGGATAGAACTTGATCTTCAGTTTAGGCAGGAAGTATTATGCAAGAGGCAGAGCATCATCATTTTTTTTAGTATAGTAAATATTTTTTTGAAGCCTCTGATCGGTTTGTATTGTATGTGTCCAATTTTATTAGCAAGGAAAGGCATTTACAAAATTAGTTGTAACTGAATTGCTTAAAAGCCATTACGCTAACCATAAAAACTATCACAATGATACAAATACAAGATATCTACAAAATGCAATAAGTTTGATGGCCATTTCACTTGAGCCGCCAGCTGCACCAGTTCCTCTTGAAACTCACTTAACTTCACCTCCTTGTTCACTACGCTCTGCCTTATCTTTGGAGGGTCTGTCAATGTCTCTGCAACGGTATCCAAAACCAGTCCAAAACCAAATCGAAGGTGTCACGAAGTTTGAGCATATCGTTGGCTGGGAAGAGCTTGCTTTCCATGTAGCGCTGCTCCACAACCACATAATTGGGCAGTTTTCCTTTGCTGGCATGGGCCTTGAATTGAGCCGAGTAGGAGTGGAAATTTCCAATATACTTGAGTTTTTTTAGATTCCTGTAGAACAGAGTAACTGGAATTTTCTAGTAATAAATCCCGAATGATAAACCCGACTCGTCTATTGATTCGAATATGGTTTTCTGCGGGTACCTGTTGGCCAATAGCTTGGGAATATTGCTAGTGGCTCCATGGGAAGTCGTAAAATGAACGTAAAGTCTGTTGGGTTGAGTCAAAGCTGGTACCGAAGCAAACCACCGATCAAATACCGCGAACTCACTTACCAGAGTGTTATATACAAGAACAACCTCAGGTCTGAAGCCATTCATGATAGTCTCAGACATGTTGGCACCCACTAAGGAAGTCGCCTGCTGGGCAAATCCGTTCATGGGTGCAGCATCCGCGGAGGTGTTCTCGGAGCCAAAAATCTGCTCTCTTATGGCCTGAAACGAATGCCTCGGGTCCGGATCCACATACTCTGCCTCTTCTTTGAAGAAAAGACTCGCAGAATTGGGATCGGTGGTGGATATGGGATTCGACTCCTAGCCTGTGACTCCATCGATTTGTGGATTCACACCATCTCTTCATATAGGATATATATCAGTTTGGGCATACAGCTTAGAAGTGCAAACAAGTAAATAATTTTGCTAGTGTGAAATATATTTTTATCTTTTTTATTCTTACATTCTTTTTTTATTGGTATAGTATTTAATTGTTTTATTATGAGCATATTATTGGTGAATATTTTATTTTTTTGAATGAGTTGGTGGTTTCACTGAAGTATAGTCTATAGATTTAAGATAATAACCACAAAGTTATAAAATTAAAGTCATTGAGATGAAATTACCTACCTTCTTTCCTCCTTCAAGTCACCTTCTTTCCTCCTTCAAGTTAAGCAAACAACATATTTAATTTTCATAGTTTTAAATCTAAAAATTCATGTAATCAATCAATGGCAGATTTTACCCCTAATAAATTCACATTCATCATGTTCCCTAACATGTACCACAAAATTATTCATGTCTCCTCCTTCCGGCGTTCCCTTGCACCCCCGGTGCAATTGCTAGTTATTTATTACCACTTTTTAAAAAATATATACAACCCATCACACAAACCAAAATTCTAAACATATTCCTTTTTTTATATATAAAATGATCCTGCTTCAGCAAAGTCAATATTATGGAAATGGTCAACTATTTTCCTCGATCGCATTCAAGTAAAAGTACCAATAAAATGTCAGCCTAGCCACGACATAGAAACATCGATCAACAGGGTCACCTCAGAGATCTGAAATTTGACCAATCATAGGTGTCCATTGCGGCGTGCTCGGAACCTCCAGCATCACATTGAAGAGTCTTGAGATAATATCAAATGTGTCACTGCGGTGGCGATGATAACCATGTCAATAAATGGCCTACAGAGATGAAATGACATAGCTAATTGAACTTAGCCCATCGAAGACAGACATGGAGGTTGGGGTGATGACCATTCTTCCAACTCTGATTATGATAAAATGTCTCATTCATATATATATATTCAACTATAAAAACCATAAACCATATACATATATTCAACTAGGCTGAACTCTCCTCTGAAAAAAAAAACTAGGCTGAACTCAAGATCTTTAAACCCCTATTTTTGGAATAGCCTCTAGGACTCATACGTTGACACGGAAACGTTGTGAGAAGGGCTTACCCATCAGCCACCCTAGCGGAAGTGTTCACCCACACTTACATTCGCTATGTAATGTAGTTATCCTCTATATAAGCCCTGCGGATGCCCACGAGTCTCATACATGTGTTAACTTTTCTCTTCGCTTTTTCGTATATTTCCCAACATTTCTCAACAATTTTGTACGCGCCTCATTGTCTCTTACCCTCTGAAACATGCAATCCAACACGAACATTGTTAAACCGAAAATCGACGAGAATATTTTGGTTATTCAGATTAAGGAAGGCTTGGATATACTCCAACAAGAAGAGGAGGAGGATTTCTGTGCGTCCGTGTTTAATGTGCCCAAAGAGCTATTCGCACTGAAGCCCGAAGCGTACATTCCTCACACCGTTTCCATTGGTCCTTATCACCACTCGAGATCTGAGCTCTATGAGATGGAGCGCTACAAACTTGCAGCTATTCACAGATTTGAGAAAAGAATCAACAAACTAAGCAAGTTTTAGTGCGTCGTCGTGGAGGATTTTAAGAAGCATGACTGGCAAATTCGGAGCTGTTATCACAAGTTCATCGACTACAAGGAAGAAAGCTTGGCATGGCTTATGTCACTGGACGTGGCTTTCCATCTTGAATGTTTGCAATTTTATATCATGTTCGAAATTCTAAATAATTCCTAACACACACAGGAAAAACAATTCCTTTTCTCAACACTGAGATTTGAATAAAAAAAAAGTGGAGATTTGAATTAAAAAAAAGTGGATATGGATAAAAAAACTATTTTCATTCAAATTAGAACACTATTACAATATGAAAGATTTTCTTGTAAACTTCACTTCAGAATTAGAATGCAAATTTTGCATGTGTTGCTGCTACAAACACAACCTTGTTTATACTCTGTTTCTGCTCTGTCTCCTTTTTCTTTTTTAAGACAGTTTCAGTGTCTTTTTGTTTCTGCCTTCCAACCTCTATATATATTTTTCACCACACTGCTATCTTTATATATATTATAAAACTTATATAACATGTAACCCCAATGTTTTAAGATAAAATTGTAATGGGATTTTTTAAAACAAATAAAAACATTAAAAGGATTAAGCCTTTAACCAATGTTAAAAAGCTTAACAAACTTTTCATTGCGGATTTCAAAACAGAGATTCAAACTAGTTGTAAAAACTTTATCGCATCCATTTTCCTCCTGGCTGACTGGACTTCAAAATTTGCGATCGTGCTTTCATTGGCTAGACAGTACACACGTTGGCGAAATTCAAATGTGGTTCAAACGTATTTCATAAGGCTATCACATCCATTTTTGGCTTGGTGACGTCGGATTCACATGGTGCGAACGGGCGTTGATTGGCTGCAGGCTTTGGAGACATGGAGAGGTGGGTTCCACAACCGTTGACATGGCGCATTTCGAAACAAATCAATGCGCGGTAAAAGTTGTGGTTGCTGTAGGGTTTTAAATGCAGGTTGGTGAATTGTAATGGTGGGTACATGGCTGATTTGAATGGAGTGATGACGTGGTTTACACCACAATATTCAATGCCAAACAGAGCTACGAATTTTACCAGGAAAATTGGATTTGCAGGTTTTACACTCAGACATTTAATGCAGGATGGAGTGTAGAGAACAAACATAAACGCTACTGCAGTGTCCTTTAGCTTAGATTTGTTGTTGTGATTAATTTCAACATTCATTCTTAATCACAACTGCTGCATTCTTCCATACCCAGACATTTTATCAAATAATTAAAACTCTTGCCCCAATGGTTTTGTCAATATGTCAGCAAATTGTTCCTCTGTTCTACAATGTTGCAAAACAATTTCTCCATTGCTCACTAAATCCCTAATGTAGTGATACTTTGCATCAATGTGTTTCGTTCTCTTATGAAACACGTAATTCTTTGATAATGCTATTGCTGAGCTATTATCACAATAAATTGTTGTGCATTTTACCCGTTCATGACACAAACTTCTCAACATTCTCCTCATCCATACTGCTTGACATGTTTCTGCTGTAGCTGCTACATACTCTGCCTCTGTTGTTGATAAAGCTATAATTGGTTTTTTTTTAGAAGCCCATGAAATGGCTCCTGATCCCATATGAAAAACATATCCAAAGGTTCTTTTCCTATCATCTATACTTCCAGCCCAATCATTGTCAGTATATCCAATAAGTTCAAAATTTTCTGAAGTGGTGTATAAAATTCCATACCTCTTTGTTCCTTTCACATACCTCATAATTCTTTTTGCTACTTGCCAATTTTCCTCCTTTTTCTTTTCTATAAATTTGGAATTTAAACTGACAGCATGCATAATATCTGGCCTAGTTTCAGTCAAATACACAAGGCTGCCAACTATACTCTTATATAAACTTGGATCAAAATCCTTGTTGTTGTCTTCTTTGCTTAACTTCAATCCCATCACTATAGGAGTAATTTCTGCCTTGCAATCCTACATATTAAATCTCTCCAAAACTTCTTTAACATACTTACTTGAGAAATGAAAAACTTATTTTCATTTTTTTCTACTTCTATTCCTAAGAAGTATCTTAGCAATCCCATATCAATCATCTCAAATTCATCCTTCCTGATTGTTTTAAAATTCTCAATGAGGTAAGAATCATTACATGTGAATATAACCTCATAAACATATAAAACAACAATCATCATCCTACCATCATTTTCCTTGATGTATAGTGTGGGTTCTCCTTCACATTTCTCAAACCCATTTTCCAGTAGATAGACATCTATCCTACTGTACCATGCTCTTGGTGATTGTTTTAGCCCATAAAGAGAACTCTTCAATCTGCATACTTTGTGCTCTTGGCATTCCTTCTCATAGCTTAGAGGTTGTTCAACATATACCTCTTCCATCAATACTTCATTTAGGAATGCTGATTTCACATCCATTTGGTAAAATTTCCACTTGTGTTGTGCTGCTATGGACAACACTGGTCTTACTGTTTCCATTCTTCCAACCGGTGCAAAATTTTCCTCATAATCTCTTCCTTGTTGCTCCTTATAGCCTTTGACAACAAGTCCGACATTGTGCCTTTCAATCTTACCTTCAACATTACTTTTGGTTTTATCAACCCATTTTACTCAAATCACTTCCTTAACTTTTGCAAGATCAACTAGTTCCCATGTATTATTTTTCTCTATGGCATTTATTTCTGCATCCATAGTATCTATCCATTTATTATCTTTTACAGCTTCTTCAAAATGAATAGGATCCTCTACATGACAATACAATGCAAATAAAGAGTTCATACCTTCATTTGTTGCTTCTTTCTCATAAATCTCATTTAGACTTCTGAATTTGGTTCATCTTTCACTTGTTGAACTTGTGCTTATAGAAGCACTCAAATCTGCTCCTTGTGATGTGTTTGGAGAAGCATTGTTATCACTTCTCAAGGGTGTTCTCATACATGGTTGTGATTTCCCTTGTTTTCCTTGTGTTGGTGGAGGTGGTACTGCTAATGAGGGATGTCTTTCATCCATTTCTTCCTCATATTCATCATGAGACAAACAACATTTTACATTCACTGTTTTCTCTATGATTTTATTCTAAGCTTCTTCCTCAATAAATTGTACATTTCTGCTTATCATAAACTTCTTGGTGGATGGGTTATACAATCTTTATGCTTTGGATTCTTCACTGTATCCAACAAATATGCACTTCTCTCCTTTACTGTTCAACTTCTTCCTTAGTTGGTCTGGAATGTGTGCATAAGCCACACAACCAAAAACTCTCATGTGGGAGACAAAATGTTTTATGCCACTCCATGCTTCTTCCGGAAATCTGTTCATAACACTCTTTTTTGGGCATCTATTCTGCACATATGCTGCACAATGTATAGCTTCAGGCAAATATTCATTTGACAAATGTTTTGCCTTCAACATACTTCTCACCATATCCATGATGGTTCTATTTTTCCTTTCAACAACTCCATTTTGTTGTGGTGTATATATTGCTGTAAATTTCTTGTGTATCCCATTATCTCTGCAAAAATGCAAAACTTCTTTGGAAATATATTATCCTCCTCTGTCTTTGACTATTAAGACGTTAATATACTGCCCACTTTGATTCTCAACAAGAGATTTAAAGTGGAAAAATTTCTCAAACACTTCACTCTTCAACTTCAAGAAATAAACCTAAGATTTTCTTCTGTAATAATCAATAAAAATCATCATATAGTGGCTACTTGCTAATTATGGTGTTTTCATTGGTCCACACAAATCAGAATGGACTATTTCTAAGGGTGCCTTTGCCCTTATGCTCTTTCTTGATGGAAAGTTTTCTCTGTGTTGTTTTCCCAAGATAAAACCTTCACATAGACTATTTCGCTTTTCAATCAATGGTAATCCCTTTACCACTGCTTTCCTATGCAACAAATTCAGACCTCCAAAGTTGAGATGTCCAAATCTCAAATGCCATAACCATTTTTCATCTTTTGATTCTCTTTGGAACGTCTTTTGTGTCACTGCTTCCATTGCAGCTCCTTTCTTCAAATCTGCTCTCATCGTGAGAGGAAACATTATGTTTCTTGTCATATTCACTTGTTCAATGCATCACTTGCTTGGTGGTTTATCCATGATGGTGCATACATCATCTTCAAAGAAAACATTGTATCCCTTTTGAATGAGTTGTCCAATTCTTAACAAATTACATTTCATACCTGCTACATAGTATACATCAGATATGCTTTTCTTTTCCCCTTTCTTTGTCAATACACTCACTAATTTTTCCCATGACAGAGACCTTACTATCTGTCCCCAATGTTATTTGAGACTTTACATTTTCATCTAACATGGAAAACATAGAGATGTTTCCAGTCATATGGTTGCCACATCCTGGATCTAGAAACCATATATCTTCATTCTTTTCTTCAGCCATATTATATGCTAAAAAAAAAAAATCTTGACTGAGATTCTTTTTTGTAAAATTAGCACTAGGCCTACTACCCATGTCACTTTGTTTCTTCCTACATTCATTGGCATAATGACCAAACTTCTTACAATAATGACATTGGACTTGGAATTTATCATACCTTTGTCCATGCACTTAATTTTGTCCACCTTGTTGGTTGCTGCCTTGGCCTTAGTTCTGATTTTTATTGCTGCCCCTTCCACTAGTATTTTTTGGGTTGTTTCTTCCTCTGTTTTGGCTTCTGCCTCTTCCTTTTCCTCTGTAGTTTTCTCTGCCTTGACCTCTTCTTCTTCAAAAGCACATTTGGTTCTTGAAAGCATGCTCCAAAGATGAGTTTGTTGTTCTATCCAATCTTTGTTCCTTGTGTTATTAATGATGCATGAAGCTCATCAATAGTAAAATTTGAGAGATCCTTTGTCTCTTTAATGGTTGTTACTATCACATCAAATCTTGAGGGTAAGATCCTCAACACTTTCTCCATTATTTTTCTTTCTTCTATTGTCTCTCCATGAGATCCCGTTAGGGTAACCAACCTAATCAATGATGTGAAGAATGAATCTATTGTGTCAGATTATTTCATGCAAATGACTTCAAAATTCCTTTTCATTAATTGAATCTTTGTTTTATTTACCTTCTCCAAGCATTGATAGATTGTCTGGAGGGTGTCCCATGGATCCTTGCACCTCTTTGCTGCTGCAATTCTTGGAAATATACTTTCATGCACTAACTGATAGAGATAGAAGAGGGCTTTTGAGTCCTTCTTCCTATTAATTTTCAGCGAATCCTTCTCTGACCGTGTTAAGGCATTATATGCTTCTTCATCTAGTGGTTCTTCTAAACCATATTCAACTAGCTCCCATAAATATTGAGAGAAAAATATGGCTTTCATTGTGATTGCCATATAGTCATAGTTCTTCCCATTGAACTATGGGAGTTGAGTATTTCCCATACTCGTGCTTATGCTAGCTCCCACCATTGCTAAGTTACTGAACGATGCTTTAAAAAAATTAACTGTGTTTCTTTTTTTTAAATAAAAATTCTCACTGCTGGGAGATAAACTCTGTCTTCAAGAGACTCCCTTCTACAGTTCTGTGGACTACACTCTTTAAAAAAACACAAAACTCTGTTTTGGTAAATACCTGGCTTTGTCGAGCCTTCACACTGCTGGAGAAAAATTCAACAACTCCTTCTTCTTTCAGCTTCTTTGGGAAATGCAAAGAGCCTTGACTAGCTCTGATACCATGTTGAAATTTCTGAATAATTCCTAACACACAGAGGAAAAGCAATTCCTTTTCTCAACAAAAAGATTTCAATAAAAAAAATGTGGACAGAAATGGATAAAAAAACTTTTTTCATTCAAACAAAACACTACTACAAAATGAAATATTTTCTTCTGAACTTCAGTTCAGGATTACAATGCAAATTTTGCTTCTGTTGGTTGCTACAGACACAATGATGTATATACTACGTTTCTTCTCTCTCTCTCCTTTTATTTTTAAAAAAAATAGTCTCACTTTCTTTCTTTTTTTTCTGTCTTCGTGCATATATATTTTTCACCACACTGCTATCTTTATATATATTATAAACATATATATGTTTATAATATATATTATAAAACTTATATAATATATAACCCCAATGTTTAAAGATAAAATTGTCACGACATTTTTTTAAAACAAAATAAAAACATTAAAAGCTTTTTTAAAACAAAATAAAAACATTAAAAGCATTAAGCCTTTAACCAAGGTTATAAACCTTAATAAAATTTTCATCACGGATTTCAAAACAGAAATTCAAAATGGTTTAAAAAACTTTATCGCATCCATTTTTCTCGCTGACTGGACTTTAAAATTTGGGATCGTGCTCTCATTGGCTGGAGGGTACATGCTAGCGAAATTCAAATGTGGTTCAAATATATTTCATAAGGCTATCACATCCATTTTTGGCTTGGTGACTTCGGATTCAGATGGTGCGAACGGGCGTTGATTGTTTGCGGGGTTTGGAGACGTGGAGGAGGTGGGTTCCACAATCGTTGACATGGCCCATTTCAAAACAAATCAATGCACAGTAAAAGATGTGGTTGCTGCAGGGTTTTAAATGCAGGTTGGTGCATTGTAATGGCGGGTACATAGCTGGTTTGAATGGAGCAATGGCGTGGTTCAAACCATAGTTTTCAATGCCGAACAGAGCTACTGCTTTTACCAGGAAAACTGGATTTGCAGGTTTTACACTTAGACATTTAATGCACGGTGGAGTGTAGAGAACAAACAAAAATGCTGTTGCAGTGTTCTTTAGCTCATATTTACTGTTGTGAGTAATTTCAACATATCAGACACGCCAACAACATGCTGGGAAAATTCAAGCAAATGGGACGAGTATTAGGTTTGAGTGGCAACAACACTGCTCACAACTCTATTGTGAGAGATGTGATGATGTTGGAAAATCAACTACCACTCTTTCTATTACAAAAGCTTTTGGAATTGCAGATGGGTTCTAAAGTTAAGGCAGAGGAAAGGCTCTCCAGGATACTAAGGCTTGCTTGTCACGCATTATCTCCTTTCACCTTTGAGCTGTTGGACAACTCAAATCACTATATAAACGGGAGAGGGCACGTCCTAGAGGTGTTGTACTATGCCATCGTCCCTAATTTTTCCAACAATTAGAATCCAATCCCATGTCATGATGAGGAAGAAACAGAGTCGTATGATGCAGTAGACAGTTCAATGGTTAGATCGTCCTCGAGTAAATTGGTATGGAAGGCTCTCTCAACTCTAAACGTTCGCCCCCTTCGATTACTCATGGAGTTTCATAGGCGAGTGCGGAGTCTAAGATCTTTGAATCTTCTTGTCAAAAACGATACCATCAAAACGACGGAAGGAGAGGGAGATGAAGAGGGGAAGGGCAAAGAATCCTTCGTTAAGTTCATATCTCCCACGCGAGACAAACTAGCAATTTCATTTGTGGCCAATCTATATTCTTCTGGACTAAAATTTGTTCCTACCAACGACGACCTCACCACAATACAATTTGATGATAAGACTGCCACGCTTTACCTCCCCCAAAATAAATTGGATGCCAACATGGAGGTAATTTTGAGAAATCTGGTGGCATTTGAAGTTTCAACGACGTCGGGTTCGTTGGTTTTCACCAGGTACATTGATTTCATGAATGGGATAATTGACAGCGAAGAATATGTAATATTGTTGATAGAGAACGAAGTTATCTCTAACCAACTCCAAGCAACGGGGAGGTAGCGAGCCTCTGGAACAACATGGGTAGGTGCGTTCATGTCACAAAAGTTGAATTTCTAGACAAAGTGATAGCGGATATTAATACATATTATAACAAAAAATGGAAAGTTGTTGTGGTCAAGTTTGTGAAGAAACACGTATCTGGCTCATGGAAATTCCTAGCTGTTGTATCTACTATCTGCATTGATACTTTTGGGCATCTATTGATTGCAAGCCTTCTGCACTGTCAATGATTGCAAAGTCTGATTAAACCAAAGTGCACACTAGAAAACTAGAGATACGACCAAAATCAAATGGGTTGTGAAAACATACTGCAAAAATTATGAAAACTGCAAAGCAATCCAATCCAAAACGAACACTGCCACTTCTAGTTTCTTTTGCTGCGGGTTCTAGTGATGTGGTTAGATTTGCGTGTCGCTGGCATTCTAAACCATGTCCTTATGTATCATCATTTGAAGCGAACCGTGAAGATTATAAAGTACAGATACATGGTAATGATTTAGACAGACCCCCTTGAAGGTTTAGAGCAGAAAGAACCTCGAAATTTCATTACCCATGATACTTATGATATCACAATGTATGTTTCCCACCTCTGAATGTTTCATCATGATCATCATGAATTTATTATTGTGGCAAAATGGTATATATATATATGAAATTATATACACTAAAATAAATTTATTCATTATTTAGATAAGAAATTATTTTTTATTTTATTTTATTTCGAAATTAAATTTTTTTATTATATGTACATTTATAATTATTTAATTTTATGTGATATATTAATTATTTGATTTGAATTGGTGATTATCTAATGTGAAATATCTTAATAGTACAAATATTCAGTATTCATTATTTTATATTAAAAATATTTTCCAATTAAATAAAAAATACTTTATTTTTAATATAATATGATATTATATTTATTTATTAATATAATAAAATTTATATATAATCAACCATTTTATTTTTTTATTTTATACTATTAAAATTAATAAATATAATATGTGATAAAGATTAGAGGAGAAAGAACTACTTTCCTTAAAGTTTTATCTTCCTCAAAGTTTCATCACTCCTACTATTGCAGTGTAGGTTTTCTATTCTTAATATTTTAACACTATCATCATAATTTATATTTTAAAGTTACAAATAGTTTCAGTTGACATAATATTTAGGTTTATTTTAATATTTTGAATATATTAAAATTTATTTGAAAGTATAAACTTTTATGATTAATTGGTTATGTGATTTTCTGGAAAATTATATATTAAATCAAAATTTGTTATTTAAATTTATTATTAAGACAAATTATTATTAATTAATATATTGAAACTCATTAATCTCAAAAAATTTAAGAAAGTTTATATAAGGATAATTAATTTTATTTGCAAGCATAAAAAATAAATCCATTTAATGTTTCCCATCCTAAGTTGTTAAGAATAAAATAGATTTTACAAATTTAAATAAAATAGATTATTATTTTTATTAAGTAATACGTTTTTCTAACTTAAGTTCAAAAATAAAATTATTAGAATAATTTAAAATAAATAGATTATTTATTGTTTTAATTTTCCTTTATTATAATATGAATCACTTATAATTTAAATTCTTGAATATTATATTATAATTTTGTTTCAATTATAGCATTGAGAGTAGCAAAGTAGTTTACAATCTAATATGAAGAGACATTGTCACAAATTAACATGGCATAATGATACATTAAAAAAGAAAGAGTAAATTAAATAAATGGTAATGATGATGATTAACCTACACTAAGACTTATATGGTCTACTAAACCTTAAGAAATTAAAACATAGAAATAAATTAAATAAATTATGTTGATGATGATTAACCTACATCAAAACCTATATAGTCTATTAGATCTTGAGAGATTAAGATATTAATAAGAATTAGTTAACTTTTTATTTCTATACTCAAAAGGAAGTGAGAGAGGTGTTCTGAAATCACCATAGTTTTGATAACTTAAAAGGTCAATAAGGTTGGTTGTGTGGTTAATATTTTGAAAATTAGATCGAATGTGAGTATAAGATAAATAATATAATAGAATGTATTTTGAATAATATAATAGAAAATGTTTTCATATTTAACTATTTGAACATAGATGATAGATTATTTCATCCCATAACATTTGAAAAATGACCAATGCATAGTTTTACTATGAATTTCATGAGAAACATTCCCAATCTTAGCAATGTTCTTTTTCATATTACACTAGTCAAGACAAAAAAATAATTTCAGTTTTGAAGTTTCGGGTTGATCACTTCCTCACAATATCTTAGTTTTTTTTATTCTTCTAACTCTTTATTAAATTTGGAAGTAATAGTATTTTTAATATTATCTAGATTCAACAAGATGATGTATTCCGTCCCCCCCCCCCGCCAACTCCTTGGCATCCATGTTGTATAACTTCTCCTTATACATAGTATACATAGTCATAGCCATGTCTTCAATGGAGGAATAATTTTCTTCAACCAAGATGATATGATAGGGAGTATTTCAATTAATTTTAAGGTTGTAGGTTATAAACTGTAGACTCTTTAAATATAGTGAAACTAAAAACATGACATCCATATAAAATAACATGAGTGATGAGAATCTCAAAAAAGAGTTTTTTCATATCACATATCCAAAGATATACTTACTTATAGTTGTTTTCAATCCCATAATAAACTTTCAACTCCATTTCAATGTTATAATTTTAATTAAAATTATTTATTTATAAAAAATAAATAACTAAATATGCGCTTCATAGAAATACGTTATAAATGGATTAAGTGAGACGCAAGAAATAATTTTATTTCATAACTTTTAAGGTCACAACGTTGAAGTTTAAAATAAGAACTCTCACATCATGAGTATATTAACAATACACACGACCACCATATATTTTATGTTCTATAGGATTTATATTTTCATTTCTTTTAAATTTACTTTTATTATTTTTTTAAGAAAATTAAGTATTTTTTAATTTTCTTTTATTTTATTTTTAAAATGTATAAATAACAAAATTATTTATATTATATTATACTTAATATTATATATCCATATATATAAGGTTGGATCATTATATTATTTGTCATCTATATCGATGCTTCCAGAGTGGAAAAAATGGAAGAATAATCTCATAAAACCATTTTTATGTGTGGGTCCTAGTTTAAGAAACAAAGGTTTCAAACCTTTTATAAGTTGTTAGAAACATTCAAATGACATTTTTTGGGGTAAAAATTTACTAGTTAAGTGTGACAAATTTTAGCATTACTTTACACACAAATACCAAGAATCACCTCAAGTGGAGTGCATATGAAATGTTATGCCACTTAGAAGCTGACCTTCTTGTTTTGACCATCATAATTGGATAGGATGCAATGTCAACCCCATTACTCATGGAAAAGGGGCTAGTCATATACACATGATGAAGAATACTCTAGAAGAGTCCAGATTGTAACTATAGTTAATATTTAAAGGATTCAAACTTAGCCCCAAGCTGACTATAGAGTTATGAAATAATAAGAGTACTAGGAAGAAAAAGGATTATATTCTAATCGAGTAAATTTTGTTCCATAAATGCATAGAGTCGCTGAGAGTGGATAGGGAGAGAGAGAATAAAAAAGAGGTTTTGTGAATTTTCGTACCCTAGAGGCCACAAGAATCACTTGTACTTGCATCCATTTCTCATTTAGAGAAAAAAACACAATAGCATCACCTTCTAACTAGCTTTTTCGCTGAAAAAGTTTCCCAAGTTATATTCTGTGTTCATTTTTATTTTTTAAGTTTTATTTGGATGCTCTATATTTTCTACATAATTATAATTTGCATACATTTGAGATAAATAATAACTAATAAATTAAATTATCTAAAGAAAAATAAAATCTAGTAGAAATTTCACATTTCTTGATAAACAATGAAACAAACCTACAATTAATATTATCCAAAATTTATTATGACAAAGGATGACAAATCAATAGCAAATTCTATATTACTTACAAATTTATATATATAATTCATTTTATTTAAAAATAATTTAAAAAGTCAAACATAATTTTTTTTATTTTTAATTATATATATATATATATATAAACTTAGAAATAAATTAAATACTAAAATATAATAAAAATAAAAGTAGGTAGTTTTGTTCCTCCAATTTAACAAATTAAAAAATATATATTTAAAAATTAACAATATTATTTACAGAATATTAATTATGTAAATATGCAAGAGAAGAGGATTAATCAAAATTTTTATATGATTGACATTTTATACCGTTTTTTATTATAATTATTTTTTTAATTTACATTAATTTTAATTAATATAAATATATTAAATACTATAATTTTTTTAAATAATTAAATTATTTAAAAAATATAATTGATTTATATGAATGCTAAATAATTGGTTTAAATTTTAAATTTTAAAATATTTTAAATAAATATTTTCTAATATATATATATATATATATATATATATATATATATATATATATATATTGAAAATCAAATGACCTATTATAGTGATAAAGAGTGTAACTTTTTAACAAAATTCACAAAAATATATATCATATAAGTAAATATGATAGAAACTTTTTCATCTTTTCAAATTTGACTTGAAAATATTTTAGAGACAATTTTCTACCTTGAAATACTTCAAAAATAATATGATTACAATTAATACTTTATGAAGCCATATGAATCCAATAATGTTGTTGTTTAACATTTAAATCCTTATTATTTTGGAATACCTAATGTTTGTGCTTAAATCAGGTTTATGCTTAAGAAACCTACAAAAGGTAAAGATAAAGATATCATATAGTATCAAATAATAATCATAAAAACTACCGTTCATGTCTTATTCTCTTAGATTCACAAGCTCTCCAATTTAAAAATAAAGTAGGGTTTCCCTAAGCTATAGATTCAAAATGTCATTATTCACATATTCAAAAGGTGGAGAAAAATAACCTCTCAAGTTATAGGAGCATTATGAATAACTCTCTTTTATCCAAATTGTATAGAATTAGTTTATATAGGAAGAATCAATAACATTTTCTTAGAAAGACATAAAAAGAAGATAAATGATAGGGAGGTTGTAGAAGTTTGCCTTCAATCATGGATTACCTAGGATAATCATATAGGAATGTTATAATAATGAAACCAATCATCTGTGTTGTTTCATTAACGTAATTAATTATTTTGACATGATGCCTAGAAATAAACTTTGGAATAGATTACACGTACTAAAGGTTAAATTTTAATTAAGAAATGATGTGATAAGGTTGTATGAGGATTTTATTGCTATAGCAACGTGTTGACGGGCTGGAATGTACCATGAACATAAAGGGGGTCTCCTCGATGTGAAGTCCCAATTAGACCTCACACTATTTGGGATAGGAGCCCCATCAGGTGTGTGGGCCCAACTGCCGCCATGAACATTTCTTCTCTTGACTGTAAGATGAGAATGTTTCAGAGTGGGGAGTGTAATTCCCAGACATAAAAAAAATCATCCAAAGATTGATAAAATACAGAGAGAGATACAAACAAGGCTCAACAACAATAAGAAGGGGTATACCATGAGAGGGATCGAGAAGCCAAAACCAAATCAAACATACATGGAGAAGAGAACGTGATAAATTAATTGAAAATAAGTTCACAATATATAACCGACATGGAAAGGGAAAAGTAAATGCAAATTCAGAATCAAGATACACATACAACCACTATGAATTAGTTCATAACGTATTGCATACATGAAATCACACATACAAGATATAGTGAAATATCATATATCTAATACAACCACTATGAGTAAGCATTGGAATTAGTGCCAAATAGAGATAAAATCTTATTAATGCGGCGACAAATTCAATTACATAACTTGCAACTTTTCAAAACCTAACACTTGGATATGGGCTACACATACCATTACATGATGCAAAAACCTAGCCTAAATATAGCTCCCTCTACTACCTATCGAGAGTTCAGTTCCTTTATCTCTTAAGCAAAAATATGCTATCTAGTCCTAATTTCAACTCAAGAGCTAAAGTACTTGCAAATGAGGCATGAAAGAACATTTATAGATACGCGGTGACTATTCATCTACCATGACCATTGGTATTCCCTTTGACCTTTCAGCTACCCTCATGACCCTTGATCTTACTTACTTATTTCTCAAGCCCAATGACTGTTACATGCTCAAATACATCTTAGCATAGCTTCTTACATATGTATAGAAGAATAATTGCGAGGAGAATGAGTAAGGTCATTGGAAACCATAATGTTGTTGCCTAGTAATGGCATAATGTTAGGTCCCTATATTACTAGTATAGTCCCTTATTGTTGTTAGTGTAACCCCCTTATTGTTATTATTGTACCCCTGTAACCCCCATATTGTTATTATTGTGCCCTTATATTATTATTGTTAGGTCAGCTAGGATTACATTGTGGCCCCATGGACTCCTATATATAGAAAGGAGGTTTTGTAATTTGTATCATCCAAGAATTTTTCATTTATGTAATGTATTGTAGCTTTCCCCATCAAAGTGGTTGATTTCTAAGGCATTGATCTCTCTTTTATTCTATTTTTGGAGCTGGTTTCACAACATTTGGTATCAAATCTTTGGATTATAGGGTTTCGCTGCTCCAAATAGGTCATCATGGAATTTTTGCTATAAATTTTTTTCTACGAAGTTTCAGAAGCTAAAATTTTTTGAGCGTGAAGCTGAAATCCTGAGGAACATCGCCAAAAAATTTCAGAGCTTGGTTGGCAATATCTTCGGAGATATGATTTGTGGAAGTTAGGGCTTTTTTTAGGCTCTTGAATTTCACTTAAAAAGGGCATCGTGGTATTTTTGCTACAAATTTTTTTCTACGAAGGTTTAGAAGTTGAAAATGTTAGAGCACGAAGCCAAAACCCTAAGGAATATTGTCGAAAAATTTTAGAGCTGGTTCGCAATATTTTTGGAGATATGATCTGTAGAAGTTAGGTTTTTTTTCAGGCTCCCGAATTTCATCTCAAAGAGGTGATCGTGGGAAAATATTCATAACTCTCTCTCTCTGAGCATCAGATTGGAATTCTATAAAAAGTGACTGGAATTACATGGAATGTAGTTTCTTGTCTATAAATTTAATAGCCAAAGGATAAAACAATGACACGTGGAAATTCGTACAAGTTTGCTCTACTGAACCAGTCCATAATTATGTCATTGTGGGAGATTGGACATAAATTTTCCTTGAAGAATCCAAATCAATTCAGACCTGTGGGATTTGAAAGAAACTTCAAAGGACTACTACAGGGATGAATTTCAGATATTGAGGATCTGCAAGTATAGAAATAAGTCAATTTCAATATCGAGCTCCTCAAAAGCAAGTAAAAGGTGTGTATTGTTTTCCAAATTGCATAAGTCTTGTTTGAAGAATAAAGTTGAATTGATTCCAAGGGCATATTGTAGAATAGATATCAGTATTGGATTCTAAAACTGCCCCTAAAAAGAATTCAACACCCATTAAGCCTTTATAAGGCTCTACTATGACTCATGAAGAAAAATAATGGCAACATGACATCAAAATTACAAGATCAAGTGCAACAAAGTTCGCTCTCGCAAAGAGCAACAAAAAATGACATGGAAGTTTTGAAGAAAGGTGTGGAAACTAAGATGGATGGTTTGAAGAAAGACATGGAATCTAAGATGGATGGTTTGAAGAATGACATGGAAGCTAAGATGGATGGCATGGAAGCTAGCATGGAATCTAAGATGGATGACATGGAAGCTAAGATGGAAAACATGAAGAATGATCTAAAAGTAGACATGGAAGGTTTGAAAATTTTGATACAAGAAATGTTTCCTAATGGTAAAAAGATAGTAGAGGAAACTCATGATGAGAACAAAATAAATGTTAATCGTGATTTAATAAACTCTAATGTTGGAGGGAAGAACCACCATATTCCAAAAATGGATATGAGGAATTTTGATGGAAAGGATCCTGTAACATGGATACTACAGATGGAGCAATATTTTGATCTCAATAATGTGAAAAACACACAAAAGGTACACATTGCAACTTTACATTTAGAACAAAATACATTTGTATGGTATCAATGGCTTTCCTCCCATAAAAAAATTGTCACTTGGTCAATTTTTATGAAGAAAATAGTAGCACATTATGATGATACAAAGAGCAACACCATCTTTAGCCAATTGATAAACCTCAAACAAAAGTGTTCGGTAGGGGAGCACATTGAGGACTTCCAAAAATTGAATATAGGGGTAACTGATATTCCAGAGGAACACATGATTGATCTCTTCATAGGTACTTTAAAGGATAACATCCAACATGAAGTTCATGTTTTGGAACTTGATTTATTGGAGAAGGCATTCAAGTTGGCAAGAAAAATTGAATGTAAAATTATAGCGACAAGGAAGCCTACCACTCACTTCTATAAATATGGAAGTGTTGCTACTCCTAGATTTCTGCAACCTATAAGGTTGACACCACAACAATTGGAAGAAAAAAGAGCAAAAGGGCTTTGCTATAGTTGTGATAGAAAATACACTAAAGGTCATAAGTGTGCTGAGAAGAAATTATTTTACATAGATTGTGAAGAGGAAGAAGAAAGTGAACAAGAATATTCAAGAGAAGAGGATATACACCAGGAACCAGCCCTAGAAGAGGAAGAAATGAGTCCAACCATATTGTGTAAAGCACTGGAAGGAATTGAAACTCCTAAAACTCTCAAGATATAAGGACATATCAAGAAGAAAAAGGTAATAGTGTTTATTGATTCAGGTATTACCCATAATTTTATTCATTGTAAGGTAGCCAAGAAATTGAATTGTTTCCTATACCCAGCACCAGAATGTCAAGTGATGGTTGCAAACGGAGGAACTATAAATTTCCCTGGAAAATGCCATAACAACAAGATAACCATGGGGGAATATGTATTAAATAGTCCAATGCTTTCCATTCCTATGGGAGGTGTTGATGTTGTACTGGGAGTACAATGGTTACAATCTTTGGGGACGATAACTTTTAATTTTCAAGAAATTTTCTTGAATTTTTTTCAGAAGGAAAGGAAATAGAATTATGGGGTATTGTAGGGAAGCCGAGAAAGATAATAAGCTCTAATGTCATGATAAATCTTCTAAAGAAAAAACAACGAGGCGTAATTTCACAATTATGCTCACTAGAAGTTCCAACATCAAAATCATCTATTTCTGCAGATCTCCAAAAATTCTTGGACAACCATTCCAAGGTGTTTGAAACTCCCAAAGGACTCCCACCTACTCTTGATCATGATCATGCTATTCATTTTATTCTAGGAAGTGTTCCTCCAAACATCAGGCCTTATAGATATCCTTATGTCCAAAAGAGAGAAATTTAACGTATGATTGCATAAATGTTAGAGGCGGATGTAATTCAACCTCGTCAAAGTTCTTTCTCTGCTCCTGTAGTATTGGTACACAAGAAGGATGGATAATGGTGCATGTGTCTGGATTATAGGGAGCTCAATAAGCTCACCATTAAAGATAAATTTCCCATTCCTGTGATTTATGAATTATTGGATGAATTACATGGAGAAAATTATTTTACCAAGTTGGATATTTGTTCAGGATATCATCAAATTAGAATGAAGACTGAAGATATTCCGAAAAAAACATTTCAAAATCATGAGGGTCATCATGAATTTTTGGGAATGTCTTTTGGCCTTACCAATGCACCTTGTACATTTCAAGGGTTGATGAATTCCATTTTCAAACCCTTCCTTAGAAAATTTGTGCTAGTATTTTTTGATGATATATTAATCTACAATAGGTCTTGGAAGGATCATGTTCAACATGTTGACAGAGTGCTCAAACTATTGCAGGAGAAACAATTATATGCAAAAACATCCAAATGTTTCTTTGGAGTACAAGAGGTGGAATATCTGGGTCATATTGTATCTCACAAGGGTGTTAAGATAGACCCTAAGAAAATTAAAGCCATTAAGGAATGGAAAGTCCCCACCACCATAAAGAAGTTGCAAGTATTTCTCTGGTTAACAGGGTATTATTGCAATTTTGTTAAGAATTATGGGAGAATAGTAGCACCTCTAACAACATTATTGAAGAAAGATGCATTTTCATGGAATCCTAAAGCAACTAAGGCCTTTGAACATCTTAAAGAGGCAATGTGCCTAACACTAGTCTTAGCTACACCAGACTTCACAAAAACCTTTATTGTAGAATGTGATGCCCCAGGAAATGGAATTGGTGTTGTTTTAATGTAAGAAGGAAGACCCATTGATTTTTAAAGTCATCCAATCAAAGGAAAGTATTTACATAAAACTATTTATGAGAACAAAATGTTAGCAATACTACATGCACTAAAGAAATGGCGAACTTACCTAATGGGGAGACACTTTGTTAGTATGAATTCTTTGTCGAAGTGTACGAAAAAGAACCACTTTAGCTACGCATAACTAATAGCCCTAACAACGATAGAGGCTGCAAAACATCTTCAGATCTGCAATTAGTGGTTAAAATGCTGCAACAAACAGATCTATAAATGGAAAGATATTAAGCAGTAAAGTAAAGAGTTTGCTCCATGCATCCAACAGACAAGACAAGAACACGATTTTTTTGAATGAATTTTTATATTACAGGGAACCTGGGAGGAAACAAGAAGATGTATCCAGATCTCCTCAATGGGATGGGTTCTTTGTAGTCCTCAGCACTTCAGATCTAAGCTTTCTCTCTCTTGTAGATGTAGAAAACCCAATGTAGAAGATAGAGCTCAATGGGAGAAAAATGGTAGAAATGAGACCAAGTGTATAGATCCAGAGTGACCTAATAGGCAACAAAAGGTGAAGAATGATGGGGAAAACCCTCCTATTTATAACAAAATATTGGGTCATTCTAGATCTTGGTGCATGATTAAAATAATGTTAATCAAATCTAGATCCACCTCTATGGAATATTTTGTTATTATTTGTTGGAGGGAAAGGGTGTTTGACTTGGGTCAAATCCCTTGATTAGTGAAGAATAAATAAATAAATGATTTATTTATCCTTTTAAGGAAGTGGTTGGGATATAATCAAATAGATAATGATTTATTTAATTAATAGTGTTTGATTTGGTCATATTTAACAAGGAATATTATTTAAATAATTATTCCTAGAAAATAATAAGATAACTATGGGTGTATCTCATTAATTTCTTTGTTTTTGGGTTAAACATGACTCGGAATAATAATTAAATTATGGTTTAATTAATTATTCCTTTTGGGGTTTCTTTAATTAACATAGTGAAAGCAGTTTTACTTGGGGTAAAACTGGTCTTACATGGTGTACTTGGATCCATCTAATGATAAAAGGTTAGATGACCAAAAAATGGTGTAACAGATTGCCCCCCAGCGTGCGAGTGTCAGGAGAAAATCGTATGACCGAAGTACGTTGTAAGAATACAATCACCAGACAACAAAAGGGGATGTCAGAGAGAGAAGTGTGAGGTAGATAGTGTGCTGAAGGACTAGACCCTGAGGAGACGAGACTCGCAGGTGCAACAAGTCTCTTTTTTATGAGAGGGTACCTGTGCTGAAGGCGGCGGGGGAGGCATACCTATGCCCGCCGTGACAAAGTACAAAAGAATAGTGTGTCCAGTAAACAAGGGACTGAACCATAGAGTACAGCTGGCATAATCAAGGGCCAGATAAAAATATAATGAAGAGGCTCACATACATGCTGTGCCTGGGATAACAGCCAGGACTAGTACAATAATATCTGGGTACATGAGATAAATACAACCCAAATGCCCCCTGTAAATGGGGAAGGGCTCACAAAATCTGACTGATACATGCAAATCATAGAGGTGCTGCAAGTGGCTAAGGCCAACATCATCAAAATCGGGAGCGGCATCAAAGGCTGCAATGAAGAGGTCATCCGGGCATGTGGGGGGCTGCCTGCAGGGCCACCCCCTCATGAGGGCTGAGACATCTCACACACGCCCGGGAATCATCAAGAGCTGCTGCTGGGTCACTGGACTGTCCAGTATACGCATCTCGATCATGCTGAAAGGAGCTGGAGAAGCAATCAAGTCAAAGGGAAGTGAGATATCCCCCTGCCTGATCCGAGGCACCGAACAAGAGTGGAAGCTGGAACCAAGGTACACCGCCCTCTAGACCTTGCTTCTGGAATAAATGCGCTGATGTCGACAGAAGGAGGTCCGCCGTAGGTGAGGCGATGAGAGATCCTCAACTAAGGCACGAGAGAAGAACAATAGAGCGACAGACAGACTGACACCAATGATGATAGTGGAAAGGGGAAGGATGGAGTGGCGAATGGACGACTTCCCTTGTTAGAGCATAAATGGCATGAATGACATGGCAGTGACTGACACAATATCGAAAGGGACAGGGGACAGTGGGACTGAAGGTCATGATATGCGACACAAGGGAGGAACCAAGCAAAGAAGGATGGAGGGCTATAGTGGGGTGCAAAAGGACGCAGGATAGACTCCATGAATGCAATGATGACTCGACTGGGATGCTCTAAACAAGGGCGACTGTAGAGTGCTGCCACACAGTAAAGGCCCCAATGGGGGGTCATAGAAACATGAGTACAAAGTGGGCACTCATGACGAAAATCAACACGAACATGGACAAGTAAGGGGGCGATGTGGTGCCCCAAGTAGAAGTGTTGTAAGTGAGGAAATTCGATTTTAAGGAGCGGTGAAGTGACCCTTCGTGGAAAAAATGTGTCCGGGTGAAGTATAAAATCACCAAAAACTAAGTAAAACCCATTTGAGAGCATGGTGAGGTCTATCCAGCGGTGCTGACGGTTCGTCGAACGGGGCTACGGTGTGGTCGCAGCAGTCGAAAGAAGAAACATGGGTTCTCTTTTAATGAGGCGGTTTTCCCTCCAAAATCATTCATTTGCTATTGTTGTTGTGGTGAATGTGGAGAGGAGAGAAGGCCCTAAATCTTGCGGCGAACGTAGCGGACAAACCGACCGTTGGATTCGAGATCTGTCAGTTGGAGGTAAGAGGCCTTACCTTGCTCTTGCATTTTGATGGATTAGATTTGCAGTTTAGGGCCCAACACCCCAGAAACAGCCCCTCCCTCCTCTCTACGGCCGGGTCGCACCTTTTGGGGCAAAAGGTGCGACCCGCAGACGTGTGCTCTGCGGGCAAAGTGCGACTCGGTCCGTAAATCGCGCAAAACCGCGACCTCGGGAGAGGAGGGGGCTTCGTGCCGGTTGATGGCCGGAGTTGGGTTTGTGTGTGATTATGGTTTTCCCATCCCAGACTCTCACAAGGAAAATGTGTTTGCGTGTGTATGCATTATAATGGCCGAATCGGAGAGAGAGATCCGGGGAACACTAGTGCCGCAGATCCAAAGCATCAAAGGCTTCGTCGTGTATCAAGCGAGAGCATGGGGTTCTCGTTGGTGGAGAACCCGTCGATGAGCAAGGGGAACCATTACCTGCCCGGATTATCAGCTATTGGGATCCAGATCAGGAGATATTTGTAGTGCAGGAGCACAGGATCGAACTGACGGTCCAGGATGTGTACTTCCTGACCGGCCTCCCACCACTGGGGATAGTGGGAGACACGCAGCCAGTGTTGCCGCGGGGGCGGCATATCATGGATTTTGTGGAACGCCATTGTCGACCGGGTCTTCAAGTCAAGGGGACTCGAATATCGATCGGGGATCTAGAGAGGCTAGAAACCCGTGCAGTGGCTGCAGCTGTGCTGCGGATCCTGGGCAGCCAGGCGTTCCATCACATCACCGGTGGGCAGATGATGTTAGTGGAGAGTGTATTGGGAGGGACCTACTTTGGGTGGGCCCAAATGATGCTGGTGTCGCTAAAGCGACAGTTGTTGCTATGCAGGCGGCAGGTGAATCATGATTGCTCATATGGGACTTTATTGTGCGCCTTCTTCTTTGAGAAGATCTCGACCTTGAGACCTCGTGTGCAGCTTCCAGATGGGGGCCCGAGAGAGCCCAGGATGCGTCGTTGGGGACGACTACTCTGCAGAGGAGGAGGAGGGGCGGTCGGGCGAGTGTTTCGACCAGAGTTCTTTGCCCATTGGGATCAGATGCCGCTATACATAGACGACTACCCTTATAGTGGGATGAGCTACTGTGGGGATCCGGATCTGCCACTACCGTCTGGTCGAGTCTGGGGGCCCGATGGTAAGTGACAAATTGCTATTCTTATGTGGGCATGTTAAAGTTTTTTGAATAGTAAATTATGATACTGATTCAGGAACTTTTGGTATGCAGATATAGCACTGGTAAAACCGGCCGGATATATGGGACGACCGGCAGCGTCTGGAGCTACGGGTCCGAGTGGATCGAGAGCAGCGCAAAATGAGGGTGCAGCCGCCCTACTGGAGGACATCCGCCGTAGATGTGAGCAGCTGTTGATCGGAGTATCGGAGCGCGGGTGGCAGGATTTAGACGACCAGTACATAGAGCCATGTGTTGGTCTCCCCTCGGAGTGGCGAGGTATCATGCGGCGCATGGTGATGGCCGGTCAAGCTATGCGTGATCTACATGCTGCAGGGGCAGAGCCATTGGCCCGGGAGCCTCCAGATAGTGATTAGGGGCATATGGTGCCCCTTCTGATGTATGTAGGGGCAGGTGGTGCCCCCTAGAATGTATGGAGGGGCATATGGTGCCCCCAGTTTTTGTTTTTAACATGCTATGGGCATGTCGTATGTATATGTATGGGGGGCGTATGGTGCCCCCAGTTTTTGGAACATGTTATGGGCATGTCGTGTGTATCAGAGTAGATGGACTCATCAATATATGGTTTGCGACACATATTATGGATATGCATCGTCTTTTGATGGTTGATTTAATGTTATTGTCTTGTATGAATTGTGTGTGATAAATGCCAATCTAGAACATGGTTTGCAATACTATCTACGTAGTAATTCTGGTCTCTGGGTACATGGTTGAAAGTGATGGTTTCAAACGCACGTATTAAGACTTTCACTCGTAAATAGCGTCTAAACAGCACAGGGTTATGCACACGATAAACACCATTTAGTTGCATTACAAGAAGCAGGGAATCCAAACGAACGTGCAGATGGCGGATGCGATGCAACAGGGCATCAGCTAATAGGCCACGCACTACATCATATTTGGCCTGATTGTTGGTGGCAGAACCAATGCATACCCCGTTAGACAGAACAAGGTCATGCAAGGGGGTGAAGATGGCCCACCCTGTCGAGGCAAGATTCCTGGAGTAGCGACTTGCACCATCGGCATAACCGATAAAAGGTGTGGACGGGGGGTCCTGCAAAATGGTGTGGCAAGACAATAAATGAGGGGATGACAGGAAATGACGGCAGCGTGAGGGGACAGAAGTCATCGAGCGGTAATGGCAGGGGGAAGGGGCAGGATGATCAAGACTCAAACAAGGTGATGTATGAGAGCTATCGGAAACATGGCGAGGACTCGGGCTGCGGAGGTCAACAGAGACACAAGTGGAGTGATCTCGAGTATCAAGGGACACAACGGGGGAGGCTGCAGATGGGCTAGGCTCTGGGTGTCGTGCAGAGGAGGATAGGTAAAGAATGGTGATTGTAGACTCCGTCATCTGAACATCAGGGGGGGGGATGTGGATGGGAGCGGGGGGATCCTCAGGCTGGCCTGAAGCATACTGCGCGAGAATGGGAGAGGCGGATTGATTTTGTTCAACCTCATACTCGCGGATCACCTCAAGGGAGGCGCGGTAATGCGTCAGGTGAGGACAATAATGGGAGTAGTGGCCATGGACACCGCACAAAGCGCAAGGCTTGTTGGTGCGGAGAGTCTTGGCGTTCTTGGGGACGGTCGAAGAAGGAGTGGGAGTTTCAGGGACCGTAGTGTCGGGGAACGCAAAGTTTACCATGGGTCGGATACGAGGTAACTCGGGACAAGCATGGGTGGCATGACCAATGATATCACATAAGGCACAAGGCTTCGCGGGCGGAGAAGGAGCCGGGTTGGTCGTGGTGGTTTGGTCTTTGGTTGCCCCCTTGCGGGCTTTGCCTTTCTTCCCGGGAGCCGTCACAACAGGAGAAGGGTCCTGTGGAGGTGCTGGGGGCACAGGGGCTATGGAGGAAGCGAGGGGGACCGGTTGGACCGGTGTCAAAGCCATGTAAGGTTTGGGGTGACCAGGGGGGGTGGCGGCTGGGGGGTCAAGGTACCAAACCGGAATACCCAAGGTCAAGTTAGGGAGAGAGAGGGTGGCCATGACGGGGACAAAATATACTCCGGGAGGGGGAGCCAAGAAGGGGATCTGTCCAGCAGGGTAATGACCGGGAGGTACGGCTCCGAGATGGTTAAGGCCAGGGGGAACCGAGCCTGGAGGATAAAGAGGTTGATACCAGCTGTAGGGGGAGGGCTAGAAGGAGGAGGTCCGACTGGCTGAGATGAATGGCTAGGAGCGGGTTGCGGAGGGCGGGGAGGAGGTGGCTGACTAACCGAGGCAGGCCGTTTATGGGCAGCCTGAGACGATTGCATCATGCAAACATTCGACAAGCTGGGATCAGTAACAGGAGGGGGGGAAAGATGAGGAAAAGTACCAAGCAGGGTGGAATCTTTATAGACGCCGGGGGAGACACTGGTCAAAGAATCGACTGGTCGCCAAGGCTGTAGTGAGATGGTCGCCCGTGAGGAGGTCCGGAGATCGCGGCTCATGATAAGATAGCTGGTCAATGGTGACTATCTTCCCATTATGTGGAAAAGACATCTTGCGGAAAACCGCGGATGGGACAGCAGACATGGCATAGGTGTAGCTTCGCCCCAATAGAATGTTGTAATCTAGAGGGGCGTCAATGACTTTGACGTCAACGCAAACAGTCTTACCGGCGAGGGTGATGGGACAATTACGAAACAGGCCAATAGGCTGGGAGGCATGACCGTCCCACGCTCGAAGGGTGATCGTGGAAGGGGCCAGCTCAGGGGATCCGAGTTGCTTCCAAACCGAAGCGGACATCACACAGGTGGATGCCCCCTCATCAATTATACACCGAGATACAGTGGCGTTCCGGATTTTGACTGGGATTTGGAAAGCAACGGAAGGAGGAAGAGGAGGGTGGTCCGATTGAGTGGCGTCGAAAACAATCATTTGGTCATCAGCAGGATCAACAGCACCCACGGCAGATAGTAGAGCATTCTTTTGAGAAGGGCACGACTGGAGGAGTTCCAGTGTGGAAATGGCAGCAGGAGATTGTGCCAAATCATCTACTATACTGTATGATTGAGCGGCTCGACTGGAAGCAGCATTTCGGCGTAATGGGCCCTTTGGAATCTTTGAATGAACCTCAACTTTGGGTTGAGGGATGTGTAAGGGGCCATTAGATGTCGAAAGAGGCTCTGTAGAACCTGGAGATGGAGGCTCGGGAGCAGACTGAGCAGGAGGCTTGGGGTACTGGCGAGACCGAGTTTGAAGGTGAAGGTCGACGGAAGGGGAAGGATCGGAGCGCATCATAAGGATCTGGTAGTCAGAGGAACCAGAAATGGACGAGGGGGTGGCTACATGGCTATCGGGGGATTGGGTAGCCACGAATCCCTGTTGGGGGAAAGGATCAGTGAACACAGCTGGCTGGGTAGTGGCCACATTAGGAGGAGCATGAGGGGAGGCGTGTTGTCCGCGCAATGTGGCTTGAGACTCCCACATCTGTCGCATCCGGGGTAAGAGAGGACAATCGTGAGTGTAGTGACCGTAAACACCGCAACACGAACAGGGCTTGTTTGTGCGAAGCGGCCTGTCCGGCCTGGGCGAGATGCCCTGAGGCTGGTTGCTAGTGCTGTGGTCCACACCGACCGGGTCCCTACACGGGGGCAGATGGGCCTGCTGCTCTCGCTGCCTTCTTGGAGAAGAAGGGGGATTAATCGCATCCTGTTGTGCAAATACTTGCCCTGGAGGGGGTTGTAAGTGCTGTTGCGGGGTGGGAGGAGGCAAGGGAGGCAGAAGCGCATATGCTGGAGGAGCTGGCGCACCAGGCTGTGGATAAAAGTAAGGGTTGGGTTGGGCGACATTGAGGTAAGCAGGAGGTTGGGCAAAAGGAGGAGGCATGCCGTATCCTGGATACATGTTGCTGGGAGGGGGAAGAGTGCTGGAGGTGCTGGCCCCTCCCTGAGGGAGACCATAGCTCATAGGAGGGTGAGCAGATGGGTGGGAAAGAGATCCAACGATACCGTCGACGGAATGAGATGCCCCCGGGGCATTAGCGCCACCGGGCCTGGGGATGTCAGGAAGAACGGTATAAACATAACCAGATTGAGCATAGATCAGGTCATATTTTAAAGCTATTTGGAGGGCGGCTTCTTCAGATTGAGGAAAGTGAGAGGCGACATCTTTGCCGATGGGAGACGGGAGGGTGCGAAGGAACCAATCCATGTAAACCCGATCTTCAAAGGGAGGGGCTCGACATAAGCTCCGTCTTCGTCGCCATTCCTGAACATGGGAAGAAAGGCGTGTGGAAGAGGATTGCTTAAATGAAGTCAAGAGCTCCGTGCCAGTGTCGTATCGGAGAGGGAGCTGGAAGTACGACAAAAAGGCTTGGGCAAGAGTCTCGAACGTGGTATGGGAGGAAGTGGTCTGCTCGACATACCATTTAGAAGCTTCACCGGTAAGCGTGCGTTGGAACAAACGAAGACGGATGGAGTCATCGGTAATGGAATTGGAGGAACACCACATGTGGAAAGACCGGACGTGATTGGTTGGATCTTCTCCATTAAGGCCCTCGAACTTAGGGATATCGGAGGGCAGCTTGGTGGGCATAGCGGGCCAGGTAGCATTGTGGTGAATGGGGTCATTAATCAACTGATGGAAATCGGGGAGGCTGAGGCCTGCAATGTACGGCAGCACAGGGGTGGCCGGGGTAGTGGTTGTGACGGTTCCGCTAGAAGTAGGGTCGGCATTGGGGCCGGGAGAACCGCTAGCGTTAGGTCCTGATCCAGACATGGTGAAGGTAACAGGGGGAGAACCGGAAGGAGAAGGGGGACCCGATGAATCAGGAGAGGAGTCGGAGTGCGGACTCGAAGGTGGACTGGCTCGACGACGGCGGTGCGGAGCAGGTCGATCAACCGGAAACTGAGGGTGAAGGCCAAGAAGTCTCCGGGAACGGCGCCTTGGGGGCGTGACGACAGAAGAAGGAAACCAACAAAGGGCAAAAAGGGGAGCCGCAATCAATTACTGGGCTGGCGTGCGAAAAGGTGTGCAGCGGGATAACGACGTAGAGTCTTTGTCGCTGTTAACTGTGCGCTTCTTCACTTTAGGGTCGTTGTGTGGCGTGCGTTAATTTTAATTTTTAAACCCTTTCCGTCGTTGAGAGCAAGAAAAAGTGGCATGCGTAGCCGAAACAAACCTACAGAGAACGTAATAAAAATGCTAAAATAACTTAGAAAACAATGCCTACGTATGCATCTATCTAACCCAAGAAGGTGGGTCTCTCACAACTATGCTGAAAAGAAAGGGAAAAACTATGGAAACACACACAAAGGAATCTCAACAGATCTAGGGTCAAAGGGGACAGAGATCCGGAGGATAAAGCTGCAGACAAGGGGTGCAGATCACAGCCAAGAGACAGAGGCAAGGTGGCCGGAAAAGGGAAATCAGCAAAAAACCGGGGGGGGCAAGGCAGTGGCCTTCAGAGGAGGTCCAAACAAAACGACAAGAGGTGATTTGAAAGAAAAAGAGGCTGATTTCAATGGATCTGAAAGTGAGGTAACGGATCTGGAAAAGAGGGGGTTGAAGCTCTGAAACCGACGGCTGAAACAGTTAAAACTCTTCCACAAAAAGTGGAGGGTACTAAAGCCCTAAGGGGCTGGGTTCCCACTTAGATGAGTAAAAACAGATCAATTCGGTCAAGGCAGCCGAGACAAGAGGCCGGAAGACCTCGCATGCCGCAACAGAATCCCGGTAAAAATCGCGGTACGTCGGAAAGTCGTCGGTATCTCGACCGATCCGAGTTGAGGTCGCAAACGGGCTGGAAAGTGCGACCCGGAGGTCCAGTGCCTGGTGTCAGGGCCAAAATGCGACCCCCAGACCTGGGCTTGTCTCGGCCACATTTTCAGAAATTTGCCCCGCTCGCGCTCGGTGTCAAGCACCGCGAATAGGGCCAGAAACACACGGAAGTTAGAAATTTTAGGTTTTTAGGGTTTTATGTGAGAAAAATGACATGAAAAGAGAAAAACTAAGCAGCTAAAAAAGAATCCCTAGGGCCTGAAGTAGCTGGATATGCAGGAATATGAAAAACGACAGCGGTCGTAATTTAAAACCCGTGTGGAGTCACCATTTGTTAGTATGAATTCTTTGTCGAAGTGTACGAAAAAGAACCACTTTAGCTACGCATAACTAATAGCCCTAACAACGATAGAGGCTGCAAAACATCTTCAGATCTGCAATTAGTGGTTAAAATGCTGCAACAAACAGATCTATAAATGGAAAGACATTAAGCAGAAAAGTAAAGAGTTTGCTCCATGCATCCAACAGACAAGACAAGAACACGATTTTTGAATGAATTTTTATATTACAGGGCACCTGGGAGGAAACAAGAAGGTGTATCCAGACCTCCTCAATGGGATGGGTTCTTTGTAGTCCTCAGCACTTCAGATCTAAGCTTTCTCTCTCTTGTAGATGTAGAAAACCCAATGTAGAAGGTAGAGCTCAATGGGAGCAAAATGGTAGAAATGAGACCAAGTGTATAGATCCAGAGTGATCTAATAGGCAACAAAAGGTGAAGAATGATGGGGAAAATCCTCCTATTTATAACAAAATATTGGGTCATTCTAGATCTTGGTGCATGATTAAAATAATGTTAACCAAATCTAGATCCACCTCTATGGAATATTTTATTATTATTTGTTGGAGGGAAAGGGACTTTGACTTGGGTCAAAATCCCTTTATTAGTGAAGAATAAATAAATAAATGATTTATTTATCCTTTTAAGGAAGTGGTTGAGATATAATCAAATAAATAATGATTTATTTAATTAATAGTGGTTGATTTGGTCATATTTAACAAGGAATATTATTTAAATAATTATTCCTAGAAAATAATAAGATAACTATGGGTGTATCTCATTAATTTCTTTGTTTTTGGGTTAAACATGACCGGGAATAATAATTAAATTGTGGTTTAATTAATTATTCCTTTTGGGGTTTCCTTAATTAACATAGTGAAAGCAGTTTTACTTGGGGTAAAACTGGTCTTACATGGTGTACTTGGGTCCATCTAATAATAAAAGGTGAGATGACCAAAAAATGGTGTAACACACTTCAAGGTAAAAACTGATCATGATAGTCTTAAACACTTTTTGGAACAAAGACTATCTTCAGAAGAGAAAAAAAAATGGGTCACAAAGATGTTGGGTTATGACTTTGAAATAATCTACAAAAAAGGGAAGCTAAATGTTGTTGCAGATGCACTCTCAAGAAAGAATGAAGAGGTGGAAGCATTTCTTTGTGCCATTTCTATTATCCAACCAGATTGGATAACTGAAGCAATAGATGAATGGAAGAAGGATGAAGAAGTGTGGACACTCATTCAAAAGTTGCAGCAAGATCCTAGTACATCTGATACAATTAGTTGGAAAAATGATTCCTTATGGTACAAATATTGCTTATATTTGTAATAATTCGCAACTAAAACAAAATATTATTTTATAATTTCACACTTATCCTTTAGGAGGACACTTGGGATTTTTAAAAATTTACCACAGGGTGAAGAAATATTTTTTTGAGATGGCCTCGAATCTGATATTCAGAAGTTTGTGGCGGAATTTTTGATTTTACATCAAAATAAAGTTGAGACAATTAAGACCCCGGGTTTAAGAAAATAAAGTTGTTAATTGTTTTAAGCAAGTAACATAGTGAAATAATAGACGGGGTTGCACCAGTCATACCGGTCGCATAGTTTGATCACTTTGGTAGGTGCTACAATGCGACTATGCAACTTAGGTGGGGGTGAGACTAACCAGAAGTCATGTGGTAATGTTTCACACATGGTCACATATTCAATTAACATCTTTGATACCTACAGTGTGGCTTCACAATATGAGAGGAGATCACAATTTTGTCACATTGTGTTGCGACTCCGAAAGGACAAATATTATTGAGGCGAGGTTGCAACTTACTGAAAGTCACACACCTTTTTCCATGGTATAAAATAATGCGACTTGTAGCTTGAGGCCTCATATTGCGACTTTTTAGTTGAAAAAATGACCTTGGCGAAGAGTGTTAATGTGAGCAGTCCAAGTTTCATGTGATATTCTCCCAGCACCTTTCACTCCAAGCATTAATGTGGTTCTTACGTTGGTCGTAGCCTAGAAACACGAGTTATGGAGAGGTATCACAGTCACACGATGAGAAGGTCACACCTATATGTTACATTGCTAAGATCTTAAGACGCGATTTTTCGACTTATGATATCACCACAACTATTAAGTTGAGTGAAATATTTGAGCGCAGTACTGTTGTGCTAATAAAAACACCACATAGTTACCTTAGAAAATAATGGGGACCCTTTTTTTATTTTTAGAGTTTAAATAAATAAAACCCTTAGAATAATTCATTAGATATAAATAGGGATAAAAAAGGGATAAAAACTTAAAATTTGACCTTAAAAGCACTTAAGCGGATAAAATATTGCATTATCGCAATTCACAAAACAAGAATGAAATATACATATCTCCTAAAATGCTACTTAGAACATATTGCGATATGATGTGAATAAGAAAAAGCACTTTTATAAAGAAAAAGCTAGATTTCCAATCAAATTCTATAAGGAAAGCTATGGAACCCATGTCCGCCATGTAAGCCATCGCATGTCGCATTTCACATTTCACAAAATCTGCCTCGATGGTCTCATTGTCACCTCTCATATTTCCCCGATGCAATATATTCTATCATATCGCATCCCCGCAAGCATAATGACTCTTTTCCACTTACCATGTTCATCGATGTGATAAAGTACATTGCACATCACATGTCAGACTCTCCACAACCTAAACATTTCGTGCTCCATTTTCTTTCACCGATATTGTGATTGCAATATCGAAATCGACAGAAAAACTCAAGATGATCAGTATTAAATGAGTATTTTCACACAAGAAATATTGCAACACAATAGATCTAGTTTTAATGCAGAAATTATTATATGGGCACAATAACCCATATTAACCATTAACGTCATAAATCAACATTTTTTTTTACCATGCATTCATAATGATTTTACTGTAAGAAGCATTTAATTCATATCTTATTAATGTGTGAAGTCACATCTATTTAAACATTTCTTTTGCTATCATACTTGTGCATAAGTAAAAACAAAATTTCCCTCCTTCCTCTTATCCTTTCTTACTTACTTATAGGTAATCCTAAATAAGTATAATTCTCCAGAGATGTCTAAAGCTCTCAAAAAAGATAAGAAACATATGACACCTGTAAACCCCACGCCAACTACATCTGAGAGAACAAAGATGTTGCCTCTGTTTACAGATGCTAAGTGTGGACCTAAAAGTGTATCCTCTTCATGGGAATCCATGTATAAACTTCTTGAAGATGACAAACCTCACAAAATCCAAAGAAAGGAAACTTTTGATGTTCCCAATTCCTCCAAAGCTACAATTGGAGAGGTGGCTAATTCTTTCCTACATAGAATTGCAGCGTGACCCAAAATATTACCATATACTGATATGGTAAGATTTATCATTAAAAATCTTAATATCGGGGATAGGAAATTTCTTACCAACAGAGGAACAATGATTGGTTCTTTTAAAGTTAAAAACCTGAAGTAGTTGTACCATGTTCCAGACCCCGATAAGGTTTATGATAAAGAATTTATTTCACTGTTCACCAAGGAAAATGTACTCAAATCAACACCGATAAAGAAATGGAGAAGAAATCCTAACAAGCACAAGAATGATGGAAAGGTTATGTATTCTACTGACTCCCTTGTAAGTCCCTATTGTTATGTGTCGACAATGATGTCTAGGCTTTTTGGTTATCCAGACATTACTCGATTTTTAGTAGAATGGACCCCCCTTATGACAGCATTTGTAGATGCCTATGCTATGAATTGGAGAAACATTCTATCAAATAATATTGCAACTTATATTTTCAAACATAGGAAAAATCTCTCCATCTCTTATAAAATTTCCCCCCCAGTCTACATGACCACCTATATTATGGATGCTTTTTTTTTTTTACCTTGGATTTTCTAGCCATGGGCTAGAAATGGACTGCCCAAGACCCTGTAGCTATTCCTATACTTTATATTATTTTGTGGGAATATAAGTATGAGAACATTTTTTACAAAATTTTTCATGGAGTCATTCTCCCCCTATTTCAAGCCGTTTGTAATGAGAAAGCCCTAGACTTTTGAAAGATGCCCAAGCTAATTTTTATTTTATATGGAAATGGTTTGGTGAATATTTATTCACCTACATCCGAGTATTTTGGAGCTTATATTCACCGCATGTCCTGCCCTGATATGTTCCTGACAATATTCCCGCAAGAGAAGTTTCATATCAGGCTATTGGAAATGGCCTAACCTGTTTTTTGAAAGAGGCCAAGAAAGCATTGTGGCCTTATTTTCCAATTAGTTGTGGCATTTATCGACTGGATAATTACAAACATGTTGTTTTAGACATTTTTCATTTTGAGTGTTTGAAGCTATTCACAATTCCAAACATGCAGTATGACCCAATTAAAGTTTCTAATAATTTCACTACACAAGTGAAAATTGGGCCTTTTGTGCACGAAGATGATGATTTCAACGACCTATTTGAGTCTATTGACAATTATTCTGTAGTTCAAAAATTGGCAACCTTACGCCTCCACCCACAACATTTACTGAAGTTTAGGAAGTATAGGAATAAGAGATTGGAAGAAATTACACTTAAAATGTTGGATGTCTCACAACCATTAGCTGAGAAGGAGAAATAAATTGAGTCGACAACTAAGGATACTAAATTCCTTAATACAACAGATCAGGGTAAATCGGCTGAAGTTCAAAAAATGGATCTAGATTTCCTAATTAATCTAAAGGATTTTTCGAAGGAGTTTGATATAAAACTCTAGGAAGAATAATGAGCTATAGTGATTGACCAAAAACAAAGTGTACATACTCCTCTTACTACAAGTCAAGACTCATTTACTACTAATCCCTCTAACAAAGTAGTAAGAACAGAAAAAGTGGAATTCATCCCAGCCTTCCCCACGACAAAAATTGTTCTTAACATTGAATATATTCCTCCTTTGGACATTTTCTATAGTCCTAAACACAAGGCAGTTATTAGCATACAGAAGAAAATAACAAGATCAGAGAAATCCCAACCCCTTATCCAAGGAGATTTATCAATGGACGTTTTTGGGAAAGACACATTGGAAAATCCTTCATAGGATCTAAGTTGCCTAGCTCAGTTCACAGAAGCTTATGCTTCTGCAACCATTGAAAAAGCCTTAGTAGTTTATCAGTTAATGAAACAAACGGATGAGAAGATCATCCAAATAGAACTAGAACTACAAGCAGAGAAGCAAGGTGTCAGTCAGTAGTTATAGGTATAGATTTCACAGTGCCTAAAGAGCATGGATCAGTTAAAAATTCAACATGAAAATGAGATTAGTTCCAAGGATACTCTAATTCACCAATTATAGATCTCTATTGAGCAAGTAAAATATAACCCAAAAATTGATGAATTCAGAAAAGAGGCCCTAGAACTGAACAATTTATTAGCACAACAGTAGGTTTTTTTTGTCAGAAATTTATAAGTATTATTGAGTTATTTGAACAAAGCGATTTAATTGTGAATCAAATTTTAGATATGAGGATTAGTTTTGATTATATAGATGATAATATTTCCTAGTTTGTCACCTGGGAGGATTCAGCTGATGGCTGAAAGGTCGGCCTACCCAAGATTGAGGATTTAGAGAAAGAAATACTATTCACAGACTACGATATACAATTGAAGAATGCAAAGAGAGAAATTTGCAGAGCGAAGGACATTGGAACTATCATTCTAGAAATTGTTAGCAAAAAGCTGATCGTATAAAATATTATTGACATATGCCCTCCTGGTGGATTTCCTTTAGTGGGAATAATATTGGAGATATTTAGTAAAGCCTTATAGTGAGTGGATTATGCTTTGTTGTCTCACAGATGCATCTTCCTACATGCTTCCTCCACTATCTGATGTTGTTCTCACTGGACAGATGCACATTAGGCCAGTTCAACCTCTATAGGTTAAGGCTATGCTTAATATCCTCAAACTCATGGAACCAATGGAAACAAATAAAATAGGACAATCGTCGAGCTAGTCACCCCTTTAATTTATATTTATGTTTTAATTCCACTTACTTTAAAGAGGGTTGTTTTAAACCTCCACAACTTTTTATTGTAATAAATATTTTAAGAATTATTATTTTTATATTTAAACCCCTTCATGTATTTAAAGAATAGGTCCTGAAATTTTGAAAGGAAGACTTTACAGATGTTTCACTTTTGTATTCTTGAAGTTTCCTCAATAGAAAAGGCTAGATGAAGCACTTTTTCTCAAATGAGCAGAGTGAAAATATACATGGTACTTTTATGCTATGTGTTATATTTTTTTCTTCGAATGAGAAATATTCATTTATTTTATGATGTTTTGTCATATGTATCTGTTTCAATACAATTTGGCATCAACTCACTCCTGAACATTTTATACTGTTTTCATTTTTATACATATGCAATTCAGGAATTTTAAATCTACGATATGAGTTTTATTGAATTGATTTAATTAAATACTTGATTAAATCAATTATCTCAAAATTTTTCATATCTTTAAGTGAATGTATGATATTTATTTGCATCCACTAAAATTTCATTTCTATAGATCGCACAGAGGATAGATTCCATCCCAGGATACATAAATAGATATATATTTTATTAAAAGCTTGCTAATATTTCCATCTATCAAAGGTACACACATTGATAAATACATCCATTCACCCCAACTATATCAAATTGGGAAAATGGTCCCATGAATCCAGTCGGATCCACCATTCGAAAGGGAAAACGGAGGGTTTTTAATTCCCTGAACAGTTGGTTTCCCCGATGTTGTTGCACCAATTTTCGGGGCCTCAACATTTTTGGTGCTATAAGGAAGGCCATATGACTATGAATGGCACCAAAGCTTAATAAAAAAAGAATATACCATTTAAAGAGTTATTCTCCCTCCAAGTCCACAACTTCTAGTCCTAGTTCAAAATCTCCTACTCATAAAACATAAGTTGTCCAATCTCCTCCCAAGTCTCCTAGTATTGTTCACAAATAAAAATCTTTGGGATATACTCCAGAATTAGCTGAAGTAGAGATATTGATAAATAAATTGGAAGAAATTTCAATTTTGGTAGAGAAACTTGTACTTTATGAAGCCTTAGAAGGAAGTGTTACTTCAAGATTTGAAGGCACTAGTGTATTAACCCAATATAAGAGTGAGAATCTCGAAGTAATCTGTTTTGAATTCCCTCTTCATTATCATCGTAGGAAAACTCTTATATTTGAAACTCAATCATCACCTAGCGAGATTCAATCCTCTTCTACCACTCTAACACCATCCGTTATTCCTCCTTTCACATCTTCTCAAAAAAATTCTTCATCGGTGTATATTCCTTCTTCTTCTCAGTCTACAACGTTGCTTCAAGTAGTATTAGTTCCATAGTCATTTATTCCTAACCATAAACCACTTCTGGAACTACTTATTCTACTCCAAAACCTCCTTTAGGAAAAACTAATCCTCCACTTCACATAATGGAAGTTAGACCTTGGAAAAATATTGGAGTTGTTCAATTTCTAGGTCCTCTTCATCCTTTACCTAAGAATCTTGAAATATGGTTGCCTAATTATAAACTGGATGATGTGTTACCTACATAATAACATCTCCATAAATTTATGCTTTCCATAAATCTTAATGAAGTTACTTAGGAATATTGCGTAGTTAGATTATTTCCCTATACTTTTCAAGGATCAACTGGATCATGGTATTTCTCACTACCATCAAGCACTATTACTAGCTGGGACATATTTGAAGAAAAATTCCTTACTAAATTTGGTGATGATCGCACTATTTCTACCCTTTTCAATGATCTTCTAATCTTAAATCAAACATAGGCGAAAAGATTAAAGACTTCAACTCTAGATTCAATAAATTGCACAACAAGATCCCAACCACATCTAAGCCTAGAGTAGATGTACAAATAGAATGGTACATATTCTCCCTTCCTTCTATTATTTCTATTTTTTTATATAGATCCAATAAGGCTAAATTGGTAGAAAACATGAAAGAAGCTCTTTTTCTAGAAAAAGTAATACTTGCTCTAGAGAAGAAAACTTCACAAGAAGAGATAAAAACTAAGAAGGTTTCATTTAAGGATGAATCTAACAATAAAACATATAAATATTATTATGATATTGAGGTATTACAAAAGGTCCTCAAAACCATGTCAAATGCTATTTTTCAGATAAAGAAACATGTGGTTGTGTCTTCTTCAAAGAAACCTTTTAGATCTTTTAAGAAAAATCAAGATTCCCAACCTCCAAATGTAATCTTGAATGTTGAATTAGATCAAGATGAAGACCATGATGAAACGATATCAGCCACAAAATAAGCTCAATAAGAAGAATTGGTTGAAGTCCATGGATTATGGGACTTTATCCTTCCAACGTCTAATGATGAAAATGAACATGAGACATTTCCAGTTAACACTAGAATTAAAAATTCCACTAACCTGCCTCAATCACCTCAAAAGAAAAAGTATTCATCCTTGGTTGCTAAGAACAAAGTAGTTAACAAAAATACTTCTTCTCCTCAAACAAATCCAACTTCTTATATTCTTCCATATACATATAAAACATTAGTAGTCTCTGACACTATTGAGTATAATATAGTTGAAGATATGAAGAAGATTAAATAAAATATCTCGTTACATGAGTTGAGCTAATTGAAGCAACAACATAAAATTTTACTCATACAGTTGAATGCCGTCCCTGATTCTTCCTTTCTTGCTCCTGTAACCTCCAAAGCATCTAAAGGAGTTTGTAAGCATCCTAATGATTCACCTGAGAAGGTAGATGAAAGTGATGTTATTCTAATTGGTGACAGATCTAATTCACACACCCCTCATTTCTTATTAACTTTTGAATTATTCAAAAAGAATGTGCATAATTGTTTAATCAACTATGGAGCCTCTTCAAACATCATGACATATTCTATTTGTCTTAAATTGAATATATCTCCTCAAAGGTCTTCAGCACATATTGTGCAATTAGACAGAACAAAAGTTAAGGTATTACGAGAAATGAATTCAATTCTTATCAGATTAGCATCCAGTCCAAAAGTTCATAAATTAATTAATATCTTAGTTTCTAATATTTCTGACTTATGGTCTAATCCTATGTAGAGATTAGTCAGAAAAGATACATGGCTATTTTTCTATTGATTGGTCTCATATGTGGCTTCCCCATAATGGTAAGCCACATCTAATCCGAGTAGATCGTGAAAAGCATGTGAAATATTTAGTAACTAAATTTCAAGAAGAGAATGAACCCATGGATTTTACTAATAAAATTCTCGACAATTACTTTGTTGAATCCTTTTTGGGGAATTTCAATGCTAAAAAATCTCCATTCCTCACCAACTCAGTTAATTCTTAGATTGAAATTTTTTATCAATCTGACTCTTCCAAGTGTATAAATATCGTAGATAAAGCTTTTATTAATACTTTTTTCTGGACATTATACTTTGATGGATCAAAATCCTATGAAGGCGCAGGAGTTGGTTGTATATTAATCAATCCAAAAGGTGAAGAGAAAATGCTCACATGAAGACTTGAATTTGAATGTACAAATAACACTGCAAAATATGAGGCACTGGTCCAAGGCTTATAAAAAGAAATTGATCTTCGTGTCAAGTATCTTAAGGTTTATGGTGATTCTGAAATAATTTTCAAATAGGTAACAAATACAATACATTGAATTTCTGGTCATCTTAAACATTATGAGTCATTAGTACATTCTATTACCTCTCATTTTTTAGCATTCAATGTCTCATTTGTTCCAAGGATTTAGAATGCAATTGTACACCTTTTAGCTAATATAGCATCCAGACTTATTCCTTCAGAATATTACAGTCCAGATAAATTTTCTATAGAGTTTAATTTTTTCCCATATATTCCTGATAATATAACTAATTGGAGAGTGATAAACAATGATGATGATATTGTAACTTTTCTTACATAATAAGGATCATATGGCGATAAATTAATTGATAAAGATGAGCATGGAAGGCAATTAAAACAAAAAAATGGAGAAAATTCCATACCTAAGTCTGTGGTCAAATTCGAAGATCTATATGATCTCAAATATGTATTCAAAAAGGTTACTAATTATAAAATTGAAAGTTAAACTATGAGGTTTGAATTGGTAAATCTTGGAATAGATCTTAACCCCCAGAACATTAACTTGGGACTTAGTCTTTCTTCTGATGAAATATTAGCCTTCATTCATTTATTCAATAAATATAAGAATTTATTTGTATGGAAATATGAAGATCTTAAAACTTATGACACTTCCACCATCCAGCATACTATCCCAATGATTTCCACTGAGAAGCCTATACAACAAAAACTAAGGAAAATCCACCTAGATCTTGAAATTCAAATCAAAAGTGAACTAAAAAAAATCCTTAAGGCCAAGATTATATTTCCTATTAGGAATTCAAAATGGGTCTCAAACTTAGTCCCTTTTAGGAAAAATAATGGAGATATTCGTATTTGTATTGATTTTAGAAATTTAAACATTTTTTGCATGAAATATAATTTCCCATCACCACCGATGGAACAAATTTTGCGATGAGTTGTTGGTTTTGAAATAATATCTTTCCTTGATGGATTTTTAGGCTACAATAAAGTTTTATTTAATCCCGAAGATAGATTAAAGACTACATTTAGAAAAAAATGAGGCACTTATGAATATCAGAAAATGCCCTTTGGGATAATCAATGTAGGAGCAACTTTTGAAAGACCAACGGATGTTTATTTTAGGGGATTGAGAAATAAAACTATGGTTTTTTATTTAGATGATATAACCATTTACTCCAAGAAAAGGAAAATTTTCATCATGATCTTAAGAAAATCATCGAACGTTGTTTGAAATATCGAATTTGTTTAAATCCCAAAAAGTCTTATTTATTTTTAAGTGAAGGAAATTTTTTAGGATTTATTGTTTCAAAAGAAGGAATTTGTATTGATCCTGAAAGGATAAAAGAAATTTCTAAACTCTCCCATACCTGTAAAAAAAAATCTATGCAATCCTTTTTAGGACAGATAAATTTTGTTAAGAGATTTGTTCCAATTTTTTCCCAAATTGTTTTACCTTTGCAAGTAATGATTAAGAAAAATGCACTTTTTGAATGGCCAGTATATAATGAAAGAGAATATTTTGATCTAATCAAGGAAGCTATCATCAATGCTCCTTCTTTGACTACCCTAGTTTTTTCTAATCATTTCATTTTATATACTTTTGCATCAGAAACATCTTACGTTATTGTGTTAACACAAATTATTGCTCAAAATATTGAAGAACTCATTTCATTCTTTAGTTCAAATCTTCAAGGTGTTGAACTAAATTAGTCTAAAGTGGAAAACAAGTATTTTTTGTCTATAATTCTTTGAATAACTTTATACCTTTTCTCCTTAAAACACACATTAAGGTAATAGTTCCATTGTCGCCTGTAACACAACCACTTATTCAAAAGGAACTAGGAGAAAAGTTGTCAAATTGGGTAACTACTCCGTAGGAATATGAAATTAAGATAAGACCAGCTAAAATCATTAAAGGACAAGGTATATGTAGAGTGGTATCTGGAGCATCCAACATATCAAATAATGAATATTAAGGTAATATTATACATATTGCTATGGTAAGCATGAGTGAATGTGAATCACAGTATACTGATTTAATCTTTTATTTGAAAAATGTATATGGTCCTATGGAACTCAATTAAAAAATAAAGAGATAATTGAGATTAAAATATAGTCAATATCAAATCATAGAAAATGTCTTATTTATAAAAAACTACGACTCTCTACAACTAAGATGCCTTGAGAAATCTGAAGCACAGAGGGTTTTGCAGGAACTCCATGATGGACCTGCAGGTGGACACTTTGGTGGAGATAACACTACACATAAGATCCTTCATGCAAGATACTATTGGCCTTCTCTATTTAAATATTTTCATGCATATGTGATAAAATGTAAAACATGTGAAACTATTGCAGGAAGACAAAGAAAACCAACCTTTCCTTTGCAACGAGTCAACATTAAACAACCTTTTGAGAAATGGAGATTAGATATCATAGGTGAGATTGTTCCTAACTCGTCGAAACAAAATAAATATATTCTCACTGCAACAGACTGTTTTACTAAGTGGGTGGAAGTTGTTCCACTAAAGGTAGTTAATTATGAGGCCATTATTGAATTTATTGATCAATTCATAATTACCAGATTTGTCTTACCCAATGCACTTATTGTTTATAATGCATCTTAGTTTTCAAGAAATATTAGGACTGAATTTGATCTCAAAAGTGTTTTTAAGATTAAATATTCTACTAAATACTATCCCCAAGGAAATGGCTTGGTAGAATCAACAAACAAAAATATCATAAGAATCATCAAAAGGACTACTGATCAAACTCATAAAGATTGGCATAAGTCTTTAACATTTTCATTATGGGAATATAGAATTACTCATAATGCCTCTATAGGAACTTCTCCATTTAATCTGGTTTATAGGAAAGAAGTTGTAATCCCATCAAATTTAGCTCTTCCTTCATTATCCCTTGTATAATTTATTGACGAAGTACCTTCTTATTCCTTACAATTAAGAATGTATTAGATCCTTAAAATGGAAGAGGAAAGAGAAAAAACCAATTTAACTCATGCTCGACACCAAAAAATAGAAAATAATTCATTTGATGCAATTTTTTTCCCTAAAAACATTCCAAGTTGGATACCTCATACTTAAGTGGGACAAGGAACATGAGGAAAAAGGAAAACATACCAAATTCCAAAGATTGTGGCTTGGACCATTTAAAATTGTAGAACAAATTGGCACATCAACCTTTATGTTACAATATCTTCAAGGGAGAAAAGATTTTCTCCCTCTCAATGGGCTAATTTTGAAAAAAATATTTTCATAGAAGAAATTTTTCTTCTAAATGTATCATAATTTAATTTTTGTTTTTGTAGGATAATAATGTTTGGTTACATAATTTTGGTTGTTCACAACACCTCTGAATTATTTTATGTTTTTATTTTTGAAGAAGAGAAATTTTTGAGGAAATAACTACCAAACTAGGAAATTTGGTGAATACTATACAACTCTGAAATCTTTTTCCATCAAAATTGTAAATTTTATAAACCTGAAATTTGTAAAGTATTTTTACCTTAACATCTATGAGAAAAAGGTTCATATTTACAAAGAAAATACTTCCTGTGACTAAGCATTTTTAACTCTAAATTTTCATCCAAAACTCTTAAGGAGTCAATGATTCTCCCCATCCATTGAAAATACTTTTTTAGAGTGTAATTCAAAAATATAAAAAACTTAAAAGGATAAGAGGTCTCATTACGAGCCCGCTTACCATGATCATAGGTTAATCATTAACTTACATTACCACAACTTCATACCAAATAAATGTAATGGTTCATGATTATTAAGATCATAAGGCAAGGGGTCTCGTCACAAGCCAACTTGTTCAGTTTAATTATAACCAGTGAATGGAATTTTCACTTTCTGGTCATCAAGATAGGTCAATGAATTTTTAAGAAAAAAGAAGAAAAATGATCTTTTAGATTTGAAAAATATTTATCTCAAAGAATTGTAATAATAAATGGATGGGATACTAAATCATTGATGGTTAAAAGATAACCTTGCTTAAGCTATTAATACCTACTAGCAGCAGTGACCGTACCTATGACAAAAGGAGCAAATCAAAAAGTTAAGTTGTAGAAAGACACTTAATTTATATTTTAAACCATATAATGATTGATACAGAGGAACGAAGATAGTTATTTATGAAAGGTTTCTAAAAGATTAGTGATAGAGATGAGCTTTTTTATATTCAGAGTAATTTTATTCATTTACAATATTTTGAAAATAGTTCTTATTAACTTAAAATATTTTTTCTTATTTAAATATACTAAGAAATAGTTTTTCAGAGATAATTGTTTCTTCAAGTGAATCACCAATTGTTGTGCTAATCAACAACTCGAGTTATTGTAGCAAATAGTTAGCTTAGAAAATAATTGGGACCCTTTTTAATTTTTAGAGTTAAAAAAATTAAAACCCTTAGAATAATTCATTAGATAGAAATAGGGATGAAAAATGGATAACACCTTAAAATTTGACCTTAAAAGTACTTAGGCAGATAAAAAATCGAATTATGTGAATTCACAAAACCACAATGAAGCATACATAGCTCCGAAAAGGCTACCTGTAACATATTTTGATCCGATTAGATTAAGAAAAATAACTTTTATAAAGGAAAAAGCCAGATTTCCAAACAAATTATATAAGGAAAGAGTGGGACCCACTTCTGCATATAAGCCATCGCATATCACATATCGCATTTCGAAAAAATTTCCCCGACAGTCTTATTGTCACATCTCATATTTCCCCGATGTGATATATTCTATTGCATCACATCCCCAAAAACATAATCAATATTTTCCCCCAACCATGTCCACCGATGTGATAAAGTACATGGCACATAACATATCACACTCTAGACAACCTAAACATTTTTCACTGCATTTTTTTTTCCGATATTGCGATTGTGATATTGCAATTGGCAGAAAAAATCAAGACAATCAGTATTAAATGAGGATTTTCATATGAAAAATACCGTGTTGCAATGGATTTGGTTTTGATGAGGACAACAACCCATATTAACCATTAATTTCATAAATTAACGGTTTTGTTGCCCATACCTTCATAATCATTTTACTGTAAGAAGCATTCAATTCATATCTTATCAGCGTGCGAATTCTCATCTGTTTAAATCTTTCTATTTCTATGATAGTTGTGCATAAGTAAAAAAAAAAATTCTCTCTTTCTTCTTATCCTTTCTAACTTACTTGCAATTGAGCTCGAATAAGAAGAATTCTTCGGAGATTTCTAAATCTCTCAAAAATGCTAAGAAGCATATGACACTTATAAATCCTACGCCCACTACATTTGAGAGAACATAGATGTTTCCTCTATTTACAGATACTATGTGTGGACCTAAAAGCAGATCCTCTTCATGGGAATCCATGAATAAGCTACTTGAAGATGAGAAAGCTTGCAAAATCAAAAGAAAGGAAACTGTTGATGATCTTGATTCCTCCGAAGCTACAATTGGAGAGGTGGCTAATTATTTCCTACATCGAATTGCAACGCAGCCAAAAATAGTACCATATACTGATATGGTAATATGGATCATTAACAATGTCAATATCGGGATAAGACATTTCTTACCAACAGAGGAGTAATGATTGGTTGTTTTAACGATGAAGACCTGAAGCAGATGTACCATGTTCCAAACCCAGATAAGGTCTATGATGAAGAATTTCTTGCACATTTTTCCAAAGAAAATGAGCTCAAATCAACGCCGATAAAGAAATGGAGAAGAAATCCTAACAAGAACAGCAATGATGAAAAGGGTATTTTCTCTATTGACTCCCTTGCAAGTCTCTATTGTAATGTCTCGGTGATGATGCCTAGGATTTTTGGTCAGTCACACACTACTCAATTTTTAGTAGAATGAGGCCCCCTTATGAAAGAATTTGTAGATGCCTATGTTATGGATTGGGGAAATATTATATCAAATAATATTGCCACTAAAGTTTTAGAATATAGGAAAAATCACTCCATCTCTTCAAAAATCCCCCCCCCCCCCCCATTTTATATGAGTGCCTATATTATTGATGTTGTGTTTTACCTCGTATTTTCTAGCCATGGGCTAGAAATGGACTTCCCAAGATCCTATACCTATTCAGATATTTTATAGTATTTTGAAGAAATCTAATTATGAGAACCATTTTTACAAAAATTTCCATGGAGTCACTCTACCTCTATTTCAATCCATTTTTAATGAGAAAGCCCCCAGACTTTTGAAACAGGCCCAAGCCAATTTTTATTCTATAGGGAAATGGTTTGGTGAATATTTATTCACCTACGTCCGAGTATTTCGGAGCTTAGCTCAACTGCATGTCCCACCCATGTATGTTCCTGACAAGCTTCTCGCAAGAGAAGTTTCATATTAGACTGTTTGAAACGGCCTAACCAGGTTTTTGAAAGAGGTCAGGAAAGAATTGTGGCCTTCTTATACAATTAGTTGCACCATTTATGGATTGGATAATTACAAGCATGTTGTTTTATAGATTGGTTATATTGAGTGTTTGAAGTTATTCACAATTCCAAATAGACATTATGACCCAGTTAACGTTTCTAATAATTTCACTACAGAAGTGAAAATTAGGCATTTTGTGCATGAAGACAATGATTTCAATGACCTATTTGAGTCCGTCGACAATTATTCTACAGTTCAAATATTGGCAACCTTACGCCTCCACCCACAACATTTACTGAAGTTTAAGCAATATAGGAATAAGAGATTGCAAGAAATTCCACTTAAAATGTTGGATGTATCACAACCATTAGCTTAGAAGGAGAAAGAAAGTGAGTTAAAAACTAAGGATAGTGAATTCCTTAGTACAATAGACCAGGGTAATTCAGTTGAAGTTCAAAAAATGGGTATGGATTTCCCGAGTAATATAAAGGATGTTTGGAAGGATTTTGATCTAAAACTCCAGGAAGAACAAGGAGTTATAGTTACTGGCCAACCAAAAACTATACATACTCCTCTTACTACAAGTAAGGACTTGTTTACTGCTGGGCCCTGTAACAAAATAGTAAGCACAAAAAGAGTGGAATTCATCCTGGCCTTCCCCACCAATGAAATTGTTCTCAACATTGAAGATATTCCTCCTTTGGACATTTTATATAGTCCTAAACACACACCAGTTATTAGCAGACAAAAGAAAAGAATAATACCAGAATAATCCCAACCCCTTATCCAAGGAGATATATCAATGGAAGTTGTTTGGAAAGACACATAGGAAAATAATTCACCGAATCTAACTCGCCTAACATAGTTCACAAGGGCTTATGCTTCTGCAACCATTGACAAAGCCTTAGAACTTTATGAGTTGATTAAACACAAGGATGAGAAAATCATCAAACTTGAATTAGAACTAAAAGTGGAGAATAAAAGTGTCATTCAAGAGTTACAAGTACAAATCACACAACTCCAAGAGAGCACGGATCAATTAAAAATTTAGCACCAGAATGAGATTATTTCCAAGGATACTCTAATTCACCAATTACAGCTCTCTATTGAGCAAGTAAAAGATAACCAAAAATTTATGAATTCAAAAAATATGCCCTAGAACTAAACACTTTATTGGCACAACAACATGTTGTGTTTTGTCATAAATTAGTAATTATTCTTGAGTTATGTGAAAAAAGTGATTCACTTGTGAATCAAATTTCAGATATGAGGATTATTTTTGATGATATTGAAGATAAGGTTACCCAGTTTGTCACCTGGAAGGATGACACTGATGGCCTAAAGGTTCACCTGCCCAGGATTGAGGATTTAAATAAATAAATATTATTCATAGACTGGGATATATAATTTGAAGCATGAAAAAAGAGAAATTTTCAGAGCAGAGGACATTGCTACCAACATTGTGGAAACTATTAGCCAAAATATCATCACAAAAAATATTATAGAAAAATGTCCTCCTAGTGCATTGCCTTTAGTAAAATACTTGAGAAGACAATGGGAAGAAGTGTCAAAGGTAAAATAAGAACATATCATGAATATGGAAAAGATGGATTGGGAAAAATATTGGATATATTTAGTCAAGCCTCACAGCTAGTGCCTTATGTTGCGTTGTTCCATAGATACATATTCCTACATGCTTCCTCCACTATCTGATGTTGTTTTCACTAGACATGTGCGAATTAGGCCAACCTCAAGAGGTTAATCCTATGCTTAATATCCTCCAACTCAAGGAACAAATGGAAACAGAGACAACATGACAGTCCTCGAGCTAGTCATCCCTTTAATTTCTATTAATGTTTTAATTCCACATACTTTCAGGAGGGTTTTTTTAAACTTCCTCATATTTTTATTGTAATAACTATTTTAAGAATTATTATTTATATATTTAAACCCCTTCATGTCTTTAAAGATGAGGTCCTGAAATTTTGAAAGGAAGACTTTACAGATGTTTCACTTTTGTACTATTCAAGTTTTCTGAACAGAAAAGGCTAGACCAAGCACTTTTTCTCAAATGAGCAGTGTGAACATATACATAATACTTTTATCCTATGCGTTATATTTTTTCTTCAAATGAGAAATAGTCATTTATTTTATGATTTTTTTTCATATGCATCTGTTTGAATACACTTTCACATCAACTCACCCCTAAACATGTTTTACGGTTATCATTTTTATACAAATGCAATTCAGGCATTTCAAAGTTGTGATATAAATTTTATTTAATTTATTTAATTAACTACTTAATTAAATTAATTATCTCAAATGTTTCCATATATTTAAGTGAATGTATGATATTTATTTGCATCCACTGAAATTTCATTTCTGTAGATCACATAGAGAATATATTCCATCCTAGGATACATAAATATATATATTGTTTATTGGAAGCTTGCTAATATTTCCATATATCAAAGTTACACAAAGTGATAAATACATACATTCACTGAAACTATATAAAATTTTGAAAATGGCCCAGTAAATCCAGTCGGAGCCACCATTCCAAAGGGAAAAGGGACAGTTTTTAAGTCCCTGACTAGGTGGTTTCTGTGATTTTGTTACACCGATTTTCGGGGACTAAACAAGTACCTTCTCCAATATTTTCAAAGTGGGTAGCTGGAGGCCTGGTTCCCTAGCACAAAATCGATCTATGATGCTTCGAATCCCAATTTATAGAGAAATTATTATTCGTAAAAGATTCCCGTGTTTAGTTCTCTTATGGGGCTAACTTCACGTGGCTCCGATGTTAAATAGGGATCGCTTATGTTGGAATTTTTTTCCATTGGTTGCCGACATTGTTCATGGAAGTTGCTGTTGCTATGAGGCCCAATATAATGGAAACAATGCTCTAGTGGGATTGATGGTCCTTAAGAATGCAACTATCTCTCTCACATAAGGAGATTCTATGGATGTTCTAGGCACCGATGCGTAGGTTTAAGGATTTTACCTCATTGTAATATTAGAATATTGGTTAGCTGATATCCAAGTTGCGGGTATGTTCACCCATGGAAATATTTTTCCAAGGTTGAGGATATTTCCATGAATATGTTGGGACCCCTCGATGATAAATAGGGAGAAAATGGGGCAATATTCTAATTTGGAGCTACCATGATTCTGAGAATTGCTATAGGCGCTCATCGAGGTTTTACATAAGAGGCAATCCTTGTTCTATCCTGATTATTGACTATAGTTAAGGTAAATGAAGTTGTGTGCTCCAAAAACCCGAAGGGAATCTATTTGAATGGGAATTTCATGCATAAACGTGGCATACAACGTTAACTTCTTAAAGGTCATCGGATCATATAAGAACTAATTTTCTCTCCCAAGCCAATGTCTCTATGAGGCCCTACATACATTTTATAATGGGCCATCATTAATATTGTTTATTTAGGAAACCTTTTTCATATTTGGCATTAAAAAAAATATATATAGTTGTCATGCATATGGAATACATGGACCTTTAGTTGTGCTCAGGGTGTTTCTCTCACTTGGTCACTTAACACCCTAGTTGGGCTCAAAACATCCCCTTTGACATGCACCTTTTATGGCAACCATAAAAAAAAAAGCATGCCTTCCATTCCCTTTGTCATTTATGCCCATATGCATCGCTTTAGAGTGCATGTTTTCCTTCGTTGTAGCTAACCATATATATTTTAATCCTTCTCATAAAACCAACCTCCCATAAACCTTTGGAGTGAATTACAATGGTTTAAAATCAAAAGCATTAACCCTTTATCCATTTTAAACATAAACGATGCCATATATCAAAGAATCTCCATGCATTAAAGAGGGTATCTTGTGTCATATAATTTGTTTTTCTTACACTCCTTAGAATTTGTGAGATTCATATGGAAAACTACAACTTCCATATTTATATAATCTCACTAGTGTCGTGTCAATGGATTACTTAATGAAATTGCTACATAGTTCAATATATACCCATAAAATCTTCAACTGATTTCCTGAAGAGGAGGTGGGATGAACATAATTTAGGTCACAATAGTGATGAAAACAAATGAATAAATAAAATAATTCACTTAAGGAGCATAAACAATGAATTATCCAAACTAAGATGTTACAAGTTATATGTGTTGGTCGAGCATTCTTAAGTTTGGAGGATGGCTTAAAACGTAGGTGTTTTCATGGACCTATTAATTACATTTGACTTTGATATTTCATTATGCCCAAGGTGATGATGCACTCATAGAGAAGTCTCCTTGAGATACTCGTGACCATTCATTTGGAGGGTGGGGATTGACTCAAGGCATGGTAGGATATTTAATCATAATAATTTATGTTTTTAGAGGTGAATAGGAGTGGTAGCATTTTACATACCCTAAGGAATCTCAAGCATTCCCCAAACCATTGACGCAAGATTTATCTACTTTTTTTCAATGCATATGCCAAAATAGAGAGTCTTGCAGGTGCGTAGAACTTATATTGCATAACTAAAGCCCTGAAAACCCTAATGCATATGTTGAGATAGGGGAATCAAATCACGAAACTGAGGGAAAATGATATTCAATGATTTTATCTTGATTCCATGTGATGTTGATTAGAATGTTCCCCCAGGGAATGTGAATTAGGTAAAATATGAATGGGGTCACTCTCTTGGAAAATTAGGGTTTCTCCCAAACCCTAGCACGATCACCATAATGCAGGTAAAAATGAAGCCTTATATGTTTGGGCTTAGTTACCCCACTCGTTCATGATGACTACTATGGTCATCCTAGCTTCGAATTCATGGAGGAAATATCAATGCTCTTTGAAGCAACAAACCCCCAAACCCTAGTGCAAGCATCAAACGACAAGACAAGTGGGTGCGATATTCATTGTATGAATGTGCACATTGACAGGGTTTTGTAGGAATAGGTTATAGGGATATTATCCAACCAAAGTCTGGGTTGAAACCTTAATGGGATAAGCGAAAAGAGGGGGACCGAAATCTTTGAATATGCTTAAAATTTTTGGTGGTATTGTAGCAGCTACAATAATTGGTGAACCATTGGTAGGATCCAACGTCTCTACCAACATCACTACAATAGATCGAGTCTCGATAGTGATGCAAAGGAATATTTAACAAACACTATGGGTACCTCTTGTGTTACTTTAAACTTCACAGGTATGCCTTCCCTTTATTCCTCAACTAGGTCATTCTAATCAGTTAACACCGAAGAAGAAATTTACGCATGGAAATAGTTGATGATGATGCAAAGAGAAAGGAGGAGGCATTATTATATTCAAAATTTTAAAATATGTTTCTGTTGTTGCTCCGCTTCTAGCAGGCCTGGACAGTATCCTCATGGATTTACTTCAATAAATCACAAGCATTGCTCCACTACTAGTGAACATGGTCAACACCCCTATGGAGTCATTGCATTACTTCTCTTCACATGAATCCTTTCTCAATCCTTACCCTTGTTTTAATTTTATTTTATTTTATGCATACATTAGCACTTATTACTGGGTGTTCATTGCGCTACAACGAATGAGGGATCCTGACTTATTTTACGGGAAAGAGATGTTGTTTCTTATTTGACAAAAACTGAAAGATATTCTGTTTTAGGTTTTCCCTCATGCCAATCCTTCACATCCCATATCCAACTAATCGATTAAACATCAAAAAAATTCATGTAGATATTCAATACCATGCTAAGCACAATTTTTAGGTTATGGATATAGTTCACTCGAATTGATTAGGGTTCCCCATAAGAAACTTGTCCATATTTCCCTGGATAATGAATTAGACTGATAAGAATGATGCCCATGATGTGAGTTTTATGACTGGTTCTAAGAGAGGTCACCTCTTGGATTAAACATCAAAATATCACACAATAATTAGGGTTAGGGTTTAAAAATTATGTCAAGGAAATCCAGGAATCTCTTTAGGGTTTCAGCATAAGAAAAGAGGTTAAAGGAATCCCTCAGGATTTGAGCATGTGCACGAAGGTGTAAGAAAGATAGTCATGGAACCAAAGGTTTGAAGGCTCTAGGTTCAATGAAAGCTTATGTAGTGTTGTGATGCATAGAGGAAAATTCAAGTCTAGGTAATCTCTCTACTTCGTTACAATGCATATGCCAGATAAAATAGGCTTTCAAGTGCGTAAAACTTATAATGCATCACTAAATCCGTAAAAACCCTAATGCACATGTTAAGATAGGGGTAACCTATCACTAACTTGAGGGAAAATTATTTTCAATGATTTTATCATGATCCCATCCAACATCGATTATAATGTGCTCTAGGGGAACGTGAATTAGGTAAAACAAGAATGGGATAACTCTGTTGAAAAATTAGGGTTTCTCCCAAACCCTAGCACGATCTACATAATGCAAAAAAAACTAAAGACTTATCTTTTTGGGCTCAATGACCCGACTGATTAGTGATGACTACTATGGTAAACCTAGATTTGAATCCACAAAGGAACTCTCAATTCTCTTTGAAGCAGAAAACCCCCAAACCTCAGTGCAAGAATGAGACAACAATACAAGTTGGTGTGGTGTGAATTGTATGAATGGGCACAATGATAAGGTTTTGTAGGAATAGTTCATGGGGATATTATCAAAACGGAGACCAGGTTGAAACCTTAATGGGCTAAGAAAACAGAGGGGGGCCCAAAATTTTGAATATGCCCAACATTTTGGGTGGTGTTGTAGCAAATACAACACAACACTAACTATTGGGTTAAATAAATTGTAATATACGCAACAATAATAATTAAAATAGAAATGGAAATAAAATTTAAATATTTCACATGAAGTAATAAGAATAGGGATCACATTGTTAGCAAGAACGAAAATAGAATACATTTATTATTCATATCACATTGTTCAGTTCCATATTTGAGATTGAAACCTGCGATAGAGTAGAGCTCAGTTACAATAATTCCCAAATATATATTTATAATGCTTCTACTTATATATATACTATTCTCTACCATCCTATATAATTCTAGAGGAGAAAATTTCTAGTAAATAGAACCTTCTAGTAATCTGTTTTACAATAGTTTTTTTCTCACTACTACGAGTCTTATTTACTAATGATGGTCATTATTACATGATGATATAGTAATATGTCTATAAGTGTTAGGGAGACAATGACCTTAACATTCCCTCCTGTGTATAGAATGACCTTTTCGTCAATACTTTAGATGTGGAAATCACTATTGAATGTCAACGGGCTCATGAATGGCATCCTTAAGTGGTATCTCATTCCATTGTGTTAAAACTTCATGAATGGTGTAATAGTGGAGAAAAATATCATGGTATTCAATGATAGCTTCTAGATGTAACTAATGGAACCTTCTGTTGAAATCATGATTTCCATTACACCAAAACCTACAGGTGTTAGTAAACAGACACATCACCATAGTTAATGGATCCACGAGAGGTAGTTAAGAAAGTGTTGTGAAACACATGAGGAGAACTACTTTATCTAATGTCCAACAATCCCCCCTCAGCATGAGGCAGGTGTGATTCAAACTCGATACCTTTGGCTCTGATACCACTTGTTAGAATCACAATTTCTAATACACCAAAAACCCACAAGTGTTAGTAAACATATGCATCACCAAACTTAATGACTCCATGAGAGGCGGTTAAGCACATGTCACAAAACACACAGGGAGCATTGGTTTATTGAGTGTCCAACACCTTCTTTATAAAATTCTACTTGATTGTATTGGAAAATAAAATTATATGCAATTAATTTCTTTAAGTAGGAAACAAGAAAATATATATGGATCTTAAAGTTGTTGGGAAGTTGTAATTTGTAAAAAATACGCCCGATGCACTAGAGTATTGTGTAGGGGGCGTAAAATTTTTGGAGAGGGTTTTTGGTGGTGGTCAACTTTAAGGGAAGTCTTTTTTATAGTTGTAAATGAAGAAAAACTTGATCCTCTTCGAGAAAATGGAATTTGGAGGGATGTTGATCAACATGTTTCCTCATCGTGTTCTAAGCCATGGCCAAATTATCTTTGAGACTTCACAGAATGTCGACCTAATATTTAATTTTTTTGTCCACTTTTTGTACCTTTGAAGAAATAGGTAGGTAATATAAGTTTTATGGTGACTTTTGACCATAAACTACCTTAAAGGGAGTCATGTGTGAGGAATTTTTCCAAGTTATATTGTATCACCGTTCAATGAGTGGTATCTACCAAAACTATTCAGACTATCATTTAGATGTGAAACATTATAAATAAGCTTCCAATAACTTGTTGATATTAGTTATATGACCATTAATTTGGGGATTATAAGAAGTGCTAAGCTGTAATTGGGTACCTTGGAGCTAAAATAATTATTACTAGAAGTTACTAGTAAAACAAGATGACAATCAATGGCAATAAATTGTGGCATCCCATGTAGTTTGAAGATATTAGTAATGAAAACTTGGAGTTCCACTATGGAAAATTGAAAAGGATGTTGTAGGAAAAATAAACTATCATATTTGGAAATATTATCAACCATTACCATCATGATTGGTTTTTTACTATATTTGGTTAGACCAACAATAAAGTCATTATATATATTGATCCCTAGAAAAAGTGCTATAAGTAGAGGTTGTAGTTTAATTGGAATGTTAAATATTCATCCTTGTTGTGTTGACAAGTGTAATATTTAGCCATGAAAGGGAAAATATCCTTTCTCATGCAATCACAAACAAATGAGTGTTTTATATGTTCATTTGATTTATGAAAGCTTGAATTTCTTAATGTTGGTGAAGCATGGGGTTCTAAAAGAATTGTGGATTTAAGAGTGGATTGCAAGGTAAAATATACAAGGTCATTATAATGGAGCGTTTTTTTTTAGTCGAGTTTAGGCAAATTGTTGAGAATCCTATTGAAGTTGGTGGACTAGTTTGGAAGTCTTGGAATCTTGGAGCCATTCATGGTGAACTACTATAAACCAATTTTCTACAATGAAAGATAGGGAAAAAAGGACCTTTCTTCTTCATATTTTTTTGACAAAGGATTGTCAACCACATCCTACTTTTGCTACTTATATATGGTCTTATAATCATTGCTGGGAATTTATTTGACCTATATGGTGATCAAAGTTGTTATTTAAAAAATAATTTGACACTAATATGATCCATTTTAATCTATAAATTTTTCCCAAGCAAGTATGAGCACTATATGTGGAAAATACACAAAAGGGCTATCATTTCCTTTTATAATTTGATTTTCCTAAGTGTTTCTCCAAAAGCTGTTTACTAGTAAAGTTAGAGAGGTAGCCTTCTTGGATGATAATTAGTAATTACACCAAATCATTTATTGAAAACATCACACTCTAAAACAAAAGAATTTCTAAAGTTAGGTACAGAGAGGAATAGCCTTTATAATGGTTATGACTTCTACAGTCAACCTAGCTTCAAATCCACGGAGGAACTCTCAATGCTCTTTGAAGAAGCAAAACTCCAAACCCTAGTGAAATCATCAGACATAAATACAAGTGGGTGTGGTGTGAATTGTATGAATGGGTGAAAAAACATGGTTTGGTAGGAATAGATCATGGGGATATTAGCCAAATCGAGTCTGGGTCAAAATCTTAATGGGTTGAGTGAATAGAGGGGGACAAAAAATTTTAATTATGTCAAAAATTTTGGGTGGTGTTGTAGCAACTACAACACAACACTAACTATTGGGTTGAATGATCTGTAATATACCCAACAATAATACTTAAAATAGAAATTGAAATAAAATTTAGATATTTCACATGAAGTAATAAGAATAGGGAGCACATTGTTAGCAAGAGCGAAAATAGATTACCTCTATTATTAAAAGCACATTTTTCACTTCCCTCTTTGAGATGGAAACCTACGATAGAGCATAGCTTAGCTATAAATATTCCAAAATATATATTTTGTAATTCTTCTACTTATATATATACTATTTTATACCATCCTATACAATTCCAGAGGAGGAATTTTCTAGTAAGTAGAACCTTCTATTAATCGCTCTTACAGTAGTTGTGTTCACACTACTATGAATCTTCTTTACTAATGATGATTGTTATTACATGTTGATATGGTAATATGTCTATAAGGGGTAGGGATAATATGACCTTAACTTTCCCTATTTTGTAGATAATGACCTTGTCCTCAAGATTTTAGATGTGGATATCATTATTAAATGTTGATGGGCTCCCGAGTGGCATCCTTAAGTGGTGTGTCATTCCATTGTAGTAAAACTTAATTAATGGTGTACTTGTTGAGACAACTCTCATGGTGATCAAGGATAGATTCTCGATGTAACTAATGGAGCCTTTTTTTTGAATCAATATTTCCATTACACCAAAACTTGCAGGTGTTAGTAAACAAACACATCACCAGATTTAATGTATCCATGAGAGGTGGTTAGGCACATGTCACGAAACACATGGGAGAACTAGTTTATCCAATTTCCAACAATCTCACCCTCAATGCAACCTGGGTGTGATTTGAACTCGATAACTTTGACTCTGATACCATCTGTTGGAATCATGATTTCTATTACACCAAAACCCACAGGTGTTAGTTAACGGACACATCACCAAAGTTAATGGATCCATAAGATGCAGTTAAGAAAATATCAAAAAACACACGTGGAGCATTGGTTTATCCATTGTCCAACACCTTCTTCATCCAATTCTAGTAATTTTTATTGGATAATAAATTATATTGAATTAATTTCTTTAAGTTGGAAACAAGAAAAGCTAGATGGATCTTAAAGTGGTTGGGAAGTTGTAATTTGTAAAATTAGGCCGGATGCACTAGAGTATTTTGTAGGGGACGTAATAGTTTTGGAGTGGGATTTTGGTGGTGGTAAAATTTAAGGGAAGTTTTCTTTTATTATTTTAAATGAAGAAAAAATTGATCATCATCAACAAAATGGAATTCAGAGCGATGTTGATCAACATGTTGCTTCATTGTGTTCTAAGCCATGGCCAAATTATCTTTGAGATTTCATAGAATTTAGACCTAATATTTAATAGTTTTGTCCATATTTTATACCTTTGAGGAGCTAGGTAGGTAGGATAAGTTTGATGGTGACTTTTTACCATAAAATACCTTAAAGGGAGTCATGTGTGTGGCACCATTCCAAGTTATATTGTATCACCATTCAGTGAGAGGTATTCACCAAACCTATTGGGACCATAATTTTGATGTGAAACACTACAAATAAGCTTTTAATAACTTGTTTATATTAGTCATATGACCATTATTTTGGGGATGATAAGAAGCACTAAGATGTAATTGGGTACCTTGGAGCTAAAGTAATTATTGGTGGAAGTTACTAGTAAAACAAGATGACAATCAATGGAAATCAATTGTGCCATCCAATGTAGTTTGAATATATTATAAATGAAAACTTGGAGTCCCACTATGGAAAATTTAAAAGGATTTTGTAGGAAACATAAATGAGCATATTTGGAAAGTTTATCAAGCGTTACCATGATGACTAGATTTTTACTAGATTTAGGTAGACCAACAATAAAGTCATTAGATATATTGATCCCTACAACAAGTGTTATGGGTGGATGTTGTAGTTTACCTGGAATGTTAACTATTCATCCTTTTTGTGTTGACAAGTGTAATATTTAGACATTAAAGTGAAAATATCCTTTTTCATGCAATCCCCAAAAAATGAGTGTTTGATCTTTTCATATGTTTTATTAAAGCTTGAATTTATTAATGATGGTGAAGCATGGGGCTCTAAAATAATTTTTGATTTAAGAGTTGATTTCAAGGTAAAATATACATGATCCTTATAGTGGAGCTTCTTTTTTTTCTAGGTGAATGCTTGAGAATCATATTGAAACTGGTGGATTAGTTTGGAAGTCTTGGAATATTGGAGCCCTTCATGGAGAACTACCATAAACCAATTAGCTACAATGAAATATAGGGCAAACAACGACCTTTCCTCTTCATATTTTTGAGACATATGATTAGCGACCAAATTCTGCTTTTTCTACTTATACATGGTCTTATAATCATTGTTGAGAATTTCTTTGACCTCTCTGGTGATGAAAGTTGTCATTTGAAAATTAATTTGACACTAATATGATCCATTTTAATCCAGAAATGTTTCCCAAGAAAGTATGAGCACTAGATGTTGAAAATACAGAAAAGGGTTATCATTTCATTTTATAAGTTGATCTTCCTGAGCATTTCACCTAAAGTTGTCTACTAGTAAAGCTAGAGGGGTGGCCTTATTTCATGATAAATACACCAATTCCTTTATGGAAAACATCACAATCAAAAAAAAAAAAATTTGTGAAGTCGGGTAGGGATAGGAATAGTCTCTAGAGTGGTTCACATAACATATTTGAAACATTGAAAAGCATGAAGAATTAGCTCATTCCAACTAAAATCATTTTTGTTAAATAAATTGGTAAGTAGGGATACTATTTTTCAATAGTTGTGGACAAAATTTCTATAGTAGCTTGTTAAGGCAAGGAAGCCCCATAAGCTTTTAATTGTATTAGTTCAAGGACAATCGCTCATAGCTTCTATTTTCTTGGGGGCATTTTCCATCATCATTACTAAGGCCCCAAAGGCACATTTGGACCTTTTAAGAAAAAAATAATGATGAGAAAGTAATTGTAATACCTTTTCCATATGGGTGACGTGGGATTCCCATTTTTTTATCATCAATTATGATGTCATCAAAGAAGGATATGAAAAAAATGATGCAAAAAGGGTTTAAAGATGTTGTTCATGAGGATTTGGAAGGTTGAGAGGGAATTAATTAGGGAAAAAGGAATGAATAAGAACTCATAATGAAATTTATGAGTATGAAAGGTAGTCATATGAATATTATAATATTTCACACAAATATCATAATAATTAGATGAAAGATAAAGTTTGTTTTAAATTTTAGCACTCATAAGTTCATCTAGAAGGTCGTCAATAATAGGAATAACAAATTTGTTTTGGATGGTAATTTTTTAAGATCATGATGCTAGGTCCTTATAATACTAATGTATCCCCTTATTATTATTTTTGTGCCCATGTAGTCCCCATATTGTTATTATTGTTCCCCATAGAAGCCCACTATTGTTATTGCTGTGCCCTTACATTGTTATTGTTATATTGACTAGGATTATATTGTGACCCCTTGGATTCCTATATATAGAAAGGAAGTTTTGTAAATTTAATCATCCAAGAATTGTTCATTTATGTAATGTAAAGGAGGTTTCCCCCTCAAAGAGTCTATTTTCTAAGTCATTGATCTATATTTTCTTCTACTTATGAGCTGGTTTCATAACATGTGGTATAAGAGCTTAGGATTCTAGGGTTTTGCTGGTGCAAACAGGTCATCTTGGAATTTGTGCTATAAATTTTTTTGTAAGAAGGTTCAGAAGTGGAAAAAAAACCTATTTCAGCCGACATAAGGAGGAAATTCATGTAAAAATTTTAGATCTTGGTTTTTTATATTTTCGGAGATATGATTTGAGGAATTTAGGGTTTCAGTAGGATCCACAATTTCGTTTCAAACAGGTGACTAAGGGAAAATTTCCATAAATTTTGTTTTAGACATCAGATTGGAATTTTGTAAAAAGTGGCGACAAGTTCACAAAATTTTGTTTCTTGTGTTTTAATTTTAGAGCCGAAAATAAAAATAATCACATGTGGCTCTCTGTATAATTTTTCTCTACTGAAATAATCCATAATTAGGTCAATTAGGAAGATGTGGCATAACTTTATCTTAAATAACCCAAATTAGGTCTAACCTCTGACATTGGAAATAATACTTAGAGGGATACTACAGGACCATAAAATATTGCGGATACAAAATTACAGAGATACATCAGTTTCAATATCGAGCTCCTCAGAAGCAAGACAAATGTGTGCATTTATTTTTAAAAATTGCATAAGTATTGTTTGAAAAATAAATTTGAAGTGATTCCAAGGGAATATTGAAGAATAGATATCAGTATTGGGTTCTAAAATGCCCCCCCAAAATAATTCCACACCCATTAAGCCCTCATAATGCTCTACTACGAATCATGAAGAGGAAGAAGTGCAAAATGATATATCAAAATTATGAGACCAATTGAAACACATTTTGCTCTAGAAAAGAGTAACAAAAAATGAAATGGAAGCTAAGATGGATGATTTGAAGAAAGACATGGATGGATTGAAGAAAGGCATGAGATATAATATTTATGGTTTTGAGAATGGCGTGGAAGTTAAGATCAATGGTATAGAAGAAAAAGTGAAAGGAAACATGGAAGAAATGAATAATGGTCTAAAAGAAGACATGAAAAAATTGAAGGAAGATTTGACAAAGCTGCTACAAGATATGATCCCTAATGGAAAAATGACAATGGAGGTAACTCATGATGAGAAAAAAAGAAATGTTAATCATGATTTCATAAACTCTAATTTTGTATTTAAGAACCACCATATTCCAAATATCGATATGAGGAAGTTTGATGGCAAGGATCCAGTAACATGTGTACTACATATGGAGTAATATTTTGATCTCCATAATGTTAAAAAAACACAAAAGGTACACATTTCAAATTTATATTTATAATAAAATACATTTCTATGGTATCGATGGCTTTTCTCTTGTAAAAAAATTGTCACTTGGTCATTTTTTATGGAGGAAACGATAGAACATTATGAGGATACAAAGAGAAACACCTTCTTTATCCAATTGATAAATATAAAAAAAAAGGGTTCAATGGTAGAGCACATTGAGGAATTCTGAAAATTGAACATAAGGGTAATTGATATTCTAGAGGAACAAAAAATTGATTTCTTCATAGGGAATTTAAAGGATAAAATCCAACATGAGGTTCACCTTTTGGAACTTGATTTATTGGAGAAGGAATTCAAGTTGGCAGGAAAAATTGAAAGCAAAATTATGGCAACAAGGAAGCCTACCACTGACAACTATAAATATGGAAGTGTGAATACTCCTAGACTTCCACAACCAGAAGGTTGACACCACAATAATTGGAAGAAAAAGGAGAAAAAGGGCTTTGATATAGTTTTGATATAAAATACACTAACGGTCATCATAAGTGTGATGAGAAGAATTTATTTTACATAGATTGCAAAGAGGAGGAAGAAAAGGAACAAGAAAATTAAAAAGAAGAGGATATACACTAGGAAACAACCCTAGAGGAAGAAGAAATGAATCCCACCATATCCTGTAATGTATTGGCAGGAATTTCCACTGCTTAAACTCTCAATATAGAAGGACATATCAAGAAGAAAAATGTAATAGTGCTGATTGATTCGGGTAGTACCCATAATTTTATTCATTGTAAGGTAGCCAAGAAATTGAATTGCTTCCTATAACCAACACTAGAGTTTCAAGTGATGGATGAAAATGGAGGAACTATAAAATTATCTAGAAAGTTTCATAATATCAAACTAACCATGGGGGAATATGTATTTAATAGTACAATTCTCTCCATCCCAATGGGTGGTGCTGATGTTGTACTAGGAGTACAATGGTTACAATCTTTGGGAACGATGGATTTTAATTTTCAAGAAATTTTTCGGCAGGTTACAAGAAATGTTTTTCGGCAAGAAAGGAAGTTTAATTATGGGGTATCGCAGGGAAGCGAGGAAATATAATCAGCTATGATGTCACGAAAAATGTTCTGAAGAAATAAAAAAGAGGCGTAATTTCACAATTGTGCTCACTATAGGTTCAAACATCAAAATCGTCTATCTCTCCAGATCTCCAAAAAGCCTTGGGAAATAAATCCAAGGTATTTGAGACTCCCAAAGGACTCCTACCTATTCATGATCATGATCATTCTATTCATTTCATTCCAATAATTTCTCCTCCAAACATCGGGCCTTACAATATCCTTATTCTCATATTGAACATATGGTTTCACAAATGATAGAGGTTGGTATAATTCAAGCTAGTCAAAGTTATTTCTCTGCTCCAGTAGTATTGGTACACAAGAAGGATGAATCATGGCATATGTGTCCAGATTATAGGTAGCTCAACATGCTCACTATTAAAGATAAATTTCCTATCCCCATCATTGATGAATTATTGGATGAATTACATGGAGCAATTTACTTCGCCAAGCTTGATCTCCATCCTTAATATCATGAAATTAGAATGAAGATTGAAGACATTCTGAAAACAACATTCAAAACTCATGAGGGTCATTATGAATTTTTGGTCATGCCTTTTGGCCTTACTAATGCACCTTCCACATTTTAAGGTTTGATGAATTCCATTTTCAAACCCTTCCTCAAAAAATTTGTGTTAGTATTTTTTGATGACCTAGTAATGTACACCATGTCTTGGAAGGATCATGTTAAATATGTTGGCATGGTGCTCAAAACTATTGGAGGAGAAACAATTATATGAAAAAACCTCCAAATGTTTTTTTGGAGTATAGGAGGTGGAATATTTGGGTCATATTGTATCTTAGGAGGCTGTTAAGGTAGATCCTAACAAAATTAAATCCATTAAGGAATGGAAAATGCCTACAACCATAAGCATCTTCCAGGATTTCTAGGGTTAACTGAGTATTATCACAAGTTTTTTAGGAATTATGGGAGAATATCGACACCTTTAACATAATTATTGAAGAAATATGCAGTTTCTTGAACTCCAGAATCACTAATTCCTTTGAAAATTTTAAAGAGGCAATGTGCAAATCACCAATCTTAGCTACGCGAGACTTCAAAAAAACCTTTATTGTTGAATTTGATGCCTAATGAAATGGAATTGGAGTGGTTTCAATGAAGGAAGTAAGACCGATTGATTTTGAAAGTCATCTAATCAAAGGAAAGTATTTACTGAAACCTATTTATGAGAAGGAAATGTAGGAAATACTACATGCACTAAAGGAATGGCGACCTTACCTAATGGGAAGACACTTCAAGGTAAAAATATATCATGATAGTCCTATATACTTTTTTGAACAAATATTATCTTCAAAAGAGAAAAAAAATGGGTGACAAAGATGTTGGGTTATGACTTTGAAATCATCTACAAAAAAGGGAAGAAAAATGTTGTTGCAGATGCACTCTCAAGAAAGGATGATGATGTGGAAGCATTTCTTTGTGCCATTTATATTGTCCACCGTGAGTGGATAACCAAAGCAAGGGATGAATGGAATAATGATAAATAGGTGTGGAAACTGATTCAAAAGTTGCAACAAGTTCCTTAGACATAAGAAATATTTAGATGGAAAATGATACATTATGGAACAAAGATCGCTTATATATTTGTAAGATTTCTCAACTCAAAAAAAATATTCTTTTGGAATTTCACACCTCTCCCTTAGGAGGGCACTCAAGCTTTTTAGAAACAAACCACAGGGTCAAGAAGGATTTTTTTTGGGATGGCCTTAAATATGATATTCAATTTTTTGTGGAATAATGTTTGGTTTGCCAAAAAAATAAAGTTGAGACAATTAATAACCTAGGTCTGTTACAACTTTTATCTATTCTAAGTCAACTTTTGGAGGAGGTTTCAATGGATTTTATCACAGGTTTACACAAGTCCGAAGGAAATACTGTCATCTTGGTGGTAGTTGATAGAATTACCAAGTATGCACACGTTTCTGTATTATATCATCCATTTAAAGCCAATATAGTTCCTACTAAATTTATGGAAATTTTTTGAAAGATACATGGAAACCCAAAGATCATTGAAAGTGACAAAGATCCCATTATTATAGGAAATTTTTGGATGAAATTATTTTCTTTTTTGGGTAATCAATTAGCTCATATCTCATTATATAGTCCTCAATATGATGGGAAAATTGAGATAGTGAACAGATTTTTGGAATGATATCTTCGTTGCTTTGGATCTGATAAATAGAAACAATGGGTCAAGTGGTTACCTCTGGCGAAATGGTGGTATAACACTTCCTTCCATACTATAGTAAAAATGACCCCATTTATGGCACTTTACGAATATCATCCACCCTCCATCACATCATCTTTAAGACAAAATTCTAAGGTTCAAGCAGTGGAAGATCACATCGAGCATCAACAACGATTTCTCCAACTCTTAAAGGATAACCTCACCTTGGCGCATAATCGAATGAAAAAATGAGAATATTAACATTGCAACAAAATAAGTTTTGGTGTAGGCGTCCGGGGATTTTTATGGCTACATCCATACAAACAAATGTACCTCAAGCAAGCTAAGAAGGATAATAAATTATCACCAAAGTATTATGTTTGATAGCCACAAAACCGAAAGTCGCCCCTAAGGAGAGATGGTCACCTGTAGTCATGGCTCTATCAACATTTCCCTTTTAAAAACCCATTCTCCCCTCCAGATGGTCTTCCCAACCTTCTTTGGTTTTATTTATCAAATTCAAGGAATTTGATAAATAAACATAAGCAACAACCTTTTTAAATATATCTTTCGGCTTTATATTATACCGCCAAACCTTATAACCTTAACACTCCAGTCTTATGTTAATTATCCGTCAATCTTTTAATTAACCAAAATTATTATGTTTCGGTCCCACACATACCAGCGGTAGAATTCAACGAAACACATACACCGTACCTTAGGTTAGACTTCATGCATCTTCATCAAACGACCACTGTCTGATGGCTCCCTTCCAGATCGACGGTGCTCGACAATATCGCACGACCTTCGATGTAAAACTTTAACGTGCGATGGTGCGCTTTGAACGATGGGTTTGGAACTTTCCCCTAAGCTGCATGTCGAACACTAAATGGAATCACTCACGTTCAGAAAATACCGCCTACTCCGCAAAACTTGTGCGAAATGGGCAACCCGGCTTTGTAAATCCGCTCGCAGTTTTTGAACAATGACTAACCAAAGTTTGTCTGGGGTTGCGCTATCCTTTTAATTCAGTTAAATTGGGTCTAGCCGTGGTTTTGGACTCAATCAACAACGGAACAGTTCCTCTTCTTATTAAGTGGGGTTTTTATTATTTCGGGAAAGAGTTTGGCGACTGCGGTTTTCACACAGATCTCGCCTGCGGGTGGGATTAATTAAGATATTCAACCAAGTCAAATGAAGCAATGGGGACAGTGATGTGAAATTGTACAATGACTCAGTTCAACAGTTACATACAAGACAATTTTCAATTGCCTCACAATCAAACAAATTTCCTCACAAATAACAACTGAAGACAGTTAGATAATCAACGGGAACGGAAACTCATTTAACTAGAATAAATTGTTTGATACACAGATTTTATTGTAGAAACCTCTTGGCCCTTTTTTTCTCCTCCCTTCAATACATTCGAGGGATACATTTTATACATATTACAATGTGTCTCTTCGGTTCCTCTGTGAGGATCGTTTAAAAAACCTAATTACAATAATTCAACTAACTGAAACATGACAGAGGATCGAATCTAAACCTATTCTACTTATATAAACTCTCACTAATCTAAATGAAATAGTCAACTGAGGTATTGACACCTAGCTGCTACAATTCAAATGTTTTCGAACCCTCCTAGCCACAATATGTGGACAAAACCTCCTACATTGCTGGCTAGTGTCTAATGCCCCTGCATCAAACTCCCGAGGGCAATTTTCTTCATGGGTTCCTGTCCATGAGCTCTTCCACCGATCTGCCTATCTTCTGCAAGATTCCTTCAGTCATCCAAGTGGCATCTTCCTCTATCTTATCCTTCCATTTGATTAAATACTGAAAGTACTCTTGTCCTCTAGTCTTCCTGAACACTCTCTTGTCCAATATCTTCTCTGGTTGCAATGGTTGTGCTGGAGGTAGCTTCTCCTTCCACTCAATCTGTTCCTTGTCTGCTGATCTTTCTTCTGCACCATCATCCTCATACTTGTACAAATCTACAACATTAAAAATGGGAGATATTCCAACATCAGGAGGTAATTCAATCTCATAAGAATTTGCAGAAAATTTTCTAAGTATCTTGCATGGCCCAATATTTTTGAACTTTAGTTTATTATACTGCTTCTTTGGGAATCTCTCTTTTCTCAGGTGTGCCAAAACCAGATGTCCTACTTCAAAATGAACTTCCTTTCTGCTCAAGTATTCTCTGCTTTTGTACTTGATGCTGCTGCCTTGTAGTTTTTGTTTCACTTGTTCATGTATGGCCTAGATCTTTGAAGAAAATTCCTCACCATCTACTCTCCTTAGCTCTGCCTTTCCCAGATTTATTAACTCTGATATTCCTCTAGGGTGCATTCCATAAAAAAAATGGAATGGACTATGCCCTGTGCTTATGTTCGGTGAGTCATTATATGTATATTCTGCTTGGGGAAAAATATGATCCCACTGCTTGGGATGCTCTCCTACAAGACTTCTCAACAAATTTCCTAGACTTCTATTCACTACCTCAGTTTTTCCATCAGTCTGAGGATGGTAAGCTAAGATGAAACTCAGTTTGGTACCAGATTTCTTCCACAGTGTCCTCCAAAAATGACCTACAAATCTGGTGTCTCTGTCTGAAACAATACTCTTGGGCAACCCATGCAATATAACAACTTCTTTGAAAAACAAGTTAGCAACATGGGTGGCATCACTAGTTTTATAGCATGGAACAAAATGTGCCATTTTGGAGAATCTGTCCACCACAACAAAGACTGCATCATTCCCTCTCTGAGTCTTGGGCAATCCTAGAACAAAATCCATACTCACCATGTCCTAAGGCCTGTCTGGAATAGGCAAGGGAGTGTACAATCCTAGATTCTAGCTCCTTCCTTTAGCATACTGACAGATTTTGCAATTCTTCACAAACTTATCAACTTCTGTCCTCATCTTGGGCTAGTAATAGAAGTGACTTAGCTACTCATAGGTTTTATCAGTACCAAAGTGTCTAGCAAGTCCACCACTATGATTCTCCTTGATCAAATTTTCTCTCATGGAACATTTTGGTACACACAGTTGGTTCCTTCTGAATAACAAGTCCTCCTGCAAGAAATAATCCAGCCACTGGCTTCTATCTGTGAAAATAGGGTTACAACATGCCTCAAATTCTTCTTTAAAATCTGGATCTGTTTTATACAATTCTTTGAGAAAATCAAACCCTACAACTTCAAAATTAGTTTCTTGAACAAGCATGTGCCTCCTGCTCAAAGCATCAGCTACTTTATTTGCTTGGCCACTTATGTGTTTCAAAACAAAATTAAAACCTTGGAGATACTCAACCCATTTTGCATGCTTATGCTTCAACTTGGGTTGTTTTACAATATACTGCAAAGCATGATTGTCAGAATACAATACAAATTCCCTGGACATCAAATAATGTCTCCACTTTTTCAATGCCTGAACAATTGCATAGAATTCCTTCTCATAAGAGGAATACTTTCTTCTAGTGTCATTTAGCTTCTCACTGAAATAGGCTACAGGCCTATCATCCTGACTCAACACAGATCCAATGGCCTCTCCACTAGCATCACATTTTACTTGAAATGGTTTAGTAAAATCAAGCAGAAACAAAACATGCTTCTCAGTTATCTTTTTCTTCAGAAGTTTAAAGTTTCTTTCTGCTTTAGCAGTCCACTTAAATGGTTGTTTGCTCTTCTTTATTGTCTCAATTATAGGTGCATTGATCTTACTGAAGTTTCTTATAAACTTTCTGTAAAAACTAGCAAGTCCATGGAAACTTCTTACCTCAAAGACATTCCTGGGTGAAGGGCACTCCACAATTGCCTTAACCTTTTCTGGGTCCATCTTCAATCCTTTTGCAGAAATAGCAAAGCCCAAATACACCAACTCTTCCTTCATGAATGAGCAGTTCTTCAAATTTACCAGCAGTTTCTCTTGGTGCAACTTTTTCAAAACATGATTAAGATGCCTTAAATGTTCTTCTTTAGTTCTGCTGAAAATTAATATATCATCCAAATATACTATCACAAATTTACCAATGAATTCTTTCAATACTTCATTCATAAGTCTCATAAAAGTGCTAGGTGCATTTGAAAACCAAAAAGGCATCACCATCCATTCATATAGTCCTTCATTTGTTTTAAAGGCAGTTTTCCACTCATCACCCTCTCTTATTCTGATATGATGATATCCACTTTTCAAATCTATCTTTGAGAAATATTTAGCACCACTCAAACAGTCCATCAAATCCTCAATTCTGGGCAAAGGGAATCTGTACCTGATTGTGATCTTATTGATTTCTCTAGAATCAATACACATCCTCCAGCCTCCATCCTTCTTTGGGCTCAATACTGCTGGTACTGCACATGGACTCAAAGTTTCTCTGATCAGCCCCTTGTCCACCAATTCCTGTACTTGTCTCCTGATTTCCTCATTTTCCTTGGGAGTCATTCTGTAGGTTGCCTTATTTGGCAGATTTGAACCAGGGATACAATCTATCTGATGGTTGATCCTTCTCACAGGTGGAATCTCATTAGGTAAATCATCCACTATAACGTCACAATCATCATCTAGCATCTCTTGGATTTCTACTGGAAAATCAGAAATATTTGTAGAAGCAAGAACTACATTAGGTTTGCAAACTAAAGCAAAACATACCTCTTCTTCTTCTATCTGCTACAGATATTCCTTCCCTCTCAGCAATAAGGTCTTTGGATCAATCACTCTACTGGATGGCTCTCCTTCTTCCATGGCTATCAATGTATGGTGTACCCCATCTTTGAAGAACTTGTAAGTGTTCTTCTTGCCATCATGCACTGCTGCTCTGTCAAACTGCCAAGGTCTACCCAGCAGTATATGACACACATCCATGGGCATTACATCACATAGGACCTTATCTTTGTATTTTCCCATTTGCAGCTCTATCTCACACTGTTCTTTCACAACCAGCTGGTGCCCTTTGTGCAGCCAGGACACCCTGTAGGGATTTGGATGCTCCCTTGTCTTTAGTTTAAAATTCTCTATTGCCTCAGTGGAAACTAGATTGTTTGTGCTGCCACTATTAATGACTAGCTAGCAGCATTTCCCTTTGACTTTACATATGCTCCTAAAAAAAGTCTTCCTTTGTGTAGGCTCAGTGACCTCTTTAGCTTGCTTCAGCAGGACCTTATTAACCACCAAGGACTCTCCCCTCTCTGGAAGAACTTCTTCTTCAATTTATACCTCTTCTCTAGCCTGGGAAACAACATCATTTCTCAAACCAGCACCCACATTCTCTAGACACTCATATTGCTTATGTCCCACATGCTGACATCTATAGCACCGCAACTCCCTACCTTTGCCTCTGTCTCTGCATCCTCTTCCTTTTCCTCTGTAAGAACCCCTTCTTCCCCTTGCATCATCCTCTGTAGATGAATTCTAAGGTGAGCTACTGTTAGCTCCATCCCTGGGTGTAGTAGGCTTTCCTCTACCCCCCTGACTTCCCTTCCCATGGAAAGTACCTCTCTTGTTGGCAGATTGTTTCCTCAGGAGTTTCTCCTCTTCTTTCAAGGCCATCTGGTATGCCTCTTCCACTGTCTTAGGAGACAGGAGACCAATCTCATCTTGGATCTCCAGCTTCAAACCATTCACATATCTAGCAGTCTTCTCTGGTGTGTCTTGAAATTGCCCAGCTCTTATGCTTACTCTATAGAATTCCTCTGTGTATTCCTTTACTGTCAACAACCTCTATCTCAAGTTCTGCATTTGCCTATATAATGTCAGCTGATAATCACTAGGCAAGAATTTACCTTTTAATTTAGCCATCATTCTGGTCCAGCTCTTGATAGGTTGCTTGCCAACTCTCCTCCTTTCTGCCTGTACTCCATCCCACCAAAGTGTAGCATGTCCTTTCAACTTTGTCACTGCAAACTTGACCTTTTTATCTTCACTTATTTCTTCATAATCGAAGCACTTGTTCATTTCATTTATCCAGTGCACCAGCTCCTCTGGATTCAGTCCCCCTGCATAACTCGACACTTCAATTTCGGGCTTAACTGCAGAGCCCAGAATAGTTCTGAGGAGCCTCATTTCAGGAGGAATTTCAACATTTTCTTCAACTTCTTTTGTTTTAGGTTCACTGATGTCTTCAGGATCTCTGGACTGTCTTCGCTCTATGACATCCATTCTAGCCTCGACCCTCTGCAACATCCCCAACACCTCTACATTGGCAACGGATCTCCTTCTACCAGCACCTCTACCAACTCGGATTGCCATGTCATCTTTCTGCAAAAACAACTTAAAAACAACAACTCTGATACCACAAATGACAGCCACAAAACCGAAAGTCGCCCCTAAGGAGAGATGATCACCCGTAGTCGTGGCTCTTTCAGCATTTCCCTTTTAAAAACCTGTTCTCCCCTCCATATGGTCTTCCCAACCTTCTTTGGTTTTATTTATCGAATTCGAGGAATTTGATAAATAAACATAAACAACAACTTTTTAAATATATCTTTCGGCTTGATATTATACTGCCAAACATTATAACCTTAACACTCCAGTCTTATGTTAATTATCCACCAATATTTTAATTAACCAACCTTATTATGTTCTGGGCCCACACATACCATCGGCAGAATTCAACGAAACACATACACCATACCTTAGGTTAGACTTCATGCATCGTCATCAAACGACCACCGTCTGATGGCTCCCTTTCAGATCGACGATGCTCGACAATATCGCATGGCCTCTGATGTCTAAATTTACCATGCGATAGCATGCTTTGAACGGTGGGTTTGGAACTTCTCCCTAAGCCATGTGTCGAACACTAAATGGAATCGCTCGTGTTCAGAAAATATCGCCTACTCCGCAAAAGCGGTGCGAAATGGGCAACCCGGATTTGTAAATCTGCTCGCGTTTTTTGAACAGTGACTAACCAAAGTTTGTCTGGGGTTTCACTATCCTTTTAATTCAGTTAACTCAGGTCTGTCCGTGGTTCAGGACTCAATCAATAGCGAAACAGTTCCTCTTCTTATTAATCGGGGTTTTTATTATTTCGAGACAGAGTTCGGCGACTGCGGTTTTCACACAGATCTCGCCTGTAGGTGGGATTAATTCAACTATTCAACCAATTAAAAGGAAACAATGGGCATAATGATGCAAAATTGTGCAACGAATCAGTTCAACAGTTACATACAAGACAATGTTCAATCGCCTCACAATCAAACAAATTTCCTCACAAATAACAACTCAAGACAGTTAGATAATCAACGGGAACGAAAACTCATTTAACTGGAAGAAATTGTTTGATACATAGATTTTATTTCATAAACCTTTCGGCCCTTTTTTTCTCCTCCCTTCAATACATTCGAGGGATACATTTTATACATATTACAATGTGTCTCTTCGGTTCCTCTTTGAGGACCATTTAAAAAACCTAATTACAATAATTCAACTAACTGAAACATGACAGAGGATCGAATCTAAACCTATTCAACTTCTATGGATTCTAACTAATCTAAATGAAATAGTTAGCTGAGGTATTGACACCTAGCTGTTACAATTCAAATGTTTTTGAACCCTCCTAGCCATAACATGTGGACAAAACCTCCTACATTTCTAGCTAGTGTCTAATGCCCCTGCATCAATGTTCCTCACAAAACGTTTTAAAATATTGGTACTATGGAATACAAATTGGAGCTTCCTGCATCTTCCCAATCACACATATTTTTCCATGTTTCATGCCTAAAGAAGGTTATAAGTGACAAGCTCTAAGTTCAAACAATATTTCCAGAACTTGACGAAGAAGGAAAAATCATATTGGAACCTGAAGAATCACGAAAAAAATAACTCCATAGCTAAGAAATTGATCAATTTTAGAGTATCTCATCGAGTGGAAGAACTTTCCGATTGAATATTCAAAATGGGAGGATGATAATTTTATACAGAAACATCCAAAACTACTCAAACGTTGAGGACAGTACTTTTTTTATGGAGAGGGGCGTGCTAGGTCCCTATAATACTAATGTATCCCCTTATTGTTATTTTTAGTGTAGCCCCCTTATTATTATTGTTGTGCCCATGTTGTCCTCATATTGTTATTCTTCTACCCCATAGAAGCCAACTATTGTTATTGTTGTGCCCTTACATTATTATTCTTTTGTCGGCTAAGCTTATATTGTGACACCTTGGACTCCTATATATAGAATTGATGTTTTTTCATTTGAATCGTCCAAGAAATTTTCATTTATGCAATTTAAAGGATGTTTCCCCTTCGAAGAGGCTGATTTCTAAGTTGTTGATCTATCTTTTCATCTATTTTGTGAGTTGGTTTCATAACACACAAAAATTAGGGCACATTCACCAAGTTCCTTGTTTTTTAAGGATCGTGACCACTACAAATAAAAAAGGGATAATATTAGGGAGGATGAAACTACAATTAACAATTCCTGAATTTTCTCATTCTCCTTTTTGGAGAAAATGGGTGGAAAAAAGGATGAACATTGGGGAAAGGCTACTAGGGATGAGTTGAATGGAAATATCATAGGAAGAAAAGGAAGGTGGGAGGTATGGGGGTTTTAAAAATTTGGTAGTTATGGGATAATATAAATTGCATGTTAGGATGAATTTATTGAGAAGGATTCTCAAAATATAAAATTTAATTTAATTGGGAAATGATGCTATATGGCCCTTTTTGAGTAGTTTTTCCATGTGATGTGAACTGGAATTTGTTTAGTGAGCCCAATATAATTCCTTTGAAAGTGTAGTGATGCCCCTCTCGTTGTAATATTGTCTATACACACTTGAATTCAATAGTGATGGGGCTTAGTGTGTGTAAACATTACTATCACAATGTCATTCCCCTTAATTTTAGTGGAAAACATATGATTTTTAAGAGAATAATCCCAAAATGTAGGTAAACATGTTCAAAATGACCCTCGCATTTCATGAAGTACCATTAACGATCATAATTTGGAAATTGTTGACTCGATGCATATAATAATGGGTATCTTCAACTACTCTGTGATAACAAAATTATGGGTTCTACCATTATCGATGAGGATAATGACTTCCCAATGCTTGACATAGCTAATTACTATTAGAGTTTTAGGAGTTGAATACCAATTAAATAATGGAGATATATTCACGGTTCCAACATAGGTTTATCATTAGGAAGAGTGTCATCATATAGTTAAGGATATATTTTTGGAGTGGGGAAAGTCACATTTATTGTCTAAACTTCCCAAAAAATGGCCATAGAAATCTTAAATGTTCCTTCCATTTGTGCCTTAGAAATTAGTTTTTATCCCAATGGTAGAAAACACCTTTAAATGTGTCATTTGTTTCCTAGCTAATTTGTGGATCTTCAGTAGAGCACATGGAGGAGAGGCATTGGTAGGGTAGGGGTGGTCAAAAAGAGATGGTTTATTTTATTTCAGAATTTACCACATGTTGTGTCTTTTTAGCTTCATTAGTGGATTCAATCCAATTCTTATGGAAATCATTTAAAACATGAGCATGGATGTCATCTTGGAGGCCACTAATAAATCATTCCTACAAGAAGATGTTTGCCATTCCTTCATTGTGGAAAGATAATTGGTAAAAATCATTGTTGTATTCTTCAACCATATTTTACAATTTAACTTTGGTCAATCTTCCTAAATGAGAAGTATATATTCCGAACCATTCATAAAGATCGACAAAAAATTGAGTCCAAGCAATATAACAATGGTTAAAATTCTTATACCATTTCCATCAATTCGAAAATTATGGATATAAATAGATTACATAAATATTAATATTAATGAGGTGATATGTGATGTTGTGAAATATTAAATAATGTTCAATTTGAGAGATCCAATTTCCTGGGAAAATCAATTAATTTTTTTTAGATCCACTATAAGAAGTTGTAGATATCAAGTAAAGGATTTATAATGGGATGACCCAAGTCCCTCTTGGTGTAGAGGTTGTTCTAAGGAATTAAGGACCTTGAATTAATCAAGACATGAAAGCTTAGAATTAACATAGCAAGTGAGGAAGCGAATTCAACGAAGTTATTATTTTTATGAGCTTGAACTTTTGTGAATTGGTTGTGGAAGTTTTTATAAGACTCTCACATGAAAGGAATATAGTATTTGTTTTTAGGTTTCCATTTGGAGTGGGTAATAGGAGAAGAAAAAAAGTGAAAGGTGAGTAGAGAGTGATTGGGTCCATAGGAAAAGGACTAATGGACATTCATATAGATGTGATTAGTGCAACATTCGAGATTGGGGAGATATGAAATCGATAATAAGATTTGTGATTCCAAAAATAAATGGCTTATGGAAGAAGGGTACCACTATGATAAAAATGATACAAGGAATCAATTAAGTTATGTCCTGAATAAGAATGTGATTGGGTCAATTTAAAATTAATTTTTTCACTCCTGTGGAGTTACACTTTGGATAAATAATATTGCATGTATATAATTCTCAAATTTTGAATATTAGAAAATGTGTAGGAATTACATAGCCTGATGCAGTATATAAGGCTTTTGGGAAATTAAATAGAAATTATTAGGGCTCGAAGGGTTCGAAGGACAAGGTATTTCTTTGTGCTATAACTCTCAAATATATTCGTGGGGTCCAATAATAGTAATCAATCTAATATCTCTTGGATTTTACTAAGTAGGGGTTGAGCATACCATTATCCATACTACTCAATTACAAGAGTATGAGAGAGTGTTACCCATTAATGAAAAATTTTGAACTAGATATGTCCATTATAAGTTTGTAGTAATGCCATTTAGGCTATTGAATGCACCAATTATTTTTTATTTCTTGATGAATGTAGGGTTTAAGGATTACTTGGATAATCTAGTTTTTGTATTCTTGGATGATACACTTATCTTCTCAAATATGAGGGGAAAGAATCTGTATCATTTGATGATGGTGCTATAGGTATTAAGTGATCACCAAATATGTGCAAAGTTTATCAAGTGCTCATTTTATTAGTATTATATCAACTGTTTGGACCATATTGTGTCATTAGAGGGCATACTACATTTCGAAAATAATAATGCAATTAGAGGATGGAAATAACTAAGAACATATTTTTGGTGAGATAATTCATGGGAATACCTAACTATTAAATTAAATGCATTTGTGGTTTCTCCATGATTTCACATCCAAGTACCTTACTATAAATAAATGAATAAAGTTTGAGTGGAAAACTGTGTGTGAAGATAATTTCCAACACTGAAGAAAATAACCAATGCACCTATAATAAATATCGTTGATCCAAAGGAATACTATGTGGTGAGCATTGATTCATGAAAGGAATTAAATTTTGGATTCATTATAGAAAATAGGAATGCCATTGGTTATGAGTTAAGAAAATTGGAGCATGAGAGGAACTATGCCACAAATGGCTTTGAGTTGATAGTAATCATTCATGCACTAAATATGTGGAGGCATTACTTTCTCGGAAGAAAAAGAAATTTAATAATAACCATGGTGGTTTGAATTGTTTTATTTATAAATGTACATGGAATGATGCACAAACTATATGGTTAAAATTCCTCATTAAATATGACTTCATGGAAAATTTTAGGGGCTAATATTCGTAGGTGGGCTAATTTTCCATGATTTTTCCAAAAAAAATATTCGCCGAAATTTTACAATATAAAAGTATTTTATATTAAAAATCGCCAACATTATATAGAGAGTATATATAAAATCATTATAAATTTGAATAATTTTACAAATAAATCAATAAACATTTTATAGTTTGCATAATAGGGACTAGTGAGATTCTCCAATGTTTTTAAACTTCAAAATAGTTTTCCATCCTTAAAATTTTCCCTGATGACTTTGATATTAAACATATCAAAGGAAAATAGAACATAGTGGTTAATGCACTCAACACGAGGATGCATGAGATGCATGTTACAACCATCAACATTTATAGGTATAAACGAAAGGATAGAATCTTGGAAGTTATTTCATCGTACCAACATTGCATAGAAGTGAAAGAAGTTCTACAACAAGATAATGCATAGATGAAGTACAAGGAATAAATTTGGAAGCGGATGGAATCCTCTTTTTTGGGAGTAAGATTTATGTTCCTATTGTTTACGAGTTGAAAAGTTTGGATTTCAAGGAAATTTATATTTAGCTTATGTTAGACATCTAGGGTATGAAAATACAACTATAGCCATAAAGGATAGTATCTTTGACATAAAATGAAGAAATATGTGGCTAATTACATAAGAAAATTCTTGGAGCATAAAAAGGTAAATGTTAAGCATAGAAATCCAAAATAATCAATATAACCATTACCTATTATTTAATGGAATTGAGAGATAATTACTATTGATTTTATCACCAAGATACCAAAAATAGTAAAGAAACGTAAGGAATCAAATGTTGTAGGAAATTGACATGCTACATGTGTATCTAAGATAATAGAATTAGATAGAGACCCAAAGTTCATTTATAATTTATAGAAATGATTTCTTAAAGGATTTGACACAAATATACATACAACTTATCACCCAACATTATATTGGAAAACAAATAGGGTGAATTAAGGAATTGAACATATGCTTAGGATGTATGTAATGGAAAATAATTCCATATGGGAATACCTTCATTTGGTTTATTTTTGTTGTAAAAATGGGTATTTAGAATCATTAAAGACTCCTATTTGAAGCCCTGTATGGTAGGAATTGCAACACTCTAGTGAGCTAGACAATCTAGAAAACAAAGTGACACTTCATCCTAAAATACTCAATGATATGAAATATTATATTGGAAATATCATAATCACATGAATGTATAATATATAAAACATAAAATAAATGTGGAAAAAGGAAAAATACATAGAGAATTCAAAGCAAGAGAGAATGTGTTTCTAAAATTGAAGGCTAAGAAAAGTGCACTAAATTTGGGGAGCTATAAACTGGTGGCAAGATACTGTGACCCATTTCAAATCCTAGATAGGATAAGAATAATTGAATAAATATTAAATTTCCTACATCCATGACAATTCATAATCTATCTCATGTTTATTTATTGAGAAAACATGTTCTTGATCCTAGCCATGTGATTGGTTGTACTATGATCTAAGTGAAACAAGAAGGAGACTTCCAGGTCGATTTGATGCACATAATGGATAAAAATGTAAAATTTATTATCGATCAAGTGATAATCTTGGTGAAGTTATAGTGAACCTATTATAGCCTTGAGAAGGAAACATGGGAGCATGAGAAGGCCATGTGGCAAGAGCACCTACAATTTTTCACAAAATTGGAAGAAAATTATTTATAAAATTGTATATAAATGCACTAAGGACAACGCAAAAATAAGGTGGAGGAGAATTTAATATTACCTACTTGATATCCAAGTTAAATAGTCTATGTATACATATAACGATTAGGTTGGTGACCAAACATATTTTTCCCTAGAGTGCTAATATAGTTTAAAGCTTGAAGATCCTCATAACAAAATTATATACACAATTAGATATATTAGTAAAAGAAACACCAAAATTATATGTCATTGGATGAAAAGAGAATGAGGGGAATATATCCACAGGGGGGAAAGACGTGGAGGACAAGGGGCCTAGAAGAATGATAAACTACCACTAAGCCTAAAATTAAAATAGGAATATTAACTAAATTAATACTTTATTATATATATTAAGTCAATTTTTGACATTATATTATTTCCTAAGTCGCTAACCATGAGAGTGAATTCTTACAAGTGTGGATGAGTGGGATTCCTTAAGTGCCACTTGTTGAAAAGATGACATGCACATAAAAGTAAGGAGTTTGAAAATTGACATATTCAGTTCATTATGTTCCATTTGACATACCAGCTGAGATCTACCTTTTCTTACCATGCCCTTGATGTTTCCATCACAATTACATTTTCTATCCTCCTAAATTGAGTTATAGAAATCATGAGAGCCGTGTGGGAAAATTTTTAGGTGAATTCAAAAATTTCAACACACAATCTTCATTAGATTTACTTGTGAGAGATTGGGGCTCTAGTTTGAGGATTTTGGATGGTTTGAGGAGCCTTAGAAGGGAAGTGGGACAACTTAGGTGAGTATGAGGTAGAGAAGAGGGTTCACTTCCTAGGATTATGTAGGTTAATGGGGAATGGGAGCTTATTAGCTAGAATTTATAAGTAGTTGGGTACCTTGGTCTAATTTGCACGTATTTATGTTGACTTCACACCATAGTTGAACTTAGGTAAATTTTTTCCCTAGTGGATTTATGACGCTAGATTTGCGGTGACGAGGTGCTAAGAGAGTTGAAGAAATATAGTTTATGGCTACGATGAACATTTGTAATATACATTTGGTTAGTGATTTATTTTAAGATAAGTACTATGTTCTTAATGCTTATTATTTTTGTTTAATGTTATGTGAGATTTCCATTATGTTGTTGTGTTTGACTTTGCTAATTGTTATTAGGATATCATGCATTTGAGAATTATGTACAAAATGTCTGATAGAAATTATGCATGCATAACCATGTAATAATTCATACATAGGGAATTTCATGTAAAACAAGGTAACTATATTATTAGGGTAGTTTATTATGTAATTTTATGGGGAATTGAAAAAATTTCTTCATTATCAACCTAAATTTGTAGTATAGGCATGCCAAATTTTGAGTTTATAACTTGTGTTTTTGTCAATGTACTATCTAGGGACACCCTAGATGGCATATTCAAAATGACCAAGATGATTATGCATTATACATTTAGCAACTATTATGTCATATTCCTAAAGTGTTATGATTAATTTTGATGATTCTCATTGGTTGTATCACATTGCAACAATCATCTTTACTAGCTTTATGTCAAATTACTAATTTATTGGCCAATTATGTTAAATTATGATAGGGCTATCTCATATTGTATCTTTTAACCATATTTAAATATAAAGAACCATGCTTAAACATGTTTCATTACAATTGATAATGATTTAAAACATTGAATTCATCATTGTATGTTGATATATTCATATCTTAGTATATGGTTACACTGAGAGGCATTGTATTGCTTAGTATAGGGGAGATGCATAGGTGTAGAGTAGGTACGTAATTATGTCAATGTTTTTTAAATATATAAAAAAAAATGGGGTATAAATGGGGTGATGTTGTAGTGATGTAAATTTTTGTAAGAAAATTAACATTTATAGTTAGACTAACTTAAAAAAATAAAAGGTTAAAAGTGATATTGTATTTGTAGTAAATTAGTGTAAAGATTTCAACATTAAAAGTAATCAAAATAATAAAATTCAAATTGTTATATTGTAAATTTATTTTTATTAATAAAATCACCAACACCTTTTTTTGATAAAAGAAAATGAAAAAATACATATCACATTAAAATATATAATATATAAATGCTAGTTATAAATTGATGCAGGACAATCCAAGCACCCTTCATTAAAATTGGAATCCAATGCTGCGAAAAGAGGAAGCATGGAATGAGGATGAGATTTACTCACGTTTTGTTGGGTTTGTTAAATTTTTATTAATGAAATTACTATTTTAAGAGATTGTAATCCACCTCACTAAAGTATATATTGTCAACCTATTATAAAAATAATCCATTTGATGGATCTAAAATGATCCATTTGATGTATTGTGTTTTATATAAATTATAGCCTTCAGTATAGTGGAGGGAGGCCAAACAGAATGTAATATCCAGCGCTGAGAAGGAGACCAGGCTGATATAAACATATTGAATTCAAAGATAATATAAATTATGTGTTTTGTTATTATGAATTTTCTGTCGTTATGTTCTTGAGTTCCCGTGAGACTGTGTGTTTTTAGATAGATCGAACACTCATTTTAGTTGTTGTGTACAAGCGAATTTGTGTGGAATTGCGTACACTATGTAGAGGTTCATAAAATCATATGATGAACATTGTCGACCAAAGTTGTTTGTCACATGACTGTTTGTGCTATCAATAACTAGAGTGGTGTTTGCATCATGGATCGATGATGGTGTCTGTTCAAATGGTGGTGTGCCACTCATAAATGCATGCAGTGGTGGACATGAGTTGATGACTACGTTGAGGAGTTTGACGGTGATCCATTAAAATAAATGTGGACATTGAAATCGATTCCAGTGTGCATTGCGTAGAGGTGAGATGGATGGCTTATATCCATTTTGAGTTTTAAATTGGTGTGAAAATTTGTGTTCGAGAAGATGAAGAAGAATGTATAGTTCCTGCTCTAGGTTTCTATTCTTGAACCAAGAATTCAATTCATGTTCCAAAAGTTTATTTATGTTCCTGTTTCAATAATGGGGTTTGTAGTGATACATGGCAATAATCGAGAATATCTCAGGATTTTTGTTACTGCATAGTGAAATATTTTGTTAAGATCGTGGGCCCATAACCCACAGATCTACGAAATGGGAAAATTTTAGTTTTGTTGCAACAAAGTGGTATCAGAATGGGAAAACATTTTTCTGCGAGAAAGAGTTTTCATGCGAAGGAAGAAGAGGTACAATTATGTTGAATATTGTAAGCATGTGGTATTTATATTTGTGTGCAGGCAGCAGAAGAAGGTCATAAGATTGCAAAAACCTAGAGCCAAGAGTGCTCAAATGGTTCCAGAGAAGAGAGAACTAGAGAGATGCCGAAAGACTTAGGTCAGAGGAGAGAAGCTTGGTGACGTGTCGTGTAGCAGGGAGGACTTGTTACTGCAGAGGTTTTGTTGTAGCTCACGGAAATATCACAAAGGAAATTCCACAGAGGATGTGGGTAGAATTGCTAAGAGATGAAGAAGACATATGACCAGGAGGTTATAAGAATTTTTGTACCTCAGGAGTCTGATGTAGGAGAATCCGCGCACCCTTCATTAAAATTGGAATCCAATGTTGTGAAAAGAGGAAGCATGGCATGAGGACAATACTTACGCATGTTTTTTAGAGTTTGTTAAATTTTTATTAATGAAATTACTATTTTAAGATATTGTAATCCACCTCACTAAAGTAGATATGGTCAGCCTATTATAAAAATTGGGAAGTGCATGATTTTAGCAAACTATTACAAGATCCTAAGAGAAATGAATGGATCTAAAATTATCCATTCGATGTACTGTGTTCTATATAAATTATAGCCTTCAGTATAGTGGAGGGAGGCCAGGCAGAATGTAATATCCAATGTTGAGAAGGCGACCTAGCTCATATAAACGTATTGTAATTCAAATTCGAAGATAATATAAATTATGTGTTTTTTTATCATGAATTTTTTGTCGTTATGTTCTTGAGTTCCCATGAGACTGTGTTTTTTTAGATAGATCTAACACTCATTTTAGTTGTTTTGTACAAGAGAACCTGTGTGGAATTGCGTACACTATGTAGAGGTTCATAAAAGCGTATGATGAACATTCTTGGCCAAAGTTGTTTGTCACATGACTGTTTGTGCTATCAATAGCTACAATGGTGTTTGGATCATGGATCGATGATGGTGTCTGTTCAAATGGTGGTGTGTCACTCATCAATGAATGCGGTGGTGGACGTGAGATGATGATTGTGTTGAGGAGTTGGACGGTGATCCATTAAAAGAAATGTGGCCATTGAAATCTATTCGAACATGCATTGTGTAGAGGTGAGATGGATGGCTCATATCCATTTTGAGTTTTAAATTGGTGTGTAAATTTGTGTTGGAGCAATCACAGAAGAATGTATAGTTCTTGCTCTAGTTTTCTATTCCTGAACCAGGAATTCACTTCATGTTCCAAAAGTTTATTTATGTTCCTATTTCTACAATAGGGTTTTTAGTGATACATGGGAGTAATCGAGAATATCTCAAGAGTTCTGTTGCTGCATAGTGAACTATTTCATTAAGATCGTGGGCCCATAACCCACAGATCTACGAATTGGGAAAATTGCAGTTTTGCTGCATCATAAATTAAGATCTATTTTACCATATAAATTAAAACAACTGTTGCAATCCTATAGTCTTTATTGCTAATAAAATGAGATGTGAAGTGGATAAATTTATTCACAACGACTTGCATAGATTTTGGTAGGTAGTAATCACTAGTAAGTCTACACATTTATATTTTTACTCCTACAAATAATGTGGAAGTGACTCATAAGTATATTGATTTACATATTATTATCTTACTATCCATTTTTTTATGCAAGCACTTGCTTAACATATGGTATATATGCTATAACTTATGGTATATATGCTATTTACATGAGTATGAGCTATTTTTAAGAATTTTATTTTTGGTCTAAAAAAGACTACATAAATATCTAAGAAGCATGAATATTGGAACCATATGAAAAGTTATGACATAAAATATGTGATGTAGTTATTCCCATGAGATTATATTATGCAAATGATACAATGATACATTCAATTTCTTTTAATAATATTGAAAAACACAATTTTTTTTTTAAAAGTGAAACATTATGAGTTGCATTGGTTAGTGGTAAACCAATAATAGTCAAAGGAAAATCTATTGTTGGAGTCCTTCCTTAAGAGTTAAATTTAATTATTAACAACATAAAAACTTAATAATTACAATAAAATTACAATATAACGAGATTCTTAATCATGGATATTCACCCTCACTTTACCATGGATATTGTAACTTGTAAGTATGTTTTGTTATAATACCATGGGCCATATTGTAACTTGTAACTGTTATAATACCATGGGCCACTACTCAATACCACATACCTAAAAACCATAACTCATTTCACAATCAAAATGTGTTATTTTAACTTAATTTTATAACACTTTTTCAATTAAATTTGAAAGAAAAAATATTATACTTTTCAGATATACCTAAACCATCTACCTCACTACTACTAAAAATATTTTGGTTTATATTCCATTGATATTAAATCAAGGTTTATATAAAATTAAAAATGAAAATACTTTTAGTTATAGAGATGTGAAATACATATAATATCAACCTATATTCATCTAAACTATGGTCTCAAATCTCTTTTACATACATTTATTATAAATTTATATTTAAGTAATCGATGAAAATTGTATTCTTAATTATTATAATCCCCCACAATATATTAATATTCTAAGAAAATAAGTTACATTTATTATAAATTTATATTTAAGTAATCAATAACGTTGTAAATTTTACTTATTTATTATTGAATATATATCACATTAGATCTATTAAGTTTCGAGAGATAAACTTTCAAATTTCTTAAAGTGAAAACTTTTTTTTGAAGTGAAAAATTTGAGGAAAGGTTTGCACCTCTAGAGATGTGATGACTCCAAGCTTGATAAATCTAGAGTTAAGATGGATCTAGACTAGTTTAATTACTTAGTAAAGCATTCCTCTTTGAAAACAATTCCTCAAGGTGCCATTGTGTCCCTTTTTGTACCATTAGATCAAATGTTAGATGATTGAAATGTTTTAAACCATTAGATCCAGTGCCTCTCCTAAACTATGCTAAACAAATAACTAAAAAACTCACTAAGCCCTAAAAATGTATCTTCCACAGAATATGGCCTCTCATGTATCTGTATCATTGCATACCCAACTATTTATGAAACATACAACTATTCAAAGAGATTAATACTCATATAATTCTTCCAATTAATCTTAAGATACTCTGCAATTGAGTGGTTCATGGAGTTTCTCTTTTATCGATAGATACTGGATTAGGCTTCATCCTCTAGTAAGTAATCATTGATCTATCAGACCTAATCATTGGTTAGGCTAACAATTTTCCATAAGCTCAACACTTAACCTCTATTCGTTGTTTTTTTCAGTTCTTCGCAGGTGTTGGGAAGGATACCAGGAAAGTCTCATGCCTTGGCGAATTTCAAAGGTAACGACCGCCATTGTAACATCTAACATACTTAGGTATTTTTTTTTTTAACTCATATTATTATGTACATTAATTGTTAACACAAAAATAATATTATTAAACTAAATTCTTTATTCATATATTATGATTTTCCACATAAAAAGGGTGGACATGACCGTGCCCCAATTATTGGTACATGTACTCCTACATTGTAATCAAACCTAGGGTTAGAAATAATGATAATGTAACTCATGTACAACAACCAAACTTATGGTTATAAATAATGATAATGAAACCCATGTATAGAAATCAAATCTTGGCTATGGTGGAATTATTGCTTTACTCAGGTTCTCTGATTGATCATCTCTGCATCAGAATGAATAACTTATTATATAATATTTAGTACATGAGTTTTACTCCACATCTCTATGGCAATTGATTGACACTTTTCTTCAAATATTTGTTGACACTTGTGCTAATCTGCATCATTTTATCATCCTTCAATCTATGACCATGTGTCATCCTTGGTGGGTTAGGGTATAGTCCTTACCCCACAAACCTTAACTGCTTGGTCATTTGAGAAATGCTGTGAGAGCATATCGAGCTCTGAAACTCTGTGCATTCAGGTGTTTTCCTCCATCCTTCGTCTTGGCTAGTGACATGTGAGGATTTTAATAATTGACTCATTACATTTGTTTTTGTTGCAAAGTTTTTTTGTTAGGCTAACTCGCCTCTTTGCGTTTTTTCCACAGCCTTATGGTTTAATCTCGTTGTCCTTACTGCTACATAATTGTGATTGATAAGTTAACATTTTACTGTGCTTCTCTTCTACAATCTGTGACTTTTTCATAGGGTTTTCAAGTTTGGTTCAAATCCCTCGGTTCACAATGGGTGTTTTCATCATTTCTGCCACAGGATTCGGCTATCCACACTAGAAAATTTGACGCAATTTCCGACGGCCAAATCGTCGCTATTCCAACACACAGTCATCGCAAGAGCGACCGTTCGAGGATGGGAAAAACGTGGTTTGTCATTCGGTCGCAGTTTCGACGCATTCACAAAGTGTCACACTACCAACCCTTTTTCCGTCGCTTCCAAACACGCGTCGCTCTTTCGACGTTTCCCAAACCGACATTTTTAAAGTGTCGCCATTCCGATGAAATTTCGTCCGACGTTTTGAACGCCACTCTTCCGACGCATTTTTACTGTCTCTCTTACAACGTGTCTAAACTGTCGCATTTCCGACGCCGTACAAAAGTGTTAGAAGACCGACGTATTGCAAAAGTGTCACAAGACTGACGCTTTCTAGAAGCGTCGCAATATCGACGCCAGGAAGAACAGTCGCAATTCCGACGAAATGTGGTCCGAAATTTTGAACGTCGCCCTTCCGACGTCTTTCTGCTGTTGCTCTTTCGACGTTTCTAGAACTGTCACAATATCGATGGACGTCACAAGACCGACGAAAATGGAAATAGTTCAAAACGTCAGAAGAGCGACGCTTACAAGGCGTCGGTATACCGATGACGGTTTCAATTTAAAAAAATAAAATGAAAATTTAAAACAGGACAGTAAATCTCCAATGTTTGTTATCACAATAAAAAATCAATGATTAGTGATCACGTCAAATTTTCCTCATAGTGTGATGGGTCTAATAAATTTTATTGTAAAGGCTGCTGGCCAGTGACAACTGTAGCATTGAAGGAAATGCATTAAAGAAAATTAATGAGGCTAGGAACTCCAAGCCAACTCGCAACAACCCTGATAATTTTTCTTACCAACTTCCAAGTCGTGACTCGGGCTTCAGAGTCCAAAGCTAAGAATTTTATTTTCATCGTGTTGGAGAAGAGAACTGCAACCTGTAGCAAAAGACCAATTCCTCAGTCTCACTACTCAGGACTTGGAGTAATTCCTTGCTAACACGGTATGTGGAAATTTTGATAAGATAACTATCTTCACCCTCATTTTTACTAAATTTATTCTTTTGAAAAGGGCCTGGTTCCATTTCAGAAATTTTCAACTTTCGACTTCTAGAATTTGTACATATGATTTTTGGACTGAGGTTTTGTTATTAATGAGGAGATAGTGTCTTGGTTCTATCTGTATAAAATAATTGCCTCTTTTTTTTCTTCATGTTCATGGTTTTTAATTTTATCAAACCCTATCTCTCTTTTAAGCACGCCTGCAAATTAATATATTCCAGGAATGTACACAATTCCAGGCTTCATGTACAACATATTGTATCAACTATATTTTAACAAGTGAGCTGCATGCCCATATAGTGTAACAGATTACAGGGCTTCATTTGGAGAATAAATGATAAGCTTGGGAGAACTAAATCCAAGTAATTCCCCTCATCCCTTAAAATACGTCTCTAAATATAACTAGAAATTTCAAATAGTTAGTAAAGGAAAAGTAAAACTATATAACAGATATGTGTTGAGCCAAAAACCTATGCATTCACAACAAAACTGGGATGGATAAAACTTAAAAACAATTATGGACTTTGACAAAAAATCGTCTTATGCATACAAAATGAAAGAAGCATTGGCATACTACTATGTTTACAAATTTAAGGACAGGCAGAGTGAGTCTCCGGGAAATACAGTTTCATGTGGAGACCCTAGATCCTTGTACCCACAATATCTATTGACTTAAAAAATGGTTGCCAAAACAATGCCTTTGATATGCATGTAAGAACACCACCTGTATAATGAGGGAGATGTAATATTGTCCGAGAAGCAGATTTATACAGAGTGGTCCAAGATTGTGTATTTATGGAAGATACAACTTATTTTGGCATGAAACATGTATCCAAGATTTCAATGTGGCCTTATTTTAGAGCCCATTGATGATTTACTATGAAACCTAAACTTTCAAAACAAACACATTGAAATCACAAGATCTCCATCACGAATATCATAAATATTAACTGTCTTTTGGGCACTGGCAGTAGATACCATAAGAGGCCCACATGGCCTGTACCACCAATGTTGATTCTCTGGCACAACATTTGCAAAGCTAAAATTTCTCCCCGAGACATCCCTCTCTACCAAAACTGGAGAGATGGTACTAGACGTTGAAGTGAAGGCCTCTGATTCAGTATGGAATGCCATAATTTCTTTATTATAAAAGTCCCATGAATAGAAACCTGAGTTCAATGTACAACGTGCCGATGTTGCCACAACATATTTACCAGAGTGACCATCTGAACCAACTGCTTTGATCAGCCAGCAATCACCCCACATGTTTGGGGTAAGCCCATATGGAGCTTTATATTCAACCTTCTCCTGGAGATTGGAAAAAAAGAATACTGAGTATTACTCATACATCAAATGCCCTTTATGTTAAGGGAAAATTTAAAGAGTGCATAAATATTCTTGAAATCCTAATCATAGTTTCTAGAAAATTTCAACAGTCTTTGAAATGAACTACATCCTATTTAAACTACATCAAATATTTAGGCAAATCATTTTTTTAAATAGAAATTGGTGAATTTTATTTCAAATATAGAAATTAAAACCATGAGAATAATCTAACCCCTAGGATTTTCCCTATTTCTAATAGAAAATCCCAACCAAAATTAAGTACAATAATTAAAACCTCCACACCTCTGAATTTTCTATATCGTAAAAAGAGCAGCATCCATCATCATGGGAAAGAAAAACCGATTCTCCTTTAGATACAAACTAGCCTACAGTAGATGTCTTATGGCTGAGTTGATTCAATCGATCACAGGAAACCTCTTCAGTTTCTTCAATATTGCCAAAATGCTCTGGCTTGTTTTCCTGATCATCATCAAAGTCCATATTTTCATCACGTTGAATTAGTTGGGGTTCATTACGATCAGGTCTAGTGCCTATTGCAGAGCTTTGGACATCCAATCCAATATTGGAACTACCATACCCGTTCCCATTAGAGATTGTAAATCCTACTTCTGGCTTTAATTCGGTAAGTTCAAGAGCACTAGAACTGGATTTAGTTGATTTAGACTTGGTATAGCTGTCCTCTAATTTGTATTCCGATACAACACTATACTTGTGCTTCAACGCAGACAGAAATTCTACAGCAATGGGATCTTCATCTATGGGGCTTATGGATCTGCCCTCAAAAGCATCCCGAATATCTGATTCATTTTCATTCAACTGATCATGCAAATCCACCCTCGTCTTCAGCACAGCAAGCTGAACTGAAGGCCGGTTTTTCAACAATTTATGGTGGGGGTAAAGCCTGTCTTCCAGATCTTGACTATTTAAGTGTTTAATTGGTTTTTTCAGAGACCTGACCATAGAATCAAATGAATCCTCTGAATCCCATGAAATAATAAACAATAGTAAGGCCATTATTTATTGGTTTGAAATAATAAACAACATGCAACAAACCCGCATAATTAGTAAATTATTTAAAAACAATGTTGGCAATATGTTTCCTGTATCCTATTATATGATTGTCCTTGATGGCAAGGTCTGTATTTAATGGAGAATCGATATAAATAAGGACGAGTTAATTCATGTGTGAACATATGTATGCATCTTGATGAAGGATAATTGACATCCGTAAGAAACCATGTGCTCTGTATTTTGATCGAGGAACTGATGTTAATACGGTTGACAGTGTATCCAAACTGGTAGACAGTGGAGTTATATATATTCGTTAAATATATGATGGAAGGTTCTATGCTATTAGTAAGGAGCTGATTGGCTTTCATGGAGAAAGGAACGAGGAGCGAGAGCAAACCAGTTATAACGCGAAAGAACTAAAACAGAGTATTTGGAATTGAACTTTCGGTGGAACATGAACTAACCCTTTGGAATCATGAACGGACCCTGGAAGAAAGAAGGTGGAACATAACAAACGGAAGCGCGACGGAACCCTGCGTGGAAGAGTGAAACCGTGACCGAGAAAACAGTAAATGTGGTTTGTGGTTTCTATCACACCACCTTCGACGGGCAAGCAGTTTTCAAGAGGTTGGGAGCGATTCCATAGAATATGCGACAGGCGTCCTTGTATGACTCCACAAAACTACTTGTCACTGTGCACCATCACGCGTTATTGCTCGACCCAGGATGCCCAGCGATATTGATAAGCACTGTTGATCTGGGAAGGGGTCATCAGATGGTGTTCATTTTCTATAGATGCGCGAAAGTTACCCAAGGTACGACGCGCCATCGCGTGTTATCATCCGTGCACCATCAACGAACGATATCCGTCGGATCATCTAATGTCGAGCGATGTGTTCTCCACCGTCGGATGGAAACAATCGTAAGCGATGGGCCCCAGTTTTTTAAATTATATTGATTGGGCCATCGATTATGTATGCGGCGCTAGAACCAAAGGACTATTTAAAAGACTTTTGATAAAAGCGCTGGTTATTACTATAAAGTTCTATTATATATTTAATTGCCAAAGGTTGTGAATAATATTTATTTATCAAATTCCATGAATTTGATAAATAAAAGAAAGAAAACCATCAACAACACGTTATTGGTACTTTACCTTGGCTATAGTATTATTTGGCGGAGATAGAGATTACGTTTGGGACAATTCGAGCATGGAAGAACAAATATCGGGATTTCAATTTGAATTGGTTCGAATTTTAATAATACCATTAGCAATTGAATGGTTTTGACCCATGGTTTCAATAAAGGCAAAAACTATATAAGGTGATGAGAATCATAGTACGAGGTGTGCATGCAGAGGCAATGTAAATAAAAATCTCTTTATGAGGTCTGCATGATTGAACTCTACTGTCTGATAACGCTGAATCCATGATGCACCTATGGAGTTGATTGAGGAAATGAAAAATCTCTAGGAAGATCAGCAAAGAAATAATAAAGATCTGATGTAAGTCTGATGAATAAATTGAAGAAATTCAGTGGATCTGAGGGTTGAAGTCTTCTGCATAGAAGTGGAAGCTTTCTGTCAATTCAAGCTGGTGTTAAATCAGGGGGTCGAAGCTCCCTTCTAGGAGAGGCTGGAGAATGAGAGAAGGTTGAAGCCTTTTGCAGGTTGGTTCCTGCGTGCTGGTATGAGTCTGTGCCAACACAAAATTGTAAGATGTTTTATTTATAATAAATATTGAAGACTGAGACGACAACAGCGGTGGTTTTCTCCCAAATTGGGTTTCCACCTTAAATACTAGTGTTCATATGTGTTCCTTTTGTGTAATGACTTATTCTGTTATTTATTTTCACATGTTTACTAAAAGAATGATGCAATAATCTAAGTAAAGAATTAACAGCATAATAAGATCTCTCGTGAAAATTTTTTAGTCAGCCCTAAATACTGATTCACCCCCCCTCTCAGTATTTTTCCCAACAGAAAATAATTCCTAAATATTAAAATATAAAGTTATAACATACCATCTCATACTCAAACATAACATCTGTATCAATATTCTTCTTTTGTATCTTATTGATCTTCATCCAAATGATCGACATCTATATCAACATCTGATTCAGAAACGGTGTTGAAATGATCGACCATGTCATCATCATCATCAATTATGTCATTTTCAATAATATCCTCATCGACATCATCATAAATAATTGTTTCCTCATCTCCTATGCCTGGTTCATCTTCTAAGATATCTTCTTCGTCTGTCAATGCATCTTCCAACTCATCTTCCACTACATCATCTTCTTCTTCATCAATATCATCTTCTTCCTCTACAGTATACTCTACTGGCCTTCCTCTTGGATCATATCTAATAGCAAATGACCATTCGTTCTCACCTGGAACCTCTGAGTAAAATACTTGTTCGCATTGGCTTGGAAAAACATAACGATCTTTTCCTGCTTCAAACTGTGATGTTTTAACCATTGGAAATCCATTGTCATGTTGAATAAGTGTTCTATCATCATCACGTACATTCATTCGTAGCCTATACCATTTGACGTCAAACAAAACTATGTTGAAGGAATTAAATTCACACTCAACTATATCATCTAAGAACCCATAATATCTATTTTCAGATTCTCAAGGATGTCTGTCACTCCTGGAGGAAACATTAGTGACCTGGAATACTGCAGTTATCCCACTATCAAAAGTTTTCCTGTTATCATCCAACTGTTTAACGCAAAATTGACGACCATTGCACCACATAGCCTTGTGGTGTTTCAACTGCAATATGCCAAACATGAAAAAGATGCATTCTCAATTAATAATTAAACATATAATTTACACAGCATGAAAATTAATTGAAAAATAAAACTTCTTGTCACATTATAAATATAGTATAAAATAAGTAATGAATAAAATAGGTGAAATAATTGCTTACCTTTCTATCTTTCAAACCATATGCTAAATCGATTTCCCTGTCCGTAGCGTTCCCATCTCCACTACGATACACTTCTCTAATCAATTCATACAGTAGTTGCCATGATAACCTATTGTCGTTACGTTCTTTACATGTTTCAATCCATTCACTCATCCACTCAAGATTGTTTGCAATGTATAAAAGTAGTGCCTCATAATCTTGAGCACCTGAATAAAAAAACAATAATTCACCAATATTAATAAATAGTACTTATAACCATGGTAGATTATATTAATTAATAAACTATGAAAGAATAAGACCTAAATGAATATAATGATCATATACATGATGTAAAAAAATGAAACATTATATGTATTATACATAATAAATCTTTTACGTCTCACTTTCTTCATTCTACCTTTTCCCAACAGGTGCTCCTCTTCAAATTTTTTGATGGAGTTCACATCCCAAATGCAATCCACCGCCTTCATGGCTGGCGCAGCTAATTTAGGAAGATAATGAATAATATACACCATAGAACCCTCAGGTCGTGCTCTTTGTTTAACCAAAGCCTTCAAGGATTTCAGGTGCCTCTTGACCATCCACATTGACCTTGTGTTACTGGTCCATACATTTCAATCTCCTCAACTTGGTGTATCAAGTAGTGTTCTTGTGCATTGAAAAATGTTGGAGGTAGATACTTTTTCATTTCACACATTAGCTGAGGAATTTCTCTCTTCCAATACTTTATTTCATCTTGATGGATTTCTTTCAATGACAACCATCTGCAAATCATTACGCAAGGTTATTTCAATGAAACATAATATAGATTTCAATACAAGAAATTAATGCATCATTTCATCAAGTACGAAAAGAAATTGTAGCAATTAGATTTTGCGTATAAATCAAAACTACTTACCTCACGTATTTACTAAGACCATATATAACTTGTTTGACATTGTTGTCGAAGTCATTTGGGAGAGATACAGGTAGAACATACTATAACAATAAAAAATGAATCGTTATTGGTTTCCAAATTAAATAGAAAAAAGGAAAATTTAAAATATGTATTCAAGCAATAACAAACAAAAACGTATACCAAAAAAATTACCTTAACAAAGGTATGCCAATCATGTGTTTTCACCCTACTGAAGTAACCTTTCTTCGTTAAGATATTATTTATGTTTGAAGCAAAACCTGTTGGAAATTTAATTCTTCTAACGACCTCTTTTACATCATTGCTTTGTTGTTCTGTTAATAACCATGGAATATTTTTATAATTTCGACCTCCATTGTTATTTGATCCGTCGATCACACTTTTCATTGCATGATTTGATTTCTCAATGTCAGCACAAATTTTGTCAATTTTATCTCTATCATGTGCACCATCTATGGTTCGCCATAACATTTCTGTCACATTCTTCCCGAAATGCATTATATCAAACAAATGAGCTATTTTTAGGTCCTCATAGTAGGGCAACCTCGCGAATTGAGAATGATAACATTTCATTCCAGGTGGAAGTACAATATTAGTACCTTCACGGCGACGATGACCTTGATATCAAAGAATAAAATAAATCAGAACAATATTAATTATAAAATACAATAAAACAAATTCATTAGTTAAAACAAAAATTCCAAACATTACACAAACAAATAATATATATATATATAGATACACACAAATTACGTACCAGCTGCTCGACGATTATTAATTCTGTTATATTCCAACATCCACAACTGAGGTGTCATTCTTCGTGGTTTTAATCTATTTCTTCTTTATCATTGAAAAGATGTTTTTCAGTAGTACGATACTTATGGTTCCTAGGGAGGAAGTGCCTAAACTCATCAAACATCATATTTTTTAAGTCTGGCGAATGACGATACTTCATCTTAGGGCAACAAACTGGACATGCAAATCTACCCTTTGTTTGAAGACCTGCAATAGATGGATCAATAACAATTAATATACTATTAGATCATTTTTAAAACATGCAATATGGTATATATAATTTAGATAATTATGTATTATATTAAAGTGAAATGAAATATTACATACCACAAACATGTGTTAGTCCTGGGGCATCATGAATTGTCCATACAAGCATTCCATGACATTGAAATCTCTTCTGCTTGATTGGCTTAGTGATGTCATACATAGTGATGCCATGCCATAACTGTATTAGCTCATCGATAAGAGGCTCAATATATACATTCATATCTTTGACTTGGTACTTACCTAATTGTTCAAAATTATGGTACATAATAATTACTCCCATGATATATGTATATATGAGTAAGTAAATAAATAAAATATATATTTATGCAAACAACGAGAGAAATGAAAATGTTACATTCAAAGAAATAATGTATCAAATACCTGGAATAATCATAGTCAACATTATGTGCTCCCTCTTTATTGACATCCAAGGAGGAATGTTATTGTTGATAACGAAAATAGGCCACACTCAGTAAGTGGATCTAATCTCTCTGAATGGATTAACACCATCAGCTGCCAATGAAAGCCTGGAATTACGAGGTTCATTTTTAAAATCTACATATTTTTCCTCGATTTCTCTAAATGCATAACCATCTACAGGCATTCGAAGAACACCATCTCCACTTCTATTATTTGAATGGTAATCCATAAGTTGTGCTATGCTGCTACACCTGAACATTCGCTGCAAACATGGAATTATGGGAATATGACGAAGAACCTTTTGAGACACCTTTTTGGTTAGTTGATTTGTTCGATATCTACTGGTACCACATTTCAGACATTCTGTTTTCAACACATGTTCTTCGTAATATATAATATGATCTTTAGGACATGCATCTATAGTGTTATATTCCATTCCAAAGTGTTTCATAATAGCACGTAGATCTCGATATGTTCGAGGTAAAGTATTTGGCGATGGTAACAAATATTCACCCAACAATCTACAACAGAAACAAAAAGTAGTGTCTTGTAAAGATTATTAATCATATATATATATATATACATATATATATATATATATATATCATAGTTATTAAAACCAGAACCGGTGACTGGATCAGTGGAGCTAATGAACCGGGTTTCGAACCGGAACTGGTCTAACCGGTAGCGGTCAGATCTCAATGAACTGGTTTTAAAAAAAATACATTAAATAATTATTTTTTAATAAAATGAAAAATAAATAAATAAATAAAAACTATTTTTAAGATTTGCAACCATGATTCCAAGCCAATAGAGACAAAATATGAAAAATTTGCTCATTTATATACCATGCAAAGGTGAATATATCAAAATGGCACCAAATGCAATACATATCATCGAAAAATACATAAGAAAACTTGTTGAAGCAATGTATTAGGTTTCTCTTATATTATTCACTGTGTTTTATTGCTGAGTTAATATTATAATATACAATCTGTCCCTGCTTAGATCTGTTTTCAATTCATTGTATCAGCCTTAAAGACAATTATGGGTTCAGTATATATATATATATATATATATATATATATATAAAACCAGCATTAGGAAGATCTTGTATTCTTCATTATCTATGTTTGCTTGCCAATAAATTTCTAGAAAAAAATCTACAACACTTAGAGGTATTGAATTGGTTTATGAAACCCACTATTAGTGCTATTTGTAACAAGTTGAGAGAGCATTACAACTTCAAAAGTCTGCTCACAATGTGTTTGACAAAATTTATCACTGAAAAGATTCATTAAAACCCAGAAAACTCAGTAGCCAGTTTAGTGCATTTCCAAGCGGGAATTTTCTAGTGGTCAATTTATTATTTCTAGTCACATTTTCATTAGGTTGTATGTTGTTGTCCCTTGAGTGGCGTCAAACCATTTGCATCAGTCTTGATGCCATGATCAAATTTCTTGTATGTTGTGTGAAAGGTTTTGTATTTATGCTGCTGCTATGTGTGAGCAGAGAGAGAGGGTCTGACAGTTCCTAGCTGAGTGTGAAATAAGGTTGCTGCTGATTGTTTTGAGAACAAAAATTGTCATCAAGTACACTTGATGAGTTGCATGCTGCCAGGGATTTTATGCTAGCCAACCTTGTATTTATCAGTCATCATGTGTATTGTTGCTACTATAAGGTGTTGAGTATGATTTATTAGACAAGTTTGTAGCTAGTATAATAGAGGAATTTGTAGCTCACGGAGGAGACACTGAGGAATTTGAAACTCATGGAGGAGCACCTAACCGGCCGGTTAAGTACGAAACTAGCCGGTTTATGCATAAACCAGTCGGTTCCGTACTTAACCGACCAGTTAGGTCCAGTTAACCAACCAAAATAGGTGAGAATAGACTATTGACCGAGTTGCAAGGCTGGTTCCAACTGGCAGTCGTCCTAACCAGCTGGTTGTGATAACTATGATATATATATATATATATATATATATATCATAGCTATCACAACCGGCCGATTAGGATATAACTTATAACTTATATATATATATATATATAAGTTATTATTTTACACATTTATTACAACTAAAAAAAGGGAAAATAATCAACATTTACATATATGTGATCATATATACATATTGCATACCTTAGGAGTTGTGTCATACATCTGTTCGACAAATTATTCATAACCTTTAAGTTCACTAGTAACAATAGCAGAGAGCTGGTGAACTTAAAGGTTATGAATAATTTGTCGAATAGATGTATGGCACAACTCCTAATGTATGCAATATGTATATATGATCACATATATGTAAATGTTGATTATTTTCCCTTTTTTTAGTTGTATAAAAAAAGGGAAAATAATCAAAATTTACATATATGTGATCATATATACATATTGCATACCTTAGGAGTTGTGTCATACATCTGTTCGACAAATTATTCATAACCTTTAAGTTCACCAGCAACAATGTAGCAGAGAGAAGAGTTGCATTTGAGTGTTCAAAAAGTCGTTCACTTGACCTTTCAATCAGAGGTACATCATAAATACCGTCACCGCTATCTCCACCATCATCATCTGACTCACCATACAAGTCTTGGAGCATTTGATTTGTCCCATCATTGATGTGAATTGTCTCATTACTGTCATCATGATCTACCTCCATGGGATCATTAAAATTACCTTCATCATTCGCTTCATGTTCTTCACCTTGTACAACATCATTTCCAATACTAATATTTGCTACAATATTCTCTTGTACTGGTGCAACATCATCTAATATACTACTATTTTGTTGTGGAAGCTGGTTGATCGTCTACAAAAAGTTGGGGGGCAACTGTGCCTTTATGAAAATTACAAACATTAATAATTAAACATTAGTGCGCATATAAAAAATATTAAAATAATATAAAATTTTACGATATAATCAAAATGAAGATAGATAATTAATTACCACGAGATGATAGTCATTCGATCCACCATAAATGCGCCCATATTTCTTAAAATGCACTGTTGTTGTTGCTATTAAAACTCTAACATTATTTCTCATACAACATTTTTTACAAGGGCAATAAACTCTGCCATCACCCCTTTCACCCTTTTGAATTTTTTTTCCAGCTCTAATGTTTTCTTCCAATGATGCAAATTATCCTATAAAGAAAACAATAAATCTCTCTCAATGTTGTAGAAAGCCCAAGACTTTTTGAAATCAATGGGAGCTCAATATATAAGCAAAAAGAAAATAAAAGTGGGCATTTTACAAATTGTGAGCTTTTTACAAAATGTGGGCTTTTTACAAAATTGTGGGCTTTTTACAAAATTGTGGGCTTTTTACAAATTGTGGGCTTTTTTCATTCTTAGCGCATTTTCTGTAGAATACTAAACAGATTTGTCCAGAATTTCAGATGCAAACTGTAGTCTCTACTACGTTTGGAAAATTGGAGATTTATAAAAGATAAACTGCAAACATAATTGTACCACTATGATAAGAAGCTGTCAGAAGCATTCCTTCTGCTTCACAAACGTGGAACTATCTTAAGAATGCTTATGGTTGATATAAATATTAGAGAATGGTAGTTAAATGTATTAGTTATGCTAAAATACTGAATAACAGCTTGAGAGTTCTCTTCAGATACTGTACGAATGCACCAAATTAAGGCTGTACCATTATTAAAGATAAATGGCCAAAAATAGTCAATTTTGATATCGTGAAGTTATGTCTTTCTCGGTAGAAAATTGGGGATAGGATGGAAAATATGAGAGAAATAAGTTCCAAGGACTAAAAAACCAAGGCCAACATAGTTCTGCCTTGAATCAGAGATAAAACAAAGCTGCCCAAAAAAGTGTTTGAGAGCACCCATTGAAGCTCCTATATATAGCAAAGTCAAAATTTTCCTATTGAAAAAGTTTGTATAGTCAAAGCCACCGCAAGATCAGATAGCGACGATCCTAAATGAGAACTAGATCCAAAGCTAAGACAGATCCACATTTAGCAGAACAAGACAACCATAGCAAAGGATTTGACCACAGAACTAGATCATGAAATATAGCAAGATTCTTGCTTCCACTGTGGAAATGTAGAAACTATACAAGGGATTTGCTTCTAGCAGATTTCATTGTGACAGTAATTTTTATGGTGTTGTAAGTGCTCATTAGTAGAATCTTAAAGCCATTCTGGAATTATTTTAACCTGGAGAGGGTTTTCTGTGGTTATAAATCCTCATGTTCAAATTCCATTGTGGATTGGTTGTGTTTGATATTATGTTTTTACTGTCCGCAGTTGAATTTTCGCACAGAAAATTATCAGTCTAAAGCGGAGCAATTTTGCGATGTTTCTTTTGCTTCCTATTGTGAAGTATTTCGCTCAGAACTCTACTCGTTGTAACGGAGGTCTTGGGCATAGAACAGGGGACTTGGGTTTTTTGGAATCAAACTTCAGGTTAAGATGCTCATCTGAAGAATGGCACAGTGAGCCTTAGCATGGAGTTGGGAGTACCAATTTGAAGTGCAGGTAGGGCATTGTACAATAGACCAGTTAGATTTCCGGACCCTAATACAAAAGTTTCTTCTTCTTTCAAAACGTGTTTCTCCTTTTCTGTAACCAATGTGGGTCCTGTTCTTGTTTCAATTGGGGATGGATGAGAATTTGTTATTGCTCCAGATGATCACACTCTGGGTAGCCCTGGAGGCTATTTGGGGGTGATGAGTCCAATAGGTATCAATGAACTATTTCCCTCGCTGGGGAATACTATTGTAGTGGAATTTGATACTATTTTGGATGTTGAATTCCATGATCCTAATGGAAACCAGTACCTTCAGCTCCAGTACCTGTTCACAAAAGAGGGTGCTATAGTCATTCATGCGTGCATAGAGGGTGAATTGCAAGCATTGCAACAGGAGGTGTTGTTGTTGTTGCATTGGACACTAGATTGTTTGTCTGGTTCTGTTACAAGCGTAGAGTATTGAAAAGGAAATACAAATTTAGTTCAGATATTGTGAAATTTCCTCGGAAATTCACCTACAAAGAGCTCAGCAATGCTACGAAAGACTTTTTTTGAATGTGATTGATAATCTATAATTGCAAGCAAGGGTAATCCCCTTGTGAAACCCAAATTTCTGAGAATTTTCTAAAACCTGATGATGGAGTCATTGTAATGAACAAGCACCTAGGTCCATATTACGTCCAAATCTACCAAGCACCAAGATCTATAAAAAAAAATCCACAGTATCTGCGAACTAAGAAGAAGAGGCAGAAAATGTATTCTGCTTACCTGTTCGAATAGTGGTTGGGGTTTACCACAACAAAAATTTGACAGAGCCCATGTAGCATTTCGTATCATTGAAATTCTGGCAGTATCATTCAACTGGGAAAGCACCTACCTCGGAGCTCCATGACTGAGGGAAAGATCCCTAAATGATGCAAAGTCTCCAGTAATATTTCCCAAAGCCCAAACAGCCTTACACGAACACCAGCTGAACTAAAAGTTGGGTAGTAGTTTTTTAAATCAAATTCCAAAATTACAGACGTATAAATATAGTTGGGAAGAATAATTTTATGCCTCTAAAATGAACGTGCTACCTGTTCTCGAACATTATCATTCCCAGAGGTAAGAAATTCCACAAATATAGGCAGTGCCCCGTAATCAATCACAACCTTTGTATTCTTAGAGGCTCCAAAAAAACCCAAACAGGGTCAACCCTACTACAGGAGGAAGGGCCTACAGTAATAACTTATCATTTTGCAAGAACTGAGGGCGAATGCTATTCTGCAAGAGCTGAGGGCGAATGCTGAGGGCGAATGCTATTTTGCAAGAGCTGAGGGCGAATGCGTGCATGATATCAGACGTTAATGTAGTTTTTAAGAAAATCATTTTCATGTAGCACTCATTTGAATTTTAGCATTTCAAATCATTTTTATTTACATTTGATTTTTGCATTTCTAATATAAGCGACAAACAAATTTCTACAAGAGGTTGAAATTTTTACTAGATAGCCATGAAACATTAATTAAAATTGCTTAAAATGCAAGTGGAACTTCAAAATAAATGTAATTTAAGGTTCTCTCCACTAAATTTTTGCAAAAGTGCTTACATTATTTAAGTTATCTAGGATATTTTTTTGTATTACACAATCAAAATTAAATAATGAAATGGTTGGGTAGTCTTATTGTTTCAAATTAGGACAATTTTCAAATGGTGATGAATTTTCATGTGATGATTAACTGACAATATTCTCCTTTCCTATCCCTGAAAAACTATACAAGGTTCCCTGTTGCCACATGAAACCCTAACTCATGTAGCAGCATAGGACCAGTCCTCCATTTTTCCCGTCATAAGGCATTTTGCACATATTTGATGACTAGAATTTGCAGATTTCCATTTTCCATGTGGTGCTAGGAAGGATAGAAGCCTTAATTTTTTAGAAAACGTTCTTACACCCTTTAATTTCCACTTACCAATAATTTTGCAACACTAGTCCTCTTCACAATTGCAAGGATGTACTCAAAAAGTAAGGAAAGTTACTTTTTTGGCTCTCTCAATGATCCAGGTGGATACTGGTGGCCAACCACCTATTCCACTTGGGTCCCCACCATTGTCTCTTTCAATTTTTCAGTTTCAGCACAACTTACTATTTTTAGCAGTTTTTCGGATCCTGAACTTCCGGAGCCGTTTTGAGGCCCTAAATGACGTTTATTGGGCATCACGCCTCCAAAAAATATCATTTTGTATCATTCCTTTCCGGAATTATATTCATGGTGAAATTTGTATTCCTTGGATAGATCTTTCTAATGATGTATCACATGCGTCAAACAAAGATAGTATGCCAAAGTTACGTCCCTGGGAAGTTGAAACACCAATTTACCCAAACAGGGCCCATAGTTTTGGCGCTTCATCTCCTAGGGTTAGGTTTTTGGATGTTTAGGGTTCTCCATTGTTTTTCAATAATAAATAGGCCCTCGAGCCTCATTGTAACTCAGTTCAGAGGCCTGTAGCCGCCACATCTCTCCTCAGAGATAGCTACCAACGCCCTAGCTAGTTTTATTTCCATTCTGTCTATAAGCAAATTTCAGTTCTTTGATATTAGTAAAATGAAGTGTTATTTATGTTGCATATATGTATTTATGGTTATGTGTTTATTCTGTTGTGTTCCTACATAAATATAGATCAGTGGTATTAGAGCGGTCTGCTTTTTCTCGATCCTTCTTTGCATGTCCCCAACGAGGTCGGGGTATAAGGAGTTAGGGCTCGATCTGGTGGAACCTTTGCAAGATTAGCCTCGCAAACCCTGATGGACACCCATGGGGGACGAAAAGAAAGACGAGGGAGCAGGAGATCCTATCAAAATATTTCTCAAGGAGGCCCTCGAAAAACAAAGGAACACGATGATGGATAACTTTTCTCGGATCCTTCAACGGCTGCCCACAGGTGGCGCATCTGTTGTGTAACCAGCTCCAAAAAGAGAAGAAAAGAGATATCAATGCCTTAGAAATGAGCCACTTCGAGGGGGAAACCTCCAATACATTATATAAATGAACAATTCTTGTATGATACAATTTACAAAACCTCCTTTCTATATATAAGAGTCCATGGGGCCATAATGTAATCCTAGCCGACCTAACAATAATAATTTAAGTGCACAATAATAACAAAATGGGGTTTACAAGGGTACAGTAATAACAATTAGGGGGTTACACTAACAACAATAAGGGACTATATTAGTAATATAGGGACCTAACATGCTCCTCTCCTTCAAAAAAGTGTTTTCCTCAACGCTTGAGTAGCTCTGGGTGCTTCTCTATAAAATTCTCATCCTCCCATGTAGAATCTTCAGTGGGTAAGTTCTTCCACTTGATGAGATACTCTAAAACTGATCGATTCCGTAGTTGTCGAGTTCTTGTTTCCGTGACTGCTTCGAGTTCCAATATGATTTTTCCTTCCTCATCAAGTTCTGGCAATATTGTTTGAACTAGAAGATTTTCACCTATAACCTTCTTTAAGCATGAAACATGGAAAACTAGATGTACTCGCGAAGAAGCAGGAAGCTCCAATTTGTATGCCATAGTACCAGTCTTTTGCAATTCCAGAAGAATCTTTTCTTTTAGTTGGGAATTCTTACAAAGATATGAGCGATCTTTGTACCATAAGGAATCTTTTTTCCAACTAAATGTATCAGATGTACTAGGATCTTGCTGCAACTTTTGAATGAGTTTCCATACATCTTTGTCCTTCTTCCATTCATCTCTTGCTTCAGTTATCCAATCTGGTTGGATAATAGAAATGGCACAAAGCAATGCTTCCACCTCTTCATTCTTTCTTGAGAGTGCATCTTCAACAACATTAAGCTTTCCTTTTTTGTAGATTATTTCAAAGTCATAACCCAACATGTTTGTGACCCATTTTTGCTGCTCTTCTGAAGATAGTCTTTGTTCCAAAAAGTGTTTAAGACTATCATGATCAGTTTTTACCTTGAAGTGTCTTCCCATTAGGTAAGTTCACCATTTCTTTAATGCATGCAGTATTGCTAACATTTCCTTCTCATAAATAGGTTTTTGTAAATACTTTCCTTTGATTGGACGACTTTCAAAAGCAATGGGTCTTCCTTCCTACATCAAAACTGCACCAATTCCATTTCCTGATGCATCACATTCCAACAAAAAGGTTTTTGTGAAGTCTGGCGTAGCTAAGACCGGTGCTAGGCACATTGCCTCTTTAAGATGCTCAAAGGCCTTAATTGCTTCAGGAGTCCATGAAAATGCATCTTTCTTCAATAATGTTGTTAGAGGTGTTGCTATTCTCCCATAATTATTAACAAACTTGCGATAATACCCTGTTAACCCGAGAAATCCTCGCAACTTCTTTATGGTCGTGGGGAATTTCCATTCCTTAATGGATTTAATTTTGTTAGGGTCTACTTTAACACCCTCGTGAGATATAATATGACCCAGATATTCCACCTCTTGTACTCCAAAGAAACATTTCGATGTTTTTGCATATAATTGTTTCTCCTACAATAGTTTGAGCACCCTGTCAACATGTTCAACATGATCCTTCCAAGACCTGCTGTAGATTAGTATATCATCAAAAAATACTAGCACAAATTTTCTAAGGAAGGGTTTGAAAATGGAATTCATCAACCCTTGAAATGTAGAAGGTGCATTGGTAAGGCTAAAAGGCATGACCAAAAATTCATAATGACCCTCATGAGTTCGAAATGTTGTTTTTGGAATATCTTCAGTCTTCATTCTAATTTGATGATATCCTGAACGAAGATCCAACTTGTAAAATAAATTGCTCCATGTAATTCATCCAATAATTCATCAATCACAGGAATGGGAAATTTGTCTTTAATGGTGAGCTTATTGAGCTCCCTATAATCCGGACACATTCGCCATGTTCCATCCTTCTTGTGTACCAATACTACAGGAGCAGAGAAAGAACTTTGACTAGGTTGAATTATACCCGCCTCTAACATTTCTGCAATCATACGTTCAATTTCGCTCTTTTGGAAGTAAGGATATCTATAAGGCCTGATGTTTGGAGGAACACTTCCTGGAATCAAATGAATAGCATGATCACGAAAAGGTGGGAGTCCTTTGGGAGTTTCAAACACCTTGGAATGATTATCCAAGACTTGTTAGAGATCTGCAGAAATAGATGATTTTGATGTCGGAACTTCTAGTGAGAATAATTGTTCAATTACACCTCGTTTTTATTTATTTAGAAGCTTTTTCATGACATTAGAGCTTATTATCCTTCCCGGATTCCCTTCAATACCCCGTAATTAGACTTCTTTTCCTTCTGAAAAAAAACTTCAAGAAAAGTTCTTGAAAATTAAAAGGTACCGTCCCCAAAGATTGTAACCATTGTACTCCTAGTACAACATCAGCACCTCCCATAGGAAGGGAAAGAATAGGACTAGTCAATACATATTCCCCCATGGTTAGCTTGACATTATGGCATTTTCTAGAGAAATTTATAGTTCCTCCATTTGGAACCATCACTTGACATTCTAGTGCTAGGTATAGGAAACAATTTAATTCCTTGGCTACCTTACAATGAATAAAATTATGGGTGCTACCTGAATCAATCAAGACTCTTACCTTTTTCTTCTTGATATGTACTTCTATCTTGAGAATTTGAGGAGTGGTAATTCCTGCCATTGCATTACACGATATGGTCAAATTCATTTCATCCTCTTCTAGGGCTGGTTCCTGGTGTATATCCTCTTCTTGTTCATTTTCTTCTTCTTCTTCACAATCTATGTAAAATAATTTCTTCTCAGCACAGTTATGACCTTTAGTGTATTTGCTATCACAACTGTAGAAAATCCATTTTTCTCTTTTTTCTTCCAATTGTTGTGGTGTCAACCTTGTAGGTTGTGGAAATCTAGGCGTAGCCACACTTCCTTCTTTATAGAATTGAGTGGTAGGCTTCCTTGTCGCCATAATTTTACATTCAAATTTTCTTGTCAACTTGAATGCCTTCTCCAATGAATCAGGTTCCAGAACGCGAACTTCATGTTGAATGTTATCCTTTAAAGTGCCTATGAAGAGATCAATCCTGTGTTCCTCTGGAATATCAGTTACCCTTATATTCAATTTTTGGAAGTCCTCAATGTGCTGCCCCACTAAACACTTTTGTTTGAGATTTATCAATTGGCTAAATAAGGTGTTGCTCCTTGTATCCTCATAATGTGCTATCATTTCCTCCGTAAAAATTGACCAAGTGACAATTTTTTTACGGGAGCAAAGCCATCGATACCATACAAATGTATTTTGTTCTAAATGTAAAGTTGCAATGCGTACCTTTTGTGTGTTTTTCACATTATGGAGATCAAAATATTGCTCCATCTGTAGTATCCATGTTACAGGATCCTTTCCCTCAAACTTCCTCATATCCATTTTTGGAATATGGTGGTTCTTCCCACCAACATTAGAGTTTATGAAATCACGATTAACATTTATTTTTTCTCATCATGAGGTTCTTCTACTATCTTTTCACCATTAGGAAACATTTCTTGTATCAACTTTGTCAAATCTTCGATGTCTGTTTTGAGATCATTCTTCATGTTTTCCATGTTGTCTTTCATGTCCACTTCCATGCCATCCATCTTAGCTTCCATGCCTTTCTTCAAACCATCCAGCTTCACTTCCATGCCTTTCTTCAAAACTTCCATTTCATTTTTTGTTGCTCTTTGCGAGAGTGAAATTTGTTGCACTTGCTCTTGTAATTTTGATAGATCATGTTGCAATTCTTTATCTTCATGAGTCATAGTAGAGCCTTCTGAAGGCTTAATGGGTGTTGAATTATTTTTACGGGGCATATTTTAGAACCCAATACTACTATATATTCTACAATATGCCCTTGGAATCAATTCAAATTGATTCTTCAAGAAGACTCATGCAATTTGGAAAGAAAACAAATATACACACATTTTTCTTGCTTTTGAGGAACTCGATATTAAAATTGGATTATCTCTATGATTGCAACACTTAAGTATTTAAATTTAGGTATCAACGTAGCCCTTTGAATTATCTTTCGAATGCCACAGGTCTGACCTGATTTGGATTCTCCAAGACAAAGTTGTGTCCAATCTCCCACAATGACCTAATTCTAGACTGGTTCAGTAGAGCGAACTTGTACGACTTGCCACGTGTCACTGTTTCATCCTTTGTCTCTGAAATTGATAGCCAAGAAACTACAGTTGGTTTTATTGCGACCACTTTTTACGGCACTCCAATCCGATGCCCAGAGAGAGAGTTATTGAACTTTTCCCACGATCACCTATTTGAGATGAAATTCAGGAGCCTAAAAAAGCACTACCTTCCAGAGATCATATCTCCCAAAATGTTGCGAACCAAGCTCTGAATTTTTTTGAAGAATTTCCTCAGGATTTCATCTTTACACCATACGAATTTCAAATTCTTAACCTTCGTAGAAAAAGAAGTTATAGCGCAAATTCCACGATGAACTGTTTAGGAGCCTGAAAAAAGACCTAACTTCCATAGATGATATCTCAGAAAATGTTGTGAACCAAGCTCTAAAATTTTTAGACAATCTTCCTCAAGATTTCAGCTTCACACCCTAAAATTTTTATCTTCTTAAACTTTGTATAAAAAAATTTATAGCAAAAATGCCACGATGACCTGTTTGGAGCAGCGAAACCCTAGAATCCAAAGCTCTGATACCAAATGTTGTGTAACCAGCTCCAAAAAGAGAAGGAAAGAGATATCAACGCCTTATAAATGAGCCACTTCGAGGGGGAAACCTCCAATACATTACATAAATGAATAATTCTTGGATGATACAATTTACAAAACCTCCTTTCTATATATAGGAGTCCATGGGGCCATAATGTAATCCTAGTGGGCCACATTGTAATCCTAGCCGACCTAACAATAATAATTTAAGGGCACAATAATAACAAAATGGGGTTTATAAGGGTACAATAATAACAATAAGGGGGTTACACTAACAACAATAAGGGACTATACTAGTAATATAGGGACCTAACAACATCTGCATCCAGCAACCACTCTGGAGGTGTGACTCCTTTTAAGGTACAAATAAATTTTGACATTCCCATATTTGAGGGTCAAATAGATGCAGATGTCGTAGATAGATGGTTGAATCTATTAGAAGGATATTTCTCGGTTCATAACTTTTCCGATAGGGAGAAGATTATTTTTTCACTCCTCAAAGCTGCCCCCCATGTCAAGGACTGGTGGGAAAGCCACTGTGAGAAAAAGGACGAGACAAAACCCTCTCCGTTCTCAGTCGTACGCACTTGGAATTATTTTTGAGAAACCTTCAAGGAACAATACTATCCCGTGGGGAGCTATGAGGACAAGTACATACAATGGACCACGCTGCGGCAACAAAGGGATCAAGATGTGCATGAGCTGACGAATCTTTTCCATACCCTGCGCACCAAGTTGGGTATCAAAGATTCAGAGAAACATCTAGTGCTAAAGTATCGAAGTTGTCTGCAAAGATACATTCAGGAGGTAATGGAGTTCCTCGACATCTCCTCTCTTGGTACGACATACCGGTATGCTGCCAAGATTGAGCAGAAATTCAAACAGAAGAAGCGAGACTTTGGATCTGCAAATAAAAAGCAAGGGAAAGGTGCTCCCAAACCACAGAACAAAGGACAGAGCCAAGGCACGGTGACTCAAGACAACCTGTCAAAGCCACAAGCAAATAAAAACACTGCAAAGCCAAAGAAGGACACGGGAAAGTGGTGTGAGTTCCATAAGAGCTCCACTCACAGCACCAGTGAGTGTTGGGCCAAGCAGTCGCTGGTGGGCAAGATGCAAGCTTCTGAGTCAGATGCATGCTCTGACTCTGAATCAGAACCTGACAAGGGGAATGAAAAATGGAAACAAATTATTGAAGCGGAGCCCAATGCCACTGTTGCCACTACAAAGATCCAAAAGGAGGAACATCTCTTCCACTCCCAGATGTGGGTAAAGGGCTCCCCGGTACAGTTCATTGTCAACAATGGGAGCCAAAAGAACCTCATTTTGACAGATGTCGTGAAGCGGTTTGGCTTGCCGGCCACAGCTCACCCACATCTATACACCATCGGGTGGCTCACCAAGGACAAGATCTCTGTGTTAGCCAGCAGTACCACCTTCCCTATAGCATCAAGCCCTTCACGGATGAGGTATTATGCGACGTTGTTCTTATTGATGTTTCTGATGTATTATTAAGACAACCGTACTTGTGGAAGCGTCATGCGGTGTATGAGTCTCGGCCTTGTTCTGTTATTGTTACTTTGGGAAATAAGTTGTACAGGATACCAGAGGTACCACCTCCTGCTACTATCTCTTTGGTTACTGCAAAACAATGCATTAAGCTCATTTCCCAAACTAGGAAATTCATTTTCCTGATGATCCGCCCCCAGGGAAAGAAGAAGACTATGGCCATGACCTCCAGAAAAGGCTCCTCTGTACCACAACAAGAAATGGATAAGTTTTTGGAGGAGTACGAGGACATTTTCACCTCACCCACAGGGGTTCCTCTACACTGTCAAGTCAAGCACCCAATTGATCTGACCCCAGGTGCGCCGCTACCCAACGGACCGATCTGTCAGTGCTCTGTTCTAAAGAACGATGAAATCAAGAGGCAGATTCAGGAGCTGCTGCAGAAGGGTCACATCCGACCAAGTTCATCGCCCTGTGGGAGCCCAATAATTTATTATTGTGAAATCATAGTTCTAAATTATCTCTTATTCTGTGAGCAATGTAATCTATTAATTGTAAGTAGATTCATTATAAAAATTCAAAGTGATTTTAGCATGAATGATGAAAATTTATATATTAATTGGTTTCTAAGAGTATTTGTATTATGTAGGAGCACTTGAAAGATAAATCAGGACTTCATTTTCTATTTTCCTTATTTTATTGCGCTGGATTGGAGAAAATTGAATATGAATAGTGAGTTAATTGTAAGATCAATGGGCCAAGGCCATACATCAACATTGACCACAGTGGGGAAGTATAAAAGCGTGGATATTCATGCAAGTATAGTTATTAATGTAAGATCAAAGTTAACTCTTAGCTTCACTAAATAAATAGAAGGCAAAGATCTAGAATCAACTGAAATTCACGTGAAAAAGTAGATGAAAAATGTACAATCATCCAATGGAGAGATAATCTATAATTATCTAGTAAGACTCTTGGCTATGCCTTGAGACTAAACTAATTCTCAATATTTTTGAATAATCATCCATTGGAATTTAGTAGGAAAACCATAGTAAATCATTGTCCAATGGCCATGCAAAAATATAAAAAAAATAATATTTGCTGGTTGTTTTTCAATAGGTGGACCATGATGGGACCACTGAGAAGGTGGGGGTGGTTTTTTGATCATGGAAGTGAGGTTTAGTAGATTGATAGTCAAGTTACCTTTCCCTATAAATTTTCTCGATCAAGTTATTCATTCATTGAACTTTGATTCATTCCTACTGTTTTGATACACAATCCAATCCAGTTGAGTCTTGAGTCTTCATTGAGAATGACATTCATAGGTTGTCAAGAAAGAGGTTATCATGCACATGCACTCTTCTTTTCTTGGTATCTTTGTAACTATGTTCAGCCCGAGTTCTATATTTTTAAATTATCATAATAGTGCGTGATTATTAAGCTTTTATTTTGTATTTTAAGAATTTTAATTTAATTATTATTAATCATTAAATTATATATATATATATATATATAGTTATTAAACTTTCAATAGAATTATTAAACTTTCAATGGTACATCAACTTTCATACATGAGAACCCGGATGCGGGTGAAGTTGGTAGTGTTTAACATGATGGGATGGGGGTGTGGCATAAGGGAAGCCACTCACCCACCCGCAAGAGTGCTGTCATTCAGTTCTTAATGTCGACTGATCGGCGTTTAATGCCATTTACTCCTGGTGCTCGAATGAACCATAGTCCCGCTCCTCTATACACATTTTCATGTCGCGACATGGCTCAGCCTCCAGTTCATACTTATGGTGGTTTATTGCAGTTGATTCATAGTTGCACGGTAGACTGGTTTGTTATTATGGAGCGTCCCTCTGGTCTGAACAGAATTCCCCCGCCTGTGAATCTGTGGTGTGCTCTAGGAGCAGGGCTTTCTAATGTTCGCACTATAACTGGTAAGAGGAGTTTTCTCAATTTTTGTTTGGATTTTGGAGAAAATCTCCACTTCTCCCACACTGGTTCCTGCAAGGTTGCTTCTGTCACCCTGTTGCCCCTCTCGCCTTAGTCTTCTGTCCATCTTTTGCCTCCCTGCCCTGCTGTCTCGAGTGCGACTATGCCGCGCCTCAGACAGAGAATGCGCTACCGAAGAGGCTCCACGAGGCACCAAATTCGATGCTCTCCCTCCACCTCTGGCACCTCCTCTATGTCTACCTCCCACTCTGACAGTCAACCTAGAGGGTGCCTTCTCCGCTCGGGCCGTCGCCTTGCTTCCCCCACTCCTTCCGCTCCTCCTTCTCAAACCCACACCACGCATTTTTCCTTTAACAACACTCTCAATCGACCCAGGGTGACTGCCTCAATTACGGTCGTCTTTTGTGAAGAGCCACAGGAAATTGTTCCCAGTTTGTTGGGCTGAAGCACCCTGATGGTGCAGACGTGCAGGGTTAGATGGGCAAGGCCACGCAGGACCTAGCGAACAAGGAAGCGGTGGGTCAACCTACTGAGAGGCAGGACACAGTGCAAGAGAGTGAGGCGCAGATTACTCCTCCTCCTCCCGGGAAGGTGATCCATTCTATTGCTGACCTGTATAATGCTGATGGGGAACCAGATGAACTTTGGTGCACAGTTGTCTACGAACCTCCTGATGAGTAGTTCCTCCTCTTCACTCTGGTTTTTTACTCTATTTTTACCCATTCTCATGGGCATGTTCATGTGTTTCCTGTTGTCTCTGAAAATGCATCTGTTTTTTTTTCTTCGATATGGTCTCCGGTACTACAATTCTCTGGTTCCCCTGTGCGGTATTTTTCAAATGAACTGTTTCAGACTGGTTTCCCTCTTGTAGGGCAGTCTTCAAACTATGGTTTTTTGTTTCAAATGCCACAGCACTCGGCAATGATCAGGCTTCGGCCCACTGTACTATACTCCTTTTTTAAATAGAATTACTTTTACTTAGAAAAAAAAAACTTTCATACATGAGAAAATAGATACTGAAAAATGGTACATCATGGCCTGATTAATTTCGCTTAGCAATTTCAAATGGTATAACATTTAGTTAAGAGTAATCATCAATTTATACACACAGAGACTAATTTCTCTGGAAGCCTGAGATTTCTTTGGCTTGTTATTCTTATAACTACATAGACATAATTAATAGAGAGATTGAGGACAGAAAAACATCTAGCTCTTAGTCTCCACTACTCAACATGATTTTGTGAGAAATAATACATAGATTGATTTCTCTGAGTGCCTTAGCATTCTTTGGCTCATTTTTTTAATCACAACAACAATAAAAAATGCACTGGGGATTTGTTCTTAGTCTGATTATGCAATTTTTATAAGACATATTATGCAATATTAATAATAAACATAAATTTATTGCAATTTAGGGAAATTTCGTTCATGTTTTTTTATTTATATTGGAAGGTTACTTGATTTTTGAAGTAATTTTTAGTAGATCATAGCATATATTGAGGAAATATTAGTTTGAAAAGAATCAGTTATTTCTCTTGAAACTTTAGGTATTAAAAGTCCATGACACAGATATATCACACTCCAAAATTCAAAGAAAATGGAAGAGTGTTCAATTTTTTTAATCAAACTTTTATTGGTGAAGGGTTAATTTATTACGAGAACATCATTAATGAAGTGCAAAATTTTAAACGTAACGTTTATTGACTAGAAAAATAATGACCAAAACGTCAAAAAAAATTGTGTGACGGGTAAAGAGAAATCCAAATTCCAACCCTGCCTACCACTTGTTGGTGAGTGGAGGTTATTCACTTTTCATATACAGCTTACCAGGTTACTCATGTTACCAATATTTTCACATGGCTCACTTTTAGGTGACTACTTATTGTACTTCTTCTTTATAAAGAACAATTGGTAGATAATTGTATATATTATTTGAAATCTATAACAAATCCACAACAAATAGAAAATTATGATAAAAATTCACGAGGGCACTACTAATGTGTGGATACCCTATGATTTCTTAGATCCTCATAACTTACCAACACATACTATATTGGTATACACATAATATGGCATTTACCTGAAGTATTTCATATGTATCTAGAAGTAAATAAGTTGTATGATAATTGTTATGGCAGATATAAGATGTGTATTATAGTTTATATTTCAATTTTTCTTAAGTAGCATGCATGTGCGGTCCATATAGTGACTGCAATTACCAAATATATTTCAGTGAAGATGTGAAGATGATCTCTCATTAGGTCCTAATTAATTAAAGCATCATTAATTAGCTTTCCAAATGAATAAAATATGTTAACAAATTAGTAAAAACTAGGAAAACAAATCATGATTTAACAAAATATGGCACAATGAGTCACACTCTGAGATTTATTTAATTACTCATCAAGTATCGCTACAACATTTATATGATCACCATTACCATATAAATGGGACATGTGACCATCATTTTGGTTTCACTAATGACATTCCACATCATGAGCATTGTTTAGGGTTGATTGTGATGATTTTTTTTAAACAAATCATTTATACATTTTATGGAAATTATAGACACAATTTATAATCACATTACAAGATCATGATGTATGGATATTCCTTATCATTTCTTATATACTCACAACTTACCAACACCTAATAGATTTATATACACATCATATAGAATTTACCCCTAGAATGCCACATGTATCCTAAAAAAAATTAGTTGTATGGCAATTGTTATGGTGCATATATGATGTGTATTACAGTTTATCTTATAATTTTGTTGAAGTAGCATACAACAATTTACATAGTGATATGAGAACCACTCTCTAGAGTATACATCGATTTCGTACACATGGCTTTTCAGTTGCTTTTTAAGATATATCATTGGTGATGCTCACATGATTATATAATGAACCATTAAGTTGAATGACCCGGATGTCGGGTATGTCACGTTCTCAAAAAATAATAAATTTTACTTTTTCTAATGTCGACCAAAGCATTAACCTAATCTTGAATTTTATATAACTTGAGTATTTATATTGTATATAACTTTATGTATTATTTATATAATTTGAATGGATAGTAAATTATATACCTGAATTTCAATGGATCAAAATTTACCTTTAACAAAAAAATTTACCACATTGAATTTCCAAATTAAGTAAAATTTTAAACATCTTTACTCTTTACTAAAGTCAATACCATTTCCTAAATCAAAATAAAAGAGTTAATTAAACACAAACAATCAAAATCTAAAATCTTTGTAAAATAAATATTTAAAAAGAAAACCCATATTCTATGGATAAATTAAAATATTTAAAGACATAAATATTTCCCCATCAAAGTTGCAATATTTTAAAATTTAAATAAATAAAATATAAATACACATGAGGTATGGTAAATAAATAGAACATATTTTTATACTTACTCCAGGACTATGGTAAATAAATAAAAATATATATAAACTAGATGTATGGTAAATACATAAAAATTCTTTTTATATTTACTTCATAAACTTTTTTATATTTAAAAAAAAATTAAAAAGAGGTTTTGTTTAGATGAAGCCTATGGGACTAATACCATGGGACAAATTAATATTGATACCATGGGCCAAATACCATATTTATAAAATAAGTATGGTAAATAAATAAATATAAAAGAGGTATAAAGAGGTATGATAAATAAATAAATATAAAATAGGTATAAAGAGGTATGGTAAATAAATAAATATAAATTAGGTATAAAGAGGTAAGGTAAATAAATAACAATATATCAAATAGGATTATAAATAAAAATCTAAGTATATAACAAGCCTATGGGCCAAATACCTTAGTAAATAAAAGAGGTATGGTAAATAAATAAAAATATAAATAAACCAGAGTTATGGTAAGTAAATAAAACCTCTTTTCATATTTACTCCATAATCTGTATTATATTTACGAATATTTATGTTCATTAGTTTACATAACTAAGAAGAAATACAGAGAGAGAGAGAAGTGGAGAGAGAGAGAGAGTGATAAGGGAGAGATGGAGAGAGAGTGTGTATGTTTACGAGTGAGATAAAGAGACAAAGTAATTTGTATTGAAAGAAGGGGGGAGAGAAGAAAAGAGAAGGTGAGAGGGAGGGATATAGTAATGTAGTTGGAGAGGGAGAGGGGTGGAAAGAGAGAGAGAAAGAAAGGGAGATGGGGGAAGGGAGAGGATTAGAGAGAGAGGGGGAGAGAGAGAGAGAGAGAGAAAGAGAGAGATTGGGGAAGAGAGAGGATTGGAGGGAAAAAAGAGAGGGAGGTAGGAGAGTAAGGGAGAGAGAGGAAGGATGAGAGAGAGTAGGAGAGTGATGGAGGAAGAGAGAGAGAGAGAGAGAGAGATCAAGGAAGAGAGAGGGAGTTAGGAGAGACAGAGAGAAGAAGGACGAGAGAGAGGACTTGAGACAAAGGAGGAGAGAGGGATCGATAGAGATATGGAGTTGGAGGGGGAGAGATGTAGGAAATAAGAAATATATAGAGTGAGGAGTGGAGAGAGAGAAGGATTGACAAGGGAGAGACAAAGAGAGAGTGTGTATGTTTGGGGCTGAGAAAAAGAGACAAATAAGGAGAGATGGAGATAAGGGGGGGAGAAGGAGATATAAGAAGAGAGGGAGGGATATAGTAACATAGTTGGTGGGTGAAGAGAGAGAGAGGGAGAGACAGAGATGGGAGAGAAAGGGCAAGAGAGGAAGGAAGAGAGAGGATGTGAGAGAGTGGAGAGAGGGAGGGAAAGAGAGATGGAATTGGAGGGGGAGGGAGAGGGAGGTAAGAAGAAAGACATAGAGTGAGAAATGTGGAGAGAGAGAGAGAGTGAGTGATAAGGAAGATGGAGAGAGAGGGAGAGAGGACAAAGGGAGGAGCGATAGATATTAGCGGGGGAGAGGGAGAGAAGGGGAAGATAGAGATATAGATGGAAGGTGAAGAGAGGGAAGAAGAGAGAGATGGGGAGAGGAGGGGATTGACAAAGATATTGATATATATGGAGCGCAAGAGCATGTGTGTTTATGGGGGTAAGATAGAGAGACAGAAAAGAAGAGATGGAGGGGGATATAGATATGGATGGAGGGTGGAGAGAGGGAAGAATACTTCTCACACTAGATGGATTGATATAAGTGGAGATGGTTATCTATAACCATATTCAATTATTTGCACTATATGCATCGATTTTAGTGTAGATATTTATTTCTAATGATATTTTATTACTTGCACTAGATGCATTGATTTCAGTGTAGGTGGCGATTTCTAATAAAATCTGATTGCTTGCACTGAATTTTTTGATTTCAATTTAGATGTTGATTTATAATTATATTTGATTACTTGCACTAGATGAATTGATTTCAATGTATATCATTTCTAATCCTATTTGATTATTTGCACTAAATGCATTGATTTAAGTGTAGATGGCGATTTCTAATCCTATTTGATTTCTTTGAGTAAATGCATTGATTTTAGTGTCGATGTTGGTTTCTAGAGAGAGAGAGAGTGAGTGATAAGGAATATGGAGAGAGAAGGAGAGAGGACAAAAGGAGGAAAGAGAGATATTAGCGGGGGAGAGGGAGAGAAGGGGAAGATAGAGATATAGATAGAAGGTGAAGAGAGGCAAGAAGAGACAGATGGGGAGAGAAGGTGATTGTCAAAGAGATTGATATATATGGAGTGCGAGAGTGTGTGTGTTTAGGGGGGTGAGATAGAGAGACAAAAAAGAATAGATGGAGGGGGATATAGATATGGATGGAGGGTGGAGAGAGGGAGGAATATTTCTCGCACTAGATGGATTGATATAAGTGGAGATGGTGATTTCTAATCCTATTTGATTATTTTCACTAGATGCATCGATCTTAGTGTAGATATTTATTTCTAGTGATATTTGATTACTTGCACTAGATGCACTGATTTCAGTGTAGGTGGTGATTTATAATACAATTTGATTTCTTGCACTGAATACGTTGATTTTAATTTAGATGTTGATTTATAATTGTATTTGGTTACTTACCCTAGATGAATCGATTTCAATGTAGATGATTTATAATCCTATTTGATTGTTTGCACTAAATGCATTGATTTCAGTGTAGATGATGATTTCTAATCCTATTTTATTTCTTTGATTAAATGCATTGATTTCAGTGTAGATGTTGGTTTCTAGAGAGAGAGAGTGAGTGATAAGGAAGATGGAGAGAGAGGGAGAGACGAAAAAAGAAGGAAGCGAGATATTAGGGGGGGAGAGGGAGAGAAGGGGAAGATAGAGATATAGATGGAAGGTGAAGAGAGTGAAGAAGAGATAGATGGGGAGAGGGGGTGATTGACAAAGAGAATGATATATATGGGGTGCAAGAGCGTGTGTGTTTAGGGGGGTGAGATAGAGAGACAAAAAACAAGAGATGGTGATTTATAATCCTATTTGATTATTTGCACTAAATGCATCGATTTTAGCGTAGATATTTATTTCTAATGATATTTGATTACTTGCACTAGATGCATTGATTTCAGTGTTGGTGGTGATTTCCAATACTATTTGATTGCTTGCACTGGATGTGTTGATTTCAATTTAGACATCTATTTATAATTATATTTGATTTTTTCCACTAGATGCATTGATTTCAATGTAGATTATTTCTAATCCTATTTGATTGTTTGCATTAAATGCATTGATTTCAGTGTGGATGGTGATTTCTAATCCTATTTGACTGCTTTGATTAAATTCATTGATTTCAGTGTAGATGTTGGTTTCTAATATTATTTGATTTCTTTCATTAGGTGCATTGATTTCAATGTAGAAGTTATTTTCTAATCTTATTTGATTGCTTGCATTAAATGCATTGATTTCAATGTATGTGTTGATTTATGATTTGATGTAATTGGATATATGAAGGTACATTAATTTTAAAGTGACTGGATTAACAATATGCATTGATTTTAGTGTAAGCACAAAAAATTATTGACAATGTACATTGATTTTTGTGTTATAGTAATTTAACCTATTAATATTGGAGAGCAAGAGAGACAAGGTATCATGTTTACTACAACAGATCGAGCTAAATATTTAATTGGTTTATGATTTAGATTTTATTTTTCATATAATTCATATGAAAAGATAACAAAACTAACAAGGGTGACAATAAGAATAGTAGAAGAAAATAGTTTGAGATTGATCACAATGAAGACTATTTGTAACATGAGTACATTCTTATTATTCACATTTTCTATCTTTCAACACTATTATTGTCACTTTGCATTCAAAAAATTTATTTCATCATTTTTCATCATTATAGTTATTAACAATATTTATCATCTCAACAAACTAAGGTAAGTAAGAAAATTTAAAATTGAAATGACCAAGTTAATATCAAAAATATTTAGCATATTTAAAATGATTTTATTAATATTTGATATATTTACATATTATTGATAAAATTAATCATATATTCGATAGATTTTCCTTGGCAGTACACGACTAAAACCAGCATAGATCCATCTTAACTCTGGATCTATCAAGCACCGAGAGGGATCAAATCTCTCGAGGTGAAAACCTTTTCTCAAGTTTTGCACTAAAAAAAAAGGTTTGCACCTCGAGAGATTTGATCCCTCTCGGCGCTTGATAGATCCGGAGTTAAGATGGATCTACATTGGTATAGAATTTACCCCTAGAATGCCACATGTATCCTAAAACAAATTAGTTGTATGGCAATTTTTATGGTGCATATATGATGTGTATTACAGTTTATCTTATAATTTTGTTGAAGTAGCATACAACAATTTACATAGTGATATGAGAACCACTCTCTAGAGTATACATCGATTTTGTACACATGGATTTTCAGTTGATTTTTAAGATATATCATTGGTGATGCTCAGATGATTATATAATGAACCATTAAGTTGAACTATGAAATTATTCCTCGCAACACACACATATTAATGAATTAATAATTTTTCTCATATAATTTTTTTAATCTATTTTGAAAAAAAAAATTATATATAATTATTTCTAAGAAGAACAAGAGAGAGTTTCTTACCATATATTTGTAAAACATATAATAGAGACATTTGGAAGCAATTGCAACGTTTAGAGGCAGCCGTCTAGCGACGCTTTGGGGCATAATGTCGCAATTGCGACACTTTTTCTAAGTGTCAGTATTGCGACACTTTTCTCTAAATGTCGGTATAGCGACGGTTTCCCAAGATCAATGGCTCAAAGTGAATTCGATAACTTACCTTTTCCCCACACCTTTCCTTTTGATAGTGGTCGTTCGCTCGTTGAATCCAGATCTGACGGCGCTAATACATTTTCGTGCTCATAAAGTAATTGTTTGATGTTTTGGCAAAGTCACGCGAAATGGGTGGTTTTTCCAAACCACCCACGCTTACGTGTCGCCACCACGTTGTATCGCGTTCGAAAAGCTAGTTTCCAATTACCACCATTTACCCTCACGAATACCACTGACGGTATTCCCTAAACCTCACTCGTTTAACCCGAGTTTAATGTCATTTAACTATGGTTATACCATCGTTTAATACATTAAAATTATATTTTTCATTCAAATTTTCACCTTTTTGCTTTAAACCTATAAAAACATTGCAGAACTATTTTTCCTCAAAATCATGCCGTTTGAACCCTGAGAAACTTTGCAGAGCCATTTTGAACCTACCAGTACCATTTTTCGACACCCATTTCCCTGAATTTCCATTAAAAAGTACTACATTGTCCTCTGCGAAGCCATTTTCAAAAAATTGAAGACTGAGCACCTCTACAACATCTTCAACTAAATTTTGCTGGTTCTCCAGGTACTTTTCTTCGAATTTTCCCTCTGAGATTTCAAAATTCCTGTCGATTTCAAATAATTACCAAAGTTACTGCAAAAAAGTGTCCATTTTTCAGGGGAAACTCTGTCAAAATTTCCCTGGAATCCCTAATTGCCCTTTCTCGCAGTTTTTTCCATACCCTGGTCCATTTTGCTGTTGAAATCGATTTTAAATACACGTTATGAGCTTTAAATTCCTTGCATTTCCTAAAAACCCTGCTCAGAAACCCCATTTTCAGTAGAAATTCACCAAGAAACCCCTGTTTCTCGTAAAGGAACTTAGCAAACCATTTAAGCTTGCTTCGTTCATTATAAAAAATGACAAAGAAACAGGTAACCCCCAAGAATGGAGGCCCAAAATCTCAAAATAAGTCTTCTGCAAAGATTCCTAAACCTATGTCCTTCAAAATCGACAAACCAACTCCTGTACTCACGGCTAATTCTATAGAAGTGGTCAGACCAGTCCAACCTCTAGTAATTTCTCCAGAGAATAGCCCTTTAGTTGATATGGACTGTAGAATACTAGACCCTAATGTAGAATTTAAGCTGTTTGATGTCTATAATTGGTGCTATGGAAAATCAGTGGAAAAGAGTGACAAAGATATTCCAATTTGGGAATCCAATCTGCCTAGATATATTGTCCCTCTCACTCATTATGTTCCTAACTTTATCAGATCATGCCAAGCCTATTATATGCCAGAACAAAGATGTATTGTAAAAAAAGAAAAAGATATCTTGTTTTACATCACCGAAGAGTCGATAAATTCCATGCTGCAAATGAATCATGACCCCAATTCTGCTTCCCTATCAATAGAAGATTTAACCCAACCATATCTTGACTTGGAGTTCAATACTAGATTCAAAATATACCATATTTTTTGTCCAAATCAAGTTGATATTCCTAAGTTAAATCCTCCTTTCGACACTGTTGATTTCCAAGATGAAGCTAGACAGATTGTCTCAATGCTCTCCTTCATACTAGGATACGCCAGTGATGAATTCACTGATGTGGCTATCGTAGGTTTTCTGTCAAATCTAAGCGTTGGTTAATCACCATCCATTCAGTTCAATTTTGCTAGATTTATTGCTGAAATTACGCATTATCAGTTATCCAGATTACCAGACGAAGGAGTTTTTAGATACTCCTCTTATCTACTCCACCTCTTCCTATATTATCAAATGGATAATTTTCCAATTGAATGTGAGAAAGTGGATGCAAAAGGAAAAGTTATATCAGTAGTATTTTGGTCATGTATTCTAAGGAAATGGAATAGAAAGTATAGTTTTACAGATTTCAATGACTCATTTATAGCCCCTGTTATGTATCTCTTGGAAAAAGAGGATATCCCTAGGATCAATGATGAGACAAGAAGAATTCTGCAGTTATCAGAGAGCTACAAAACTGGAGATTGATATTTATATAAAAATCATACAGAAATCAGAGTGTATGGCTCATCCCTAGCCCCATATAAGTTACCCAGATTTGTTACTACAAGAATATTTGCTTTAGAATATCTGAGAAAACTATTTAATGTAGATGAAATCAACTTCATATATTTCAAGAAAAAGACCCAATTTAAGCTGAAAAATCAAATTGGGCCATTCATTGTGAATAACAGAGAAGCTGCCAATGAGATAAATGTAAAACTTAAAGAGTATAAGTTACCATGTAGTTTTACATGGAAGTATGACCCACAAGGTATTTTGAGTGTAGCAAGGGTAAAATGTAAGTTGCCTATTTACTTGCATGATCCTAAGCCCCATACTGAAAGATATGTAAATAAAATTGAATGGGAGCCAAACACCCTATCTGATGATGATTCACATGCAGTAAAGGTAATACAGGTAAATAGTGGCAAAGGAAAACAGATTGAACAGACAGTACAGGTGGCTTCTACAAGAAAAGATACTGATAATGTACATAAAAGAGACAGAGAAGGAGATAGTTTCATAGCTGAGACTATTGAGGACATAAAATTCAGAACTCCTTATAGTAAAAGAAGCAAGTCAACAGAAGAAGAAAAGGATAAGGTTGTAAATATTGATATAAATGATGAAGCAACAAGAATAGTCACTCAAACATTAAAAGAGCTTCAAAATATAAAAATTGGAACACAAAAAAAAGATACAGTCATGAAGGAGAACCAGGCTACAGTCGATTTTCCTCCTTCTTCTCAGGAAAATGACAATTCAAAGTCAGAGATTTAGATCAGATTCAGACAGATTAAAGAGAAGAATGAAGAGCTCAAGAATCAAGCTCATTCTAGATTTCTTAAGGAAAATCCTGGAAACAAAGACATGCTTCTTTCAGCATTTGATTATTCATCCAATAAATTGGTAATGTCATTCTTGAAGCCTACAGTGGCTGAGCCAAAATCAGTGGCAGATTTTCCAAAACAGATCTTGAACTGGATGCAGATGCCATTCATGAATTAGATCAAATTGAATTTCATCGGAGCAATATTGAAATTCTATATTCCAAAATTGTCAGTAAAACTATGAAATCAATTAGGCTTGAGAAAACAATGCTCAACCTCCAAAATCAAATGAGGTTGGACAAAGCCTCATTGTATGCTAATAATTTAAGAATAAAAGCACTAGAAGATATAGTGATTGAAGCAGGGGGTGACCCAGCCAACATTGAAGGGGAAAAAGTCTTAATTAAACAGAAAAATGAGGATATAGCTGCTCTTAGAAAACAGTTGAAGTTGCCTCAGAGTGAAAACTCTCAAGAAAAATAAATTCTACAGCAAAAAATAGAGAATGATGATTTAAAGCAGCTTGTACATCAAATGAAAGATCAGATAAAAAAAATGGAAAGTCAAATAGAAGCTCTAATGAAAGAGAATGAAGAACTAAGAAAAGCACAACCAATGGTCATTCCTACAGTGATCCCCACTGTAAACACTGCTATACCATCTACTTTGGCAGAACACTTTGCACCGAAAGGAGTACTGCCAACTGCAGTGCCAATTACTTCTCTAATCTCTGCCTCTTCTTCTTCATCCTCACAGAGGAGCACACTACAAGACCAAGATAAAGAGATTCTTAGTTTGAAAGGCACTATGAAAAATTTAGAAAAATCCAAAAATGATGCCTTGATTACTTCTAGAGGACATGAGCAAAGGGCTGATCGACTACACGAACAAGTAAAGATTCTGAAAGCACAAGTAAATCTTACAGATCAAGTGGCCTTTATAAAAAATCATTTATGGACCAAAATTATTGATGACATTCATTCTCAATGGCCTTCAATTCGGATAATTTATGAACAGGGGGAGTTACTTCAAGTTGCTAGTGTAGATATTGACAAGACTAAGAGGGAAATTGACAAAAAAACAGCCCAAGCAATCCAACTCATAGCTTTTTTAAATAGTAAAACCAGGGAAGAGTTGGAAGAATTGAAAATTGTTTATAGAACAGAAACCATTCTTCAAATAAAAAAGGTCCTAAACAAAAGAAACATAATGAGTAATCTAGAGGACCGGTGTAAAGACATGAATTTATCCATCTCAAGATTTTTAGCCAAATACAAAACATTGTCAGAAGTAGGTTTGCCTGATATTGATGCATTGAATGACAAGTTAATACCTCAGAAATATTATGATCTAAAAATCAGAAATCATGCAAAAGAGAAAGCCAGACAACAACTGCCTCAAGGATCACCAACAGGCAAAATACTTCTTCAGTATTTTGAAAATCTGTTCTTTTTAGATAATGAGATCTGGCATATGTTCACTATCAAGCCTAACTTTTCCAAGTATACAGAGGTAGATGAAATTTACAGAAAATTGAAGACTATGAAGATCCCCTCTGCAGAAAAGTGGCAAGAATTCACAGATCTGCTGTGAATTTAATGGATAAAAAACAAGAAATTCACTTGGAAATTCATTTTTTACTGTTATCTCAAATGGTAAAAATACAGGGCTAAAGTGCACAACAACAATCAGTTCAAATTAGAATAATTAGTTCTATTTTTTCTTGTAAAAAGGTAACAGCTTGCAAACTGTTTTGCAAATGTCCCTCTTTTTAAGGTTTCTTTCCTATTTTTTATTAAAACATTATCTCAATTCCTGAGATATTTTGTAAACATTTTTTTTTATAAATACTTCACAATTTGAATTATTCAATGTGAATAAAATTTCTCAAGACAACTACAGTTCGTGCTCTCTACTTGGCATTTTAATGTTTTCTACTTTGTTCGTGCTCTCTACTTGGCCATTGGCCTGTGGGTGATATGGAGTTGTAATCTTGTGCTAAATGTGGTAGTTTTGCAATGTTTCAGTTAATTTATTACCTACAAATTGTAGTCCTCCATCTGTGATTACGTCTCTTGGGAGACCATAGCGCACAAAGATTTGGAAAAGAAACTATACTACAGAGTCCTCTGTAGCTTTTGAAAGTGCCTCTGCTTCGACCCACTTAGTGACATATTCGGTTGCAACTAGGATGCATGTTTTTTGGTTTGAGGGAGGACTAATAGGGCCAAAAAAATCAAGTGCCCAGCGTTCAAATGTTTCAATCATTAGTTGAGGGTTCAAAGGCATTTCATTAGATTGCCCAGGGCGTCCTGCCCTTTGGCAGCTATCACAGGCCTGCACGAATTTTTTGGCATCCTTAAAGATGGTAGGCCAATAATAGCCTGTTCATAAAACCTTATGGGCAGTTCTACGGTTCCAAGTTCGATCCCCTTATTAAATCTTCTTATCTGTAGCTTAAGGATTCTTAAGTTCCCTTTTGCTCAGATTCCATCCACTCCATCAAATCAAGCCTATACATAGCCTTAGAAGGTCACCTATCCTTCCCTTAGCACATTTGCATCTCTGAGCCTTATTTCTTAGTTCTTCTTTCCTAGAGAGTTGACTCCATTGCCCAATATTCTGGTAGATCCTTCTGGTTTACCTTGAAATCTCTTTATTCCCACCAATATTTTAAAATCAAACCCAAATACACAATCATAGCTAGCCTAATATCTGTTACTAAAACAAAGCTAAATCATATGGAGAGATCCCTCTCCAGGGTTCAAGAAGGCTAGATCTTGAATTCCCAAAGTGGTTCTTGGTTACCCTTGGTTTTCTTAACTACAAAAATCCCTATCCCACAACCTGAGAATTACTAAGGTGATAACAGGCCTTGGGGGTATTAGGATCCTTGGAGGAAACTCCCACTGCTAGAAGAGTTGACAGAGAAAATTGGATCGAGTACAAAGGTATGGCAGGTGGGTTTTACCCTGTACCAATTGTTATGGTGCATATATGATGTGTATTACAGTTTATCTTATAATTTTGTTGAAGTAGCATACAAAAATTTACATAGTGATATGAGAACCACTCTCTAGAGTATACATCAATTTTGTACACATGGCTTTTCAGTTTCTTTTTAAGATATATCATTGGTGATGATCACATGATTATATAATGAACCATTAAGTTGAACTATGAAATTATTCCTCACAACACACACACACACACATATTGATGAATTAATAATTTTTCTCATATAATTTTTTTAATCTATTTTGAAAAAAAAAAAATTATATATAATTATTTCTAAGAAGAAAAAGAGAGAATTCCTTACCATATCTTCGTAAAACATATAATAGAAAGAAAATTAATCTATTGAAATTTCATTTCCAAACATATTCATGGAGTAAAATGAAGATTAAAAAGAGATATTCATGGATTTACCTATAACATCACCTCATAATTAAGAATTTAAATGTACAATATTGATGATACATAGGTTAGGAGAAAATTAATCTATTGAAATTTCATTTCCAAACATATTCATGGAGTAAAATGAGGATTAAAAAGAGATATTTATGAATTTACTTATAAAATCACCTCATAAAATTGTAAATGTCCAATATTGATAAAATTTATTTATATATGATAAATAATAAACCTTTATCTCACATGTATCATATAATCTTATAAACAAACAATTGCACCGGGGGTGCAATCCTCAAAAATTTTAAATTGTCTAATGTATATGTACCTATTTAAAGTATTCGGGGCCCACATTACAAATGCCCAAAGTAAAATATTTGTGCATATGTTATATATGAGCCAATGGTTTAAATAACTATCGGGCGGTGAAACAAAAATTATAACAAAATGTTAATAAAACTATATCATACGTCCGGACTTCAAAAACAATATACCCGATTTCAATCACAAATTCGCGTTTCAAAATAGCTCGCTGATGTCACCCTAATTTGTGACGCAAAAACTTCATAGAATATGCCATATAAAAATTCGGGTCCATTTTTTGGCTTTTCGTACGGAGGAAAACTGTGACGCGAAAATCAAATTAATTCCACCCTATAATGTTTCGGGTCCAGAATTCCACAATGCAGACGGGCCAAAAAATAATGCGATCAAATCGCCTACTTCCATGTGGATGGCTGATTTGGTCTGTGGTCTATGGGACCATGTTCTTCTGAATTAAAATCTCTCGCGTTTACTATTAAATTTCTCTGTTTCCAAAACAATACAGCGCGTTGTTTTTAAGTGTGCAGGGACTGTGATTTCAAAACCAAAATTGATTGTTCATCAGTTTTAGAAAGTTGTTGTTTGACAGAGCCATTCAAACAGATTTAGAAAGTGGCCAAAGGACAGGGTAGATAGTTGAAATTAATATTTCAACATCCCTCATTCACTGAGAATACCCTCCTTGGTGCCTTCTTCGCCAGACTACGATGTGTTCATCAATAGTCGTGAATCGGATGTCCGTTTCTTCGCCAGGCATCTTCACAACAGTCTTGTTCCCAAAGGATTGCGAGTCTTTCTCAATAGCATAGAATTACAGACTGGACAATCCATACCTTCACAAATCAAAGAAGTAATTAAAGGAGCCTCTCTCATTATTACTATTTTCTCTCCAAATTATGCGCAATCACAAAGGTGCCTCCATTAACTACTCCTCGCACTGCTCTGTAAGCTGACCATTTTTGCAAAGGCATATAACTGTCGTTTATTGCATATAAGTGTCGTTATACCGACGGCGACCAGAGCGTCGCTGACAGATCCCTATAAACGTCGTAATTGTGACACTTAGACATTGTGTCGCAAACAAAGCATCGATATTGCGACGGCTACCTCCAAACATCGCAATTGCGACACTTAGACATTGTGTAACAATTGCGATGTTTGGAAGCAGTCGTCGCAATAGCGACGCTTTGGGGCATAGTGTTGCAATTGCGACGTCTTCCTTCAAACGTCAATTGTGACACTTTGTATAAGTGTCGGTATTGTGACACATTTCTCTAGATGTCGGTATAGTGATGGTTTCAGGTGGGATTGAAAAAATTTGGGGAAATTTCTGACATTTGGTAAAAAGTGTCGGAACCAAGTGTTGGAATTTCCGCCAAATGTACTAGTGCCACCACTAGCGTGACCAAGACAGGTAAAAAAAAAATATGAAGTAGGGTTCTCTAACTCATAATTTTCATCATTTTGTATTTTCCATGGATTTAATTTTCTCATGGTTGAGAATGATTCATTCTAGCTCAGGCTTAGGGAATCAGCTCTGGCTACAACTATGTGGTATAAAACTTGTTTTGCATCAATACCTTTAGTTTTATGCTGGATTTATTCCTTATATGGAAACCCCAAGTATTTTGACTTATGCCCTTGTATTTATAGGTAACCATGAACCCTTAAATTCATCAATATGGTATGTTTAAGATTTAGCATCCCACATCCCACCACAGCTAATGGCTACTCTACCTTTACTCTTCCAGGTACTTCTGGAATTTACTGAGGGGTCTTGAATGTTTAAATTTCTAGTTCTGGTTACGACCCATGTCTTTATGTGAGGGTTTAAGTTATATAATTTTTTCGTCCAAATATTATCATGAAGCCACTAAGGGTCTTTCATCGTGAATATTAATTTTCTGGCCCCTGGCTGGCATATTGTCAAGTTGTCTCAATGTATATATTTTTTCCTTTGCAGTGAAAGTTATTTATTCTCGATTTTGTATGTTCGAGATCAAAAATCTCAGCACTGCTTGTTTGTTAAGTTATGTTATGGTATTACTTTATAACCTCCTTTTGTTTCTCTCAGAGCTCGGCAAGTTCGAATAGTAAATGATTATATTTTTATATTGATGACTTTACCAAGTTTTTGGTCCTTTGTCGAGAAATTTTCTTGGTTAAATATTTACATGAATTCACTCGCTACTTATGGTCATTCATTCTTCCATTTAGAATTTTCCATTTCAGTTTCCATGGTATACATGCGGTTAAATTCTCAATTTTTATCTTCCCCATATATGGAATTTGGTCTTCAAGTTGTTGTTTATTGTTCGCATAGATAATGTGCTTGCACTCAGGCCTACTCCTTTGTCATTATAGTATTTATATTTACATGTATTTAAATAATGTTGCATGTATGGTTACTTTATTTTACATGTTATTTTCTATATTTTATAAGTTTTCCATTTAAATGGTCTGATATCTACTGTATATACTGTTAACTGAGCACCTTAGAATATAGTCAAGCTCTCTTATTATTTATTTATGTCTTTTGTTATACACAGTATAATAATAATTATTTTAGCGTTTTGTTCATATTTCAAGAAAGTTATTAGTCTTTCAATGTTTTTGGAATTACTGATGTCCACACCATCATTTATTTTGGGTTTCAATTCTTTCACCCATAGTTCGTGTATGAACTTATCTATGGATTTTAAGACAGACTATTCAATCTAGGGTTTCTCTCCCCAGATGGACTAACTATCCTTTCCATCCTTTAGTTCTAATTCTTCTTAGTGAATTCGTGGCTTCCTACAGATTTCAGACCTACAATCTTTTTCCTATCATAATTTCTTTGTATACCTTCATAGAATTTCTATACACATGTAATTATTTCTCTTCCCTAATATAATCCACTTAAGGAATTCTATAAAAAAAATAATACTATCATACAGTAATTAATTAAATAAACATTTCTCTTCCATATTCAATACTTTTTGCCAAAAGAAAAAAAATAGTTTCTAATCTACTACAATTAATTCCATAGTTTACAGAGATGCATACTATTTTAATTAAATCATGTTAAAAACCTCTTATGTTCTCCTTAACTCTGGGTTAAAATACTTATCTCACTTAAGAAAATCTAATGGTATCCTCCCATCCATCAGAGAGGCGATTATGTCCTCAGCTCTCCCAGAGCTCCTCACTAAAGTAGGATTTAATTAGTAATGTTACTAGAGTAGACCTCAAGACTTTTGTCTAGTCTTTTCTCCAATGTCATGTTGCAGAGTTCCACTAGCTCCGACCAGATTTGAATTACTCTCACCTTCAAGCCTTCTGGCTTCACTTCCCATTCCATATAACCCCTTTTCCTCACTGGTATTTCCTTTTAATCCTCAGAGGAAAAGGTGTTTATCAGTGGTTTTCATTGATGTCAACCCAAGCAGCACCATTGGCTACCCTGATCTTGCATGGTAATTTTCACTTGAAAACTTACTCTATTATGAGTCCAGGATATTTTGGATGTTTTCTAATTGTCGAGATGTTTTCTTTGATATATAGCATGCCACGTAATTCTTCGCGATTTGAGAGATATTCATGTTTGAAGTTAGTAACCCTAGTTAGGGGGCTAAAACCCAATGGGGTTGTGGCATGACATTAACAATTTGTTGTGGTCATTTAATGGTTAATAATTAGTAACTTTTTAAGCTCCTAAATTCCTTCCAACATTCACTGGTTGAATAACTTCTCAACCTAATAATTTATATAAATTGTGATCCTCATATCCTCCTCGTGCAAGGATTTCACTACTAAAAATAGGTCATTGTGAAATTTTCAGTATAAATTGTTTTCTCTAAAGCTGAAAATTATGATACACAAAACCCACTTGGGATAAATCTCGATGAAGCTTGTGTCCGAATTTCAGATCTTGGTTCACTATATTTTTAGAGATATGATATATGGAAGTTAGGGTTTTTGTAGGCTTCTAAATTTCATCTAAAAGAGATGACCTTGGAAGAATCATCATAACTCTCTCTCTAAAAAGTAGATTGGAATTATGTAAAAAGTGGTGGATATTGCACAAACTGTAGTTTTCTATGCATCAAGTTTACAGTTGAAGGAGGAAAAAATGACATGTGGAACGTTGTACAAGTTCAATCTACTGAACTAGTCCATATTAGGTCATTGTGAGAGATTGGGCATAATTTTGTCTTCAAGAATCAAAATTGGGTCAGACATGTGGCATTGTAAATAAGACTCAAAGGGATACTACTAGGCCGAAGATCACATATTTCACATATGAAATCATAGAGATACATCATATTCAATATCGAGCTCCTAGAAGGAAAGAAAAATATAGATCATGTGTTGTCAAGGGTTGCAAAGGACCAGACTTTCTACAACACCAAAGCAAAGAAAGGTGCAGCAAAATGATGAAGTAAAGGTAAGACCTAGGTAATTATATTGTGTATATTCATGTACATCTCTTAATTTCATTAGGTTCTTTATATTTAATTTGTTGTTTTTGTTTAGCAATGACATATGCTTTGTAGGATGAGGTAAGTTTTTCTATTATGATTTCATGGGTATTTCCTTGAAGAATTTTTGCAAGTAATACATATTCATCAAGATAAGACTCAATGCATGGTCTAATGTTTTGAAGAGTGAGAAAGGATAACATGACAAGAGCATCAATCAAGGTTCAGAACATCAACAAGAAGTTAACCACATGAAGTCTTCAAGTGGGCAGCACTGCATACAACCATTGTAAAGGTATCATTGTACTGAGTCATTGTAAAAGCATCATTGTAAAATTTTTATAAGTTTATATCTACCAAGAGTTGAAGAGGCAGATTCAGGAGGTCTAGGATCATCATTAGGTGGTTGTGTCATAATTGGGGTTATGGTCTAGTGTGTCTTGTTCTCCTACATCATTATATATCATTTTAAAGTGGACCATTTTCCCTTATACATGAGTCTATTCATATTTTATTCTTCTATAGGGTGGTAGGGTGGTACTAGGCTGGTGCATGAAGTCACCAGCAAGTTCAAGCATGTGAAAAATTTAGTGTGGTAGGGTGGTGTTAGCGTGAGTTGTAGCTCATTGGGTGTTGGGGCATCCATGCAGTTAACTAACGAAGAATCTTGGGTGTTGGAGCATCCATCCAGTGGGAGATGGAGAAGAATTCTTTTCTATATTCTAGGATGTTGGAGCTTTATTTTCAATTTGATTTGAAGCTTAAATAATTATTAGAAAATCATTCATGTGGTTTTTGTCGCAGAGGGGTTTCCACCTTAAAAATTGTGTGCATTTGTGTTTCGTTGTTTTACTTCTATCATTGTACAAACACTAACAATAATTGAATATTAAATAATGGAATGAAAGGTTAATAATAGTAATAATTGAAAGGAATATTGATTCACCCCCACCTCCCCCCCGGTCTTAGTATTTTTAACAATTGGTATCACAGCTTGGTTCCTTCAATAGCAGTTTAACAGCTAGAAGGAGGTCATGGAGCGTACCAAGAATGGTGTACCTCTATTCAATGAAAATAATTATGCACTCTGGAAAGGAAGAATGGAGGTCTATGTCTTGGTGCAAGGTTACGAAGTATGTGACACTGTTCAAAATGGCATTACACCAACCGCGGATGAAAAAGGTAAGAAGAATTTGGTAAATGTCGAAAAAGAAAAGAATATTGTTATCAATGGACTTATTGAATCTTCTTATCATAAGGGATTGGGTTGTAAAACCACAAAATATTTATGGTACAAGCTTGAGAATATATATGTAGGTGACTCAAATTTCAAAGAAGAAATCCTTCAAATCTATAGAGAAAAATATGAGCAACTTTGAATGAAAGAAGATGACATCATTACTGCATACTTCCAACATGTTGATGAAATGACCAACACTTTGGAAGGACTTGGAGAGCCTACTTAAGAGAAGACTATTATATAAAATATTCTTAAAACATTACCAGGAAGATTAAACTCAAAGGTTTCAGTCTTAGAATATAGTGAAAATATGGAAAAACTCACCAAAGAGGAATTACATGGATTTCCCATAGCATATGAAGTGAGACTTGATGAAGAATATGGTACTTCACACCTAGAAACCGCGTTCTCTGAATCTAAGAAAACCAATAAGGAAAAAAAATCTTCAAAGGAAAAGACCTACACTTGAAAGTGTGAAGAAAAGGAAGATGATGAAGAAGGTATTTCAGATGTATAATATGCTTGATTTATGAGAAAACTAAAAATTGGTAAGGGAAAATTCAATGGTAAACTTCCATTGATATGTTTTGGCTATGCTGCGGTTGGGAACTTCGCAACAAAATGTTTGAACATAAGTGATGGAAACTCAAAATGAAAGAAAGGCTTTAAGAAATTCAACAAGCAAGGAAAGAAGAAATGATTTAAAAGGAAATTTCTCTCTAAAGAAGATAGCTCATCATCTGATGAAGATAGTGACAATGAAGAAGAAGCCAATGAGAGAGTAATGTTTATGGCCAAGCACAATAAATAACAGGTATCAAAAAATGAAGAAGAAGGGTTGACCATGGAGTAATTTTCTAAGGAGGAATCAGGCTTATAAAAGAGCTCAAGGCTGAGAAGATCCATTCCAATATCCTTGAAGAACAAGTTAAAGGTTTAAAAATCTAAGTTGAAGAACACAAATGCATTGAAGAGTCACTTCAAAAGAAGTTGGAAGAAAGAAACCAAGAAAGGGAATCATTAGAAGTCGAAGTAGTCTTGCTACGCAAGGAATTGAAGAAGGGAAAAATTGTCCAAAACTGTACCAACATCTCAAAGGCATTGGAAGAAATCATCAAAAATCAACGATCTTATCATGACAGAACTGGCCTCAGTTACAAAGAAGAAGAAGCAAGACCTTCTACAAAAAAATACAATGAACCTAAGATATCTAATAGGCATGTAGACTTCATTGGACAGTATTCGCAAGAAAAACCTTGGATAGCAATTCCTTGATGAATATTTCCATCCAGGTACCAACATATTTTTCATGGAAATTGTTATTCATGCGCAAATTTGGTCATAAAGTTGTAGAATGTCAAATGTACCCTAGGAACCAATACAATTCTAGGAGATCTGTTAAATATGAACCTCTGAGGGTTCAATGAAACATCAATATATTTCAACATTTAAGAAATAATATTGGATGTTACAAATGTCTAAACTTTGGACACGTAGATAGAGACTATAGACTTGAAAATCCTCGAAAAGAATCTGTGAAGCCACACAACGAAAAAACGTGGAAGAAGAAGAACAATGATAATTGTGCTCTCACTCTCAAGGCTAAAAAAAACAAAGATGTGTGGTATGTTCATAGCGGTTACTCAATGCATATGGCTAGAGATAGAAAGAAATGTGTATCTCTAAAAGAGAATAAGGATGGAACTATGTCCTTTGGAAATGATGGATCTTCAAAGGTTATAAGATCAGGTACTGTCACTCTTGGAATAAATATGATTTACCAAAGAATGTTTTATTGTTTGAAAACATGAATCAAAATATGATCAGTGTTGGAAAAATGTGTGATCAAGGACACACAATGCTATTCAACTCCAAAAAATGTGAAATAAGGAAAAGCAGGTATGGTAAAATTAGGGCTACATCAAGTCGAGCTCCAAATGACAAATATGTTCTGGATGAAGCAACTAAAGCATGTCTACTAGCTAAAGAAGATGAAAGTTGGTTATGACACCAACGAATGGGTCACATATACTTTGAAAATATTTTCAAGATACGCAAAAAGGAATTAGTACGAGAAATGATGAAAATCTCAAAACCTTCCCACACACTATGTGAGGCCCATTGGCACGATAATCCGAGAAAATTCAAATTTAATAGAAAATAACACTTTTCATCACATCCATTGGAATTGATACATACTGATCTATGTGATCCAGTGAGAACAAAAGGCCTAGATGGAGAATTATATTTCATGTTAATGATAGATGCCTATACAAGGATGACATCCGTCAGTTTCCTAGTCAAAAAATTTGAAACATTTAAGTGCTTTTAGATCTATAAGGAGTGGGTCAAAAATGAAACTGATTTGAAAATAAAGTGTCTAAGATCATATAATGGTAGAGAATTCACTTCCAAATTATTTCAACAATATTGTGACAAAACTGGAATAAAAGGACTATTTTCAACAGCATGAACACCTCAGCAAAATGAAGTTTTTGAAAGAAAGAAAAGAATCATAGAGGAAATGGGTAGAAAAATGTCGAAGGACTGAAAATTGGATGAAAAATTGGGGTACAAATAATTTATACAACAGTCTTCATTATTAACCGAATTCTTCTCACAAATAATTGCAACAAGACCCCCCTATGAATTATGGAAAGGAAAACCAGATAATGTAAAATATTTCAGAATCTTCAGAAGAAAATGTTATACTAAAAGAGAATATCAAAATTTGGGTAAGTTTGAATCGCACTTTGATGAAGGTATCTTTGTTGCTTGCTCACACAAAAGAAAGGAAAATAAATGTTATAATATAAGATGAAAATAGATAGTGGAGAGCATAAATGTTACATTTGATGAAACTGGTATTCTAACGAATAATGATGATGATCTAGAACATTTGAAACTTGAGAAAGAGGCTGAAAAAGACACAGAGAAAATTCTAGAACAAGAAGAAACTATCAACCAAGAAGCAAATAATGATCATCTAGATATATAGGAACAACAACAAGAAACTCCTCTAAATAGAAAAAAAGAATGGATTCAAAAGAACCATCCATCAAATCAAATCATTGGTGACATAAATGAAGGTCAATAGCTTTGTTCATCACAACAAGCTCACATTTCTTTTCTAGCAACCTTTGAGCCTTGTAGTTTTGAGGAAGCCATCCAGAATGAACATTGGGTAGTAGCTATGAATGAATAATTGGATCAAATCGAGAAGAATAACACCTGCGAATTAGTTCCACGACCAAAAGATAAAAAATTATTTGGGACTAAATGGGTGTTCAGGAACAAATTGAATGAATATGGATAGGTTACCATAAACAAAGCAAGATTGGTTTTCAAAGGCTATGCACAAGTGGAAGGAATTGATTTCGACAAAACATTAACACTAGTTGCTAGAATAGAAGCCATACAGATGTTTCTTGTCTATGAATGCTCAAGAAAAATCAAAGTATACCAAATGGATGTTAAGTCAAAATTTCTGAATGGAAAATTAGAAGAATGAGTTTACATCGAACAACCTAAAGGTTTTCTACTATCAGAAAAAGAAGACTATGTTAGTAGGTTAAAGAAGGCTCTATATGGTCTCTAACAAGCTCCTAGAGAATGGTATTCCTATGATGGATAACTACATCAACAAGGGTTCAAGAAAGGTACTGATAGCAATCTTGATGTACAATAGATAGATATAGTTTAACAATTGTTGAGGTATATGTGGATGATATAATAATTGGTAGCAATGATGATTGACTAAGTAAGAACTTTGCTAAAAATATGCAAAGCGAGTTCGAGATTTATTTGCTTGGAGAGATGGCATACTTCTTAGGGCTTCAAATATCTTAGCAAGAGAAAGGAATATTTATATTTCAAGATAAGTACATCAAGGAAATTCTCAAGAAATTCAAAGTGGAAGATTGCAAACCCGTCCTTACTCCAATGGTAACAGGTTCCAAATTGAGCATAGACGACTCATTTAAGAATGTGGATCGGAGGTTGTACAGATCTATGATTAGTAGTATTCTATATGTAACAACCTCCCAACTAGATGTTATGCAAGTAGTTGGACAAGTTGCAAGATTCTAGGCAACACCAAAAGAATCACTTATTATTTTCATGAAAAGAATTCTTCGATATCTAAAGGGCACAACATAATATGGCTTATGGTATCCCAAGGGTAAAAATATCATTATTCAAGCCTTTACAAATGCATATTGGGTAGGAAGCATTGATGATATTACTAGTGGAGAATAATTCTATCAAGGTGGTTGTCTCGTATCATGGTTGAGAAAAAAACAAACCTCAATCTCTCTATCTACAGTAGAAGCAAAATACATTGCAGCAGCAACTTTTTGTACTCAATTCCTTTGGATGACACAAAATTTTCAATATCTTCAAGTACAATTCATTGATCCTATTCCCATCTTCCGTGATAACACCAGTGCCATAAACATCTCCAATAACCATGTCATGCATTAAAAAAAAAAACACATTCTGATCAAATATCATCTTGTTAGAGAACAAGTCCCTCAAAACAATATCAAAATTGAATATGTTGGTAAAAAAGAACAAATCACTCATATCTTCACAAAAGCTTTACCTTTTGAAGCATTTGAATATCTTCGCCAGAAGCTTGGGATTCTCCCAAGTTTTCATTATATTTTCCTTATTCAAAAAATAATTTGAAGTGTGTACAAGTTCATAAGATGGTTGTGTGTCAGGGAGAGTTACCCTTTTCCATTGATGTCGAAGGGGGAGAGAATGTTATAGGAAGAGGTGTCATGATCTCATGGGGAGTACTTGTGTTGCCATCAATGCCAAAGGGGGAGATTGTTGATCAGTGGTTGTCATTGATGTCAACCCAAGTAGCACCTGGGGCTACCTTAATATTACATGGTAATTTTCACTTGAAAAATTACTCTATTTTGATTTAAGGATATCTGGAATGGTTTCTACTTGTAGAGATGTTTCTGTTGATATATGGCATGCCACGTAATTCTTAAAGGTTTGAGAGATATTCATGTTTAAAGTTAGTAACTCCAGTTAATGGGCAAAAACACCATGGGGTTGTGGCATGCAATAACCATTGGTTGTGGTCATTGAATAGTCAGTAATTAACAATTTTTTAATCTCCTAAAATCCCTCTAATGTTCACTTGTTGAAGACACTCTCAACCTAAGCATTTATATAAATTGTTATCCTCATATCCTCCTCATGTAAGGACTTCTCTACTAAAAACAGGTCATCGTGGAATTTTCTCTATAACTTGTTTTATGTAAAGATTTATATTTTGAAACAAAAAAAATGTTTTTGCAAACTGTTGATGAAGCTTGTGTCCAAATTTCAGATCTTGGTTTGCTATATTTTCAGAGATATGATCTATGGAAGCTAGGTTTTTTGTAGGCTTCTGAATTTGATCTCAAAGAACTGATCTTGGAAAAATGATCATAACTCTCTCTCTGAGAAGCAGATTGGAATTATGTAAAAAGTGGGAGATAGTGCACGAACTGTAATTTTCTATTTATCAATTTCATAGCAGAAGTAGGAAATCGTGACATGTGGCATGTCGAAATTTGTTTTGCTCTACATCCATAATTAGGACATTGTGAGAGATTGGGCATAACTTTGTCTTGAAGAATCCAAATCAGGTCAGACCTACAGCATTTTAAAGATGACTCAGAGGGCTACAACAAGTCCAAATATCAGATATTGGGGATCTGAAATCACATAGATACATCAGATTCAATATCGAGCTCCTAAAAGGAAAGAAAAATCTAGATCATGTGCTATCAGGGACTGCAAAGGACCAGACTTTCTAGGGAAGCAAAGAAAAGCAAGGTGCAACAAAATTATGCAGCAGAGGTAAGATCTAGCTAAGTATATTATGTATATGCATGTTCATCTCTTAATTGCATTAGGTTTTTTGTATTCTAATTTGTTGTTTTTTTTTAGCACTGACATGTGCTCTGCATGATGAGGTAAGTTTTTCTATTATCATGTCATGGGTATTTTCTTGAATACTTTTTGCAGGTATTATATATTCATCAAGATAAGACTCAACGCATGATCTAATGTTATGAAGAGTGAGAAAGGATAGCATGAGAATAGCAACAATCAAGGTGCAGAACATCAACAAGAAGTTCATCACATGAAGTCTTCAACAGGTTAGCACTGCATACAGTCATTTTAAAGGTATCATTGTATTGAGTCATTGTAAAAGCATCATTGTAAAATTTGTACAAGTTTCTATTTTCCAAGAGTTGAAGAGGCAGTGCCAGGAGTTCTAGGATCATCATTAGGTGGTTGTGTCATAGTTGGGGTTATGGTCTAGTGTGTCTTCTTCTTCTACATCATTCTATATCATTGTAAAGTGGACCATTTTCTCTCGTACATGAGTCTATTCTTTCTTTCATTCTTCTATAGGGTAGTAGGGTGGTGCTAGGTTGGTCCATGAAATTATAAACAGGTTCAAGCCTATGAAAAATTCAGGGTGGTAGGGTGGTGCTAGGGTGAGTTGTAGCTCATTTAGTGTTGGGGAATCCATTCAGTTGACTACTGAATAATCTCGGGCATTGGAGCATCCATCCAGTGGGAGATGGAGAAGAATTTTTTTCTAGATTCTACGAAGTTTGAGATTTATTTTCAATTGGAGTTGAAGGTTAAATAATTATTATAAAAGAATTCAAGTGTTTTTTGTCTCGAAGGGGGTTTCCACCTTAAAAAATGTGTGCATTTGTGTTCCTTTTTTTTTCTGCTATCATTGTACAAACACTGATAATAATTGAAGATTAACTAATGCTATGAAATATTAATAATAATACTAATTGAAAGGAATACTAATTCACCCCTGTTGAGGAGGTAAATCCCCTCTGTGGACAGAGGCGATCCCTACTAGCCCAGCAGGGGTCTAGCAACAATCACGAAATGTTACAACGC